>CM050323.1:6305651-6347783 GCA_027475135.1 Bactrocera correcta | reverse complement strand
AAAGGCTCAATAGTTAAATATGACAGAGACATACAATTTACACCCGAGATGGTACGAGAAGGCTGAAGAGGAACCAGGGTAAAAACTGCGGTAAACCCTTATACCTAATACAACGATTTTCGAACTTTCAGGTGACTTTATATCGTAACTATCGCCCAATATGTGAGTTATCTGAATGAACAGATGGGATGGAGCGTGTTTTACTGATAACAGGGTATCTTCGCGCCTAAAAAAGGATTAAATTGGGAGGAAACTTGACTTAGCCCCTGTATAACAAACACATAACATCCGGGTGACTCTATATGGCTGATGATAGTATGAATCTCAGGGAACATATTATTATAGTACGTTCCAAAGTAAACAGGACTGAATGTAGCGCCCCCTGGTGTGCTAGAATCTGCTATCTTTATCAATTGTCCAGTGAGAATTTCATGACATTTAATCCGTTGGAAGTGAAGTTATTGCGCTTTAAGAGTCAGTATGTTTGTGTTATCAGTGCGAAAATGAGCTTCGAACAAAGAGCCAATATTAAATTTTGTTTTAAAATTGGTAAAACTTTTACCGAAACGTTTCAATTGATGAAAAAAGTTTATGGCGATGGTTGCCTATCCCGTAACAAAATGCGCGAGGACATAAATGACGATCAACATGTGGGCCAATCAAAATCCGTGACCACCGGAGCTGTGCAAAAATTCATCAAAAATCTGCCGAAATCATCATTGCAATTCATGGAAATAGAGTCGAACATCTCCAAAACATCGATTTATCGCATTTTGACTGATCATTTGGGCTTACGAAAGGTGCACGGTTTGTTCCGCAATTGACTGACGACCAAAAATTGCTCAGAATCCAACATTCGAAGGACGATTATTTGACCAAAAATCACATTTTAACCAGTAACAATTCCCCGTATTCACCTAATATGGCACCGTGCCACTTCTTTCTTTTCGGACAAAAGCATTTGCCCATGAAAGGAAAGCGTTATACAGACGTAGAGGCCATCCAAAAGGCTTGCACCAATATACTGGTGGCCATACCGGCCATCGAGTTAAAACAGTTGTTCGACATGCTTTTGGACCATGAAAAAAGTCGTATTGAAGCAGGAGGAAACTATTTTAATAAAATAAATTGATTTGGCCGAAAAACCCATTTTTTCTGTTTTTTTTTTAATCCTGTTTTCTTTAGAAAGCACCTTTTATGTGGCTTGTAAATAGTATGCAGTATTGTCAAAAGTAGATAAAATCCGGTTGATTCTACCCACAACTCCCAGTTTCTTCACAGAATGATTTTCGCCTTTCTAATAAACCAGCTGGAAATTTTTTTTCAACTTCCTCGAATTTAATTTTTTTGGTTAAATGAAGCTTAACAACACTATCTCGTATGACAAAATGTGATTGGTAGCACTGAAGTTATACAACTGCAACGACATCTATTGACAAAGTAAAAAATACGATCCCTCGTGTCTTCACTGAAATTTCTGTCGTCAATTTTCTAATTTTATAGTATTATTAGCTTGCGTGCATTTAATTTGATCTAATTTCCTTATTTGTTCGGGCCAGCTCATGCCTGTGTTAGCGAGCTCGGGAACAGTCGGATTTAATATGTGTGAACATGTGTAAATAAGTATGCGTTAATAAATGTTAGTCTGCAAATAACATGGCACAAATAAAATTTACACATCATTGTTGTTGTTTTCATATATATCAGCACACGCTAATTAAATCAGTTCCACGCATACCGAATTCTAACACACCAAAGCCAATCAACTGCAATGAGTGCAGGAAATCTGTTAATATGTTAATGCATATGTGCATACATATGTATGAACATACAGTCAGCGCCAAAAATTAGCACAAAACTGAGCTTCGCATCAAAAACTATTACTTTTTTGAAGTTCTAAATTCTTGTAAATGTTTTTGAACAACAAGTAACTCGATAAAATAAGTGGTAGCTTATGTTAGATCGTAGGGTTGATCAATTGAAAAGCCCTTTATCCTTTGTGTTACTCAAAATTTTCTTAAATTGCGTCACTTCATAGATCAACGAAATGTTTTCTGCTCCCCACAAATTTCTTAATACAGTAAATATCAATCTTAGTAACTGGACTAGGTTCTGCACAGCTGTATCTTTCGAGATATTTCAAAATCAGTCTGGAAAAAGCCGACAATAGCGGTTAAAGTGAAAGGATTTTTCTTTCTCGCCTTCCTTAATGCAACTTTGGCAAAGAGCGTCCGACAAAATATTTGGTCGCCGTGTGTGAACCTGCTGGACAGTGTTCAGTCAGAATATCTACGATTGCGGCGAAATTGACACTGGTAAGTGCAGAGTCCGTTGTGATTTACGTGAGTACCTGCCCGCGAAGGCCTAACCTCACGGTGCTTTCTATTTCTAGAAGCACGTAGATCAATACAATGCGTTGATCAGCGCCCCAAAGCATAAATGTATTCAGCATCCATACCGTGGTTCGAATTGGTTCGGGTAGATAGGGACACCCTAGCCGCCTTGGTCGGGTATGAGGCCGACCTAAAACCTCTGCCTTACTATGGGTCCGGCGACCGTCCGCAATGAGACTCCACATGGGACAAAATGCCCTGCCTGCATTTAGGTTCAAACCACAGCCACCACGAATCTCCACAAATGGCCAAAACCAATGAGCAGATTGAAGTAAGGGGCAAACTGCTCCTCGTGGTACCACGAGAGATGTGACTTTGTAGCTTTTACTACTACCAGTTGAGCTCCCAAAATCCCAGACTCAATGACTGGTGACATTTGTCGCTTGTACAATGCCTTTATATTAGGAATTAATATAGAGTCTATAATATCATTTCAAGCTGAATATTAGAGATTCTGACTTAGACCATGCTGACATCTAAAAGAAGACCTGTTATGCCAGACACAATGCATGTGGATTTTAGTCGCCTCTAACGACATTCTTGCTTACGGGCACATTCTTCCCCCTATTATGGGTTACTTTGGTTCAAAAAGATTTCGTAGTCGCATAGGTTCTAGTTGTTGACTAGTCCTCGCCGAGCTTCCTGTAGGTTCATAAGTTCAGCGCTACAAAGTAAGAGGACATCGAAAAACCGACTCACTTTCAATCACAGGATGGCTTCTCAAGCAAGTTCGTCCGCAATGCAGTTTCCAGCGATTCAACTGTGACTGGACAGCCATGTAAGTTTAATGTGGAAAAAACTTGAAGCTTTTGTTAATGAGATCATGCATTTCTTGACTAGTTTTAAACGAACTGTCAGTGAGCTCAAGACCAGTATAGCCGCTTGGCTATCGGAGTGCACTTTGGAGCAGTATAACTACTGCTACCTTGATGGCGTGAACCTCGGTTTGAAAGATGCTACAGTGGTCTGGTAGCCTGAAATTAAAGTTGTTGGGAAGCTTCCGACAGAAGACCCCATCTTCTATCCTTCCTATTAACTTGCGTTTTTCCATGAAAAGTCCACTGCACCTCTTTTGCAATGTTATTGGCTTAATTACGTTTTCATTGAGCTACAGCACCACTTTTGGTGAGAGGCGTCCTACCCATGATAAGCCCCAAGTACATCCCCTGTTCCTCGGTTGAAGAATATTTATCAATTGCAGCCAGACATCTGAGATGACGAACAAACGAAAGACAAATTTGTGACTAAAATTTTTTCCAATACTGTAACACTGTACGAATTTGAACATATATACATATATATAGTATAGTTGTAATGTTGTTCATACATATGTACTGATGTGGTAGTACGCTAACGCACCCGCTCCGTTGGATATTCAGCAATTTTACTTAAATAAACACAATTCCATTGCGAAGCGTAGGAGTCCGTTGAATGCATTTTAATATATTCCACCGCATGAACATCGTTCACGACCGTGCAGCGGAGCAGCAGAGCAGCAGAATGAAGCGGTACCGCGGCATCGTTGAGCGTTCATCGCGCTCATTATGCAGCAATTCAACTAAATCCTCAGCCTGCGGCACATTTCTAAGCCGAGCACTAATATAAACACGCTTCTAACACAATTTCATCGTTGCGCCATTATTAAAATGCAATAGTATGCACAAACACATACACATTTACTAACGTATTTATAATGATCTGGGAACCGTGTAGGGAAACTGTACAGATGTTTTAATGAGATTGCAATTTTTTTCGATCCGAACGATTCAGAGCTCGCATAAGCTGCTGCATACCTCTCTTCCGAAAACGAGGTAATTAAAGCATTTCAGTCAGACCCCATTTTTGTAGACGATCTAGGGGTCTGGATTAGTATTGGGGTAATGCCTCGGCAGCACAACAAAATTTAACTTTGACGTGTCTACGCCTTCAGCTTTTCCATTACGATTAAGTCTTTGAGGAAAGAAACAACTGAGGCTTGATCATTCCATTACAGTTTATAAGTCTTAGATTTAACATCCGTAATCCTACCTCACATTTGGAAATTGAAGGTAATAAACTCTGTTTTATTAAATTGATTTCTTGGGATTCGCGATACTTTTTACCTTTTCGGATCTTCGATGTTTAGAATACACAGTTGGTTATATTCATAGAACTAACATTAAGGGTTACCGATAGATGGGTGTCTCAAGTATCAGAACATATGTATGTATATTGAAAATTTTATACCATTAATGTTTTAGTGGTTTTGTTTATTAAAAATTATCTTATATTTATATTTGTTATTCAGCTCCTTAGACATTTTCTCACAGGGTATATTTCTTATGTGCCCTCCTGCTTCAAATATACCATGCATACATTTTTAAGTATTTTGCACCCACACGAGAGAATTCAATCAGTGCGCGTAAAGTGTTTGCTTATGTTATTTGCTAATGTATTTAGAAACGCATTAGAAACACTTTAAACAACCTCAAAAGAATATTAAAGATGAGTCTTAGTGAACACAATTTTGGAGAAGATTTAAGAATAACTTTTGTATGAGTGGTGTCCATATATTATGGCAACAATCAGGCACTAGAGGTGTGCTTCTATTTGCAAGGCTTTTTTTAATAAAGCTTTGCCTAACTGTTCAAACTTGATTATAATCGCATGAGGAAGCATACTTTTAGTATAAAGAAGGTGCTATTCGAAAAGCTTTGTGGTATATTAGAAAAGGCTGAGCAAATGGTATTTCAAATCTCTACACGAAGCTCTTGTTGGGTGGAGAGAGGCTGAGTGGGCTGTACTTCCGGTGGTTTGATATAAATATCGAGAGGAAAAATGTATGATAACAAAAGTTATATGAAACAAAATTTATCATGAACGATTTAAAGACTACATTCTATGATAATAAAAAGCTATATTTATGTTTCATTTTATATCAACTCCAATATTCGCGATGTGATATTGCATTGAACTAATTTACACCGTATTTAATGGGCGATCCAAGCAGAGGTACTTTTTTCTATAGCCTTTCTAGATCTTGCATCGCATCAAGCTGTCATCTTGTTTTGGTTCAGTATTGTTTCACATTTCGTCATGAAAAGACTTATGCCTGAACAATATTTAAAAATCGTTCAACTTTAATATGAATAGGCCGATTATTATGAGCGTACTATTCGGTACACCAACACCTATCCTGAAACCCAGTATTTATCATTGGATAATATTCGACCATGTCCAGTACGCAGTGAAGATAATACAGCAGTCGTAGCTGAAAGTGTACACGAAGACCGTTGTTCGCAGAAACCAGAACTGATGTGTGAAACGATTTGGCGATTTGGGATTCTATATCTAGATCTTAAATTGAAAGCGTAGAAAATAGAGCTTGTACGAGAACTGATGCCGATTGACCTCCCGAAGTGACAGCGCTTCGCCATATCGGTTTTTGAAAATGTCCAAAAAGATCTGACGTTTTCGAGCCACATTTTCTTAAGCCATTTCTGGCTTAATGGTATGTAAACAAGCAAAATTTCCACATTGCGGACGAAGAGCAACTTGAAGAGATTAAAGAAGAAGAGTTGGTGTGGTTTGTGAACCGGTGGAATCATCGATCCATATTTCTTGCAAAATGAAATTTAAGCTTGACCTCGGCGACATTTGGTTTCAACAAAACGGCACTATTTCCCACATATGGTATCAATCAATGCATTTATTGAGAAAACACTGAGCAGATAATTTCACGTTTTGGTGAAATTACACCGTTGGACTTTTTCTGTTTGGATATGTTTAATCTGAGGTTTATGCGGATAATCCCGCTTCGATTCAGACCTATAAGCAAAACATCACGCGGGTTATCCACTAGTTGTTGGTCGAAATGTTCAAGCATGTCATCTCAAGGGATAGAACATCGGAGACCTAGCCGTGGCCTGTATTTGAAAGAGGTAATCTCCAAAAAATAAATGCCAAAGAATGTTATCTCGAATGATAATTAACATTAAAAAAGTACCCAGCCGACCAAACCGAACTGAAATGGATCATCCTATTGTGCTCTAACGACCTCGAAAGATCTAGTTATGTGTATGGAGAATCAACTTTCAAAACCCAGCGTCGTAATTTTAAGTCATTAATTGGTCATTCATTGCTATTTAAACTAGTTTGGTTTTTCTTCTTCTTGAAATCAAGACAAATTCTCTGTTACACATTAGTGTTGTATAAAGTGTGTTAGAATCTAAGCATCAGGTCATTTGTGCCGTCTGCTATCTCAATGATTTTTTGGTGCGGCCAAAGGATCGTGTAAGTGATTGCTATTTCTGTTTGATTCATACAAAAGGAATTACAACCAAGTCCAAACAGACTGCCCAAGCTTGTCTTCGGCCAACGGATCCATCCTACATAATGCCTAACTGCTTGTGCTAAAGTCTCCAAGTAAATCATAAAGTCAGGATTCTGCTCTGGAACTTGTTCAGAGGATAATGACCGAAAATACGGCAAGTGATAAATGATAAGAGCTTTGAAGAAAAACTTAATGACCAGAGAAAATTCGCTGGGAAATGTCTTGTGAACGTTATCCATTTTTTTGCGAAACAATAAATCGGAAAATTACAAAATCTTAAAATGTGCTATAAAGCTTTGTGAGTAATATGTCCTTAAAACTACATTTGATTTACTCTTATTTGGAATTATATCCGGCAAATTTTGGATGGACGAACAAGGCGAGAAGTTCCATCTTAATGGAGGAGCGCTATTAAGGGGTTAGGGGTAGTCAGAGGCACGAAAAAATGAGAGTTTTCAGTATTTTTTTTTTTGCTACTAAATCATGTTATTTTACAAAAGTAGTAATTTGACATTATTATAGGGTGTGTTGACTTGAAGTCACGAAAATTTAAAAAAAAAATTAATTTCCAAAATTATAGTTGTTTGTATTGACCCTGTTCTAAAAAAGGTACTTGCGGTGACAAGCATAAGTCCTTGGACATTTAATTTAAAAACAATCGGTCAAAAAAAAATTAGTTTATATAATCCCGGGCCCGATCGAAGGATTTTATTTTGTTTTCAAAATTAACAAAATGGCGGCCTCACTAAATTTTTTTCTAAATTTTTGGTCTTAAAAATCGAAATTTTCGAAAAAATAAAAATCTTCGATCAGGCCAGAGTTTATTGTGTATTCTAAAAGTAAACAGGAGTTTTTGAATCTAGCGCCCCCTGGTAGCGCCATTTATATGTCGACGGGTGCGTTAGAATCTGCTATCTTTGTCGATTGTCCAGTGAGAATTCCATGACATTTCATCGGTTGGAAGTGAAGTTATTGCGTTTTAAGTGTCAGTATGTTTGTGTTATCAGTGCGAAAATGAGCTTCGAACAAAGAGCCAACATTAAATTTTGTTTTAAAATTGGTTAAACTGTTATCGACACGTTTCAGTTGATGAAACAAGTTTATGGCGATGATTGCCTATTCCGTAGCAGAGTGCATGAGTGGTTTCAATGTTTTCAAAGTAGTCGTGAGGACATAAATGACGATCAACATGTGGACCAAACAAAATCCGTGATCACCGGAAATTTCATTGAAACTGTGCGTGATTTCATCAAAAATCAGCCGAAGTCATTATTGAAATTCATGGAATTGGAATTGAACATCTCCAAAACATCGATTTATCGCATTTTGACGGTACATTTGGGCTTACGAAAGCTGTGAGCACGGTTTGTGCCGCAAAAATTGACTGACGACCAAAAATTGATCAGAATTCAACATTTGGTCGATGCTTGTGACCGATTGTTTGACCAAAAACCATATTTTACCCATTAACCACTCTCCTTGTTTACCTGATATGGCACTGTGCGACTTCTTTCTTTTTGGAAAAATGCATTTGCCCATGAAAGCAAAGCGTTATGCAGACGTAGAGGCCAATCAAAAGGCTTGCTCTGGCATACTGGCGGCCATACCGGCCAACGAGCTAAAACACTCGATCGACATGCTTTTGGACCCCGCAGAAAAAGGTTTTGAGGCAGAAGGAGACTATTTTGAATAACATAAATTGATTTTGCCGCAAAAACCATTTGTTCTGTTTTGTTTTTTTAAAGTCCTGTTTACTTTGGAACACACATTGTATGCATGATACTAAAGAGAATACCATTTGCATATTTTTATTTACTTTGCTTCTTCTCCAAAAGGATGTAGTTAAACCCAACCACGTACATATGTACATATAATACGTAGGTTGCGCTTTATATTTCCGGATTAGAGAACCAAATCAAATGTTAATCAACGAAAATCGATTTATGTTTTTTAAAGTATTCTCAAGTAAAATGTATGCACTTCTGTATGCTTTTGTACCAATGGTCGAAGCAACTTTACAACTCTGATTGATTGCGTTCTGAACGCAACACCCGCCTCTTGAGATGCCAAAAAACGTGGACCTCTTAGATTATTTTTTTGTACGATATTAAAATGAAGTCAATCTAGGATTATGCGGAGGATGACGCATCAAATCGATGTTTTGATTGCTCAAAAACGCAGCTATTTTAGACGACATTGTCGTCATGAAGAGTGATTCGTCTTCGGTGGTTGGTTATCGTACTAATATCGTATTTTTTAAGCATTTCTCTCGACTATTGTCACGAGCGATTGAAAAATTGTGTGGCATCCAGCGTGAAAAAATATCTAAATGTATCAAATGTTCAATGTATGCTGTAGGACCAGCCTATATATGCCTATAGTTGGCTCAATCTGATAGATCAGATGTCGATCTTGTAATATCAGTTTCCGCACAACAAACAGTTTACGGAACAACAACTGATTTGCTGAGTTAATCCACCACGAAAGCTGTAAGAATTAATCATGCAAAAATGTTTACGATTCAATTCCATTTTTTGGATGAGATGAATATTTCAAGTTACTGTAAGCAACACAATTAGGGCTCATATGTCAAAATATTCTTTGCACCGCATCAAAATTGTCAAGTTTTGCAATAAAATTGTGAGTTGCCAGATCGCAAAACTCGGACGAAGTCTCGAACTATCAAAGGCAACCCACGTGCAGTGATTCACCGTTGAAAATACATAAGTATGTATATACTTAAACTATATTTATGTTGCAGCTTCATCGTGTGGTTGAAAATTGGCAGGTAGAACTTTGCCAATGCAATAACAATAACAAATCAATATTTGCGTGCCTGGAAATACCGCAAATTAAGTCTAAAGTTTTCAGCGCGAAAGTTGGGCAAACAACAACAATAATACAATGAGTTTGTGGCGAAGCTTTTAAATTTCAGTTGCTATTGTAGTTGCAGTTTTGTGCTGTTGAAGCATATTTGAACATTTCGCAACATTCGAAAGTTTCTTTTTTGTGGTGACGCGTGCAACGGATTTGCGGTTAGACGCATAGTTCTGCGCCGAACAGTGCAAAGTCCTCTCAAAATTTACTCTGGAAAAACAAAATTTGGCACAGCTTTACGTGCATAGCCGCACCTACACCATCAAATCAACGCTGGCAAAGCTAAAACAAAAGCAACAATGAAATGAAATAAATACATATGAACGAATGGCAAAACGAATTGGAAACACAAAGAAAGTGGAAAGTGCATAAACGAGTGAGTCAACCATTTCGCCGTATTTTGCATATAAAATACTTTGGTTAATTGAATTATTTTCATTAGAAGGACATTGCTGGAAGGCGCTAGGTATTCTGCAATTGAATTGGCGATGACGTTTGCGGTAAGAAGGAAATAAATAATAGTGTAACTGGAGATGAGAATGGGGAGCAGCGGCAACACTTAACCAAATTATTGTGAATTTACTTAATTCTTGAATATGAGTAATGAATTGCACCAACAAATGTTCTTATTTATTTCACTGACAATATTCAACAACTCAAATTATGATAGGAATTGACAAGACACAACGTTTACTTCGGTTGCACCGAAGCTAGAAAACCATTCAAAAATACCCAATATTTTTTACAGTAACATAGTATTGATTCGTCAGTTTGTATGACAGCTATACATATGCTATACAAATCCGAGCAGAACAAATTCTTCGAGCTAAATTTTTTGAAGTAAATTCTTCTTCTTCTTGAAGGGAGAAGGACGTGTACAAAACTTCAAATCGATTCATCAAAAACTGTGTTTGAGTATATGCAGACAGACGAATATTAATAAATCGATTCAGCTCAACATACTGATAATTACCATTTTATATGATCTTCGACGTTTTCTTCTAAGTGTTACAAGCACAGTTGAGCTTTGAAGCTACAGCCAGGAGTAACCATAAACATAATAAAAAGTTTATAATAAGATAAATTTGCACGGCTCAGGTTCGAAGTGTCAAGGAACATCCCAAATATGCGATGTACAAAACTTATTCGTTTCATCTAATTTTAGAGCGAAAACATCAAACAAAGTGGCAGGGTTCGATGCATTGCCGGCCGAGCTAATCAAACACGGCGGCGAAGAAATGATAAGAAATATGCATTAGAACCTTTGTAAAATGTGGTCGGATTAGAGCATGCTCGACGATTGGTGCCTAAGTGTGCCCAATCCACAAAATGAAGGGTCCAACGATCTGCACCAATTACTGTGAGATGAGGCATATAAGGTAGTGTGTGAAAGATTGAAAACCCAACAAACTGAATGGAAAATGTACTATCGACCAGATTTTCACCATGCACCGATTCTTGGAAAACACCGATGAAAGGAAGATCGGCACACACCACCGTCACTTCGTTGATTTTGAAACCGTCTTCGACAGCACCTCTATGCCGCTATGTCTCAACTTGGTTTCCCTGCAATGCTTATACGGCTGAGTAAGCTAACGTTGAACAACACCAAAAGCTCCGTGAGAATCGGGAAGGACCTTTCCGAACCGTTCGATACCAAACGAGGCTTCAGACAATTAGACTCCCTAACGTGTGACTTCTGCAATCTTTAACTTTAGAAAATATTGCGATCTGCGGATCTGAATAGTACAGTTTCTGGTGTACGCCGACGACATCGATGTCATTGACCATAACAACCGCGCCGTTAGTTTTACTCTATCAAGGTTGGACAAAGAAGCGAAGCGTATGGGTCTGGTTGTGAACGAGAACAAGGCGAAATATCTCCTGTCATCAAACAAACAATCATCGCACTCGTGGCTTGGTCCGCACGTCACTGTTGACAGAATCCAATGTGTGTTTTACGTGGGTATCTATCTGCGAAGGTTCAAATCCACGGTGCTCTCTATTACTAGAAGCACATAGATCAATACTATGCGTTGATCAGCGCCTCAAAGCCATGTAAGTGCATGCACAACACTACACCTTGGAAGAACCAAAGCAAGAGTGCCGCACATACACTTATACCTTGGTTCCAATCGATTCGGGGGTAAGCCAAAGGAAACACCCTGGCCACCTTGGTTGGGTTCGAGGCCCATCTAAAACCTCTGCCGTACTCTGGGTCCCACACCCGGCCGCAGTGCGACTCCACATTGGACTAATGCCCTTCCTGCATTTAGGTTTAAACCACAGCCACCACGAATCTCCCCAAAGGGCCAAACCCAATGAGCAGATTGGAGTTTCCTCTAAGGGCAGACTGCTCCCCGTGGTACCATGTTTTAGTCTTTGGTGTGACCTGTAGCTCTCGCTACTGCCAGTCGAGCCCCTAAGAACTCCGAGGAGTTCTTAAGAACCCGGATGTATGTATGTGTTGTGTGTCAATTCATAAAGTGTTTGTTATATAATCGCAAACCCATTCAAAGAATATGATATCATTTCAATATAGCACTTTTCCGACTTATTAGACCATGCTGACATTCAAAAAATGACCTGTACTTGTCAGACATAGTGCATTTGGATTTTAGTCGTCTCTTACGACATGCATGCCTTACCGCGGGAATATTCTCTTTCCCCTTCCCGCAGGGGGTCACTGTTGACAGTCATAACTTTGAAGTTGTATATAACATCGTTCAACTTGGAACCAGGATCAATACCATCATCAATATTAGCCTAGAAATCAATCGCCAAATCTCTTTTGCCAACATGTGGTACTTTAGACTGAGTAGGCAATTGAGAAGTGAAGTCCCATCTAGACGAAAAAAGGCCAAACTTTATAAGTCTCTCTTTATTCTCATCCTGCCATATGTTGCAGAGGTTTGGACGATGGTAACATCTTATAAGTCGACGTTACAAGTGTTCGGGATAAAGGTTTTGCGGAAGATTTATGGTTCTTTGAGCATTATATATGTATATGAATATAGCATTCGATAAAACAATGAGCTGTACGAGTTATACGACGCGCAGCGAATAAAGGAACAACAGCTTCGCTGGCTAGGTCATGCCGTCCGAATGGATGAAAACATTCTAGCTCTGAGAATATTCAACGCTATACTCGCCAGGTGAAGCAAGAGAAGATGAAAACCTCCATTCAGTTGGAAAGACCAGATGGAGAAAAACACTTGGAATCCGAAGTTGGCGCCAAACAGCGAGAAGGAAGAATGACTGGCGAGCTGTTGTAAACTAGATTACAACCGCGTAAGAGAGTCTACGATAGTAAGGAAGAAGAAACATCACGAAACAATTCATACTTATGGAAGAGAAATTTTGCGAAACGTTTACTATGTTCCAAAGAACCACTGTGATAATAAATTTTGTGATTTTGCAATTTCTACAGATGTGTAAAAATTAAATTTATTTGCGCCTGGTGGTCGTGGATTTGTGTGGCGCAAGAAGGCTGAAGTGCTGAAAGATAAGAAATTAAATAATACCGGCAAGCATGGAGGAGGCTGCATTATGGCGTGGCGTCAAACAATGGAAACTGTACAAAATTTTTTTGTTTCAAGAACAGAGTCTTTTTGGAATTTAAAATTTTTGGCCAAACCTGGATTTGTAAAAATAAGTTGCAATTACGTTTTGGAAATGATTAAAACGGATTTTTCTCACTTTTAACCGCAATTCAAAAGTTTTAATAGTCTAGAAATATGCCGCTACGAAGTCAAAACAACAGAGGTAGAGCCACTTTGAGAGCAATAACTTTATAATATTAGGTTGTCAAATATCTCCCTTCCGCTTTTTTGCTTTTTATTCAATCCTTTATAAAAACTATTGCAGTAATCGGATTTACTTAAAATATGCGCCGTTTCGTTCGATAATCTATTTCCATCTTGACGGCAACTTCATTATACCCTCTCGCAGGAACCGCTCCTTATTTGCGAAGAACTTAGTCAGCCACTATTCACAAGCCTCTTTTGAGTTCAACTTTACACCAACAAGGGCGTTAGGCATGGACAGAAACAGATGCTAATCACTTGGCTCTGTATCTGGGCTATACGCTGGATGCGACAAAACTTCCCAACCGAGCTCCCGTGGTTTCTAATGAGTCATCAATGAAGTGTGTGGTCTGGCGTTGTCTTGGTGGAACTCTACATTTTTCCTGTAGGCCAATTCTGGAAGTTTCTGGTCTTTCGCCAGCTTCAAGCGGTCCAGTTGTTCGCAGTAGGCGGTAGAATTAAGCGTCTGGCTATATGCGAGCAGCTCATAGTGCATGATTCCCTTCCAATTCCATCAAACAAACCTTCCTGGCCGTCAATCCGAGCTTGGCCACTGTTTGAGACGATTCACCGGCCTTCGACCACGACCGCTTTCGTTCGATATTATCATATGTGATCCATTTTTCGTCGCCAGTCACCATCCGCTTCAAAAATGGGTCGAGTGTGCATCCAGCCTTCTGCAGATGATTAATATGATTTGGTGATTAACTCCCATCTTCTGGGCGATGTCACGAAATGCCACATACCGGTCTAACTCGATGTTTTCCATGATTTGATCGGTATTCGTCGTCACAGGTCTTCCGCCGGCTGGCTTATCCATGGTGTCGTTTTCACCCGCTCTGAATCGTAGAAACCATTCCTCAGCAGTTCGAAGTGATAGAGTCCATCCCCCAAAACACCATTAATTTCACAAAACGTTTCTTCAGCGGATTTGCCTTTAACGAAGGATAACCTTAAAATTGCGGGAATTCAGTGAACTCCATTTTTACATGTCTATAACTGTTGAACGCAACATCCGAACTAATTATGCATAGCGTCGTTTTGTAGGTTATGTTAAGACCATTCAAAGATGTATAGTATTGCCAGATACGAGCTCTCTAGCGCTTTATACATAGCCGCGAAATTCAAAAGACAAAAAGGCGGAAGGACGATGTTTGAACTTTAAGACAAGTATTCATATATTTTTTTTAGAAAAGATTTTTCATAAAAAAAAAAAAAAAAAACATCTACTTTTATTAAAGTACTCTGTATAATTCGTTTCCACAGAAACTATGGAGTAAAATATTATTTGTTGTCAGTTAAGCAGAAAAACTGGCGATTTAAAAATGTTTTTCTGCAAGTGTAATCCGCTCTCTCGCACACAAGTAAACTCACGTATTCACACCTTAAACCTCCGCAGCCGAAAAGTGGGAGGTGAAGGTGGATTTTGCAAAGTACTTTCGCAGGAACCATATTGAGGAAAAGTCATTAGCAACAATTTTGAGAAACCATTAGGGAAACTGCTTTGCTAGCTAAGTAATTGCATAAAGCAACATCGAAAACAACAAGAACGTAAGCCTGAGTGCCAACAAGGAAGTAACCAATTGGTTGTTGTTGCACACATAATAATTTCATTGCTATTGTTATACAATAAATACTTATATACATATATAGGTAACTGCTGCCCTTTCACGTCGCATACCACATCCTGCATCAAGGGCGTTACGGTGTTGTGGCAACAATATCCGTTGGATGGTTTTATTAACATTTTCTTATGTTAAATTCATAATTGATTTTTATTGAATTTTCAAAGTTTTTAATAGAATTTTTTACAATATGCTTGGTATTCTGTTGACAACGATTATGTCTTCATTTAAGAGATGAACACAGCCACGAGTTCACGTCTGAGCCGACAGCACTTCGTAGCTGCCTGACGCTGCATGGTCCAGCGCTGTGGCAACCACAGGGCGCTATTGTGCATGTTCATTGCATTTTGTTGTGCATATTTGCCTTTGCAAAAGTGATGTTGTTGTAGTTGTTGTTGCTGCTATGGCAACAACTCGCACCACCTTCGCTTTGCGCTGGAGAAATTGCTGTTGCCTCTGGATTCTGTGTTATTGCGTTTGAGTTTCGGTGAACGTGAAACATCAGCGCCGCATGAGTAATTCACAATTGCTTGTTGTCATTCAATTGCGATTGTTTTGCTCGAATTCTTCATGAATGATATCAACCGTTGTCTGATTTTGCCATCGTTGTTCTACATCTATAAGTTTGTTGCTGTTGCTGTCTATACTTTTATGATGTGCCATCACAAGTGTATGGGTAGACGCACCTGCCGCCATATATACTTGTTTTAGTATTAGTGAGGCGTATTTTAAACGAAATTATGGAATATTTTATATAAAGGCATAAAGTATTAGTGGATTTTTTTTATGTTATAACAGAAATCAAATTTGATGTCACGCTTTCATTTTGCTAACAATGTTATAGTTTCATAGCATAAAAAAATTGTTAAAATTCCGGGAGAATATCGTCGCAAAAATATATATGTACACATAATGATTTTCATTAATGCAGAATGGGAATTATGATTTTCTATAGATACATATGCATTATATGTCTTACATTATTGATCAAGATGTTAAAACGAATGGAAAGCCGGGTGACTATCTGTCCATCTGTCTGACCGACCTTACCCCACTCTATTTAAAAGCAGGTAAATCTAAACAATACGCCCCAAATAATGCACGCTTTTTGCAAGTATCATTCGGTCCCAATTGGTCTGTTAAAAGAACACCGGCATACGGCCACACTGCGACTCCGCACTGAACATAATTTTCAATTCTAACTGCTTTTAGGTTTAAACTAAAGCCACTACGAAACTCCCCAAAGGGACAAACCCTATGAGCTGAGTAGAGCGAAGTCTAAAGGCCGACTTAAGTCTCCGGTTAGCCCTTATAGCTTTTGCTACTACTAGTTGAGCACCCATCAAACTCAATGACAGGTGACATTTGTCGCTGGAGCTTCAAATGTGTTTTCGTTAGTAGGAATCTCATTCCAAGTCTATAATATAAGTTCAAGCTGAGTATAATAGCAATATTTCTGACAAGACTATTTGAAACTTTTAGGCATGCCAAATAACAGAAATATTGGATTTTGGTCGCTTGTTACGACAGGCATACCTTACCGCATGAAAATTCTACCCCATGCCCGCTGGGGTACAACTTAAGTAAAATCGAGTTATCTTGATGAAACTTGTTCTTGACACCCAAATGCCTTAGTATTGCAGACGCGCAAAATCGGACCACGGCCGCGCGTTATTTAAAGCTATGGGCTAGAACCTTTTGACACAGTGGATGTGGCCACGAATTATACAGGGTAGGCCATTTAAAGTTGACCCATCTGGCAACGCTGTAACTTTTAACAGCGCTGACAAATCGGCTAATGTCATACCGCGTTAGAAGCGTCATTCGAAGACAATTTATACCATGGAACAGTACACTCCAAAAGAACACGCTGAAATTGTTCAGCTTTATATTCAAAATAACTTTTCAATTGTGTTAACTCAACGTGCGTTTCGCAAAAAAAAATAAAGTGAAAAGTGCTCCAGTTAAGAACACAATTAAGTCTTTATACGCAAAATTTGTGAACACCGGTAATCTCAGTAATGCCAGTCATGCATCCAGACAACGCACAAGACGTTCTGATGAAAATATCGAAGCTGTACGAGCCAGTATTGAGGAGACTCCATCGACATCGAGTTATCGCCGCTCTCAGGAATTAGACATCTCTCGCACCACTCTCCGACGCATAATTCATAAAGATTTGAAGATGTTTCCATATAAAATTCAAATGGCACAAAAAATAAACCCAGCTGATTATCCGCGACGCCTTAATTTTGGCAAATGGGCAAATGGGTCAACTTTAAATGGCCTACCCTGTAGTTGGTTAACTGTGCATAGTTCACAAACTACTCATAGCTCTTACAAACAAACTTTCCGAAAGGAATTACTTCTGGCACTTTTTGTGTACTGTGAACACGAATTTAATTAGAGTTATCTAAGCCTATTCCTCACCATAACTGTTATGTTGAAAACTACTGAAGGGACGATGACGTTGACCCACGAGATGATGCGAAAGAGATTTATAGGAGTTGGTGTATAAATTAGACAATCTGCATGAAACCGCCTACTTGTTAGGGAAATCCTATATCTCAGGAAGTAATCGACCAATTTCAACCATATTTGGTATGGGATATTACCTAAACAGTTCTATCTTACGAAATCGTACAAGTACGCCTACGATATGTAAAATTCTTTTTAATTCAAGCACCAAAAAAGTTATGGTGCTATAAAAGAACTTTGAGAAAATAGTGTCTCTGGGGTACGTGGTACGCTCGTACAAAAATTGTCGAAATTGACCCATTGATTTTTAAGTCTCCAGATCTCTGTAGCAATAGTTTTTTTTTTACTGGAAATATTTATGAAAATTAAGGAAGGGCTAAGTTCGGGTACAATCGAACACTTTAACTTGCAACTTGCAAGAATCAAAACCAGGGAAATAATTTAAGAAAGAACTAGTGGATCGAAATCTAAGCAATTTTATATATACTCTGCGCCTAAAAAATAAGGTGATTGTATTTATTTTGAAAATTCTTTATTTATTCTTCCAAATCAATTTCATCTCCTTCAAAGTAATCCTCTCCCGATGCAATGCACTTATGCCAACGGATTTTCCAATCTTCGAAACACTGCTTGTAGTCACTTTCCGGGATGGCCTTCAGTTCCGTCTTAGCTGCGGTTTAAATCTCTTCTATAATATAAAAACGGTGTCACCTGAGCGGTCATTTGAGCTTGATGAACAGCCAGAAGTCGCACAGCGCCAGATCAGGTGAATACGGTGGTTGCGGAACGATATGGGTTGAATTTTTGGCGAAATGATCACGAATTACGAGGGCAGTATGGGATGGTGCATTATCGTGGTGTAAAAGCTAGGAATTGTCTTTCCACAATTCCGGCCTTTTTAGGCGGATAGCGTTACGCAAACGACGCATAACGTTCAAATAATATTCCTTGTTGACTGTTTGACCGGTTGGAAGGAATTCATAATGCACAACACCACGATAATCGAAGAAAACAGTCAACATGACCATGATTTTTGAGCGACTTTGGCGCGATTTTTTTGGTCTCGGCTCTATTTTGGCATGATATTTGCTCGATTAATCGGTTGTTTCGGGGTCGAAAGCATAGATCCAAGTCTCATCGCAAGTTATAATGCGTCTCATGACACCCTGGTAGTCGGAAAGCATCGTTTCACACACTTCAACGCGACTCCTTTTTTAAAAAAAATTCAATGTTTTCGGTACCAGTCGAGATTTGTCGCGCTTGAGGCCCAAAACATCCTTCAAACTGGTATTGGCTTAACCTTTCGATATGCCAACTTCTTCAGCCAGGTCTATAATTGTTAATCGACAGTTTTCCAACACCAAATCTTTGATTTGTTGAACGTGAGATTCGTCGGTTGAGGTTGAGGTTGATGGTCGCCCTGGACGCTCTTCGTCTTCGGCACGTTCACGGCCGGCTTGGAACTCACTATACCACTCGTAAACATTTTTTTTAGAAATAGCCTCATCACCAAAGACTTTCTGCACCATCCTCAACGTATCCGCAGCAGAAAATTGATTCCATAAACAAAATTTAATGCAAATTCTTTGCTCAACAAATTTCGACATCGCAAAAAATGAAAAACTCACTTTTGGCAGCTCACAAAACGACACATATCTCAAACACCAATGAATATTTTGACATGAAATTTGACATAAATATGACTGACAGTATTACCAACCTAAAAAGAAAATAATTCTCCAAATCCTTCGACGCGCGCAGTTTAAATTTAAATGTCACCTTGGGCACAGAGTACATATATTTTATATAACTGTACTTTTTAAAGAATTTTTACCTATAGGTGCCTCTCTCTACTGCGATCCCCTGTGCTAAATTACAGATTTATATCATATTTTATTGCTTAGATAGCACCTTTTAAGTTTTCGGTTAATAATTTTTGGGCGTGACATTGTTTCGATGACAACAATGAGTAAAATCTTAATGGAGTTAAGCGATTTGCTTTCTTTAATATAGATGTACCGAGTAAACAAAATGTAATCTTGAAAGTAAGGTTGATGTCGGGCCGAAAACGAGAAGCGATATGAAGACTGGAGCGATAATAGTTCAAGCGGAGACCGGTGCGAGTGTTGAAATCGGCAAAGCGAGGCGAGCTGTTGCATGGCTCTTTTATACGGAGAGTTCTATATTTCGAAAAATGGCTTGGAAAACATTCAATTATTGAACAAAAAAATGTAAACAATGAATTTAATAACCTTGACAGACGGCAGTGTTAGTTCGGATTAACTGCGCGCTTAATCAGATCCAAATTTGTAGGTGACAGACGGCAGTAATGCGAGTTTGAAACTCTCGTAAACAGCTGATGGTAATTTTTGTAATATTTTCAAAGAAAATGGGGAGAAGATAAATATTGCGGTTGTTAAATCTATCGGCCAGATCGGACAACTATTATGGCTCGAAACCGGCTTTTGACCAACAATCTCTTAAGCAAAGTTGTGTAGAATAATCCGTTGAACATTTATGGCATAAGCCATTTTATCATAAAAAAAATCGAGCCACTCTTCTATACATATTACGCCAAGTACAGCCGTAAAGACGTGTGTATTCTCTTTTCTCAAAGGTAGGCAATAAGAAAGACAAGAACTTCCATACTGATCCTTCTAAAATCTCTTCGGTTACATGTGTGCCTTATTTGAAAGTATTAAATTTTCTCCGGACACCACTGTCTGTCGACATAAAGAGGAAGGACAAGACTTCTACATATACATACATTTATAGCTCAGCATTGGTGATGTTAATTGAATAATGCTTGTATGTAGAGGTAAACCGGTGGTCGTCACTTAGAGTTAATATAAATGAATACCTACATATATATATTTAAATGAAAGACTGACGTTCTTCCTTTATTGGTAGTAAACGCATATATGAATTCCAAAAGATTATCCTTTCTTGTCAAAGCATTTGCAATTATTTCGCGGTGTATCTTCCTGTTGTGCAAAGGCACTTCTTCAGTGCATTCCTCACTCATTTGCCTTACAGTTCGGTCGATAAATCGTGGGTGAACAAGCAAGCGCTTGCCATGTCCCAACTCATATAAACCGGTTAATGTTAACGGAATGCAGCGCAGTGAGTTGAATGGCTAGTTGGATTGGTCGAGGTAGCTCATTGCACTGGCAATTGATGCATGAACATCGTCTGTGAACGCTTCCATGGCAGCAAACAAAAAACAAAATCACAACGCTGCCATGGCGATATTGGTTTACGGATCTCTTGCTGGTGTATGGGTTACCGTTACAATGCATGGGTATGTACGGTATATGCAAGTAGTTGCGTATACGCACCAGTGCAGCTCGCACTAATAATTCCATATACACAAGTTACAAGTTGTCCTTGCCGGGGCTCAAAGATGCATTAACTCGCTTACGAATGATTTTGTTTTCTCCCATAAGCTGATTGCATATTTATGTTTGCGTTTTTCCAGCTGTGCATGTATATGTGCGTTTGTATTTCAATTTGTCTACGCTAGCATTCCGTAGAATCGAGATGCGCTTCCTAGTGCCGCTTTGCCTCTTGTATGGACGCTTTGTATCGCCAAAAGGCTTTGTTTTGCCAACAAGCCAGGCTACCAAGTACACACGCATACAACTGTACATATGTGTGGTTATGCAACTGGGTCTGGCTATATTTAGACATGCGCTGCTGTTGCTCTTATTGTTGTTTTTATGCCAATCGTTGTTTGCGCTCACAAATATTTGCTAGGCAACAACAGCAAATAGCTACATCCGATGGCTTGTTATGACATCTCGTTGGTAATGGCTGTTGTCGTCGTTCTCGTTGTCGTTGGTAATAAAAACACCAAGAACAACAACAGCACACATCAGCATAAATCAATAATGGAACAGAGTGTAGCATGGCAATGAGACCCGCAGGTACAACAGCATTTTTCGTACAACTACGAAGTGAAGCTGATCTGCTATTGCATATTTATGAGTGGAACTTGCGATTCTATTTATATGCAAATGCATATGAAATGAAGTAAGGTGGGACTGATTCGGAAGAAAACAAAATTTGTGAGTGAAACATTCTTTGCAAATTTTATAAAAATATAACCGATATTTGTGCTTTTGCACGATACATAATTATGAGAGATACATACATGAGAGGGGTGGAAATCCTTTTATTCGGCGCAAAATTTATACCGATTTTACCCATTTCTGCGATAAGGTAACGTTCGAAAACATCTCTGAAGTAATTTGGAAAGATTTTGCCGAGTTGACTGTTCTCAGTGGGATAAAAGCCCTAGTCCGTCCCTGCATGTTTTGTTTCAGAACCTGCAGGATTGCTTCAGTTATGTTGTTTATAGTCCAATACGCCTTTGTGATGACAAGACGGAAAATATTTTTAATTTTTCTTAATATCCATATACGTATGTACAGTCCAAAGCAAAATTATTGTGTGCAACATTCTTCGATAGTATAACTTATATACGCATTAATATATATATATATATATATATGATTGTTTTCACTTCTCAGTTGTTGTTGAAGCAGACAAATAAAAATGTGAAATCACGGAAAGTTTTTGAAGTCATTCGGCATCTTGTAAATTAGCAGGGTAAACTAGTAAAAGTGTTTGCTGTTTTTGTTGGAGAATAGTTTGTTTTCAGTTAAAACGTTTTTTGAAATATTCTTTGTCGCCTTTTGAACAAAACCAGGTGATTCACTTGAACTCCCACGTTAGTGAAACAGCGAATTCGAATAACGGTATTGTTGCCGTTGTTCCAGGTTTTGTGGTTGTACTCGACGTCTGGCCGCGTTATCATAGCAGCGTTTAATCCTTTGCAGCAGTGGAAAATCCCAGGCAATCATTTCAATATTTTTGGTGATGAGGCGTTGAGTGCCGTCGATGCGAGCAAATTAGCGTACTTTGATGTGGTTAAGTGCAGACTGAGTTTATGTTGTATACAACTTCGGGAACTATTGAAATATTAATGGAATCGGAGAACATTCGTCACGCTAGTTAAAACAAAAAGATAGACCATTGTGAACGAATTCTTAATGGAAGTCGCGCTTACTAGTAGAGAACATCATTCGGGTGTAACTGAACATAATTTTTATTTATTTTTTTCAAGGTACAATAACCATAATCTTCACTACCAAATATTCATAATGGTTTGGTTACGTTAGATTAAAAAGTTCCGCCGTTAAGGGAAGCTCCTGCCTTTGCCAACTCGTCTGCTTTTTTGTTGCCGCAATTGTTCCTGTGACCGGGAACCCAGATCAAGTCTAGGTGGAGCTTGTCTTTTATTGAGCTCAGTGTTTTCTTACAATTGTGAACTATGCTGGAATTTGTCATGGGCGATGACAAGGCCAGGAGCACCGCCTGGTTATCTCTAAATATTGCTGTTTTACATATCCTATCGTAGTTTTCCAATGGGGCTTCGCAGGCCTTTTCTATGGCCAGTACTTTTGCTTGGAAGATTCTAGCCGAGTTCGGTAGACGGATAAAGAGAGAAATATCCAGATCATTGGAAAATTCTCCCGTGCCTACTCCGTAGTCCATTTTGGACTCGTTGGTATAGACTGAGGTAGTATCTTGCTCACCTATTGAGCCTCTTCTCATTTTCGTCTAGAAGGTATCCTCACCTGGAAGTGTCTATTGAAATCCAGCATTGGGAGAATGTAGTCTGACTTATTAATGGTGAGCTTGTTTAGGATTACACTATGTCCGTAGTTCAGCTGATTCTAACCAACCAATTTTTTTAATCTTATCGCCGCAATAGCTGCTGTTTTTTGAATAAAAATTTCCATTGGTAGTTGACGCAGGATCACATTGAGCGCATCTGTCGGACATGACCTGATTGCACCAGTAACACCTGCACATGCTGTTCTTGGTATTCCATTTAATTTCCTAATATTGTATTATTTCTTTAGCGCTGATCACCACACCAGAGTTTCATATGTAAGTATAGGTCTTATCACAGCCCCAAGTATCCACATGATTATACTAGGTTTAAAGCCCCAACTCTTGATGACGATTCTCTTGCAAGTATAGTAGGCCATACTTGTATATGCTTTTATTATTATTTTTTCTATATTTGTTTTCCAGGACAGTTTGGTGTCAATCTCCACACCCAACTATTTTGCTGTGTGGGTTAGAGAGGGTGTTGTACTTTTTAGTACTGGAAGTTTAAACTGGGGATTTTTTGTCTGCTTGTGAGTGTAGTATCTCGTTCAGCACTATAACTGATAGAAGCGGGGAGAGGACCCCTTCTTAAGAAGTCCATCTACTTACATAACTTGTTTGTGTTGCACCGCCATTTGATGCTATAATCTTTCTATTCTCAAGCATCGATTGTATCCATCTGCATACAGTATCGTCTAAGCCGCCATGTGTCAGAGAATTATTAATGGTGCTTACTTCTGTATTATCTACATCCAGAAATGCAGCCATGGTGTATTGTTTGTAACGGGTGATTTTTTTGAGGTTAGGATTTTCATGCATTAGTATTTGACAGATTACGTGGGATTTCAGACATGGTGTCAAAGAGAAAGATGCTCAGTATGCTTTGACATTTCATCATGAATAGACTTACTAACGAGCAACGCTTGCAAATCATTGAATTTTATTACCAAAATCAGTGTTCGGTTCGAAATGTGTTTTATCGACAAATTTTGTTCAGCGATGAGGCTCATTTCTGGTTGAATGGCTACGTAAATAAGCAAAATTGCCGCATTTGGGGTGAAGAGCAACCAGAAGCCGTTCAAGAACTGCCCATGCATCCCGAAAAATGCACTGTTTGGTGTGGTTTGTACGCTGGTGGAATCATTGGACCGTATTTTTTCAAAGATGCTGTTGGACGCAACGTTACGGTGAATGGCGATCGCTATCGTTCGATGCTAACAAACTTTTTGTTGCCAAAAATGGAAGAACTGAACTTGGTTGACATGTGGTTTCAACAAGATGGCGCTACATGCCACACAGCTCGCGATTCTATTGCCATTTTGAGGGAAAACTTCGGACAACAATTCATCTCAAGAAATGGACCCGTAAGTTGGCCACCAAGATCATGCGATTTAACGCCTTTAGACTATTTTTTGTGGGGCTACGTCAAGTCTAAAGTCTACAGAAATAAGCCAGCAACTATTCCAGCTTTGGAAGACAACATTTCCGAAGAAATTCGGGCTATTCCGGCCGAAATGCTCGAAAAAGTTGCCCAAAATTGGACTTTCCGAATGGACCACCTAAGACGCAGCCGCGGTCAACATTTAAATGAAATTATCTTCAAAAAGTAAATGTCATGAACCAATCTAACGTTTCAAATAAAGAACCGATGAGATTTTGCAAATTTTATGCGTTTTTTTTTTTAAAAAAGTTATCAAGCTCTTAAAAAATCACCCTTTAGTGGAATGATTTTTCAATTACACTTACCACATCGTGAAGAGCAGTTTCGGTTGATCGGCCCTTTATGTACGCATGTTGGGACTTCCATAACTTATCCGCCATGATTGTTCTTATGTATAAGTCTATTAGCCTCTTTAGTATCTTCAGAATGTGAGGCTTACAGGCCTAAAACCTTGACATTATCATTTGTTCTTCTGCTTGGTTTTGAAACGAACACCACTTTAATTATTTTCCAACTTCTTGCGATGTAAGACAGTTGAATGCTAGCTTTGCATATATTTTCAAGCCTTAGAACCATTGGTTCTGCCAGCTTTTCCAGCATTATGGGCGTAATTCCGTCTGGACCTGCCGCTTTAAATGGTAGGAAACTATTTATGGCGTATTTGATTTTACATTTGTCTACTATCTGGCTCAGCTGCGTTAGCCGGCGGTTATGAATGAATCCTCGCTGTAGGCGTTTGCTGACTCCCAGGGAAATGCGTTTTAATAAGTACCTCCAGAGATTCTTTTGCCGAGGAGGTCCAATCACTACCTTCCGCCTCCATGTAGGCAGTATTGGTATGTCCTTTGTATAGTATTTTTCTCCACCTTGCGGTTTCTCTGCAACTTTCTATCAATGTGCAGAAAGATCGCCAGTTTTAGCTTTCCTGACTGCTTTTTTGTATTTCATGATATCTTTATATGCTTGCTAGATTTTGGTTCTAAAACTCTCATTGAAAGCTTTCCTTAGTTGCGTTCTTAAATACTTTAGCTCACTGTTCCACCAAGGAAGAGACTTTCTCTTTTTCAGAACTGTAAGCGGAGTACAGTATTTCTCGCAAATGCTGAGGAATATCCAGGAGTGATCCGACATGAATGGCTCAGCGGACACCCTCTAGTTATCCACAACGAGCCCGTCTGTGTCTGTTGAGGTCCAGCACTTCCCCCCACCCCGGAAGCCTATCAGAGCTGGCGGTATAACTACCAATATTTTTCAAGAACACGCGACCCAGTGCCAGTGGTTCAGTGCTATAACGCAAGATGCCAAGGAAGTGGATTGTGGCTAGCTTAAAAAGAGTCTGATGCTAAAGTAGCTTTCTAATATTTATACTGAGGATAAATACTGTCTAACTAGCTTTGAGCGCATTGTTACAGAGCGCAGTGATAATATTGACGCTCTGCTTGAAAGAGAGAGAGCCACTTTAGTAGAAGTCACTTCTGTCTGAAAAAAGCTATAGTGTTCCGATAGATAAGTTTAGCAAAGAGCTCCTTAAAGAAAACTCTTCCCCCAATATTCCCTCTTAACTTTGAACCATCCGCGAAACAGTGTATCTTCTTTAGCGGATCCTCCCCATTCCACATATGTCTCGTCGGTATGTAAGGAGAGATAAACTCGCATCGGTTAGCTTCTGCGACTCAGTGATCTAGATATAAAGGCATAAGGTTCTTCTTCTTTATTGGCGTAAATACCGCGGTTATACCCGACTTTGCAGCGGAGCGGTCTTTCTTCCATTTCTCCCTCTTCGTCTGATTCCCTCGGCGGGTACTGCGTCAAATATTGACAGAACTGGAGTGGTTTCATCCATTCCGATGATAAGACCCAGCCAGCGTACCTGCTCTCTCTTAATTCGCTGAACTGCATGTGTCAATGACGTCGTATATTTCCTACGGCTCATCGTTCCATCGACTGCGGTATTCGCCCTTGTCAATGAGACTATAAATCTTCCGCTAAACCTTTCTCTCGAAAACTCGTGTCGCCAGCTCATCAGTTGTTGTCATTCTCCATGCCTCTGCACCATATAGCATGACGGGGATGATGAATGATTTGTAGAATTTGGTATTTGTTCGTCTAGAAAAGAGGATGGAGTCATGTGTAGAAGTTCTCGCAAGTGAGACAAGTTCGCTGAGTGCGATTGTCTTGGCAGTGACCTGAAATAAATCTTTTAGTCAAATATCAACCGTTTGAAGACAAGCTAATGTGAGAAGACGAATCATCCCTCTCAAGGGTTGTGCAATAGATTTTGAACCCGCCACTTACAAAACATTCCCAGTGAAAACGACGTAACAGCTTCGGATGAGAGACCTTTTTTTGATGGCGACCACGTCAAATGTATTAAGGATTACAATTTAAGGCCATGCATCTGGAATGTCCCGTCCTTTAATTGGGAAGATGCCGTTTATTTAATTACTCACACATTATTTTGACAATTTAATGAACTTTGATGAATAAGTCTTTTTTGACACGCCTTTTCGACCGCCTGGTTCAAGTATTACCCAAATCGCCTCATTTTGAACCATGTTTAACAAAATTTTCAATAAGTGCAAATAGTTATGGATTTATTTTTAGTTCGTTATGTTAAAGTCTTTTCACCTGGTCCCAATCAGATCTCTTTCTAACATATTTAATAATAACCTGGTCTTCAGTTTTCGACATATGAAGTTGCTTTTATACAAAGGATCATGGACATGTTTACAGTTGAAGTTTTTCCCACATTCATTCATTTATTCACTCTCACTAACTCAATTGGAGAACATGAAATTATGTATTGTCCCAAAGAAACGCAAGTCGATTGAAATGAATGCCAGGTTAAGAAGCTTGTGCTGACCTCATAATTTTTGCTGATTTCTAAGAAAATCCAATTTTATAAAACTGCAAAATTAAGACCATAAAAAGTGAGGTGTGAGCTTCGTGTGATAGTTTGCTTAGGGAATGTTTAGTATGATATCCACGGACTTAACCTTATAAATTCTTACTTCTCCTTATAATCCTCGAATATACCTAAAATTATTACAAAATATTATTTATAGTATGATTCGTACTCAATTCACTTTGAATCAGACTAGATCATATTTAAACAAATTAACGCATTCCTTACTAAGGTACTTCAGTACGCACATTGCGTGTGCATTTTGAATGCAAATCACTGAAATATTTTATACCTAGGTAAACGCCTCGAATTATTAGATCAGCAAATTATTAAAGCTGCGCAAGTGACATAGCGATAATGGCGACAGGCGGAATATATGTAAATTAGTATTGGGTCTACGCATGCAGAGAAGAAATCTTAAAATTTTATAACGGTCCAAATCCCACTTTACAGTTTTGAGATTGTGGCCACATCACCATCAAAGCCACTTCAACTTCCGTCTGTTGTTAAATTTTGCTTGTCAGTGTACTCTTTCCGTCAGCCTCTTGCACCGCTGTGTTCATTTCCTTTCACGAACGCGAGGCACTAGCGCTCCAATAATCGTTTTTCTTGTCATACATGAGCACTGATGCTTAGAAATTCATAAACTTTGGCATTTTATTGTTGTAAACCTCATTACCAAAATACCGAAGAATACATAAATTGAAGATGGAATTGAGAAAAAAATACTCTCACAAAAGCCAGGAGCGCAGCAAAGACGAGTTTTAAGGATCAGTGTTTAAAAGCACATCAGCGAATTGAAAGACAGCCGCTACGCTGGCTAGGTCATGTTGTCCGGATGGACGAAAACACTCCAGCTCCGAAAGTATTGGACGCAGTACGCGCCGAGGGAAACAGAGGAAGACCTTCACTCCGTTGGAAGGACCAAGTGGAGAAGGACCTGGCTTCGCTTGGAATATTCAATTGGCGCCACGTAGCGAAAAGAAGAAACGACTGTTGTTAACTCGGCTATAATCGCGTAAGCGGTGTCTACGCCAGTAAAGAAGAAGAAGTTTGAGAGCATTTGATTTTTGTATGAGTTGGAGAGACTGTACCGATTGTGTCATCGGTGAATATGTGAAAACTTATGCATGAATGGTTCAATAATAAGGTACAAACTAAAATTTTAAGTTGAGTCTTCTCACGGTGGGTAGTATTTATTTATAAGGGAATTTCGATAAGAGTAGTTTCTAAGAAAACCTGGAAATATTTCAAAAATTAAACTTACACTTGTGGGCCCTAGCAAATTCTCAGCAAAAGTAAACCGAAATTTGCCCACTTGGAAAGAAAAATCATAAAGAAATTACAAATAATGTGACAAAACTCAATGAGTTTTAAAACTATCGAAGAACTGACGCTGAAATGAAAAATAATATTTGTACGAAGTAGATTCATTTTGCAAAAAATATTTAGTTACCATACTGGACTCATTTAACTTGTTTAACGCATTTTGGGCCGCCCCACATTAACTTATTTCGGCCCTGTAATCCTTCTTTGCCATAAATATATTTTAAAACGGTCTACCCACCAAAATCTGCTGACTACATACAACTGCGAAACTGAAAAAAGTTGTTGGGCTTCATGCTCGTATTAAGTGCCACGTGAAATCGCATCCAAATTGGGTACATGGCAGCCGCAAGTATGCGCGGCTTTCAACTTTTGCACCAACTTCCGCTCATACATACGAGGCTGTTGGCTGTTGGCAGAAGGAGCTACGGAGGACAGTTACAAATGCTTAAAGAACTTGAGCCGGGCGAGCGCATTCTTCATTCTTTTTGACAACGATGAACTGTTTTTACATTCGGCATAGTTGGCGCGGCTGTGTTGTAGTGGGGGAGGGGAAATTTTGTGGGCGCTCTATTTTGTGGCTGCGCTGAATACCTTGAGCGTAAGCATGTATGTGTGGGTTTCAGGCAATCGCTGTTGTTAAATAAATTAAGTTTAGAGTCGCTTTCTTGCTGAAGTGGTGCGTATTCAAAATAAAAATTGTTGATTGGGGCTTCGGGTGATTGCTGAGGCTTGTTGCCTGAACGCATTCATGTTGTGTTATTCTGTTTTGTATGTGCCTTGGTATGTGGGGGTACATGGTCGGTACAGCCTGCGGCTTTGGCCATGTTTAGAAGTAGGAAGATATCAATGAGCTTTTACATTATTTTCGTGTACGAAAAATATTTTCGGTACTGGCAGTCTTTTCGAAGAATGAGTGGCACTTTCTGGCTTACCTTTATTTTTAGACATTTAGGCTAATTGGGGTTGAAATTTGCGATGAATTATGATGGCGCATAACTTTTAATGAGACAATAATGCAAAGTCACCGGTAGGGTCTGGGGGTTGTTGGAGAAACCATCAATCCAATTTATGGATTATCCTTTTTGAACATTCTTTCTAACATTAAACAAAAATTTAAATTAAATATTTGAGCGCTGCATTTGCGCTCAAAGTTAAGAAATATGTGAATAAAAGAGGATATGTGGCACCCTTGTCATGCGTCTGAAATTTGCTTTGTGTTTGTGTGCCTTTAGCCTGGTGAGTGTCACAAACACCTGCCGAGTAAGCGTATTAACGGTATTTTATATCAAAGGAGAAAAATTGGAAATTAGTCCGTTTGTAGGATGAAGATGGAAGGCAAATGTAAAGGTATAAAATAAGCGGTCGAGTTTATGTAATTTTAACAGTGGCGTAGTCAAAATTTATTGAAATTTATTTTTCGATAAATTTCGATTGTCGACCAAAACCTATATATAATATTCAAGCGGTTACCAAGTGAAATATTGTACAATGCATTATTTTTCATGGTGTATAATAAATTCCTTGTTTAACTTTGGCTACTGTAATACCTTTAGCTGGATTTTTATGGCATAAAAATATATAAAAATATTTCTAATCTGATTTTGATTGGTCAGTTTGAATGCCAGTTGTACTGTGCCCAAAAAATAAGGTTGATTTCAAACTGCGCGCGTCGAAGGATTTGGAGAATTATTTTTTTTTTTTACGTTGGTAGTACTGTCAGTCATATCTATGTCAAATTTCATGCCAAAGTATTGTTAGTATTTGAGATACGTGTCGTTTTGTGAGCTGCTAAGTGAGTTTTTCGTTTTATGCGATGTCGAAATTTGTTGAGCAAAGAATTTGCATTAAATTTTCTTTTCGGAATCAATTTTCTGCTGCGGATACGTTGAGGATGGTGCAGAAAGCCTTTGGTGATGAGGCTATGTCTAAAAAAGATATTTACAAGTGTTATAGTGAGTTCCAAGCCGCCCGTGAACGTGTCGAAGACGAAGAGCGTCCAGGGCGAACATCAACCTCAACCGACGAAGCTCACGTTCAACAAATCAAAGATTTGTTGTTGAAAACCCGTCAAATAACAATTAGTGACCTTTCTGAGGAAGTTGGCATATCGAAAGGTTCAGCCAATACCATTTTGAAGGATGTTTTGAGCCTCAAGCGTGTCAAATCTCGACTGGTACAGTAAACATTGAATTTTTCGGAAAAAGGACGTCGCGTTGAAGTGTGTGAAACGATGCTTTCCGACTACCAGGGTGTCATGAAATGCACTATAACTGGCGATGAGACTTAGATCTATCTACCCGAAACAACCGATCAATCGAGCGAATATCGTGCCAAAAGAGAGCTGAGACCAAAGTCGCTCAAAAATCGATGGATTGCCGGCCGAGCTAATCGAAAGTTTTCGATAAAAACGGTTTGCGAAAGATTTATGGTCCTTTGCGCATTTTCAACGAAGAATGCCGCAGTTGGTGGAACTATGAGCTGTACGAAATATTGGACGCCATTGACATAGTTCAGTGAGGTAAGAGAGAACGGCTATGCTAGCCAAGTCTGAATGGATGAAAATACTTCAGCTCTAAAAATATCCGACGCTGTACCCGCCGGAGGAAAGAGAGGGAGAGGGTGATCTGCCATTGGAAACACCAAGTGGAGAATGACCTGGCTACACTTGGAATAGCGAATTGGCGCCAAACAGCGAAAAGGAAGAAAGATTGGCGCGCTGTATACGTAAGTAAATATTTGAGATATGTGTCGTTTTGTGAGGCTCTAAAAGTGAATTCTTCTATTTTTACTATGTCTGAATTTATTGAACAAAGAAGTGCGATAATGCATCATCTCATGCAGCAATCGTGATCATTTCGCCACATTTTCAACTAATATCGCGCCACAATCCCTGCATTCGCTTGATTTAACTTCGTGTGACTTCTGGCTATTCAGCAAATTCACATGACCCCTCCGAGGACTCCGTTTTGACTCAATTGAGGATATAAAAGCTGAATCGAAGAAAGCTTGGAGGTCATCGCGACAAAGTATTTTTCCAAGTGCTATGATGACTACAAAATTCAGTTTTCAATTTGATCACAGTTTTATATATAAATGACAATAATGAAGGGATGAGTGAAAACTGGGTGACTTTCTCTTTGTCCGTCCGGCCGTCCATGCAAGCTGCAATTTGAGTGAAAAGTGAGATATCTTGATGAAACTTGGCCTGGGCGTTTCTTGGAAAAAAGTACGAATTCGTAGATGGGCTTAATCAAACCATTGCTACCCAAACGCCACTAACCGAAAACCTATAAATAGCACTCAATTAAGGTAAAAAACTTTAATTTAACACAGGGGATTCCAGTAGCAAGGGGCATCTGTGGGCAAAAATTTTTGGAAAAGTGGGCGTGGCACCGCTTATACATATCTCCTAAACCGCTAAAGTTACAACAACCAAATTTACCCAAAACAAATATTATTAGAATTTCTACCTGTTGTGAATAATTGAATGAAATCTATGGCAACCCCGGTTACTTCTCATATAACTACACTGTTAAATATGACTACAAGAGCGAAAATAAAAAGCTAAATGTCAAGAAACAGTAATATTTTTGGTATTGGGTGGGCCATATAACGTTTTAAATTTGAATTATCTATATTTCGATATTGGAAACGTCAAATACCATTAGGAAAGTGACAGATATTCAGTAAAAGGTCTAAAATTTACGAAATGGGTCGCTATTTACTATTCTACAGTTCGCGGATTGGGCAGAAGATCGTTAAACCGAGGATTGTCAATTTGACCGAAAAATCATCTTTTCGGACGAGGCTCATTTCCACCTCGATGGTAACGTTAACAAGCAGAATTGTCGCATTTGGGGCATAGAAAATCCGCATCGTAATCGTCGAGAAGTCAATGCACCCAGCACGAATCACTGTATGGTGCGGATTTTGGTCTGGTGGAATCATCGGCACATTTTTCTTCGAAAATGAAGAAGGAAACGCAACCACCAATGGTGAGCGATATCGCACAATGTTAATCGAATTTTTCTTCAAGCAAATTGAAGAGGAAGACTTGGACAACATTTGGTTCCAGCAGGACGGCGCTACCTGCTATACAGCAAATGCTACACTCAATCTTTGACGCCCTATTTTCGAAATAAAATTTTATGTGGCCCACCCGTTATAACAGGGTTTTAATGGAATTGGACAATGTGCGTTTCATCACCAACTTTTAGGTGAAAACACATATCTTGAGACCCTCCCGTCCGATTTCAACCAAATTGAGTGTTTGATATTATATTTTTCATTCTATATTCCTAGGTTATGTAAAAATCAATCAAATCGGACTACAAACATGCCTACATCCATATATATCACAACTTTAAATTCTATTTTATATTTTCTCTTTGTTGTATACAAATCAAGAATGAATTACTATATCAAAACAAATAGTGCATTTGGGATGTGCCACCTTATGATTAAAAATTGCGTAAATCGAACCAAAATTATTCAAGCCCCTAGGATATATGCTTTTGGTGACTTTTAGTTAACTTTTTACCGAAAATATCGGGCAATGTGTGAGATATATAATTGAAATTCAGCGAGAATCATTTCCTGATAGAAGTATGTAATTATGCTACAAATGGATTGAATGGGGTCAATACTTCCCTTAGCTCCCATATATCCAATTTAAAGATTTTCGAATTTCCGGTGCACCTTTTTGCTTAAAATGAATAGAATCAGGTGAAAACTGCCCTAAGCCCTTATGTACTTGGTATTTCCGTGGCTTTAATCCGTGCAAGTTACAAGATTGTGAAGTGTTCGGTTATACCCAAACTTAGGCTCTTTCTTATTTGTTTCTACTCAGATTTATGGAGGCCCTAACGTGGACATGAACATGTTACATAAGGATAGCCGCAGTCATCCAACACGATTTCAAAGTGCGGCGTGTAATTAAAGCTATCAAACGTCGATCAAAAAATAAGACTTTTTCGCATATAATCCCTCTTGATTACACAACCTCTCTTTGACATCAGAAAGAATTGTTGTTGTTGCTGTTGAATTTTTCAGTATTTTCTATTTTATGCAACATTCTTGTCATACCATTTTTGATGAAAAATGCTTTAGCTTAAAACTATGAAAACAATGCCGAGGAAAGAGTGGGATGAGAGCGAAGAGGTAAGCCGTATTACAAGTTGCCAGGACAACGGTCTGTAAGCACTTTTAAAACTGTACTTTCTAACTGAAAAATGCATGAACAAATATGTGTGCGACCCGTACACACACAAACACACTAACGCAACGCATTCCTACGAATTATCCTATTTTTTGCCCTCACTGAGGGTGTACCTTTAACCCGGTATTAGTCACTTTCGCCTCGTACTGCTTCCTTTCGCATGCAGCGGATGTGAGCGCAACGAGATATGCAAATTAGATACAGATAAAAAATGCCAAAAAGCCGTCTTTGTTGTGCGTGCAGCGAGTGAGCTTACCGAATAATAAAAAATGCAAAAAAAAAAAACAATATTCAAAATAAATTTATACAATCTGAGCCGCCCTATCGGCCGCCTGCAGCGCGGCAGGAGTATCATTTTAATTCGAAAGGGTGTACTTGGTCGCGCTACGCCACTCATGACAGAACTAGCAGTCATCTATCCATTTCAAAGCATAGGATGTTCATTGTGCCTGACGTTGTCAGCCGGCGTTTGGCGTTTGGCATTTGGCAGTGTCGCTTCTGTCTCTTTGTTGCACTGCGCCGTTGCAAATTCGCTTGACATTGTGTGTGTGTGAGCGAGCGTGCCCTCTGACGCACCATAAATATTGTTCAGCGTTTAATTTCGTTTTCATTTTCAATCCGACATTTCTGCCGGATTTAATTTTTGTTAGCACAGCCATTGGTTTTTCGTAAATTTTTATACCCGAAGAGGATATATTAAGTTTGCCTTCCAGACGGATATGTCGGGGACGCTATAAAAATATACATAAGTATGTGATCAGCGTGAAGGGCTGAGTCGATTTAGCTTTGCCGTCTGTCTGCCTGTATATACACAAAAAATACTTTAGTTTTTGAGTTTTAAATCTGAAAATTGTTTATTTGTCGGAACTGGTGGTATCGAATCTTTACATCACATAGTTGGCACAAAAACTGATTGAACAAAATCAAGTCTTTGCATTGAAAACGTTTTAATTTATGAAGGGTATTACAGCCTCGGTGCAACAGAAGTTAACTTTTTTACTCGTTGCAATTCCACATCAATAGTTGAAACAAATTGATGATGCATCAAAGTGCACACTAACGTAGGTAGCTGGTGATGCACTTCGTTTTCTTTTTTTGGTTCCGGAAGTATGACCTTTCATCTGTGACTCTCTTAGCACAAAGTAAATAAACTGAGACATACATACATACAGTGGGGAGCAAAACCGTCAACATGTTTACCGAATGCGACTAAAGATCCTTATAACTTTTTTTCTACTAGCAGTATCGGCAACATTCATACACCAAAATAAAGATAATAATTCAATTTATTAAAAATAGAAAACAGAACAGCTTTTATTTATGCTTGAACGAAAATATACGATAAATTCCATTCACAAGTCATTTTGACAGTTTTGCACTTATACACTTAGACCTAAGTTTTTTACAGTGCTTAGTACTTTGTCCATAGACCTTTATTTTTTATTACACTTTTTATGCGTCTGGGCATACTTTCAACCAAGTTTTCAATAATTGAGTGGGGTATATTTCTCCATTCCGTCTGTACCCGACTCCACAGTTCGTCCATGTTGGAAGGCGGATTTCGATACTTAGCCAGCTGCTGCTTAACGTATGCCCACAGATTTTCTATCGGGTTAAGGTCGGGACTTTGTGCTGGCCATTTGAAAGTTTTAAAACTTTGGTTTTGGAGCCATTCCTGGACAATTTTCGCCGTATGTTTCGGGTCGCCATCTTGTTGGAAAATTATTTCCTTCGCTGGATAGGTACATTCCTCCACGAAGTCAGGCAACTGTGAATTTAGAATATGCAAATATATCTCCTTATTCATTATTCCACTTATTCTAAACAAGGGACCAATATGCCACCACGTGAAGCAACCCCAAATCATCAAACTTCCGCCACCGAATTTTTCTTGCGGACGATGCCAAAAATATGCTTTACATTCAGATTGATACCTGTTAATTTTCGTCTCATCTGACCATATAACCCTTTTCCAGTCCTCAATTGTCCAATCTTTCCGTTCTCGGCAAAAATTAAGTCTAGCTTTAACATTTCGCTCAGATAAAGCAGGTTTTTTTTTGTTTAACCGCAGCAACCATACCAATTTTATTTAAAGAGCGTCGAACTGTCCATGTACTCGCTTGAAGTTCTAACTTAGCAGCAGCTTCTCGAGGAGTCCTACATTCATTTTTGCGTAATAATCGCTCAACAGCACGGGCATCACCATCGGTAAGCTTCCGCGGGCGGCCACCAGCGTTTACAACTTGGACAATATTTTGTCTTTTCTTCACATTTATTACCGTTTGTCGACTTATATTTAACTTTTCCTCAATTTTCCTAGCTGAATAGCCGTTTTTAATTAAAACAATAACTTTGTCTTCGACATCTCGTAGTAACTTTCTCATTTTTTTTAGTTCACAAAAAACACCTGGAAAAATGTTTAGTAATCGTCACGACAGACAAAACGTTACTAATATAAATTGTTAATTCCATCTCCGCTCAGAACTTCGATTGAATTACCTATTCCGGGAAATATAGCGGGACTTTCATGGCATACATATGCAGTGGTGCAAAATTGTCAAAATGACTTGTAAATGGAATTTATCGTATATTTTCGTTCAAGCATAAATAAAAGCTGTTCTGTTTTCTATTTTTAATAAATTGAATTATTATCTTTATTTTGGTGTATGAATGTTGCCGATACTGCTAGTAGAAAAAAAGTTATAAGAATCTGTAGTCGCATTCGGTAAACATGTTGACGGTTTTGCTCCCTATGTATCCCCTCCTCCCTTCTATGTATGTAGCTATGTTCGTTTCGTAAACCCACACGACGCCAAGATTTTCAAACGTATCCACGTAGATAAGCATCTTCACATAACTCCACAAAAAATAGTCCAGCCGTATGAAATCACACGATCAAAAGTTTCCTTCAATGAATGGGTTCTTTCATTGGCTGCAAAGCATATAACGCAGTCTAGTTGAAACCAGAGGACACCCATATAAACTTTTTGCTAATTAGGAACGGAAAAGTCATTAGAGATCGCTTTATAGCATTCCTCATTTACAGCCAATGTCATTATGGCCGGCTTCATTTTTAAAGAAATACAGGGTAGGCCATTTAAAGTTGACCCATTTGTTTGTTTGCCAAAATTAAGGCGTCGCGGATAATCAGCTGGGTTTAGTTTTTGTGCCATTTGAATTTTATATGGAAACATCTTCAAATCTTTATGAATTATGCGTCGGAGAGTGGTGCGAGAGATGTCTAATTCCTGAGAGCGGCGATAACTCGATGTCGATGGTGTCTCCTCAATACTGGCTCGTACAGCTTCGATATTTTCATCAGAACGTCTTGTGCGTTGTCTAGATGCATGACTGGCATTACTGAGATTACCGGTGTTCACAAATTTTGCGTATAAAGACTTAATTGTGTTCTTAACTGGAGCACTTTTCACTTTATTTTTTTGCGAAACGCACGTTGAGTTAACACAATTGAAAAGTTATTTTGAATATAAAGCTGAACAATTTCAGCGCGTTCTTTTGGAGTGTACTGTTCCATGGTAAAAATTGTCTTCGAATGACGCTTCTAACGCGGTATGACATTAGCCGATTTGTCAGCGCTGTTAAAAGTTACAGCGTTGCCAGATGGGTCAACTTTAAATGTATAAACGACTGATCCCCTTAGCGCATAGAGCACACTAATGAGTGACTTACTGAGGATATGACGGCGTCTCAACAATGGATTGTGGGTTATCACTCCAACTACGACAGTTTTGTTTATTAACGTTCCCTATCAAACAAAAGTTAGCTTCCTTGCTGAACAAAATATTCTTGTGAAAATTGGAATTAGTGGCTATCTGTTTTGTGCTCATTCATTGAATGTGTGACGTGTTTAATCGATGTTCAATTCCAACTCTTCCACGAGTTGACTTTGTAAACCTATAAATCAACGTCTGCAAAATCTTCCATAAAGTGGATGACCATAGCTCTAGTTGTTGGTTACGATGATGAATGGACTCATTCGGTTCTTCTTCGATACTTTGCTCTACAGCTGCAATATCCACTAGAGTAAACGTGATGCAAAATCGATTCATAACCAATTTTTGGATAATCAATTCAGAGTAAGTCAGTTAATTAAAGTAAAGAAGTGCAAAAACAAACTGAGTATAAATCACGTAACAGCTATTAAAAGTTCCAAATCCAAAAAATTATTGTCTTATTAAAAACCCTTCTTCAAAAAAACACTAGTCCATGTTTTACATGACTCTTAAATGCTTCAAGAAAGAATCTTTCCAAATTTTTTGTTATTGATGTTTATACATGTAAACTCAAGAAAAAATTCGATCTGGATTAGTCCACTTAAATAGGGCGCAACCCGAGTCAAAAAATAAGGTGGCATTGTATTTATTTTGAAAATTCTTTATTTATTCTTCCAAATCAATTTCATCCCCTTCAAAGTAATCCCCTCCCGATGCAATGCACTTATGCCAACGGATTTTCCAATCTTCGAAACACTGGTTGTAGTCACTTTCAGGGATGACCTTCAGTTCCATCTTCGCTGCGGCTTGAATCTCCTCTATCGTATAAAAACGGTGACCCCGAAGCCGTCTATTGAGCTTGGTGAACAGCTAGAAGTCGCACAGCACCAGATCAGGTGAATACGGTGGTTGCGGAACGATATGGGTTGAGTTTTTGGCGAAATGATCACGAATTACGAGGGCAGTATGGGATGGTGCATTATCGTGGTGTAAAAACCAAGAATTGTCTTTCCACAATTCCGGCCGGATAGCGTTACGCAAACGACGCATAACGTTCAAATAATATTCCTTGTTGACTGTTTGACCGGTTGGAAGGAGTTCATAATGGACAACACCACGATAATCGAAGAAAACTGTAAACATGAAGTTGATTTTTGAGCGAATTTGGCACGATTTTTTGGTCTCGGTTGTTTCGGGGTCGTAAGCATAAAGCATCGTTTCACACACTTCAACGCGACGCCTTTTTTCCAAAAAAATCAATGTTTTCGGTACCAGTCGAGATTTGAAGCGCTTGAGGCCCGAAACATCCTTCAAAATGGTAATAGCTAGCCTTTCGATATGCCAACTTCATCAGAAAGGTCTCTAATTGTTAATCAACGGTTTTTCAACACCAAATCTTTGATTTCTTGAACGTGAGCTTCGTCGGTTGAGGATGATGGTCGCCCTTGACGGTCTTCGTCTTCGACACGTTCAGGGCCGGCTTGGAACTCACTATACAACTTGTAAACATTTTTTTTAGACATAGCCTCATCACCAAAGGCTTTCTGCACCATCCTCAACGTATCCGCAGCAGAAAATTGATTCCGTAAACAAAATTTATTGTAAATTCTTTGCTCAACAAATTTCGACATCGCAAAAAACGAAAAACTCACTTTTAGCAGCTCACAAAACGACACGTATCTCAAACACTAATGAATATTTTGACATGAAATTTGACATAAATGTGACTGACTGTACTACCAACCTAAAAAAAAAAAATAATAGTTATCCAAATCCTGCGACTCGCGCGGTTTAAATTCAATTGTCACCTTATTGGTCACTATAATCGCGTAGAAATCGTAGAAGAGAGATTTAGCTCAACATGACTTTTCTTTTTTTTCGTGACCGCGCCTTTTGTATTGACTCAATATAAAGGGTGATCGATTGACTCAATATAAAGGGTGATCCAAGTGGATGTGATCTTTTCAATAACTTTTCTTTGACAGATCACGCGTGAGTCGTGTCAAGGTGTCATGTTAGTTTCTATATTCTGAACACCGTTTACAAATCGTTTATCTTTATTCCGAAAATTCGCATTCTGTAAAGAATGTGTTTCGCTCAACTTATGGCCAACATAATCGGCCTACTGAGCGTACTACTCGCAACCATTACCCTTCTTGGGACCCAGCATTAATTTTTGGATAATATTCGGCCGAATAGACCACGTTTAGCACGCAGTGAAGATAATACAGCAGCCGTAGCTGAGAGTCGATTCAGCGTCGTTCGCAGCAACCCGGACTGACGTATGGAACGACTTGGTACATATTACGTCGAGATCTTAAATTGAAAGCGTACAAAATATATATTGCATTGCTCTATGGGGTGTTGAAAAGAAGATCCGAAGTTTTCGAGCCAAATTATGTGCTATGAGGCTCTTTCCGGCGCAATCAGTATGTAAAAAAGTAAAATTGCCACATTGCGGACGAAGAGCAGCCTGAAGAGATTCAAGAGTTGTAATTTCATCCAAAAAACACAACGGTTTGGTGGGGTTTGTGAGTCGGTGGAATCATCGGTCCATATTTTTTCCAAAATGATGCCAGTGAGAACGTAATCGTCAATGGCGAACGTTATCACACCATGCTAACCGGCTATTTAATGACTGAAAGTGAAGCTTGTGATTTCGGCGACATCAATAGATTTATTGAGAGAACACTGCGATGGGCAGATAACTTCACGTTTTGGACCGGTTGATTCGCCACGTAGATCGCGAATCTTTTTAAAATATGTACTATTCAATTTTTGGGAGGTAAATTTTTGGTCGGAAGGATTTTGAAAGCAATTATCAGGTTCACATCAACATAGAGAATTTTAGTTTTTGATTTCCAAAGAGGTTTTCCATATGACATTACATACATATACTTCTTCTTCTTCTTAATTGGCGTTGGCATCACTTACGCGATTATAGCCGATACATATACTACTGTGTCCAAAAAAAAGGTGATTTGAATTTAAACTGCGCGCGTCGAAGATTTGGAGAATTATTTTTTTTTTTTAGGTTGGTAGTAGTGTTTGAGATACGTGTCGTTTTGTGAGCTGCTAAAAGTGGTGAGCAAAGAATTTGCATTAAATTTTGTTTACGGAATCAATTTTCTGCTGCGGATACGTTGAGGATGGTGCAGAATGCCTTCGGTAATAAGACTATGTCTAAAAAAAATGTTTACAAGTTGTATAGCGAGTTCTAAGCCGGCCGTGAACGTGTCACAGACGAAGAGGGCGACCATCAACCTCAACCGACGAAGCTCACGTTCAACAAATCAAAGATTTGGTGTTGAAAAACCGTCGATCAACAATTAATATTCAAACAACAATACCATTTTAAAGAATGTTTTGGGCCTCAAGCGCGTCAAATCTCGACTGGTACCGAAAACATTAAATTTTTTGGAAAAAAGGCGTCGCGTTGAAGTGTGTGAAACGATCCTTTCCGACTACCAGTGTCATGAAACGCATTATATCTGGCGATGAGAATTGGGTCTATGCTTACGACAACGAACAAACTGATCAATTGAGCGAATATCATGCCAAAAGAGAGCCGAGACCAAAAAAATCGGTCATGTTCACTGTTTTCTTCGATTATCGTGGTGTTATGCATTATGAATTCCTTCCAACCGGTCAAACAGTCAACAAGGAATATTATTTGAACGTTATGCGTCGTTTGCGTAACGCTATCCGCCTAAAAAGCCCGGAATTGTGGAAAGACAATTTTTGATTTTTACCCCACGATAATGCACCATCCCATACTGCCCTCTCAATTCGTGATCATTTCGCCAAAAACACAACCCATATCGTTCCGCAACCACCGTAGTCACCTGATCTGGCGCCGTGCGACTTCTGGCTGTTCACCAAGCTCAAAAGACCGCTCCGGGGACACCGTTTTTAAACGACAGAGGAGATTCAAGCCGCAGCGAAGACGGAACTGAAGGCCATCCCGGAAAGTGACTACAACCAGTGTTTCGAAGATTGGAAAATCCGTTGGCATAAGTGAATTGCATCGGGAGGGTATTACTTTGAAGGGGTTCATCCCCTTTGGAAAAATAAATAAAGAATTTTCAAAATAAATATAATGTCACCTTTTTAGGGCTCAGTAGTATGTTCGATTTCAATGTGTACTATAAAAATATTTGAGCAACTAAGCATCATTACGAGTACCATTAAATTTTCTAACATTTTATATTGTTTAATTTTCAATTCCTTATATTCCCATTTTTGTACTATATAACAGGAAAAGGAATTTGAAATAAATCAATATGACTATGAAAATTGGCTAGGAAAACTCAATAATTTTCCTCTAATCGA
>CM050323.1:6274351-6304651 GCA_027475135.1 Bactrocera correcta | reverse complement strand
TGTTACCTAAACGCCACTATAAAAGCCTATAAATAGCCATAACTAAGGACTCAATTAAGGTAAAAAACTCTAATTTAACATAGGACTTCAGTAGCAAAGGACATCTGTGGACAAAAAATTTTGAAAAAGTGGGCGTGGCCCCGCTCTCTAATAGGATAAACGTACATATCTTCTAAACCTAAATTTACCCAAAACAAATATTATTAGAATTCCTACCTGTTGTGTATAATTGGATGAAATCTATGGTAACCCCGCTTACTCCTCATATAACTGTAATGTTAGATATTACTACAAGAGCGATAAATCAAAAGCTAAATGTCAAGAAACAGTAATACTCATGGTATAGGGTGGGCCATCTAACGTTTTAAATTTAAATTATCTATATTTCGATATTGGAAACGTCAAATACCATTCGGAATGTGACAGATATTCAGTAAAAGGTCTAAAATTTACGAAATGGGTCGCTATTTACTATTCTACAGTGGGCAGAAGATCGTTGGACCGAGGATGGTCAATTTGACCGAAAAATCATCTTTTCGGACGAGGCTCATTTCCACCTCGATGGTTCCGTTTACAAGCAGAATTGTCACATTTGGGGCACAGAAAACCCGCATCGTAATCGTCGAGAAGTCCATGCACCCAGCACGAATCACTGTATGGTGCGGATTTTGGTCTGATAGAATCATCGGCCCATTTTTTTCAAAAATGAAGAAGGAACCGCAACCATCAATGGTGAGCGATAACCGAATTTTTCTTCAAGCAAATTGAAGAGGAAGACTTGGACAACATTTGGTTCCAGCAGGACGGCGCTACGTGCCATACAGCAAACGCTACACTCAATCTTTGATGCCCTATTTTCGAAATTGAAAATTTTATATGGCCCACCCGTTATAGCAGGGTTTTAATGGAGGCGGTGCCAAAGTTGGACAATGTGCGTTTCATCGCCCACTTTTAGGTGAAAACACATACATATCTTGAGACCCTCCCGTCCGATTTCAACCAAATTGAGTATTTGATATTATATTTTTCATTCTATATTCCTATGTTATGTAAAAATTATTCAAATCAGACTACAAGCCTGCCCATTTCCCATATATATCACAACATTAAATTCTATTTCATATTTTCTCTTTGTTGTATACAAATCAAGAATGAATTACTATATCAAAACAAATAGTGCATTTGGGATGTGCCACCTTATGATTAAAAATTGCGTAAATCGAACCAAAATTATTCAAGCCCCTAGGATATATGCTTTTGGTGACTTTTAGTTGACTTTTTACCGAAAATATCGGGCAATGTGTGAGATATATAATTGAAATTCAGAGAGAATCTTTTCCTGATAGAAGTATGTATGTATGCTGCATATGGATTGAATGGGGTCAATATTTCCCTTAGCTCCCATATACCCAATTTAAAGATTTTCGAATTTCCGGTTGACTTTATACCACATGTATCGGCCAATACATATGTGAAACATCTTAATAAAATTGAAAGAGTAGGTTTTTTTTATAACGGTGCACCTTTTTGCTTAAAATGAATAGAATCAGGTGAAAACTGCCCTAAGCCCTTATGTACTTGGTATTTGTACTTGGTATTTCCGTGGCGTTAATCCTTGCAAGTTACAAAAATGTAAAATGTTCGGTTATACCCAAACTTAGGCTCTTCCTTATTTGTTTCTACTCAGTTTTATGGAGGCCCTAACGTGGACATGAACATGTTACATAAGGATAGCCGCAGTCATCCAACACGATTTCAAAGTGCGGTGTGTAATTAAAGCTATCAAACGTCGATCAAAAAATAAGACTTTTTCGCATATAATCCCTCTTGATTACACAACCTTTCTATGGCATCAGAAAGAATTGTTGTTGTTGCTGTTGAATTTTTTAGTATTTTCTATTTTATGCAGCATTCTTGTCATACCATTTTTGATGAAAAATGCTTTAGCTTAAAACTATGAAAACAACGCCGAGGAAAGAGTGGGATGAGAGCGAAGAGGTAAGCCGTATTACAAGTTGCCAGGACAACGGTCTGTAAGCACTTTTAAAATGAACAAATATGTGTGCGACCCGTACACACACACAAACACACTAACGCAACGCATTCCTACGAATTATCCTATTTTTTGCCCTCACTGAGGGTGTACCTTTAACCCGGTATTAGTCACTTTCGCCTCGTACTACTTCCTTTCGCATGCAGCGGATGTGAGCGCAACGAGATATGCAAATTAGATACAGATAAAAAATGCCAAAAAGCCGTCTTTGTTGTGCGAGCAGCGAGTGAGCTTACCGAATAATAAAAAATGCAAAAAAAAAAAACAATATTCAAAATAAATTTATACAATCTGAGCCGCCCTATCGGCCGCCTGCAGCGCGGCAGGAGTATCATTTTAATTCGAAAGGGTGTACTTGGTCGCGCTACGCCACTCATGACAGAACTAGCAGTCATCTATCCATTTCAAAGCATAGGATGTTCATTGTGCCTGACGTTGTCAGCCGGCGCTTGGCGTTTGGCATTTGGCAGTGTCGCTTCTGTCTCTTTGTTGCACTACGCCGTTGCAAATTCGCTTGACATTGTGTGTGTGTGAGCGAGCGTGCCCTCTGACGCGCCATAAATATTGTTCAGCGTTTAATTTCGTTTTCATTTTCATTCTGACATTTATGCCGGATTTAATTTTTGTTAGCACAGCCATTGGTTTTTCGTAAATTTTTATACCCGAAGAGGATATGTTAGTTTGCCTTCCAGACGGATACATCGGGGACGCTATAAAAATATACATAAGTATGTGATCAGCGTGAAGGGCTGAGTCGCTTTAGCTTTGCCGTCTGTCTGGCTGTATATACACAAAAAATACTTTAGTTTTTGAGTTTTCAATCTGAAAATTTTTTATTTGTCGGAACTGGTGGTATGAATCTCTACATCACATAGTTGGCACACAAACTGATTGAACAAAATCAAGTCTTTGCATGGAAAACGTTTTAATTTATGAAGGGTATTGCAGCCTCGGTGCAACCGAAGTTAACTTTTTTACTCGTTGCAATTCCACATCAATAGTTTAAACAAATTGATGATGCATCAAAGTGCACACTAACGTAGGTAGCTGGTGATGCACTTCGTTTTCTTTTTTTGGTTCCGGAAGTATGACCCTTCATCTTTGACACTCTTAGCACAAAGTAAATAAACTGAAACATACATACATATGTATTTATTTTCGTATCGTAAACGCATGCCACGCCAAAATTTTCAAAAGTATCCACGTAGATAAGCATCTTCACATAATTCCACAAAAAATAGTCCGGTCGTGTGAAATCGTACGATCAAAAGTTTCCTTCAATGAATGGGTTCTTTCATTGGCTGTAAAGCATGTAACGCAGTCTAGTTGAAACCAGAGGACGCCCATATAAACTTTTTCCAAATCAGGAACGGAAAAGTCATTAGAGATCGCTTTATAGCGTTCCCCGTTTACAGTCAATGTCATTATGGCCGGCTTCATTTTTAAAGAAATATAAACGACTGATCCCCTTAGCGCATAGAGCACACTAATGAGTGACTTTTTGAGGATATGGTGGCGTCTCAACAATGGCTTTTGGGTTATCATTACTCCAAATACGACAGTTTTGTTTAATAACGTTCGCTCTCAAACAAAAGTTAGCTTCATTGCTGAACAAAATATTCTTGTGAAAATTGGAATCGGTGGTCATCATTCATTAAATTTGCGACATGCTTAATGGATATTCAGTTCCAACTCCTCCACGAGTTGACTTTGTAAACCTTTAAATCAGGATCTTACCGCAAAATCTTCCATCAAGTAGATGAGCATAGCTCTAAGTGTTGGTAACGATGATGGATGGACTCATTCGGTTCTTCTTCGATACTTTGCTCTACAGCTGAAATATCCACTAGAGTAAACGTGATGCAAAATCGATTCCTAACCAATTTTTTGATAATCAATTCAGAGTGAGTATAAACCACGTAACAGCTATCAAAAGTTCCAACTCCAAAAAAATTGTTGTCTTATTAAAAACCCTACGTCAAAAAAACACTAGTCCATGTTTTACATGACTCTTAAATGCTTCAAGAAAGAATCTTTCCAAATTATTTCTTATTGATATTTATACATGTAAACTCAAGAAAAAATTTGATCTGGATTAGTCCACTTAAATAGGGCGCAACCCGAGTCAAAAAATAAGGTGACATTGTATTTATTTTGAAAATTCTTTATTTATTCTTCCAAATCAATTTCATCCCCTTCAAAGTAATCCCCTCCCGATGCAATGAACTTATGCCAACGGATTTTCCAATCTTCGAAACACTGCTTGTAGTCACTTTCCGGGACGGCCTTCAGTTCCGTCTTCGCTGCGGCTTGAATCTCCTCTATCGTATAAAAACGGTGTCCCCGGACCGGTCTTTTGAGCTTGGTGAACAGCCAGAAGTCGCACGGCGCCAGATCAGGTGAATACGGTGATTGTGGAACGATATGGGTTGAGTTTTTGGCGAAATGATCACGAATTACGAGGGCAGTATGGGATGGTGCATTACCGTGGTGTAAAAACCAAGAATTGTCTTTCCACAATTCCCTTTTTAGGCGGATAGCGTTATGCAACCGACGCCTAACGTTCGAGTAATATTCCTTGTTGACTGTTTGACCGATTGGAAGGAATTCATAATGCACAACACCACGATAATCGAAGAAAGACTTTGGCGCGATTTTTTTGGTCTCGGCTCTCTTTTGGCACGATATTCGCTCGATTGATCGGTTGTTTCGGGACCGTAAGCATATATCCAAGTCTCATCGCCAGTTATAGTGCATTTCATGACACCCTGGTAGTCGGAAAGCATCGTTTTACACACTTCAACGTGACGCCTTTTTTCCGAATAATTCAATGTTTTCGGTACCAATCGAGATTTGACGCGCTTGAGGCCCAAAAGATCCTTCAAACTGGTATTGGCTGAGATTTTCCATATGCCAACTTCATCAGCAAGGTCTCTAATTGTTAATCGACGGTTTTTCAACACCAAATTTTTGATTTTTAGCTGCTCACAAAGCGACACGTATCACAAACAATAATGAATATTTTGACATGAAATTTGACATAAATGTGTCTGACAGTACTACCAACCTAAAAAAAAATAATTCTCAAATCCTTCGACGCGCGCAGTTTAAATTCAAATGTCACCTTATTGGGCATTGAATCTGACGATTTTTACCATGGAAACATATGCAACATTTGCAGTTAAATTGCGATTGCGGAACTTTTGAAAATGTTAACAAAAAATGTTACTTTCGAAAGTCTACTTTATCATGAATATAAGTATTTGAGTGGAATAAGGCTTCAATGAGGGCCTCAAGTAATCGAAAAATTTAGTCATACGAGTCATCCATTAACATTTGCGAATGACGATAGCATCCAAAAAGTGAAGTAAAATATCTGAATTTTTTATCTAGTTCTCACTGACTTTTGGACCAGTCAGTATAATCGCGTAGAAATCGTAAAAGAGAGATTTAGCTCAACATGATTTTTTTCTTTTCTGGCGTGACCACGCCTTTAGTATTGACTCAATATAAAGGGTGATACAAGTATATGTGTTTTTTTTTCAATAACTTTTCTTTGACAGATCACGCGTGAGTCGTGTCAAGCATGTTATTTTCTATATTCTGAACACCGTTACAAATCGTTTATCTTTATTCCGAAAATTCGCATTCTGTAAAGAATGTGTTTCGCTCAACTTATGGCCAACATAATCGGCCTACTGAGCGTACTACTCGCAACATCATTACCCATCTTGGGACCCAGCATTAATTTTTGGACGGAATAGACCACGTCCAGCACGCAGTGAAGATAGTACAGCTGCCGTAGCTGAGAGTCGATTCAGCGTCGTTCGCAGCAACCCGGACTGACGTATGGAACGACTTGGCACATTTTACGTCGAGATCTTAACACTAAATCATGCCGGTGAGAACGTAATCGTCAATGGCGACCGTTATCACGTCATGCTAACTGGGTATTTCATGATTGAAAGTGGAGCTCGGGATCTCGGCGATATCAATGGATTTATTGAGAGAATACTGCGTTGGGCAGATAACTTAACGTTTTGGGCCGGTCGATTCGCCCCGTAGATCGCGAATCTTTTTAAAACATGTATGTATGTACATTAAATTTTTGGATGGTAAGTTTTTTGTCGGAGTGTTATGTAAAGCAATTGTCAGGTTCACATCAACATACAGAGTTTTGGTTTTTGATTTCCAAAAAGGTTTTCCATATGACATATACTACTGTGTCCAAAAAATAAAGTGTTTTGAATTTAAACTGCACGCGTCGAAGAATTTGGAGAATTATTTTTTTTTTAAGTTGGTAGTACTGTCAGTAACACTCATGTCTAATTTCATGTCAAAATATTCATTAGTGTTTGAGATAGTGTCGTTTTGTGAGCTGCTAAAAGTGAGTTTTTCGTTTTTTGCGATGTCGAAATTTGTTGAGCAAAGAATTTGCATTAAATTTTGTTTACGGAATCAATTTTCTGCTGCGGATACGTTGAGGATGGTGCAGAAAGCCTTTGGTGATGAGGCTATGTATGTCTAAAAAAATGTTTACCAGTGGTATAGTGAGTTCCAAGCCGACCGTGAACGTGTCGAAGACGAAGAGCGTCCAGGGCGGCCATCAACCTCAACCGACGAAGCTCACGTTCAACAAATCAAAGATTTGGTGTTGAAAAACCGTCGATTAACAGTTAGAGACCTTGCTGATGAAGTTGGCATATCGAAAGGCTCAGCCAATACCAGTTTGAAGGATGTGTTGTGCCTCAAGCGCGTCAAATCTTGACTAATACCGAAAACCGCTGAAGTGTGTGAAACGATGCTTTCCGACTACCAGGGTGTCATGAAACGCATTATAACTGGCGATGAGACTTGGAGCTATGCTAACGACTCCAAAACAACCGATCAATCGAGCGAATATCGTGCCAAAAGAGAGCCGAGACCAAAAAAATCGCGCCAAAGTCGCTCAAAAATCAAGGTCATGTTGACTGTTTTCTTCGAACTCCTTATGACCGGTCAAACAGTCAACAAGGAATATTATATGAACGTTATGCGTCGTTTGCGTAACGCTATCCGCCTAAAAAGGCCGGAATTGTGGAAAGACAATTCTTGGTTTTTACACCACGATAATGCACCATCCCATACTGCCCTCGTAATTCGTGATCATTTCGCCAAAAGCTCAACCCATATCGTTCCGTAACCACCGTATTCACCTGATCTGGTGCCGTGCGACTTCTGGCTGTTCACCAAGCTCAAAAGACCGCTCCGGGGACGCTGTTTTTATACGATGGAGGAGATTCAAGCGGCAGCGAAGACGGATCTGAAGGCCATCCCGTAAAATGACTACAAACAGTGTTTCGAAGATTGGAAAATCCGTTGGTATAAGTGCATTGCATCGGGAGGGGATTTCTTTGAAGGGGATGAAATTGATTTGGAAGAATAAATAAAGAATTTTCAAAATAAGTACAATTTCACATTATTTTTTGGGCACAGTAGTATGTTCGATTTCAATGTATACTATAAAAATATTTGAGCAACTGAGCATCATTACTATAAAATTTTCTAACATTTTATATTGTTTCATTTTCAATTCCTTATATTCCCATTTTTGTACTACGAGTATAATTTGAAACAAATCAATATGACTATGAAACTTGGCTAGAAAAACTCAATAATTCTCCTCTAATCGAGTAAAAGATACACATAAAGTACGTGAGTAGCGTGAAAATTGAAAACTAGCTAAAAAAACAAAGAACTTTTTCTCTGTTTTTGCTGAAGCAGCGAAAAATGCCTGATCCTAGCAGACAGCGAAGTTGAGCAAAATAAAGGTAAGAGGAATTGCTGACATTGATTACTTACCGAAAAATGCATGTAACAACGAAGGTCGCCAAGCTACAGACAAGCACCGTTAACACAACACATATAGTACTTTGCAACAGTGCTCTGCAGGCAATCCAAAGAGTATTTTTTGATTTTTAGAACAACAGAGAAAATGCGGAAAACTATATATAGGAGCATTATTATAAAAGTAACAATTTTTGGAAAATATTTTTGAGTTTAATAGCTCATAAGGATTGGTTAACAGCTTATCGAAAGAGCAAAATATTGAATAGAAATTTTTATATTATTTTATTTATTTTTTTACTTATTTATATAATCTTTATTCTTTAAATTAATTGGATAACTTTGGAGAGCATCTAAACGACAAAGTGGAACTTAGCGAGTTTATCAGGTAGAAAAGTGGTGAATCCAAGAGAATTGGACAATTTTGTTAATGCTTTCAAATAAAGGAGAGAATACTTATATTCTCACAAACAAAGAACTTGACTCTCTGGCGACTAGGTTCTTACATGTTCACCGATATGTCTATGACCTAAATTACAAATTATTACAAATATATGGACTGACAATTTTTTAATGGGGATTGTTTCACAGTTTGTCTGAAGAATAAAAAATTGAAAATATATTGTCTTTATATAATATTAATAAAAATAAATCTAACGATGTTTTTTCCTATTTTTCCTTTACATGTAATATATTTTTTACATTTGCACCAAATCGAATGAAATCGGAAAAATAGAGTTATTAAGTGGCTTATAGTAAAAATAACAACTGATAGTACACATTTCTCTACCATCAATTATTGAAAGTCAGCTTACTTTTTCCTACTGGGTATCTACATTGATATAATACATCATATGGTGCACGGGTTAGGGGGTTGCGTACGCGGTACCGACCTTGCTACGCATGAGAAATAGTGGAGCGACTGATTCTTCGCAGCATCGCGCATAAGCCACTTGGGATTGATGAGTACATGTACACGACACAAAACACAGTTGCATTGACACTCACACACATACATGTATTACATGTAGAACCGTAAGCTCGTGCATACAATGCGTGAGTGCGTGAATTTTTCATCATTGAATGCGAATTTCGATCGAGAAATTCGTCATTATTATAACACACATGCGGCTGTCAGGGAGGGTACGAACCTTATTTTCGAACGCGCGTATCCCTTGCTGTTTGATTGAAAGATGTGGATGTATTTATGTAGGTTTGTACGCATTCAGAGCATTGCGTGCGTGGAGTTGCTGCGCTTGCAATCCATTCATTTCCGTCCATCTGGGCGAATGTGAGAAAGGACTGCTGCTGTTGATGGCATTCGGGTGATGGATTACTTACCGCACGCTTTGTAAACCGCCTCCCGAATTTCTTGCAAGTTCTGCATGAAGCGCTGAGTGTTTGTTTCTAATGGTTTCAGCACTTTTATTCGACAAGGTCTTCATGCATTTGGAAATTATGTGTTTCAAATAGGAACATTGCGAGGTTGCTTCTTATGTTGTTTTACGTTTTCGCTACTAGCATCCCTCTTGCAGTCCGTTATAATTATATATGTTAGCGAAACTCAGTGCTGTACTATCGCATTAATGGATTTTGAAGAATTGCACTTATTTGATATTTTACTTTGCTTATACGATCAAATGGTTGAATAATAATATTTATTTTTACCGAATTAGTTTTTATTCATTTTTATCCTTTTTTTTTCTTAAGAGGGAGTAGTAGATTAAAAAATACAGAATGGCAGCAATTGATCTAGGCGTCTGGAATTGCGGTGATCTTCATAACTCCCTGCTGTATCATCTGAAATCAAAATTATGGTACAAGTAATGTTAGATAATCGCTTACCAAGATACCACTGCCGGATTTTTTTGGAATTTCAATATTTTACGTTTTGGGAACATTTTGAAGGAAAAAATTTTATTTTTGGGGAAAAATTCGTTAATTTGCTCCAATAAAATAAAAAAATGTTAACAAAATAATAAAAAACGAAGTCTCCATAACTAACTAGTAAATTATGTACAACTTTATAGAGTAATCAAAATTTCATTAATCGAAGAAAACAGTCAATATGACCATGATTTTTGAGCGACTTTGGCGCGATTTTTTTTGTCTCGGCTCTCTTTTGGCACGATATTCGCTCGATTGATCGGTTGTTTCGGGGTCGTAAGCATAGATCCAAGTCTCAACGTCAGTTATAATGCATTTCATGACACCCTGGTAGTCTGAAAGCATCATTTCACACACTTCAACGAGACGCCTTTTTCCCAAAAATTCAATGTTTTCGGTACCAGTGGAGATTTGACTCGCTTGAGGCCCAAAACATCCTTCAAAATGGTATTAGCTCAGCCTTTTGATATGCCAACTTCATCAGCAAGGTCTCTAATTGTTAATCGACGGTTTTTCAACACCAAATCTTTAATTTATTGAACGTGAGCTTCGTCGGTTGAGGTTGATGGTCGCCCTGGACGCTCTTCGTCTTCGATACGTTCATGACCGGCTTAGAACTCACTATACTACTTGTAAACATTTTTTTTAGACATTGCCTCATCACCAAAGGCTTTCTGCACCATCGTCAACGTATCTGCAGCAGAAAATTGATTCCGTAAACAAAATTTAATGAAATTCTTTGTTCAACAAATTTCGACATCACAAAAAACGTAAAAAAACTCTCTTTTAGCAGATCACAAAACGACACGTATCTCAAACACTAATGAATATTTTGACATGAAATTTGACATAAATGTGACTTACAGTACTACCAACCTAAAAAAATAAAACTCTCTAAATTCTTCTACGCGCGCAGTTTAAATTCAAATGTCTATGTAGTAGCCTGATCTGAATAATTTCTTTGCCTTAGGGAGCACCCAAATTCTATACTAAAACTGATGAATATGTGCTGCCAAATAAATAGTTGTATCGTTATCCCAAAAACTGAAGGACTAGTGGGTGCATATGCAGACTGACAGACGAACACAGTTAAATCGGCTTGGCTCGGCTCGTCACGCTGGTATACATAAATATACTTCATAGCGTCTCTGGCGTTCCTTTCTGTGTGTTACAAACTTCGTGGCAAACATAATATACCCTATTTAGAGTATGCAAATACTCAAAACTTCGTCAATGTCAATTCGATGGTCCTTTCTTGCGTCCATATAGAATTTACTGTTGAGATGAGAGTTTTTGCATGAGCAGTGGTTTTCCACCAGGAAACAATGCTTTATTAAAACACGAAATTAATTTTGTTCTATAGTGAATAAAAGTTCAGAGCCAGGATCACTGTGAAAGCAATAGCTTGAGAACGATTGAAAGTCAAAATGTAGAAACTTGACTCTAAGCCAAAAATACTTGAGATCTTTGCATTTGACGCGGTCAATCGCTAAAGCTAATACTTAGGTTTTCAGCCTCTGTTGTATTGTCTTATGACATATGACGAATTGTATTATCGAGATCACCTGTGGTTTGAAAATATTTAAAAAGTATATATGGCTCCTCCCCTAAAAAGTTTATGACATCTCCCAAACCATTCAAGATATATCACCCAAATTTGCACAGAACAAATTCCTCCGACATTTTAACATAACAGTGTGAAAATAGATGAAACTGCTCACTACCATATAATAGTTTTGATAAAAACTAGGGCGATAAAAAAATAACTAAATGCATTAGAGATATTTTGTTTTATATCAATGATGGTATAAGAAAACTTTACTGGGGCCGGCGAAGTATCGCTCACCTTTTGGTTCAACCAAATTCTGTAGGTAACATTAAAAATCAATTCAAATCACGCATGTTTCGTATCCACACCAAATGTAAATTCCATCTGATACTTTCACTTTTTACTAATGAATATGTATATTCTTTATACTACAATCAGTTCACTAATTGCCTTTACATTTGCGAGGCACATGCCAATTGTTAACAGGTCGCTTTGCACTTGGTTCTTCTGTTGCCCGCCTCTTGCTTCCGTTGCCCACCCATTAGTCTCGAATCAAAGAAGCTTTTCGCTAGAATATCATCTTTTATGCGAATGGCATAGCCTAATCAGTACATTTGTTGGACTTATATGCGTATCCTGTCGTGAGTTCTTGGTTACACCTGCTTCGATATTCATCCCTGACGCGGACGGCATATTGCGACGAACAGTTCCCTCGAATGCTATACCTCAATAGGGTATATTAAGTTTGTCACTTTGTTTGCAACACCCAGAAGGAAGCGTCGGTGACCCTATAAAGTATATATACTTATAAATGATCACTATGTTGAGCTGAGTCGATTTAGCCATGCCCGTCTGTCTGTCCGTTCGTTCGTCCGTCTGTCTGTCTGTATAAAAACGAACTAGTCTCTCAGTTTTTAAGATATCCTTTTAAAATGTTGCAAACGTCATTTTCTCTTCAAGAAGCTGCTCATTTGTTGGAACGGCCGATATCGGACCACTATAACATATAGCTGCCATATAAGCTGAACGGTCGGAATCAAGTTCTTGTATGGAAAAACTTCACATTTGACAATGTATCTTCACCAGATTTGGTATAGATTATTTTCTAAGACAGCAATGTAATCTCCGAAAAAATTGTTCAGATCGGATTACTATAGCATATAGCTGCCATATAAACTGAACGATCGGAATCAAGGGCTTGTATGAAAAACTTTCGGATTCGACGTGGTATCTTCATCAAATTTGACATAGAATACTGCTTAAAATAATAACATAATCTCCGAAAAAATTACTCAGATCGGATTACTATAGCATATAGCTTCCATACAAACTGGACACATAGTTACTAATAGAAAGGCACCTGTGAAGGGTATTTAGCTTCGGTGCAACCGAAGTTAACGTTTTTTCTTGTTTTTTATTTCGGTTCGTCACCTTACATTTTTATGCCGCTTACAATAGAACTGGAATAATGATAGACAGACTTACATTGTTAGTTCCACCTTGGAACTACGGGAAAATATATATACATGTATATGTTAGTTGAGAGAGATCAATTGCCTGCCGATCCCAAAGTGATATTAGGGGATATTCTGCGCTAGATCTTCGGACTATACCCAATTCTTACTTTTGCGTTCTCGCCGTGTATCCTGGTTACGTGATAACTCTTGTGTAAGATGCGGAAGCCAACCCGTGAGGAACATGAGGTCACGACTAAAGGAGAGGAAGCTTCAGTGGAGGCACTCCGACATATTCGGTTTACGAGTTCGCTGAGGTCTAGCTGCAGCGTCTGTAAGCGAGCGTCGCTCCTGAAACAAGCGGCTGACTTCAAAAATATGTATAAAGCTTAACACTAATTGCTTTGTGAGGTTAAGATCTGGGTTAGGGACCCGTCACGTAGAAACTACTTCCAATAAAAGGGAAATAAAAACCTATGATGAAAGATCCCACTTTTGTTGGAAGCAGAGAAAGAGGAACACCTTTGTAGAGTTCAGGTGAAGAAAGACCTGAGTGCGCTTGGAATCTCGAATTGGCGCCAAATAGCGAAAAGCTGGCGCATTGTTGTTAATTCGGCTATAACCGCCTAAGCGGTGTCTACGCCGGTAAGAAGAAGAAAGAATTATTTTTATTAGTTTTTCGTACTTTATGTTGGAGGCTTTCTGTTTCAACTCAGCTAAGAACGTTTATAAGGCTTTTTATATGTAAGTTATATACTATAAGATTCTGATTTTGAATATATTCTACTACCTATAAATTAAGCTAATTTGCCAAAGAACACCTTCTGCCAGTAATTGACATTTTCGCACTAATATCAATTTTCCAACATTACAATTCTCCGATATCTCGTTGCTGTTTAATCTCATTTTCTCCACTTTCTCTGCGCTCAAATAGCATTAACGAGTATTCACAGCTACGCTAATTATGTCGCACTCTCTAATGACGCTGATAACATTCAACACTATGGATAATGTGTATATTTCTGGCACCAGGGCTATCAAATTTCAAATATACTGTGCAACGGTACCACTGTGGGTGTGAGCTGCAAAGCTTCCAGCGCTCTATGTTTGGCGCTTTATGTTTGTATTAAAACCATTCAAAGGAGTATAAGCCGCGTGAGTGTGTACGAGGCTGTGGTTCATACGAAATTCCTTACAAAGTTTTCAATTACTCTCGCGAACTCATCCAAGCACACTTTAACACCAACTGAATGTCAAGGGTGTGGTAAGGGGTTTCACCAAAAATGTGTTGGCTTGTCAGCAACATCGCTTACTGTTTTCCAAGCTTTCATTTTCTCTTTTAATGGGCATGTGCTTTTGTTGCCTTTTCGCGATTTTAACTCATTGTTGTGCCGGCCGCGTGCCATGCCGTCAGCACATTATCGTTAAGTTAATTTCTGATTCTGATTTTGATTCCTTTGATTTATTCCACCGCTCTTGCACATAGTTGCCGCACATATACATGCACACATATATACGTGTGCAGCTTGTGTCCATACAAATAGTTATTGTATTTCAATGTGCGCTCTCAGCATGATTATTCCTTTGTGCTTACGCCACATCCTTTGTGCTTCTGCCCCTCGGCCGGCACGCACACACTTGCCGTGTTATCGTGATAATGTGTGCGTTGAACTGCAACAATGTAATTAATGATTGCAGCGTACGAGTTCAGAGCAGCGTCCATCCGCTCGCCGATGCAGCTGCTGCTGGACAACGGATTTAAGCGGAGCTTAATGAAATTCCTTTTATATTAGGTCCATTCTTATTTGAGGACGGCGGTATGTACATGCATACATATGTACAGGGTAGTTGTATACATATTTCCTACGATATAAAGTATATACTCTATGTATAATAAATATGCGGAGGGAATCACCTTTGGATTATATCTAACAACTAAATCATATCGAGCAATGTGTATTTAAAAGTGATTTGAAAACTATAGAAGTAGTTTTCATTTTCTTTATTGTTCTGTGATGTACAATTTCGATCGAAATTGCAGATGGGCGCAATCGGACCATTGTCTCGCCCCAAAACGCCATTAATCCAAAAACTATAAAGCTTCATAACTGTGCTCCACAGAAACATAGAAAACTGTCATTTGGTACAACGAACCGCATTAGGCAGGGCCATCTGTGATCACTAGCTTGAGCTACTGTCCGGGTCAACCGGTGGTGGATAGCTGGACGATCTCCAGATATGCAGGTTAGCTGCGAATATTCAATTATCAGCTCCGACCAAAGCAACAGAAATGGAGGATATAGCCTAAGAAGCTATATTTGCCCAATTAAGCTTTTGTGATGGGGTGAATTAACACCACCCACAAATAAGTGTCGAGCCAGTAAAATCCCGGCAGCGTCTGAGTCAGAGTGAGCGGCAGGGTCTGTCCCCAGGTTAGGAGCGGCTGAAGGTGTTTAGCTTTCAGTAGGTATAAATGGTACGGATACGATACCGATAAAATAAAACATGGCGAATACACTAAAAAAATTCGAAGTGCAGGGTGAAAAAAGCTTAGTTCCGGCTGTTTTTGGGGGCGAGAAGACAGGCTCCCGGTCGTCGATAACTTGGCTGTGCAACAGATAAACTACAGGTATGAGCGAATGTGCAGAAATTGATCCATATAGGCGAGCACCAGAGTTAGCTCGATCGCTAGAGAAAACACACAGAAGAAGTTACGTGATGACAGGCAAGCGAGTCGAAATACTGCAATAAACAAGACCAAAAGATCGCATGGGGAAGGAAGTCCTAAATAACTAGACAACGTAGTTAGAAGGGATAGGCGAACGTTCGGTAAATATAAGAAGGAAGGAAACACCAAGAGCTGAAGGTAGGTTTACAATAAACTACAAAGGTAAGAAGACGAACGCTTTCCTTCTCAAGTCACCACAGCCGCCGTGACCGGATACTTTAATCACAGCAAAAACTAAAGACATGTTCTACAGTGAAATACTGAGGGTGGTATAAAAATGGGAGTTTTAAACATCTTGGGGAAAATGCTTCGCGAATAAGAAAGACTGGGAAGGGAGAGATGGTAATCGAGCTAAAAAGGGCTCAAATAGGGAGTACATACGAATATCGAGATAAAATAGATGGTGTATTAGGAAACCAAGCCGAGATAAAACTCATGAGGCAACCATTGAAATTCGTGATTTGGACGAAATAACAACAAAGGAGGATATAGGCCATCCGAGCGCAAATCAAAGAGCGGAAACTTTTTTGCGGTAATAAAATAAAGCCCTTTAAAAAGGCAAATGCAGGTAAAAAAAATACAAAATAAGTATCCCAGTACAACAGACAAATCAACTTCTGGCGCTAAAAAAGTTAAAATTAGCCGGGAAGTGCGCCAAAAAAGCAAACTTAAAGATGTGTTAGCGATACTTTGCACATATCGTCGTTCCATCGACTCCGGTATTCGCCGTTGCCAATGCGCAAAAGACCATAAATTTCGCGCAGAACTTTTATCTCGAAAACTCGTAACGCCAACTCATCAGTTGTTGTCATCGTCCATGCCACTGCATGATAAACAGGGAGGGAACGATTAGGAACTTGTAAAACTAGGTCTTCGTTCGTCAAGAGAGGACTTTATCATACCAATTTGTTTCGCTTCTTTGTCCAAACTTGAGAAAGAAAATTTAACGGCGCGGTTGTAATGATCAAAGATATCGATGTCGTTGGGGTACGCCAGCAGTTGTAAATTCTTATAGAAGATTGCATCTTCTATATTTAGCTCCTCTAGCAGTAGATTGAAAAAGTTGCATGATAGGGAATCGCCTTGTCTCAATCCTCGTTTGATATCGTACGGAGAGTCGGAGAGGTCCTTCCCGATCCTGACGGAGCTTTGAACAATACCATTTAAAAAGCCTTATTCGCGGGGATACAAAATTTAGGCATAGCGGCATAAACGCAGCTCCATTTCGTGCTGTCAAAAGCAGCTTTAAAATCGATGAAGAGATGGTGTGTATCGATTCTCTTTTCAAGTGCCTTTTCCCAGTTGGTGTATGGTGAGAGTCTGGTCAGTTGTTGATTTTCCAGGCCTAAAGCCACAGTGATAAGATCCAATGAATTTGTTGGCGGTGGGATTTAATTCTTCACACAATTTCCATTGTCGAGTTTGTTTTCGTCCGAACAAAACGGTGGATGCGGAAGCGATTCAAAGCCAAATTCATAGATTTTCGCCATCCTTTACACTGACTTATAATACGTTGAAACAGCAGTTTCGGTTTCTTCAAATGCGACAGTTTTTGGGTCATTTCGTTCCTCAAATGGTCCAATAACACTATACTACGCGCGTCGAAGGATCCGGAGAATTATTTTTTTTTTTTAGGTTGGTAGTACTGTCAGTCACATTTATGTCATATTTCATGTCACAATATTCATTAGCGTTTGAGATACGTGTCGTTTTGTGAGTTGCTAAAAGTGAGTTTTTTGTTTTTTGCGATGTCGAAATTTGTTGAGCAAAGAATTTGCATTAAATTTTGTTTACGGATACGTTTGAGAATGGTGCAGAAAGCCTTTGGTGATGAGGCTATGTCTAAAAAACTGTTTACAAGTGGTATAGTGAGTTCCAAGCCGGCCGTGAACGTGTCGAAGACGAGAAGCGTCCAGGGCGACCATCAACCTCAACCGACGAAGCTCACGTTCAACAAATCAAAGATTTGGTGTTGAAAAACCGTCGATTAACAATTAGAGGCCTTGCTGATGAAATTGGCATATCGAAAGGCTTCGCCAATACCATTTTGAAGGATGTCATGAAATGCATTATAACTTACGATGAGACTTGGATCTATGCTTACGACCCCGAAACAACCGATCAATCGAGAGAATATCGTGCCAAAAGAGAGCCGAGACCAAAAAAATCGCGCCAGAGTCGTTCAAAAGTCAAGGTCATGTGGACTCTTTTCTTCGATTATCGTGGTGTTGTGCATTATGAATTCCTCCCAACCGGTCAAGCAGTCGACAAGGAATATTATTTGAACGTTATGCGTCGTTTGGCGTAACGCTATCCGCCTAAAAAGGTCGGAATTGTGGAAAGACAATTCATAGTTTTTACACCACGATAATGTACCATCCCATACTGCCCTTGTAATTCGTGATCATTTCGCCAAAAGCTCAACCCATATCGTTCCGCAACCACCGTATTCACCTGATCTGGCGCCGTGCGACTTCTGGCTGTTCACCAAGCTCAAAAGACCGATCCGGGGAAATCGTTTTTATACGATAGAGGAGATTCAAGCCACAGCAAAGACGGAACTGAAAGCCATCCTGGAAAGTGACTACAACCAGTGTTTCGAAGATTGGAAAATCCGTTGGCATAAGTGCATTGCATCGGGAGGGGATTACTTTGAAGGGGGTGAAATTGATTTGGAAGAATAAATAAAGAATTTTTAAAATAAATACAATACAATCACCTTATTTTTTGGGCACAGTAGTATAATAGTCGCTGTTGATGATCCTTTCTTTTTAAAGGTACCCAATAAAAATTACTTCATGTGTATCTTAAAATACAGACGCCATAACCTTGCCAGCTGACTGTTGCATTTTTTTTCATGCTTTGAAGCAGATTTACTCGGATGACTGTCGATAGAACTTCGGAGTGAAATTATGAAGCCATGTTTTATCCATTGTTACATATCGCCTCAAAATCTCGGGTTTATTACGCTCCAACATCTCCAAACACTGCTCCGAATTATACCCAAATATTCAGTTAAGTTAATATGTTTATTGCTCCTGCGGTCATCCAAAATTATTTTGTGGACTTTTGCAACAACCTCTTTTGGGTTTCACCATTTACGGTGCTCTTTTCACCAATATTAAATGGTTGATTTTCTAGGGTCAGCATCCGGAAACTCACAACAAGCCAATTTTTTGCTTCAGTGGCATTTTTTCCCTCCAAAAAGCAACATTCTATCAAAATACGAAATTCCTTTTTAGCAATTTTTTCACAATAACAAAAGCTGCTTCGCTCTAACTAATGATCCGGTAGCTGTCAAATTTATACACGCGTCTTTTGTAGTAAAGTAATGCTTGATCCAATCTTATTCGAGTATTATTATAAGTATTTCTACCATAACACTGCGAACATTCTTCGTTATGGCTTCTTTGAACGCTCTGTGAGCGCATTAATTTTCCATGTCAATGGGGGAAACTTCAATAAAGTCATTCACATTATGCTTAAATTAATAGCCAAATAACATTTGGAAATAAAATATCAGCAAAGTTTTGGCAAAAGTTAGGAGTTGTTGAGCGGAAAATCGAAAGCAAAGAGATAAAATTTTCATAAATTTTCGGGTTAATGCATGTCTGGGGAGTAATTAATAAAAACCATAAAATCTTGAGCATTACTGAAGCGAAAAATATAGATACGAGTAGAGCAATATATCGAAAATACATATTGTGGGTAAAGCTATGTATGTAAATGTATAATCAAATATAAGAAACAAATATGCACGTATTAAAAGTATGTGTACACATACAGCACTAAGAAAGAACGCTGCTGCCAAGTTGGGATCCAACGAAACATAAGATACACAAGTCTATGAAACTTTTTGACACGCGGGCAATGTTCAAGTGAAAGTGCTCACATTTGACACCATTTGCCAAATATCTTAAATATGTTTTTTTATCAAGCAAATTAATGTTTAATATGTTTATTAAAGAAAAAAATTATATAAAGATATCCCACCAACGACGAACTTATACGAATAAAGCCAGCCAGGGCACTGGGAGAAAACATGTATATACTGATTTCGATAATTTGTAGAAGAATTATTTCATTCTATTTAGAATACGATCTGCTTCGATATCTTCAGTGATACTTGATTTATCTTTAAATGGAGAGATATACGATCCAAAAACGGGTCGAAATTATTAAGGGGTTAGGGGTAGTCAGAGGCACGAAAAAATTAGAGTATTCAGTATTTTTTTTGCTACTAAATCATGTTATTTTACAAAAGTAGTAATATGGCATTAGATATAGAATGTATTGACTTGAAGTCATGAAAATTTCAAAAAAAAATTTAATTTCTTAAGTTATAGTTGTTTGTGTTGACTCTGTTCCAAAAAAGGTACTTGCGGTGACAAGCATAAGTCCTTGGAGATTCATCTAAAAACAATGAGACAAAAAAATTAGTTTTATAAATAGATAATCCCGGGCCTGATCGAAGGATTTTATTTTGTTTTCAAAATTAACAAAATGACGGCCTCAAGAAATTTTTTTCTAAATTTTTGCTAAAAAGTCAAGAGTCAATTGGTCTTAAAAAATCGAAATTTTCGAAAAAATAAAAATCTTTCAATCAGGCCGATCAGCGAGTTTATTATGTATTCTAAAAGCTGTATTAATTTCATTAAAATCACAGTTGTCACCGATTCAAAAAACATAGGTTTCACACTAGCGCTTTGAAGTGCCCGAGCTCTCTTTCTTATTTCTCAAATAACTCAAAAACTAATTATCGGATCAACGTGAAATTTTTTAGATATTACACTTAACGAAAATGCATAAAAAAATTAATTTTTTGAAAATTCTAACTACCCCTAACCCCTTAAAATTTACCACCGAAATTCGGAGATAGTGGCCGCAACTTTAAGAGAAGGTTTTTCAATATGTTTTTTTAATGAAACAAAAACGATTCGGTAGATTAATGAAATTCTTTACTCCTGTGTCTTCGTACGTAATCCACGAGTCACCATTGTATATCGAAAATATTACGGTTTGGTGTTGTTTACGGGCCGGCGGCGACAATGAGCGGTACTTGCTGTGATGGTCAAGACCGGCACGTTACTGTGAATTGGAATCACCACTGCTCAATATTTTTGGCCCGCCACAAACCCCACAACGAATGTCACATTCAATTTATTGAAAATCAAGTTTGGTGAACGTGTTATTTCGCGAAATGATCGAGTCAATTGGCCGCCTTGGTCGTGCTATTTGACGCAGTTAGACTGTTTCCTGTGGAACCATGTCAATTCTATGGTCTAGGCCAACAAGCTAGCGACGATTAGTGAACTTCATACGAATATCGAACGTGAAATTGCAGCAGTAGCGGCCGATTTGTGCTTGAAAACCGTTGAAAATTGGGTTCACCCCAACCACCTCGTGGTCGCCATGCAGAAGAAATTGAGTTGACATTAATATTTGCTAGTTGCAAGAGCATAAAATGTTCGGTTGCACACGAATGTATCCCATACTTGATATGTATAAGAATATTGGTGTTAGATAGATAAGTATGTTATTTAAATTTCTTTAAGCTATCTCACACATTTGCTGAAATATGTGGTTGACTTGACGACTCGAAACCGGTTTTCGACCGATAGTCTCTTGGGAAAAACTGTTCAGAATTTTCCGTTTTTTTTACTTCCTGAAAATCGACCATAATGAATATGCACATACATACATTTGCATACTCGTGGCCACGCAAACCTTACCACTCAAAATTTTTAAGTATTGTTCATATTTGACTATATTTTACAGCGGTACTTTTTGCGGTACAGAAATTTTTTAATTAGAAATAAGTGTTATTAATCAAAAATATTAAAAATTAAATACAAAACACATTCAGCTATAGATAAATCAATTGAAAGAAAGTGAGCTTTACAAAATGAGTTCCAAATGTAAGAGATTGACATGCGATGAAAAAATTATATTTTTTTATTTTTTTTAATTTAATTTCATTTACACTATATTTGAAATTAATATTTTATTTTATTTTTGTTTTTATTGAAACACGAAGTTTAGCTAATTTGTGTTTTATTCATTAAACGCAATACTTAAAGAACTATAATTATAATTAGATAATATAATTTAGTTTATTTAGGCTTACCAAAAACATAAAGAAACTTAATTGAAGAAAATCCCGAACGAACGAAAAATTCCGAAAAAAAATTTAAGAAAGTATAGTGATAAGGTTTGCACGGCCAAGAGTGTATGTATGTAAGTACATAAATATAATAAGAGAACTTATAATTTAATTACATTCGTAAATTGTTAAAAAAACTAAGCATTTAAAATCTCAATGGCGGCGGCAAGAACTTTCAAGAGATAAATAGATTTTCACATAGTGCAAAGACATACTTACACGAGCTTTTGTATTAAAATATCTTCTGTATTTTAATAAATATGTATGTTCATAAACACATACATATGTACATATAAGTGTATGCACATACATACATATGTATGTTTGCATCTATGACTGTGCTTTATTTACAGACATAAACTGATTTCTGTGTAGGCACATAAACCTGTCTGCCCGCATATTTTATAGACATGCATAAATAATTGTAGCGCATAAAATTTCAAATGTAAATTCGAATCAGCATAAACCCAGTGCAAACTACCCCTTTGTTTCCTTTCGTCCTTTCCGTTGTGCACTCATTCAACTGACAGCGTTTTAATGTATTCAAACAATTTTTAATTCCACTGCAAAAGTGCGCAGCAAAAAAAAGGATCCCAAATAATAAAATAAATAAATAAAAGATGAAATGAAAATCGATGCGATGCGAGAGGGGATGAATTGCATGCAAAGGTGCAAGCGCACGAATAAAATGGAAACGGCAGAAAAAACTAATTTCGGACCGACCCAGTATGCCCATAATTACTTATACAAATCTGAGAACGGATCTTTATTCGCATTGCCACCATACACTCACACATACATACATGCATATGTTTGCTTGTGTAGTGCATTTTGGGAAGAAGGGAGAAGGCTGGCATTTTTTTGCTTTTGACTGTGCGCCCAAGCGCTCTTGCTTACAACGAATAACTAAGTCCAAGCGACGCATAAGCTGGATGTGGCTGATACGATCGCATATGCATATGTATGTATGTTTAAATGTGCGCATGTGCGTGTGCTTGTTTGGGTGTTGCACATCTGACAGAAAAATCTTTACCCGGCAATAATAGTCTTTAGGCATAAACTCTGTGCTCGAACTTTACTGCCGCCTGCAATGATTATCGCTTAGCTGGTTGGTACAGTTCAAAATTACTACTGTGCAATACAACTGTTGTTCTAGTTGCAACATAACTACAAAACATGCGAAAAATGTGTCATTATTACGATAACAAGCAGTTGAGAACGCTTTCTCCCTATGGAAAAGTGTAAAAAGGATATTCGAAATTATAAATTTTCTCTACGAGGCATCATTTATAGGCGTATATTAAAAAAAAAACTAAATATTCAGGCGATCTGCGTCACATCAGTGTGGAATAGAGCTTAGTTTTATACGGAAAAGTAATCGGTTTTGTTGCTTGAGAAGTAGCTGAAGTGCGTGCAAGTCAACTAACAGTTATATCATACTTGAATTACCTTTGATCTGTTTTGATTCATTATTTTTGCCTTTAAATTTTAATTATTTTTATTTATTACTGGATTTATTATGCGTGATAAGTGCGGTAGAATAGGCGACCGGATCCACATATTTTCGATACGGAATATCGTACTTGTTAAAAAATTTCAAACTAGGCTCCTTTCGCGTCGGTGCAGCGCTCCCAGCGTTATTTCCAAGCATTGCAGGCGTCACGGAAGGCATTGAGAGCCGAGGTGCATGCTGCTTGGATCTCCGTAGATTGGTGTGTGCCGCTCGGAAGATTGCCTTTGTCCCTTGAAATATACAGTACTCGTCACCTGTGATTACGTTATTCAAAAATTGGGGATCACTTTCACACATATTTAAATTTTCTTGGCTCACTTCCAATCGCCGTGATTTTGAATCGTCATTGAGCACTTTTGGAACCATCTGCGCGCACATCTTGCGTAAATTTTGATAAATTCAACATCTTCGTAATTAAACGAATACTTAGTCGACGGTCTGAGTTCAAAACATTGCGCACACGAGTCACATTGTCGGTGTTTGTCGAAGTCGCAGGTCTCTCAGCACGGTCTTCATCAGCGACCTCTTCCCGACCCTCCAAAAAGGCTTGGTGCCATTGAAACATACCACTTCTTGTTGAAACAACTACTGGGTAAGCCTGCCTAATCATACCAAACATCTCTGTCTCGGATTTACTGAGTTTTACACAGAATTTAATCCCGTACCTCTGCTTAACAAACGCAGCATTTTCAGCTTGCTCCACTCTTAGATTCTCGGAGACAACTCACCAGCCGCTTTTTCGTTAGTTTGGAACGCCTTTTACCGAATCCAGTCGGTGCGCGCACACTCCGCAGTACAGTCGCAGCGGAAGAAAATCAGTCTTATTAGTTTCCGGACAAACACTGTATACCAAAACTGACATACGAGGTATGACAATTAAGTAATGAGACTGATTCCATAAAAACTGTATATTTGAAAATTATTCTACAAATCTGCCATCCCCTTCAAAGTAGTCCCCTTGGGCAGCTATACAGCGATTCCAGCGCGTTTTCCATGCTTCGTAACATTTCTGGAACGCTTCGACAGGGATGTCCGCGAGTACCCTCGTCACGGCCGCCTGGATGTCCGTAATCGACTCAAAATGTGTTCCTTTGACCACCGATTTTGTTGTAGGAAACAAAAAAGTCACAGGGTGACATGTCGGGCGTATAAGGCGGCTGTTGTAACACGGCGATCCCTTTAGAGGCCAAATACCGGGACACGCTGAGGACGGTGTGACACGACGCGTTGTCGTGATGAAGGATCCAGTTACGAGCGATGTCTTTTCGCACCTTGTTGACTCGTTTTCGCAATCTTTCGAGTACTTGGCAATAGTAGACTTGATTCACACTTTTCCCCGGTGGAACGAATTCTTTGTGGACAAGGTTCAAGTTCATAGGTTTACCACAAGCGCGGCAATAAAATCAGTCTCATTACTTAATTGTAAAACCTCGTAAAGTAGTTCTCAAGCCCGAATTTGGCATTGTATACAAACTTAAGTGCTTTAAAGCTAGTTTTAAGTCTTTCAGGCTGACAAGTTGCAATTTTAAAATTTAAACTTCTGAAAAGTGATTATAAAATGTGCGTTCCAAAGTAAACATGACTTAAAAAAAAACAGCGTCGATCGATGCGAGCAATTTTTGGTCACCAGTCAATTTGTGCGGAATAAACCGTGCGCACAGCTTTCTTAAGCCCAAATGATCAATCAAAATGCCATAAATCAATTTTCAATTCCATTTCCATAAATTTCAATGAAGATTTCGGCTGATTTTTGATGAATTCACGCACAGTTAAGATGGAATTTCCGGTGATCACGGCTTTTGATTGGCCCACATGTTGATCGTCATTTATGACCTCACGACCATTTTGAAAACGTCCTGTTTACTTTGGAACAAACCTTGAATATATGTAAGTATATATTTTTACATTAATTCATCAATTTATATTTCAACTAATGTAGTCTTCCTAATCAACGCGGCTTTGTGTAGACAAATACAACATTTTGAAACGTGAAACCAACTACTCGGTAATTTAAAACATCACTTAGCACTGCTCTAGGTAAAATCAGTACAGAGTGAATAAATCGTCTAGTTTTTGGCTTGTGCCGCGTATATTTGGTTGTTCAATCATTGTTGAATTAACAAACGCCCAGACTTCTGCTACAAAATGAACCGGCTGCACCCGACAGTCAACTCAGCAGTGCACTGCCGTTCAACCCCTAAATATGAGAAATGGATTTGGCAAAAACAATGGCATCATTTGCACCAAAACATGAACATCAATATCAAGTATATTATTGTCAGCAGCATTGGCGATGCCGTAGCAGAGTTCCTTATTGCTTACTATGGTACAGTTTTTGGAAATTCTAAGCAAATATACATCGTAGTGAATGTAGGAGTTAATGAGACTAGGTATCAAGATACTCCTAGAATTCAATAGTATGAAATGATTTCGGGCGGAATTTAAATATTACGAACCCTTTTCAGATATTCACCGAAAAATATTATATTTAAATATTTTTATATACACATATACATTAGGGAGATTCAAATTTTTTTTTTCTTTTTCTTGGTTTGGTACTCGGAAAAATAGGTTCCTAGACACCTCTAAGAAAGCCTCTCCAAACATGAGTATTTAATTGTAACGGGAAGGTCCTACATACAGTTTTCTATTTTTTCTTATTATCAGATAGAAAAGTTTACATCTTGCTTCCAACTACTTAAAAAAATATCCTGTTCCTTAGATTTTGTAGGAAATTGAATGCTCTTCAAAAAAGGTCTTACATGATTTTTTCGTAAACCCAACCGTTTAAAAGATATCAACAGTTAAAGTTTGATTATTTTTGGGACAATTTTTTATTTCTTATAAATTTTATAACTCAATGAAAAAAAATATTATGAATGAATTACCAATCCAAACCGGAGTGCCAAACGAAAAAAAAAAATTTTTTGAATCACCCTAATATACACACATACATATCTAGTTCACAATTATTCAAGTGAAATCAAATACATTTTCGTTCAAAGTTAAAATAATAAATTCATTTTAGAATATACTCATATTTTTATACGAAGGATGTATTTGAAAGCAAAAAAATCAATATTTTATGGACGACCTGTAGTCGGGAAGAGGAAGAGTGGTGGATTTTTTAATAATTAAATGTGATTCTTCTCTATTCCCGGCAAAGCTATAAGTACTTTAGACAAAAATTATATAAAAAAGTTGTAGGTAATTAAAATATCTACTGTACATCTTTTGCAATAACATATTTTTCACTTAATCTGCTGAAGTCTCTACTTTCTGATGGTATAAAAATTAAAAAAAAAAAAGTATAAAGCAATGAAGGAAGGGCTAAGTTCTTATTTGAACGGGTATTTTATATTTTATACAACTTGCGAATTTGGAATCGCTGCAAAACTAATACGGCTGCATAAACTGGCATTGAGTAATACTAAAAGCTCCGTCAGGATTGGGAAGGACCTCTTCTAGCCGTTCGATTCCAAACGAGGTTTCAGCCAAGGCGACTCCCTTTCGTGCGACTTCTTCAATTTGCTGCTGGAGAAAATCATTCGAGCTGCAGAACTTAATCGAGCAATCTTCTATAAGAGTGTACAGCTGCTGGCGTACGCCACCGATGTTGATATCATTGGTCTCACCATCCGTGCCATTAGTTCCGTTTTCGGGACTTGGCTTCTTCTTCACTATTGAGTCATAACTTCGAAGTCGTAGAGTTTTTCATCCAACTTAGAACTAGAACAACAAGTTCAGCCATCGAAATCCAACGCAGAAAAACTCTTGCCACAGGTGCTACGTTGGACTGAGTAGGCAATTGAAAAGTAAAGTCCTCTCTGAACGAACAAAGACCAAGCTCTAGAAGTCACTCATCATTCTCGTCCTGTGGAATATTTATGGATCTTAGCACATTGGCAACACCGAATAGTCGATGGAACGAGTATACTCGTAAGTTGACATTGACATGGTTCAGCGAATTAAGAGGCAGCGTCTACGCTAGCTAGGTCATGTCGTCCGAATGGATGAAAACAATCCAGCTCTGAGAGTATTTGATGCAGTATTCACCGGCAGAAGCACAGGAAAAGAAAGACCTCCACTTCGTTGGAAATACCAGGTGGAGAAGGACCAGGATACCTTCAGAATATACAATTGTCTCCAAACAGTGAAAGGACGCTTCGTCAAGGTACCTCACATACAATCACCCATCGTACGGAGTACAGTCAGCCGCATTTTTTAAAATCCTGATATTAGTTATATGGAGGGTGGCACAATTTAAAGCACAATGATACACCGTTAAAAGCGACGTTTCTTATTTTCATAAATTTTTGCAGTGTTGGTGGGAGTGTTTAAGGGATCGTCTCAGTGTGTCCCTCCGAAAAATCACTGATTTTCCCAATTTTTTTTAAATGTTGATATTAAATAATCGGTACTAATCTTTAGGAAAGTCACTATTGCCCTATAGAAACCTTTTTATTTGACAAAATGGCGGCGGTTTGAACAACAAGTATCGAATTTGGTCCTTTTTTCGACAGTTTTTCGTAGAAAAAAGTAAGAAGAATTAAAAAAAGCTTTCATAGGGCGATAGAGAATAACGTTAAAAATATTTTCTCCAGAATGTAATTAGACATCTTCAAAACTCTTTCTTTGAGAGTAGAAACCGTTTTGAAAAACACCATTCTGAGAAAAATGCCCTTAAATATTGGAGTCGCTCCATTCTCCACTTTGTTCCCTTTCTACAAGAAATGCTGTAGCAACCGTAATTATTTGAATTTCGTTTTAAAAATTTGAGAGAATGTTTATTTCTATCCGATAATGCAGCAAAAAAATCGATTTTTTGAAAATCTTACACACCAAACGATCCCTTAATGGATTTGTCAGAGTGAATTTGGTTTTTTTTTGGTTTGAATAATTAACTCTTTTCCTTCAGGTACATCATATTTTTCCAGTGGGTTTGTCACAGTCCAACGGTAGTATATTTGAAGTACCGATCTATTAAGATTACTTTCAGGTCTGAAGTTAACGTAGGAACCCATTATAAATGCACTACGATGAGATAGCATAATACATGTTTTTTCCGGTATAAAAGTATTTCGGAACACACTGTAGCACACTTTCAGCTGCTCCGCATTCAAACCGCTGCGGCACATCGCAACGATTAGTTTCAGTAGCAGTTGCGACAATTGTAATCGTCCTGCAGCATGTGCGCGGCAACGCTTAATAAAAACATAAAAACATTTGAACGCATAAAAGCCGGAATAAAATCGAAATAATAATAAAGCAAACAAAAATCCTTCGAACGAAAGCAGAAACGACAGGCGGCGGCAAGAAACATTCAATAGCGCCACTAACTAGTTTGTTGTTATTGCAGCAGCACTCTCTTCTCCTGGGTGTGTGTGTGTGTGTGTGAGTTGGTACTATTCCGACTTTATGCTCGCACCGCAACCACCAACGACTCAGCGCAATTACCACTACCTCCGGCAGCAGCGTCGCCATTGCTGCTGTCATAACCAGCAGCAGCCGCGGCAGCATTAACACCATTACCGCAAAGCGTTTAGCAACCGAACGCTCTGGCCACGCCAAACATTTAGCACATTTATGATATTCCTGCAGCACAATTAAATGGCGGACGCATAGCGTGCATGCAAAGTGTACCGAAAGGACGAAAATCTGGATTTTGAATACCACAAAGCGGCGGGGATTTATCCTTGTCTCGTTGGTGAGATTGTGTGATGTTGGCGGCTGCGGCGGTGGTGTTCGTGTTGTTTTTGCCGCTGCATGCACTTCCCTCGCCATCGTGCCATTATACTAATTCGTAGTCGGTGCCGTCATCAGTTGGTACATTTGTGATATTTGGTGCAAAGTGTTTTCGTGTTCTAGTTTTTCAGCATACACATTTTATAAGCAAAAAAAAATTTTAAATAATAAACAAACTTTAATATTAGCAATATAGTAATTACAGGAATCTACAACCATTGATAGAAACGTGTAAGTGCTTAATAATTGTTGAAATTGTTGGTGAAAATGCTACCAAAACTACAAAATTAATAACTTCAAAGTGGCTGCAAATTAAATTTATTAGAAAACTGACTTGCTCGTTCAAAAGTTTTCGCGTCCATTAAATAATGTGTGCCACATAACTTTACTTGGTGCGTTATTTTTTTTTGCTGAAAAAATTATTATTGAAGAGTGATTTGACAAAATAGTAAATTATTATTATAAACAACATAAGCAAATTTGCTTTTATTTGGTGCGCCATCTACCGACAACTTTAAGCAACTAGTGTGAGTTCGGCTACTAGCCGCTGGGTGTACGCTGCTCACAATGTGTTTTCTTTACTAGGGTGCGCAATCGCGACGTTGGGGTTGTTTATGACAACCAAATTGCAGGGTTGATATCTAGGCAGATGATAAAGTTGGTTAATGTCATTTAAAAACAAAACAGTTTCCATATTTATTAATTACATTGTGACATACAAGTACCCGAATATTGTAAATAAAACGCAAAATATTCAATTATTCATCTATATTTACTTTGTCGCCTTCAAACCAGATGTAATACACTTATGCCAACGACTTTTCCAGTCCTCGAAACTTTTTTATAAGCACTTTTTGGGATGGCCTTCGGCTCCTTTAGTGAATGTGGTTTTATCTCTTCAATCGTTCAAATCGGGTTCAGTTTGAGGAGAAAGAAAAAATCACACGGAGTCAAAACTGGTGAAAACGGTGGTTGATTGATGGTATTCATTGCGGTTTTGGCATTAAATTCGGTCACAATCGTGGTTCGGTGCGATATGATGCAATATCATCGCGTAAGATCCATGAATTGTTTTTCTACAATTCCGGTCGTTTTCACGCACACGCCGCAACCCGATCAACTAGAACTCCATGTTGACCATCTGTCCCTCCTGAACAAATTCATGACGCACCAAACTACGAATATCGAAAAAACACCTTAATTTTTGAGCAGCTTTGTCGAGGTTTTTTTGGTTTCAGCTGTTTTTTTTTTCCTTTCATTCCGATGATTGTTGACTTGTTTGCATGTCTATGTACCATCGGCATTTATAATTCTCTCCAAGAATGTAGGATCGGAATTCGCACATTCAAGTATGTCCAAAAAGACCTGTTTATGGTTAAAAT
>CM050323.1:6258328-6273351 GCA_027475135.1 Bactrocera correcta | reverse complement strand
TATTGATAATATAAACGAATGTTTTCAACATCTTTATCCACAGGATTAACTGGCATGTTTGGGCGCATTTGCGCAATATGCTAAATCAAGGGAATTAATATCACTAAAATAACACTAACAGCTTTTCCCTTACATTTTTTGTACAAATTTTCATACAAACATTCCAATATTGGCTTGCATTGTTTGCCACAGACATTTAACTGCAAGCTCTCCTTGCCACAGACAATATCATGGCCTTCGTAGACTTTGCGGCTCCAATGAGTCTACATCTGTTGGGACTTTTTGTGTGTGTTCATTCTAATCTTTACTATTCGCATTCTTATTTTCATGCATTCTTCCAGCACAAATTAACTGGCTGTTGGAGCGTGTTTGCACTAGCACGGACAATTAAAAATATCGCACGGAAACTAGCGAAGCAATGGACAGTAGAAACAGCAAGTTAAAGTAAAGTCAGGGACTATCAATGGATTTAGGAACACTGTAGAAAAGTGTATGATATAAATATTGTGACAAAAAGGAACACGGAGGTTGAAATTAAATTACCAAGGTTAATGATATTTTGTTAAGTTGGTAGAACTGTCCTTAGTTACTATGACAAATATGATCTGTCAGCACGTTTGTTTACAGCAACTGCTTAAGTCGGTACACCTCAGCGTGCCGTTATAATTTTAACAATGGATAAAAATATCGAACAAAGAATTTGTCTCAAATTTTGTATTTCTAAATAACTCCGCTGCGATTGTTGGAAAGGGCTTACGATTGATTAAGTTTTATCAAAAACACAAGCCTACGAGTGGTACAAAACGCTCAAAGACGGTCGAGAGATCGTTGAAGACATGTCTCGTTCTGCACGATCTTCGACCTCTTCAACTGATGAAAATAAAAAAAAATGTGTTAGAGAGATTTCAAGAGAGCTCGACATTTCTCGCGAGTCCGTTCGAAAGATTTTGGTGGATTTTTTGGATATGAACGCGTTCCTAATCAACTCGTTCCGATAATGAATTTTTTTAGAAAGAGTACTGTAAAAATGTCCATGCTTGATTGTGCTGATTCCGATCCCATTTTCATGGAGAAAACCGCTCAAAAATCAAGGTGATACCCATTGTTTACCGTATTTGAGCTTTGGTGCATCATGAATTTGTTTCGGAGGAACATACGGTCAAGAAGTTCTATTTGGCCGTGTTGAGGCTTTTGCGTGAGAACAACCCTCGAAAACGCCCGAAATTGTGAGATTCATGCATTATAAATGATGCAACGATTGTGACCAAATTTAAAGCTGCATAAAGACGCAATGAATACCATCGGTCAACTACCAATTTCCCAGCTTTGGCTCCGTGTGATTTTTCTTGTTACCCAAAATGCCGCTCCGTAGAAACCGTATTCAGGCAATCGAAAGGATAAAAAAAAAGTTCGCTGAAGGAGCTGAAGGCCATCTTAAAAAGTGCCTATGAAAAGTGTTTCGAGGACTGGAAAAGCATTTCATTCCGGTCGTTCAGTTTATATAACAGCGATATTTTATAGTAGTTCGATTGAACAACTTCTTCTCTGACAACTTTAAATTAAAAAAATATATATATATATGTCTTATCCAAGATAAATCCGGAAAAGATATATATCATCGAACTAACTGTCCGAAAACTTTGAATATTAAACAAGTGTCTTCTCAAGGTTAGGTCTAATAATAAAACAATATGGATCAAATTCAAGTATTCGTAATCTGATATTGACAGACTACTAAAATAATTCGAAATCTTTATTGTGGCTAAAATTCTGGTGAGCATCGTACCAACTTTCTACAACTCTTTAGTTCTTGTAGAGTGGAAAATTGAGCACGCAACTGGCATACACAGACATAAGAAAGATAAAAGTCCTCGAACACATAGTTATTTTTCTAAGAAGACTTCTGACTTGCCAATTATTATAAATGAGAGCCATTCTCGATAATGATTAGATTAATGTTGCTATGCCTTTGTGTAATTCATATTACTGCATCCAATAGAACAATTAGTACCTGGGTAAGTTAAAATTTTTTTATTAAGCTTACTGTATAAATATCTACAATCCAATTTGCCTTTGTTTCGCAACCTTTATGATTTTTTTCAATATGACACACATACATATCTAAATATGCAAGCAAGGCATCAGTGTAGATAACAAGCATATTCACATTTTTGCTTTGGTAATTTTCTAATCATTAAGAAAATAAAAATTCGAATCCATTGTTAGCAGCAGTTCAACTAGAAATTACAAGAATACAAGAAATTACAATATAAGCATATTTAAATTTTAGTGTTTTTTTTTTATAAAAACTGCGTCAAAATAATTTTGAAAACTTCATAAAGATGTCATTATTACTTTAATATAATATAAGCACAATTTACCCTCCTCCAATAGTTAATACTATGGTGTTTTAAAATGGCAGGTGATTGGCTTTAGCTTTGCACAATCAACTGCATTCGTTTTCGAGGATATATACTTCCACATACTGTTCGAATGTTGAAGGTTTTTGTATCCAAAATAATAATAGTGTAGTCGCTTCAATATGCATATCGGTCGTCCTGTAGGACTTGAGGTGGTTGGGCGTTATACGTCGTCTTGGTTAAAAGATATTACATTGTTTGTCTATCAATATTAGTCGAAACATCCATTCACTTGGGAATAGTCAGAAACGATTCTCTTACATATGGCTCAACATGCCCTCCATAGGGTTGTGCGTTGGGTTTGGAACTCGCCACGTAAAAAACAGAACCAATGAAAACTAATCGATAGCCTCTGCAGGGAAAAAATTTCGAAAATATTGGTATGTAATTTTGGAACTCAAAAGTGAGTTTCGGGAATCAAATTCGATGTGTTCGCGGAAGCATTGCAAACCCCTGGAACCTTGGGTGGTGGCATCTTGTTTGCTAATATCTATGTGGTCGAGAATAATATATTCTCGATGTGGTGCCCGCGTAGACACTCATAGATCGTTAGCCTCCGCTTCACTTATAGAAGCCGCCGAATTGGTGATTGATGCGATTTGGTTTGTGGGAAGCTTGTGGCTGGTCCGAATACTACTCTATCAAGGCGAGTATTTAGAATGCGAGACTGCGCTGAAGTAGTATATACCGCCTAAGCCCTCTAGAAAGATACCCGTCAGTACATCCGCACAAAATATCGTATCTTCCTGACCTGTAGTGGCATCAGTACCAATGGAATATTCCATTGATTTACCGGAAGGCCATTGATACTTAAGACTCTGATAACATTTTGGATCGATCAGTTAAATCAAGCACTGCTTGGTGTTGCCCTCTTGGGTGCACGTACGCCCAACTGAGACATGCGCTGAAACACAAAAATTCAGGCTTGTCATCATTCGTAATCTTGAATAGTTTGCATCCAACGGAAAACGTTTTGCCATTTCTTTTTCTAAATTATTTGATACCGACATTCTTTATGTCGAAAGAAAAAAATATCTCCTATAGAGGTCTTTATTTTGAGTTTGATAACTGTTCGGAACAATAAGTTTCGAGTTTTTACATTGGCTTGGATAATGACCCATGTAAAGTTTGAAAAAACATCTTGTCAAATAAAAAAGTTTTCCATACAAGGATTTGCTTTTAACCTATCAGTTTGTACATCAGCTAAAAAGTACAGTCGGTGATACGGACAAATGAACAGCACTTTGGGGAGAAAAGTAACCCGCACAAATTCAGATTGTTATACATATACATATGCAAGCATATAAACTAGCGAACGTGGCTGCATCGACCTATTCTCAACGCTGTAAACTTAATATACTTTTGAGTGCAAAATTATGCAAAATATCTCGAGGTATTTTCAAATTTTCACTATTTAATTGCTCGAAAGATAATCAGAAGACACTCACACCTAGAAAGAGAAAGGCAGCTATTAACTTGATTCATATATTATTCATTTTCTCTTTTAAGCAGAAATAATTTCATTCTTACACACTTAATCCTTTTCGTTTATTATGAGTAATTAATTACACAGTGCAGTCAATGAATACCTTTACATCATTGACAATAAGATTATTAATTGATTTGATGATGTTGAAGTATTTAAAGAGAAATTTATAAACTGTTCGGATTCGCAGTACTATTTTGAAATTTTATTGTTGTTGCTGTTAATCATATTTTATGTGTATTATAGAATCTTTAAAGGGCTTAAGATATACTCGTACGACTGAAAGACTTATATAGAAGAGGAAAAAATAATTTTGTCAGTTTTAAGCTTTATACATACCTAAAGCATATATTTTGATACCCTTGTAACATGTTGCTATACCCAACGGTTATTTAAATCACCTAAAAGTTATCGTTAGATTTAGGATTACTTATATACATATATGCATAAATTATCAGGATGATGGGACGAGTATAAATCCGAGTGACTGTCTGCGAAAGTGATAAAATTAGTAACAAGTAAGGAAAGAGCTAAGTTTGGGTATAACCGAACATTTCATACCCTTGGAACTCGCAAGAATCAAATACAGGCAAGTAACTACCGATACATAGGGCTTAGTAATAATATGGAGTCGAGGGTGAGCTTTCACCCTGATTTTATTCACTTCAAGCAAAAATGTGCACAGTTATAAGGAAGACACACTCTCAATTTAATTAAGATAACCCACATATTGGCCAATACATGCGATGTAAAGTCAACCGGAAGTTTGAAAATCTTTATGTTAGGTATTGAGGGACTAAGGAAAGTATTGACCCGATTCAACCCATTTTTGACACACAGATATTATATAATACTGTCAGAGAAGTATACCATCTGACTTTCAATTATATATACATATATACATACTATAAACCATATCTCGCACATTAATAGATATTTTCGGTAAAAAGTCAACCATAAGCACTGGGTACACATATTCAGCGCCTAGGGGCTTGAGAAGTTTGCAGGCAATTTTTAATAATAAAGTGGCACATCTCAAACGCACTATTCGCGCACAGTTGAGTCCATTATTGATTTGTATACATTTTCAAATGGAGTTTAAAATTGTGTTATTTGGTAATTAGGCGTGGCTGTAGTCCGATTTCTCTGACATAGGCATATCTTGTATACAATTTGGTTGAAATCGGTCAGGCGAGTCACCTGAAAGTAGGCAGTGCTCATGGTTCAATTTTGACCCAGGACCCTCTAAAGCTCTGTCATACCAAATTTGAAAATTTGAAATTTAAAGTCTTCGTCGTACTTAGTTATTGATTTATCTAGCTTTAAGTAATTTTTAACTGCAACTTTATTTCGGGAGAGAGTAGTGTTATCTTCCGGCTTCATCGATTTTCCCAACGTCGGTACGACTTCTTATAGTATTTGCGTTAAGGGATTTTGGTTTTTACAGCTTTCATGGTTTAGGAGATGTGTGCATTATAATTATTTGAGGGCGGAGCTATGTCACTCGTCTCGTCATTCTCTATAACTAACCCTATATCAATTTTGATAAGTGTAAGGTGAAACATACAACCGTTAAATTAACAAAATTATTATACACTCTAGCAAAATAGCATACAAATTAAGAAGATAAACTTGGCCATGCATACAAAGTGCCTTTAAACGCCATTATATAAAAAGTCATAACTCAGCACTAAATTAAAATATAACCTGAATTATAATTTCACACAGGATATCGCAATAGCAAAGGTTATTTGGGAATTAAAATTTTTTGAAAAAAGTGGGCGTGGCCCTCTTATCTGCTGTACCACTTAAGATACAATATTCGAATTCTTCCTCTTTACTGGCGTAGACACCGCTTACACGGTTATAGCCGGGTTTACAACAGCACGCCAGTCATTTTTTTTCTTTTTGTTTTTTTGACGCCAATTTGATATATCAATTGACAGATATCAGTCTAACAGGCCAAAACGACACCGGTACTCACCGTAGTCAATGCGCAAAGGGCCATAAATCTGCCGAAAAAACTTTTTCTCGATTAATCCTAAGGCCGACTCTTCAGATGATCTTATTTTCCATGCCTCCGCACCATATTTAACCCTCTAGTGCATATGCCTGCCTACAGACGGGGTGTTTTCAAAATCAGATATAAAATATTTCTTTTAATATTAAAATTCGGATTTTTTTTCAAAAGAACGCTTAAAGTTCAACTTACGTAATGGTTTTTTCAGATTGGCAATACTACTTCTAGTTTTGACGTACTGTCAATTTGAAGTGACAGATTAGCACTTTCCCGCCAATTTAATTATTTTTGCAATCAACACAATTTTCTGAACAACAAGAAATATAAATTCTTGTGTCGTTTCAAGTTGAAAAAAATACTTACGGGTGTGGAATTTTGTGCTCTTTATGATAGTGTTCGATTTATAATAAAAAAACTAATAGCAGGTGAGTAAATTCGAAAATATTGAACTCCGCCTTGAGGCGGACTCATGCATTGCGCTGCCTACCTTTTTCAAGTAAAATGAAATATTTGTGATACAATTGAAAATTTTTCTTATTTTATTATTGAATAATAATCAGATATGTCGCGTTATTCTAAGACCCATATGACGGATGAAGAAATTCGACAATATTTCGAAGAGTCGCAATTGGTAACTGATACTTCCGACAATGAATGCGATTTTGATAGTGACGATTCTGATATGGATCCAACCTACTCACTACCGGAAAATGATACGATCATTGATGCAATGCTAAACTCCTCAGAAATGATGCGAAACGCAATCGAATGCAGTTTGAATGTGACAGACTTTGAAGAAAATGCTGAAATAATTGAGCTGCCACCGATTCCTCCATTGCCTGTTTGTGACGTTACTTCTAGTGTATTCTTACCGTCGACAGTGACACGTTCTGTGCACAAAGCATTAGAATCGCAAGAAAAAATCGGAGTCCTACCAGCTGCAAGTGATTTGAGAAACGATATGAGTGCGATAAGATCGATTCTTTGGAAGAAGAAAAAACTTCAGCTGAGTGTTGCAGATTTGGCTTTTCAAGGCCAGGACATGCCGGATTTTTTAAAATGTTTAAAAACACCTTACGACTGCTTTGCATATTTTGTGACCGAAGACTTTCTGAAGGTAATTTCTAATATATAACAGTTTATTAAATTTTTAATAAAAATTTTGCAGGCAATAGCCTTACAGATGAACTTGTATGCCAAGCAAAAAGATATATCTTCAAAGTTTTGTATCGATCACCAAGAGCTGCGTAAGTTTTTGGGAATATTGTTGTTTACGTCTGTTTATCGCTTTCCTAACAGTCGCTCATATTGGGGACAATACGGATTAGATCCGATACGTTTATCCATGACATGCAATCGATTTGAAGAAATTAGAAACCACTTGCATTTCAATAATGATGCGTCTCGTATAGAGAAAGGTCAACCTGGTTATGACCTCTTGTATAAAATAAGGCCGCTAGTAAAACATTTCAACCAACGTTTTTCTTCAGTTCCAATGCGGCAGAGACTTTGCGTTGATGAGCAAATGTGTGCCACGAAAATGAGTGGAAACCCAGTGAGGCAATATATGCCAGCAAAACCTCACAAATGGGGAGCGAAACTATTCGTGATTTGCGATTCCTTTGGATATTCGTATTCCTTTGAAGTTTATTGTGGCGCCGGCGATAACAAAATTTTGCCAAATTGTCCAGATCTTGGTGCTGCATCCAATGTTGTAGTTAGGTTGTCACAAGTCATACCAAACAATGCCAATCATATTATTTACTTTGACAACTTTTATACCTCATTGGGATTGCTATTATATATGAGAAGTCGCGGAATTCACAGTTTAGGTACAGTGCGAGGAAATCGAGTACCAAATATAAAACTTTCCACAGACGCAGAGCTGCAATCAAAAAAAGTAGCACGTGGGTATAATGAAGAATACGTGGGAAGTGTTTTTGGAGTAGACATAAGCAGCGTTTTGTGGTACGACACAAGAGCAGTTCGTCTGTTATCCACCTACGTAGGAACAGATGCAATTGTACATAATGAAAGTTCATATTCCTTAAAGGCAAATCGTTGGGATCGAAAATTGAAACAAAATGTTGAGGTGGATTGTCCAGCTATTGTGAAAGAATACAACCAGCATATGGGTGGTGTGGATTTGGTTGACGGATTGATTGGTCGATACCACATAAAAATGAAAACCAGAAAATGGACAAATAAATTATTTTACCACATGCTGGACGTGAGTATGGTGAATGCATATTGTCTTTATAACCGACTAAATAAGGACGTCCTAAAGTGTAAACTTCCTGACTTCAGATCAGAAGTGGCAGAAACACTTTGTTTGATTGGTTCGACAAAACCTGTAAAACGTGGTCGTCCATCGTCTTTAACACCTCCACCAAAAGCTAAAAAGACGTATCACCTATCAGAAAATATAAGATACGATCAAATAGGACACTGGTGTAAGTTTTTGGACCGCTCAGGCAAAAAAATGTGCAAATTTCGTGGATGCAAATCAGAAACTCAGGCATTTTGCATTAAATGTAAAATTAATTTATGCAATTCAACGGCAAAAGATTGTTTTTTCAAATATCACAATAAAGAAGAAATGAAAACATAAATTTATATGAACAATAAGGGTTAATGCATAGGTCCGCCTTGAGGCGGGATTTTTATTTTACCTGTAAAAGGTACACAAATTGACAAATCGAAAAACTAACATCAGATTCGTCTTCACAGACCTGAATATAGTCTAATATAAAAATCACAGTCGAAACAAAAATTCATGCATTAGAGGGTTAAGGAAAGAAATTATGAGGGAGTTTGGTCTTCTTTTGTCAAGAGAGCAATTTACCTTTCAAAAATAATATTACAATAATACAGCCCATATGGCATGTTGCCGTGAAAAGTAATATCTCCAAAATACCAAATTTCTTGTTTAAAAAAAAAAACTATGCCCGAACGGTGAACTGACCTTAAAGTGGACAAATTGAATCAGAACTAATCAAGTCCTCAGAAACCTAATATGTGAATCAAAATTCCAGTTGCAAACTTTTTATAAAAAATATACTAAAGAACATCGGAAAGAGTTCTTTTCTATTATTAGCATGCCTATATGTTAAAAAAAGCTTTGTATCGGAACAATAATTTCTTTAGCCATCATATCAATAACGGTGCATCTTTGAGCGTGAAATGGAAAAAATCTATTGAAAACTTGCCCTAGACCACATACACAAGTAACTTACAAACGTTATGCACCTGAAGGTATTTGCTAATATATTAACTTAGCTCTTCCCCAATTGTTAATTAATGTTATTTTTTTATTACAATCTATCGTGTGACAATAAGCAAATACAATTACATATATATAAAAATTGGCACTGCCGCTGAAATTACAATTAGTTTAATAATTACTTTAAAAACAATTGACGTATAAGATTTGTAACATATTTGTACATTTCACATTTCGGCTAATTTTGTATAATAACCATAATAAAGAGTAGTCAATTAAATTTAAGATCTATATGGTAAACCTAAGGAATGACATCCCTGCAGTCAGCGTGTCCCTTCACTTTTGCCTAGTATGTTGATGGCGTGTACGTTGGGTGACAGCGTAGTTGATTAACGGTCTTGAACTGTGTTTCTGAATCTCGCACTTCACCGTATTTATTCAAGGTCTTTGGCTTAAGTGTTTGATTTGTCAAGAAGCGTTTGCAATAAAATTGCGGGTTTTTGACTGATATCTTTGGACTATTTACATGTCCGATTTACTTGCGGTTATCGAGATTTGGATTTTGTGTGTCCAAAGCGGTTTTAAAATGCTTTCGTAAGTATATGAAACTATCTTATTTTAGGTTAAGTTCCGATTTATGCTCAATTACCAGAATATTTTACGTGTTTCGATTTTATACCGATATGGTTTAGCTTTCATGTGTTGTTGTCATGTGAGTGTTCTGGCTAAGGGTACTTAGTGTTAGTCTGGTAACTTTGGTTTAAAAAAAAAAACGGTTTTTTTTGCTAAATTTGAAAATACAATGTCTTGATAATATACTGTGAAAATTTCAGACAGAAATACGAAATATTTCGGGAGTTATAACGAGTTTCCTAGAGCAGAGCGCCTCGGAGTCCTCTCTCTCCGAGTTGCTGAACTTTAATCGCGTTTTTCTTAAAACATTGTTTTTCTGGTCGGCCCAGGTCTTAACTTTTTTTCTACTAATCCGATTGCTTTCGAATCTTAACATTCTGTTCTACACACTTATAGTTCTCGTTCGAACTAACCAGAATTTTTTTTAACCCTAACTTTTTATTTTACAACCCTTTCTTTGCTAAAATAAAAGGACTTTTTTTCAAAGTCCGCCATTTTTTATTTACCCTTGAAATTTTACTTCAGTAGTTTTCACCAGAATGACATGTCTTTAGATCAAAAATAAACAAGAATATTTGATTTCAGATAACATCAAGAGCCAAAATCACCTGGGCCACGCAAGTGGGTTTTTTTGAGGATCCAACTTCGAGTGACAATAATAATAGTAACAAAGTAATAAATTTTTTCAAACATACTTCTTTTTTTTCATATGTAAATAAAACGCTGTAAATATTTAAGATAATTCATTTTTATTTTCCTATAAAAAACCACCATCAAAAGAAGTCATGAAAAAATGCATAAGTTACCAGACTACTACCTTAAAGCTTTTTGGAAGAGTGAAAGAGTATTTGATTGAAATTTACGCTAGGGTAATCTAATGCATGTTGAGATTACCATAATATTCCAGTTTTGAAGCCTAGGATGCTATTTATTTCAGTTGTTTTTGAGTTCAGTTTGAGAAGATGCATTTGCGGAGTAAAATGACGCAAGAATAACGACAACAGCTAGGGAAAAACTTTCGTCATTTATTGTTGACATGTCGGCAATGAAAATCATATATTATATAGCGTTAGGCCAAGCACGCTGTCTTACAGAATATCTGCAGTACTAAACGTTCTAACAAAACCCTTCGACAATACAATTATTTACACACAGAATTAATTCACTATTCCAGATATTAAATAACGTTTTTAGGACTCTAAAGAAAATTTTAAGCTAGCATTTCTGAAAATCGTGTATTGCTTACGTGCTTTTCTCCTTAAAAAATGTCTTAACGAGGTTTAACAATTAAGTAATGAGACTGATTTTATTCCCAGGATTGAACAAAACAGCTTCGGAAACTTACCCTAAAATTGTAAGAGTTTATGATGATAGTGATCTTAGTCGTGCCAAAGCTCACAATGGTTGTCTCTGCGCGTCCCCCGCCCGAAAAAAGCTCGCATGAGCAAGTCGGAGGTGAAAACGATGATTAATGCCTTTTCTGATAGCCGTGGAATCGTCTACAAAGAATTCTTTTCACCGGGGAAAACTGTGAATCCAGTCTACTATTACCAAGTACTCGAAAAATTGCGAAAACGAGTCAACAGGATGCACCTAGGCATCGCTCATAACTGGATCCTTCAACACAACAACGCGCCGTGCCGCACCGCCCTCAGCGTCTCTCCGTATTTGGCCTTTAAAGGGATCGCCATGTTGCAACAGCCGTCTTATTCGCCCTACATGTCACCTTGGGACTTTCTTGTTTCCTAAAACAAAATCGGTAGTCAAAGGAACCCACTTTGAGTCGATTACGGACATCCAGGCCACCGTGATGAGGGTAATCGCAGACATTCCAGTCGAAGCGTTCCAGAAATGTTACGAAGCATGGAAAACGCGCTGGAATCAGTGTTTAGCTGCCCAAGGGGACTACTTTGAAGAGGATGGTAGGGTTGTAGAATAATTTTCAAATATACGGTTTTTATGGAATCAGTCTCATTACTTAATTGTCATACCTCGTATATTGAGAAACTTCTGACTTTGAACCACACTGACAGCTACTTATACGCCACACAAACTGAACGAGCGCTATTAAACTAAAAATTGCCTAAAATGATATTCTCACAAAATTTGGCATGGTTTATTATCCAAAGCAATACTATAATATTCAAAGAAATTGTTCAGGTCAGATCACCATAGCATTTCAATTTTTTATTTATGAAACGTATTACAGCTTCAGTACCCCCTGCGGTTATGATTTATCACAAAGAAAAAACAAAAATTAGGTAAATAAACTGAAAGGTTAGGACAAAATATCAGATCGATATCTCAAAACTGAAGAACCAGTTAGCGTGTTTACAGATATGCGGTCATTGCTAATTCAATTCAGCTCGTCACTCCGATCGTTTATATATATTACATTTTACACGGTTCCAGACGTTTTATTTTACATAGTTATTACAAACTTCTGGCCAACTTAATATACTCAGTTCAGTGCATAAATGTATTAGTAATAACGTCCAATAATGTTTAATAGGAAAGAGATTATGGCAAATTCTGATTTTAAAATAATGCAGCATGTCGCATACTTTTTTTTCGCCGTAAAGTTTTTTCCATTAAATTTTCATTGAAATTCGCTTTCTATACATGTTTAAGCGCTTTGAAGTGTTTCTCGCCATTGTTGTTATTGTAATTACTTTAATATGGTTTGTACACAGCGCCAGCTGCCAGTTATCTAAGGTACCATAACATAACAGAGCGAAATATGTGCGCTTGTATTATAAACAGTACATGACTGTAAGTACACAAGTATATTTATGTGTGAGTTTGTGTGTTGGCAAGGGAATGCAATTGAAAAGTTGCTCATACGCCGTGTACACTATGCAAATTTCCCAACACCACAATTGCCGCGTGCCTTGTGAACGTGTGAGGTTTTAGCAAACGAACGCTCATGTGTGTTGGTGTGCTGGTGTGCGTGCCTGTGTGCGCTTGCATATTAACTTGTCTTGGCTGCAACGTATTGTTTGTGTATCTAACAAATTCACGCGTTGCCTGCCAACAGCGAAGCTCGTGCCCGCGCATACCACTACTTTGCAACCAAAATGCGCACACACAATGGATGCACATATGTATATGCGGCAACATATACATATATAAGTATTTATGTACGCAAGCGGAGCAGCAACTTCAGTCGCTTGCCGAGAATCGTTTCATATACTTATACCCACCACAACAATGGTTTGGGTTGGCTGCTAGCAGCTGTTGCATGCAACACATCACATTTAACCATGTTGCTACAAGTGTTGTTAAATCAATTTTATTATTGTTGTTGTAACTGTGACTATTTGGTTTTGCTGCACTGCAGCCGCGCCGCTATTGCTAGTGTCGCCTTTGTTTCCGCCGTTGGGCGTTGATGGTTATGACTTGCCGCCTGCAGCCTGTTGCCAGACGAGAAAGTGCCAACAAACAATAACAACAACAATGCACTAACTTTGCGCGCGAACTCGGCCGAAATTGCGCCACAAATGCTTAGAAATTTTGAGAATTTCTAATGACGCGACCGATGAGCGCTGATTGCATCTGCAAATGAAACACCGCGCCGTGGATGGCACAAGCACTTAGACACTTTAGCGGCAGTGGCGCTGAGGCCCGGTTGCGCGCCTATTATGAATTCTCTAATAGTCAGGTGTTTAGGTAAGCGCTTGGAACTTTGTTTTCTGTCTAATGCACTTTAAATAAACAATTATTAATTGTTCAGTGCCCGAAGTGGCATAATTTCATAATGTTTTCTAAGCACTTCCGCATTATTAATGGGGGAATCACTCACACATACACACAGGGAAAGCTAATGCTATATAATCATACTATATGCTTCTCTTGAGTTGGTGAGCACACTTCGCTGTTAGCTGATGAATAAATCAATCACGAGAAATAGGTAACCACTTGAAAACTGTGCAAGTAAAAGTTGCAGAGAATTAACACTGCATGGATTCTCCTATGTGGGAATCCTTACAGCTGCTCATGCCCATTCATGTCAGTTGAAAGATTTAAATATGCACTACTTCTTCTAGTTGATTGCAGTTAGAAGTTATTTTCCCCCTGCATACTTACCTAACTTCTGTATGAATCGGTGCGTCTCGAGTGGTGCCACTTCCTTTATGTTCCTTGCACAGTAAGCTGAAATACAACGGCAACAGAAACTGTGGTTTTCACAACTTAAGTTACAACTTTTCCAATTTGAGCAATTCCTTTTCCACCAATCATCATTTTTACATATGTATGTAAAACCTTTTCTACGGATCCGCACACTTTGATTGCGCTTCGAACGTTACATCAACGGCCTTAAGTCAATAACATGTAAAAGTGGTATAACTACAGCATGGCAAATAGATGTGACGGTTGGGCTAATTATACTCAATAAAAGAAAAATCATTTTATTTATATGCTGATAAATATATTCGAAAATTTCTGTATGCTACAGTGCGGTCAACTCTTTTTTAACCTTGCAGGTATATATAATTAAATTTTCACTAATTTAACACAGAATTTGTATTTAGATTTTATTCTTATAAACCTTCTCATTACCATATTAAATACTTGTATAAATACCAAGCAGGCTGAAAACTTGCAATAGACAGCTATACCATTAACCTTTTGCTTCAAAATAGACCTCTGTCTCGGCGATTGTCACCATATTTTACTGAATATACTTAGTATAATTATCGAATATATTTGAGTAAATTCTGTCTCTCCCACTTAAATTTAGGATGTCCGCATAGTGAACGCTTTAAGTTGATCCGAGCGCATTTTCCCATTTCCGCTTGGCTCGGCGCACAATCTGCGGGCTGCTTAGCTTAGAACCAGTCTTCGTGAAAAAATAAAAGTACCATATTTAATTTTAAGCAACGTTTCAAGACAGAAATTTAAAAATCTGTTACGAATGTACATTTTATTATTCAGATTCAGTGTAATGGAGTAAATCTATGTATAATATTTTAAAACTCGTAGTTTTTGAAGGCATCCTCGCAGCCTTATTCTTGTGGATGTATTTATTATTTTTAGTACCACATCCTAAAAAATCCTGCTGAACCAGGGTTGTAAAGTAATGCATAAAAAAACTGCTAAGTTCAGATATAATCAAACATATTATACTCTTGCAATTTTCAAGGATCAAACGCGGCTAAATACCTTAATTATATTATTAAATGTAGCGAAAAATTCAAATTCATTGTTGTACGAAATGGTGAGTTGCATGAGAAGATATCT
>CM050323.1:6051484-6257328 GCA_027475135.1 Bactrocera correcta | reverse complement strand
GTTTCTGACACTAAAATTGGTTAGAACTACAAAATTTGTGACTTATTCTTAGTTCGATTTTTTTATCCATTCAAAAAATCGTGACGGACTACTGAGGTTTACCGACTTCAGGAGCTGCTGTAAACAAACTAGTTGACAGATCATATTCAGCATAGTAACTAAAGATAGTCATATCGACTTGGCAAAATATATTTTTTTGAAATATCATTTACCCGGGGATTTTATTTACAATTTCTGAGTGCTTTTTTGTCTTAATGTATCACCAGCTAACACTTTTTTGATTTGCGTAAAACCCATAATCTGAGATAAAAACATAATTGCTATTCTCAATATCAAAAACCCGGGGTTCCTGACTTCACCAAATTGTAATATTATCAGTTAGTAGTCTCGGACTAAAAATTTTTAGAACAAAAAAATATTAAAAATTGCAAGGTATTCGATTACGAGTTGTTCATGTGTGAATATGATGGTCTGTTTATTTTTGGGCGCAGGAGAGCATCAACTGTAATTGAAGCAATGGCATATGATTCAGTTTTTGTATTGTTGAATCCTTTGAGATGTGTTTGGCTAAGAGAGGCTATCATTTATTCAAACGAGCGTTAAGCAAACCCAAAAAATATGCATGTTTATGGAAGCTTCTCTGCTAATGGATTTGGGGTTTTGAGGCGCTTAACAGAACTTTAGAATGATAAAATTGTATAAAAAGGGTTTACTAAAGTCAGCTAAATTACGCAAAAGTAACCTTGATTGAGTTAACTCTGTACTCAATGGAAATATGAAAACTCAATTGACACTTAAGATTGGCCATTACAGTCACCAAACCTCAATAAAATAGATAATGTTTGGGAATTAAAGAAAGCTAAAATATAAACAAAATATCTTGACATAAATTTATTGCATGATAAGACTAGTATGGGTTCCTGGTAAAGGAGGAAGAACTACATCCTCAGCAAGATTCACCTTTCCCCGAGTTGTAGCGGTTTTGCATGTTCGCTGTTCAATCTACGTACATGTATTCAGAGTTAAAATTTTACGGGTTGATAGTTGCAGAAACTTTTTTGAATAAAATCACATATGTATGTTGAATCAGTTTAAAACCATCATTCTTGCCTGTTTCAGAGAAACCTCATAGTTTCAACCTTCCCGGTAAACAATGCTTAAGCAAATTTGTAATGTGTTCAAGGCGATTGGTCGATATATTGGATTCAAAAAGGGGATCCATTTCAATTCCCTACTTCAAGTATTTCGACTGGTAATTGGCGAATGATACACGTGATAATCTGCTCCAAGGTCTAAATAGAAGCGGCATTGTCCGCACAAACTTAAGACTTTCCATATTCCCACAGAAAAAAGTCTAACGGTGTGATATCACACGATCTTGATGGTCAATCGACTGGGCCAAACGTGAAATTATCTGCTCACCGAAGTGTTCTCCCAACAAACACATTGAAAGCTTCATGTTCAGTCCGCAAATAGTCAGAAATGGCAGCTCTTAAATCTCTTCAGGATACTCTTCGTCCCAAATGGGGCAATTTTGCTTGCTTACATATCGATTGAACCAGATATGATCCTCAGCGCTGAACAAAATTTGGCTCAAAAACGTCGGATTTTCTTGGAACTTATGAAGAGCGCCTAGAACGAAGCGATCTCGCTTGGGAAGATCAAGCGGTTTGAGTTCTTGCTCAAGCTGTATTTTGTACGCTTTCAATTTAAGATTTCGACGTAAAGTGCAGCAAGTCGTTCCATATGTCAGCCCGACTCTTCATGGGGTCTTCGTGTATACTCTCAGTTATGGCTGTTATATTTTCTTCACTGCGTCCTAGACGTGGTCTATTCGGTTGAATATTATCCAATAATGAATGCTGGGTCTCAAGATGGATGATGGCATTACGAATAGTACCCTCAGTATGTCGATTAAATTGAGCGAAGCTCGCGAAACACATTCTTTACGGAACGTGAAATTTCGTAATAAAGTTGAACGATGAGTAAACGTTGTTCTGGCGTAAATTTGTCCAATATGAAATGCTAAACCAATGTTATATCACAGAACAAAAATAACATGACAGATTCACACGGCTCTTGCGTGATCTGTTAAACAACGGCTATTGAAAAAATACCTCTTTTTGCATCACCCGTTATACGAGTTTTCCTGGGTTCATACAAGATTGTCTATAGTAGTCTTAGTATAATTTCATCTCATTTCTTGACAATGACATATTCACTATTGAAGCATTCTCTATCACTAGTCAATTTAGTTCGAAAGTGAGAGAGAAAAATTCCGATAGCTTTACTTTACTCAGACTGTAATAAAAAGAGACCCGATATAGAAAATGAGACATAAACTGATAACAGAATAAGATACACATTGTTTAAAAACGTTAGTTTCGGTCATTCTATGTATTGGTGTCTCAATGATTACAGCTCGAGAAGAATTGTGGAAACACTCACTTCCAATAGATACCTATAATATTTTGAGTTACCTTGAAGCGTTGCAATCACAACATTGATGTCCTTAACTTTCTGAAAGTTTGCTGAACTAAAATATATTATTTATATTATATATCTGATGAAGGCCTTTAGAACATTTAACATTGTCTAGAATTTCTAAAGATCCACCATATAACCAGTTGTTCCAAAAAAACAGGCAACCATTTGCTTCTTCACCGAACAACTTTTTATTCGTCTCATTTCGAAAAGCCGAAGCAGCGGACTGATCTTTACTTTCGGGCGCTCGTAAATACAAGGCTGGATCGCCCGTATAGTAAAGTTAAGCATTTGACTGAAACATAAAAATGTTAAGGCCGTACATTTTTTATATATTTTATTGTTTTCTTTAAATTTATGATCAGTTGAAGCAAGTTACTAAAACTTTTGGATTTATGGTAATACCGATCAGCTGCAAACTTTTACACTAGAGTTGTCAAATCCTGAAATATAAATATTGATTTTTCAAAAATTTTATGGAAGCCAAATGTTATGGACGATATTGGACATAGATCTCTGTTTTTATACTTACAGTTCTTAAGTAAATCGATCTGGAACATACTCAACCGTTCAAAATGGATCATTCAAATCTGCCATTCGGGTTTGCTTTACCTGGTCATGCACACATGCCAATACCACCAACACCGAATTTGATGTCCGGCCATCCCGGCCCCACATCAAGCCCACCGCAAAGTGTGCCCGGTAGGCGAACACCGCTTGGCGCTGTGGGGCTGGGTGGTTTCTATGCACAAGGACTTGGCATGTCACAGCAAGGATCCATGCCGACAGATGAGAATAAGCCCAGTCCAAGTGCACTGGGGGCTGTTGGTGGCGGAAGTCTGGGACATGGACGGAAATCCCCACCACAATCCCTATCTGGTGGTACGCCCACCGTGGCCGCCGGCAGTGGGACAAGTGGAAGCGGTGGCAGTGGCAAACAGAAAAACCGACAGGCAAAAACAGTGCGACTGAATATTAACGCGAGGTTTGTAGAAATCTTTAAATATTCATGTGCATGTTACTTTTATTACAATAATTTGTTTCGCAGAGAGCGGCGACGGATGCACGATTTGAACGATGCTCTGGATGAACTGCGCAGCGTCATACCCTACGCGCATTCGCCTTCCGTACGGAAGCTATCAAAGATCGCCACATTGTTGTTAGCTAAGAATTATATACTAATGCAACAGAATGCTTTGGACGAGTTGCGACGGTGAGTGGGGCTCGGCACTTTGGTATTTCCAAATCGCTTTATTTTTTTATACATTTATTACGTTTTTTTGGCAGACTCTTGGCCTACATTCAGAGCACAAGCGGCGCAGCACCGCTAGACTTAGGCTCGTTTCCTGCCGCCGCAAAACTACAGGCACTCTTACAGGGGCCACACGAGCCACCGAATAGTAGCTAAACATCATATGACAAACTTGTGCAAAGTAAGCTGTTGAGCGAATAGAAAGAGCAGAGATAAGGATTTGCGAGTGAAACGAGATAGTGCCAAAGACACATTCGGTTCACAGCACGAATGCTGCGTACTTCCGATCTTTTTCGCTATCAGCAATTTAGTTAGTAACGCACGACTAGTTATTAATTTTTAATTCTTAGAGTAAAACGAAATCGATTTTAATCAAGCGCAGTTTTGTAAATGCGTATAATTATAGAGATTTATGTTTGAAGCAATCTACACTAGTCATCACAGTCATGCCAAAAATGTTAAGTGATATTTTTAAAAATTTTCTTTCAATTTGTATATTTTACACATATTTTTAAGCATCGAAAAAGCAATTGAACATTTAATAACTAAGTATTTGATTTTATTATGATACATGCATATTTATAGGTAATAGTTTTTGCAAAGAACAAACTATAATAAATGTAACTGAAGACCGTTTTTTAATTTTTTTTTGAATGGCTGTGTTAAATGGCTTTCCTTTCAATCATTAGAACAACGTATTTAAAACTATCTTAATCGAAAACGCACTATATTCAAAATGATGTATGACTACCAAACAATTCAATTCAGACTTCAATGATGAGTTATCGATGTTTTGAAACCCACATTTCATTATCCCAGGCAGGCAGCAGTCACTAGAATTAAATTCATATGTTTTATAGTTAAACAGCGGGACCTTTGATTTGTGCATTTAAAAATAAGCTAATTTTTGTACGACAAACAAATGGTTTAAAGCTCGTCACCGGCTTCTGTAATGCCAGGAATGAAAACCTGATAACAAACTTCCAGAATTTTGCACGAAATTTGGAGGGAACTCTTTTCGAAACTGCGAAATGACGAAAGCTCTTGCGGCGGATGGGAATGAACTCGCACCAATAAACTACAGTGACAACATTGCCGTCCTGCGAATAATACGAGGTGAAAACAGTTTTAAGACTGCTTAAGAACAACAAAGCCTCAGAGACCGATGGATTACCGGCTAAGCTGTTTAAAGTTTGAAAGGCGGATGAATACGTGTCCAATGATTGAAATTTAAGTGTATTCTATCCTATCTACAAGAAGGGAGATCGTCCTGTCTGTCGCAGGATCAGCCTTCTAGACATTGCATACAAAATTTCTTCGACAATATTATGCAAAGGAGTTAAGTCCATTGTAAATAAGCTTTTTGAACCTTATTTGGCTTTAGGTCTGGTAAATAAGATTAATAAAGACACTATTGACAAGCAGATCGACAGTCTTTACTTTTTTTTGTTGTTTTCAAAGCCGCTTTGGACAGCACTGACGACGGGTGCCGCATAGAAGAAATTTGGTATTCCAGCAAAACTCATACGATTATGAAAATTGACTTTGAGCACAACCATCACCTTCGCCAAAATCGGAAAGGACCTCTCCGCGGTTTTAGGTAATGTGATTCCCACTCGTGCGCCTTCTTCAGTTTAATGCTGGAAAAAGTGATAAGTGCCTCTAATTTAAACCGTTGTGGTATTGTCTACTCTATGAGAGATTTGAATGACATCGTAAACCTTAACAACAAAGCCGTCAGGGTAGCTTTTTCAGCCTATAAAAAAAAACCGAAAGAGGTTATGGTGAACCGGGGGCAAGACAAAGTACCTGGAGGCCACACACAAAGATTTCTCGCGTCGTGGGAACCACGTCACTATTGGCAGCTGTAAATTAAAAAAAAAAAGAGCACTTTGTATAACTCGAAACCAGCATAAAGTTCCCCAATAGCAAGGCTTGGAGATCAAAAGCAGAATAACTCGTGCCGCTTTTGATCGGTAAGCAATTGAGAAAGAGATCCCTGACTCGGGGGACATAAATAATTTTCTATAATTCTGTTCTCCACAATATCTCTAGCAGCGTCGGTGTGTGCGATAGATATCGCAGAAGATGGTTATGAACTGTATGAGCTCTACGGCCTCATGGATATATTTAGTGGGCGCATAAAAATCCAACAAATACGCATGGCCCCAGCTGCTCGTAAGGAACAAAATGAAAAAATCTTTCGATTAGATACGTATCGTACGAAACCAAGGGCGCCCACGCATGCAATGGAAGGATCAAGTCCTTAGTCACCCGTCTGCTCTTGGGATGGTTTCACTAGCAGAGGCAACTGAACTATGAAGTTTTGTGTTCTTGGCCCAGACCGACCCACTGTTGTAGTGCGAAAGAAGAAATTGTGGTATTAATTATCTATATTTCGACATTGGAAACGTCAAATACCATTCGGAAGGTGAAAGATATTCAGTAAAAAGTCTAAAATTTACGAAATGGGTCGCTATTCACTAGAAGAAAACTGGGCAATATTGAAAAAAAAAAACCGAGGAGGCTCATTTCCACTTCGATGGTTACGTTAAGAAGCAGAATTGTCGCATTTGGGGCACAGGACGGCGCTACGTGCCATACAGCAAACCGCTATACTCAACCTTTTACTCTCTATCTTCGAAAATCGCATAATTAGCAAAAGAGGTGATGTGAATTGGCCTCCCAGAAGCTGCGATTTAACTCCGTTGGACTATTTTCTGTTGGGAGCAGTTAAAGATAAATGCTACGCCAACCATTCAGAAACAATTCAAGATCTAAGGTACGAGATTCAAGCTGCTGTAGCTGCCATAAGACCTGAAACCATGGAGAAAGCACTGCAAACTCAGCCGGGGTGGTAATTTTTTCCGAAATTGTTTTCCACAAATAAATTTCATTAAACAACCTCTTAAATAAATGTTAGACCTTTTATTTTGCCTTTTTTTTTTTTTATTGCCTTTTTAAATTTAATATTTTATATGGCCCACCCTTTATAATGTCGTATGTTCATAAATTACTATAGCGTTTTTCAATAAGAGCTTTACAAAAGGATAATCGAATGAAGGATGTCGTTGAAATTCTTTATTTCTCTAAAAGTACATTCGATGCCATTATGTATGAAACTCGATTTCTTTTGCATTACCATCATGGCCACGCTTGCAGAAGTCCAGACGCTGAACCCAGTTTTCAACGGTTTTCAAGCATAAACCGGCCTATAATGTTGAAATTTCACCTTCCATATTCATAAATCGTCGCTGGCTTGTTGGCATAGATCATGAACTTGACGTATCCCCACAGAAAATAGTCTGACGGCCAACATCCATCCACTTCTTCCTGCTTCCAAAGCTCAATAGAACACTCGCTGGAATAAAATAGTGACAGTATTGACGTAATCGTTTTTCAAAAACGATGTAGAAAGTTTAAACGACCATGTATCGGTGATACGAGATGCATTATCCAACCATGCCTAGCGGAAGTCACAGAACTACCTTGCTTTTCCAAATAAGTATAACAAGTTTTGGTTTTATTTCTTTTTGATTAAATATAATTTCCTATTATTTTAAAGTCGTATATATGTACATATATTTACTACAATTAAGTGGACGGCACGGTCGGTAAGACACATACTTAATTTACATTATCCTTGAACTAGCTCTAGGAAATACATATTTTAAGAACTTTACGATTTTCAACATAAATATTTCATTTTAAATAAATAATCAAATATGATTTTAAATATTAACAAGTAATATTACGGATTTAAATTTCTATTTGAATGTTCTGTTTTTAAACTATTTGATACTTAAGTACACAACGTAGTTATAGATACAACAACAATACTACATTGTAAACAGGAATTGCATTGAAGAAAGCTGTCACATCAAAAGCAGTTTTGATTGAAATTTGTATGTATGTATGTTTGAGTGTTCGTTTATAAATTTGTAAAATGTAAAGCTATGGTTATTATGTAGTTACAACTATACATATTTAGTTACATGATTTTCTACGTTGTAGAAAAACTTCAGTGTTCAGAGAATTATTTGATCCCACATACACAATTACATTTCTATACTATCTGTGTTGAATGTCTAAACTTTGGAAATCACGTTCTAATTCACTCACATATCTTAAATTATGGGTCACAGGTTTCATTAACGCGTAGAATTTCTTCGCCAAAAGTGATAAGATTCAGCAGGCACTAGCTAATTCGAAGCGGTTATCAGTTGCCGACACAAAATCTTATATAGGAACAAGTAAGTGCAGTGCTGGCATCAGTACGAGTGAGCGCAAAGCTTATCATACATGTGCCTTATCATACATGTGAGCGATTGTACAGTGCGTAACGTGATCAGGTTTTCAAACACTTCCATCCTCTCTTTCGCTTTCTATTTTCACTGCGGCACGTCAATAGATAGCACTTTTGCACTACCCTTGCTGAAGATGCGCTCCTTGGGCGGTAATTCACCGATCAGGTAGTCGCCCATTTGTTCGATCGCCGAGCGTGAGTGTCCAGTGCCATGGAAAGCCAAAGTTGCATCGCGACCTGCATGCTCCATTATGATATCCTCGCCACCGGGATGATCGCGGAGAAATTGTGTGACGTCATAAACGCGATCGTAAATGACAATCCAACAGTCGGAGTACTCATCATGTTGTGCCACAACGGACAGGGGGATTTCGGCAAGGCCGCGTGGTAGTAAGCCATTGCTGGGTTCCTGTGGGAATGTTTTATGCAGCGCAGGATTTGCGGAAGTATTGTTGGATCTTTTCGACGCCGAGTTGAGACGCAAACTCTGCAGTAAGTTGCTGATAGCAGAAGTCATTTTTTTATTTTCAATTTGGTTTTTATTTAAAAGTCTTAAACTTGTACTATTTTCTTTATTTATTAGTTGTCTTTAGTTTCACTTTCGATATCGTCTCCTTTTACTTTCAAAACTTATCACGCGTGATGCCAACACTATTTTAAACGTGTGTGATTTAGATCATAACTTTTACCACTTTTATTATTATATAGTATTATATTTATATTTGTCTTATGAGGTTTTTATTGTGCCTACAAAACGATTCACTTTGCACCGATTCAAGCCGCTGAATGCCAATCGAATAGCAAGTCTTAATCTATTTATATGTCAGACGTATCTATATGCAAGTTTCTAGATTACCTTATCTGAAGCGTGGCTGAGTGTCAGTCGTTTAGTCTCACGCTGTGCCTACTCGCCACAAGGGCAGTTGCCTCTGAGCTACGCTTGAATGAGATCTTCTGATCTACGCATCGCTCGTCTGTCACTTTGTCACAACCGGCATTCGTACTCTCAATGCTGTAAGTGTTGGTTGGCTCTGCAAATGCCTCAATGAAATCTGACTCACTCACATGTTAAGGCGTCATTTGCAGCTCAGCTCTGCTGCGGCAACGCGGGGCTAATGTAAGACGAGGTAGATTGAATTTATGGTTTGCGCCCATATTTTGTTTTGCGGTTTGATTAATGAATGAATGCGTAAAGTGCTGTGAATTTTTCTACCTCATCAGTACATAAATCTATACTAAAAGCTAAAGTTAAGTTAATGTAATAGTCATAACACAGGTCAACAAAGTAATATTAATAAATAATAACATGTAACATTGTTTACGCCTATTTGACGTCTATAATTTTTACTGTAAGATACGAGTATCTGAAGAATCTGCGTCTTTATAAAACGCTTGTTATTGTTTTTCATCAAATTTGGTACCTAGTGACGTTTTTGCGTTCGCTTTCGTAATGGATTTTTATATCAAGAATCCTCCAAAAAGTTTCAGGAATATATATTCGATATATTTCGATGTTTCTTACTTATTTAAAGAAAAAACACAGAAACTTCAGATATAATTTATTATAATTCGAAAAAAACATTGTTTGGCCGTTAGTTTTTTAAGATTATGTCATTCAAGTATTGGCCGCGGCTACGTCTCAGACGGCCCATCGGTTGAGTCCGATTTTTGATGACTCGTTCGAGCATTTCGAAAGGTAACTTCGAATGACGAGTGTGATGTTTTGCTCTAAGGCCTGAGTCGAAGCGAGATTGTTCGCATAGATTTTGAACCATACATATACCCACAGAAAAAATCGAATCGTGTGATATAACACGATTTTGGTGGTCAATCGACCGACCCAAAATATAAATTATCTACTCGCCAAAGTGTTGTGTCAAGAAATCCATTGATTGAACCCATTTTTGGGAAGTGGCGCTGACTCGTTGATACCAAATGTCGCCGAGATCACAAGCTCCAATTTTAGTCATCAAATAGTTGGTTATCATGACGCTATAACGGTAACCATTCATGGTTACGTTCTCACTGGCATTATTTTTGAAGAAAGACTTCCGACCGACGAAGACCGACAATTCCACCGGCCCACAAACCACAACAAACCGTTTCTTTTTCTAGTTAAACGGCGGCTCTTGAATCTCTTCTATTGCTATGTTTTCTTCACAGCGTGCTGGACGTGGTTTATTCGGTCGCACATTATCCAATAATGAATGTTGGGTCTCAAGAGGGATGGCGTTGTTGGGAATAGTACGCTCAGTATGCCGATTATGTTGACCATAAGTTGGGCGAATCGCCCGATTCTTTACAGAACATGAATTTTCGTAATAAAGTTGAACGATTTGTAAACGTTATTCAGTCTTGCCATGAAGAAGTGCCAGACTATACTAAATAATTATAACACACCTCACGCGTAATCTGTCAAAGTAAGCCAATTGAAAACAGTCTCATTAATTACATCTCCCGTTATAAGGCTCTTTCTTTTGTCGCAAAACGCATCGAGGTATCATCGAGGTCCCTTCGCTAAAACATGTCTGTGGTGGGGGTGGCCTATTCTGGTGCAAAACTAAACAGCTGCGTGCCAACTTATTCAGGTGGATTTTTTGAAAAACACGAGCCATTTTAGGATAAAAAATAATTTTATAAAAACTTTGTAATTTTTCTTAAGGGGGTATTCTAGTCTAGAAGCATGAATTTCAGGTAATTTTTAAAGTATCGTAAAAAAAAGGCAATTAATATTTTTACTATCCATTTTTTTATTAGTTATTTGTTAATTTTAGAAAAGTAGAGAAAAAAATTAAAAACTAAAAAAAAAAAAATTTCAAAAATTATGAGCTGACGTAGTGGCGGGTCACTAAAAATTTCCACGTGATCATACCCATGATTTCAACTCTTCTAGTTATCTGAAGCCAAAAAGAAAAAAAGATTATTAATTTAGAAGAATGTCGCAATGGGCGGAACTACGGAAAAGTGAGAAAAAAAAATTTCACAAAATGGCGACTGCCTAAAAAATAAGTATTTTTGGATCACTTTTTGTGATTATTTCGAATTTTTTAAAAATAATAAAAATAAAAATTTGAGGATGAGGCTAGTTTCAACCATAGACAAGCCTATAAAAAAGGCTCTATAAAAATTTCAAGTAAATCGGTCTAGTAGAACTTGAGAAATCGTGGGCATCGTTCCGAAAAAGTCAGTTTTGAGAAAAACGCGCTTAAAGTTTCGCGTTCCGGTCGAACCAGTTTGGATGCTGGGTCAGAAAAATGCCTATGTCTCCGAAAATAATTAGAATTTTGAAAAATTCTCTTGTACACATAATCTTAAATAGTTAAACTTTGAAAATAAAAAAAAAAATCGATTTTTTTAAATTTCTAGACTAGAATATAATGTGTTCAGTGTTAGCTGGGACACTCATCATAAGAGTACAACTAGAAACGAAATATTAGTTCTCCATGAAGTAGTTAGCATTTACTATGATTATTAAATTTACTAACAATTTACAGACATTGTGATTCGGATTAAAATAGCAGAGCAAACGAAAGCCAAGTTGACTAGTGCAACTGCAAAGATCATACACTCTATATGGTATGTGGTTTATTTTATGTATATTACACAATTACATATTGCGAATTAGAACGGTAGTTATCGGAAGGTAAGTGTCGACGCATATTTGCTAACGGAATATTAGCATGAATATGTTATACATACATGTATGCACATATATTTATTAATAAACACTATTGTGACGAACTATCAAATTACGAAGAAGGAAACGCCGCTATTCCGGGTTCTTAACGTCACGTCGATGTTCAACATTATTTGTTTTTTTTTTACTTTCTCTGACTTTTGCTTTCAGTGCGCAAAAGTCGTCTTCTATTTCAAGCATAATAAATGTGTCAATCCATACATTATTAAATTAGTATATAAAATTTACGATTGTGATTAAACAAAGCTTTAAGGTATATATAAATATAACTATTGATATACCCCGAACAGAGTATATTAAGTTCACAACGAAGTTTGGAAACGTCGGAGACCTTAAGTAACATATATGTATAGTATATATGTACATATGTATGTATATAAATAATCAGCGTCATGAGCTGAGTCGATTTGTCCCTCTGCTTGTCCATCTGTATATAATATACATAAGTCAGAAGTTTTGCACACGCCTTTTTTCTCACCAAGAAGCTGCTCAATTGTCGAAGCCGCCGATAACTGTAACATATAAGTGTCAAACAAACAGAAAGATCGGAATCAAGTGCTTGATAGAAAATTTTTCATTCGACAATGTTTCTTCAAGAAAAGTGAGGGAGAATATTATCGAAGATATCGCTACAGTATCCATAAAATGATTCAGATCAGACTACATAACTATATTAGCTTATAGCTGCCATGCGAACTGACCGATAAAAATTAGAACAAAGATTGTTTCAAATTTTTTAATGCTATAAAAAGTGCACCTGTGTGTATTATAGTGGGTATAGCTGCGGTTGAGCCGAAGTTAAAGTTCTTTCTTGTTTAAAAAAAATAATACTGATTGCAAAATGAACTCGCTTGCTAAACTGAACATAAACAATAAAATTTCATTTGAGTTTTTGAGATAATATTTCCCCTACGACAACCTTGACATGCGGATTTGCTGCTTCATTCACGCTATGTTGTTCGATAACACCGTGTCTAATATTGTGTTCCCCGTTATCGTTTTGCTGATCTCATTCCTTATTTGGAGCACAAATAAGTATTAAGTATATGGTTTGCCTTGCAGGGAACTCGGTGTGTACTTAGAAGGTATCAAATACTATGGGACGACTTGCTAATGTTGGAAACTGTAAATAAGCGTGAAATAAGTTCTGTTTGATAGCTAATTGAAAAGGATTCAGGCTCTGATTTGACCAATGTCTTTTAATTAACTTGATTACAGAAAGTTGAACTGACAGACACAGTAACTGGAAGTGCAGCTCGTTTCTATAAGTCAACTCTCTCAATGTTTTTGACTGATGACATAGTAATGATTAGTCTCTATTTTTTATAGAATTTATACCCGCCGCAAATTTAAGTTATCTTCCGATAAGTGCAGTTTTACACCAGAGGTCTTACATCTTTCATTTCCAAGTGAAGTTCACATCTGTTGTCACGAATCTTCTTTAAGGTAATTGATTTGGTAAAAAAATATATTTTAAATATTTATTTAACACTAAAGAGTAAAAAATAAAATAATAGATGTCTTCGATCCCCCTTTTTAATGCTCGCTTCTGCTCTCTTGTTAAAAAATTTCCTTTGAAAGCAACAAAAAAATTATCGAATTGAATTGGTACCAAAGAGTATACGAATATCAAGTTTTGTTAATGCTTATTTAAACGTAAAACTGATAGTACTATCGTGAATGGTTAAAATGACAAATGAAAATACAATAAACAATTACTTGAAACATGAAAATATATATATTATATAGACTTTATACGGTTTAATATCACGGTGGAAAATTTCAAGTCGAGCTTCTAATATCAAGTTCTACAAATTGAAAAAAACACATTATAAGTTGTAGACTGAGGGTGACAAAGGGGCAACAAAGTATGCAATGTATAATATTGCAGTCAGTGGTATGCGGCGAAGTGTCGAAAAAGAGCGTTCAGAGCTCGCATTCGTCAAAGGAAGTGTGCAGAATATGCGAAGAAAAGTAAGAGTTATGGGGTATAGGTCTACATCGCAGCCAATGTCCAATGCAATAGTCGGTAACTTGTTGTCTTTTGACTTTTGCTTCTGCCCCCAAGGCACTGCCAGTGATCAAAATCGTATTTGAGCTTTAAATGTCGCACGACGTTGTCATTATCCAAAAGGCCTTTGATTCTAAATATCTATCAAGCATTCAATAAGATTTTATTTTCCATTTCTTTGGTTTTCAAAGCATATAATTTTTCTGGAAGCAGCAAACTCAGTTGAAATGCATCCAATACTTCTCTAGAAAAGCGCGTCTTCAAATCTTCGCCAATTGTATGTAGTATTGTATGTAGTATTTTACGCAAGTTCTCATCTAAATTTCTCTTCGCCAACTTTCAGTTCTGCCGCTATTTTTTTCGTGTCTGAATAAATGGATCGAAAATGTTCCTTAACTTTTTGTCTCAGATTTCGTTACATGTCACAGATCGATCGATTCTTTCTGAAAAATCACGCTGAGTAAATGAGTTAGAGATAGAATATCACATAGGTTAATAATCCAATTATAAATTGAAATTTACACACAGCAGCGATGAATATCGTTGTTTTCCCTCACTGTTTCCTTATTTTTCCTGTTATGTACATTTTTCTATATTGGAAAACTTGGAGGATAAACCGCGCAGAATGTATTAATCGCACATATCACAGATGGAGCTGAATGCAGCATCTATTTCTAGTACTGTATCAAGCTGCGTCGCTTCAATTTAGGATCTAATTAGATTTATTAGCAATTCAAGCTACAATTTGTGACTTCGGTGGTATCTTAGTATTTATGGAGACAGTCTTTTATTTTATTTCTAAAATAAGATAGCAAATTTGTGGATTAAATTTCTGTTACTTTAAATTTCATTATCTGAATCCGCCACTGATATGTGTAAATATGATAAAGGATCGGCAAAGCTAGTTATAGTCCAAATGTACGAATTTCTTTCAAGGAATTAACGACAGAAAGTACGTATGATTTTCATACTTTGATCGCAATAAAGAAATTTTACTTTTATGTCTATTAAAACATTTTTTTTTGCTGCGTGTAGATAAGAGCTTTGTCCATCTTAATTAACATTAACAATTAAACGAAATCCATTATAATGAACAATGACAAATTAGTTTGCTTCGAGAACTTTAACATTTTAGATCGCACTTAAACAAGGCATCGCGCTCTGTTAGACCAGCTTAGAATATATTTTTATGTTTATCAAAATTTAATTGTCAAACTGCACGACTTTATTTAATACATTCTTGAACTTGAAAAACTATAATTAAAGAAAATCATTGCGAATTATTTTTAGTTATTTTGGACAAATTTTAAATCTAAGCGATCATATGACCTTATACATTGTATATAAATTTTTGTCTGTATTCTCGAATTACTTGTAGTATAAACATTAAAATATTAAGCTGATGCGTTGTCTTACAATTTTTACGTCAGCTCAAAGCGACTGAGTAATACCAAAAAAACAATAACAAAATTTTTAAGTGATAAGCGAAAGAGTGAGCCTAGTGCTTTTTAGAACACGGAATACATTTCTATATTATTTCTATTCCAATTTCATTTTCATCAACCTTGACATTAACTTTTATAACTCTGTAAGTGAATATACTATATGTATTTAAAATTTCAGAATAAACGAAATGATGCAAGCGTGATTGTGATTACACTTCATATGCACATGTGTATGGTATTATCTGTAAAAAATATACATAATTAGTTGAAGCGAATATTGCTTTTAAATTTTTGTAACGCAGAAAGCGACACACATATGTAAAGAATGCATGTCTAGAGTTTGTGGTTCGTAACGCGAGCTTTTCTTGTCAGAAAAGTCTTGCGGTATTTGGTGCTAGTTGACGCGTAGTTCTAGTTTTATTCCTCGCAGCGAGTCATGCTATCCGTTTAAGTCGTTCGTGAGTTATAGCGTCGCAAACATGGAGCAAAATAAAGAGAAAATATGGCATATTTTACAGTACTACTACGATAAAGGCAAAAATGCATCTCAAGCCACCAATAAAATTTGTGCAGTTTATAAACCCGTTACAGTTTCCATTTCCACTGCACAACGATGGTTTCAACGTTTTCGTTCTGGTGTAGAGGTGGTCGAAGATGTGCCACGCTCCGGAAGACCTGCTGATATTGCGATAAAATCGCTGAGTTGGTCGAAAGAGACCGGCATAGTAGTCATCAAACCGTTATAAACTATTTGAAAAAGCTTGGAGTCACTAAGAAGCTCGATGTATGGGTGCCACACGAATTGCTTCAATAAAATACCGCAAGACTTTTTTGACAACCTTTTATATGCATACTTAATACATAACTCGGTCCTATAACTGTTTCGCTGATAATAAATTTCACTGAAATTTGAATAGCAATCAGTTGTTATATTTTAAGTAAATATAAAACTGCGCATTCCTGTAAATTATAAGTCAGTAACCAAAGTAAAGCATCTTGCAGGTATTTGTAGAGTAGAGCATGGTGAATGTGGAATATATATTTATTTTTCGAAAACTCACTCTAATCACTTCTTGATATTGATCTGCATCTAAGTTGGCAATAACTTCGAATATACTACGGCTAAGCGAATTAAATATAATGTTACCGGATCTATGAGTATCTATAAAGTATCATTTTGCGTGTACGTAAGTAACTCGAAAAATTTTGAGAATTGATTGAAGTTGATTCAAAATTATAATCTAGATTTATTATGTCTAAGAATGATCTCATAGATACGATAATATTATTATTTCATTATAGTCGCCTGTCTTCGATCTTTTTGATGTTGCAAATCATTTTAAAATTCGAAAGAATGCAATGTTGAAACGACATAGGGAAAAACATATTTCAAAAAGTATTTGTAGTAGTCCTCTAAAACGGTCAACATTGTTTCTTTTGTTCACGGTCTGATAATTTTATCTCACCAATTTTGTAAAGCTGAGGACGAAATCAGACCTAATTTTATCATATCACAACATGTCTTAGTTTATTTTAGTTTTTTTGCAAAAAAAAATTGATCATTATTACCAATGCCTTTCCATACAAGCACTTGATTCCGATTATTCAGTTTATATGGCGGCAGCATTCTTGTATGATACTCTATCGGTTCCGACCAATGAGCAGCTTCTTGAAGAGAAAGAAACGATATCTGAAGACTAAAGACCCGGTTAGGTTAGATGGCTGATCCTTCAGCATGGGGAAGGAATCAAACTTAGAATGTTCGTTCAGTTCTTTGTGAAGTCAAACTAAAACGCCTGTGGCTAGATATAAGCTATCGGCAAAGCGCCCTAAACTATCACAGTTCTGCTAAGGTGTTTTATGTCTCATTTTGCTATATTAACTGGATGTCTAAGTGTGGGAGACCTGAGGTGTTTTTGATTTGTCTTGTAAATAAGTGTGTTTCTCTTTCATCTTTTGTATAAATCTCGTTGGGATAGTGTCTAGTTAAAACCCCTATAAGCATTAAAAGACAAACCATGCAAAGAGCGTATAGTTACCTTGACCTCTTGCGATTTACCCCAAGCCAGAAGGACCTTGTGATTGCACAACTGGTGGTAGTTGACCAACGTTTGCCGAGCTGGTCTAAGATCCAGCGGTCCAGTAGCAAATCACAGGAAGGCACCGGTGCTCACCCGCTCCCATTCTGCAGTTATTGACGCTGTAATGTCGCTCTCGACAGTTACCCAAATCAGTCTAATCCTAAAGTAACTATATGCTAGAGTCATTCACCAGTCTTGTGCGGACAGTTAGCGAACTCAAGGCTATTATCGCTGCTCTACTATCGGAGTGGATAGTTAAAGTTCGCGTATATACTAACTTTATTAAAAAAATTATAAAATCTCTTAATAAACAAATTGTAAAAAAGATATTATATAGACGACTAGAAGATATATAGTTTGGGAAACTAATGTTCCTATATTGCTTAACGATTTGAGGTGTGTCTGCTAACCTCCTAACCAAAGAATCATGAGTGTTTTGAAAGTTTGTTTGTTTCCAGTGTTTGCAATTGTAATCCAAACTTTTGTTTATTTTTTTTCCTAAAGAATGGAATAAGCTCTAATCTTCATTAACAGTCAACGAAAAATCGGCAAAAACATTATATATTTTAAATTTTAAGGCGGGTTTCTTTGTCTAATTTTGCTACTTGATGAAATTTATATAATATAATGAACTGTAGTTCAATTAGCAAAAGAAACGGTACCTCATTCAATCACTACCGATTTTAATGCAAAGAAAAAAATAAGTAAGTACACACATTTATATGTATTTATATGAATATATATGCGTATGATGCATTTAAGGAGTTTTAATCAAATTTATCAGCTATGAGGAGCATTGTAGGTACGAGTATATACCAATACGAGTATTTTCATATGCATTAATGTCTATTTACAACTCTGCATCAACTCACGTTTGATCCCAACAACTGCGTCATTTCGTGGCGTACGACGGCCCACAGCAATTGATCCCTATGAACTGCACCGTTAAGCGAAATAACAACACTTATGAGTTACAAAATTTAATTGAAATTAAATAATAAATTATGTGAATATTCACTGTCATCGAGGTTAATGCATTTTATTATTGAATGTTATCAGTGCAAAGTAGAAATTATCGGCGCAGCGAATACATTCCTTCGTTCTCACCGATCGATCGGTTCGTGATTGCATTGATTCGAACATACAGATCATGTGAAATGTGAATATAGAGTAAAACTGGTTAAACATATAACAATATTTGTGATTAAAAGATAAGCTAAATATAACATTTCCATAGTATAGTTGTAGTTTAAAAATAAGTTGTATCAAATACAAGAAGACCAGCCACCCGTTTTTGTGCCTATGGTACACATTAAATTATATTATAGTATATTTACAATAAAAATATATAAAAATACATTTTTGTAGATTTGTCATACCATCATCTTTTGTAGTCCTGTATTAAGGACAAATTAACTTAATATAAATTAAAAATAAAAATTATAAAAAATTAATTAAAATTTATATTTAATGAATATATATTTAACAAACATCTTTCCTTAAATGAGCTTCCAGTGGATTGGAATTCCAACAAAAAGGCATGGATGACTCGTGAAATCATGATTGTGATTCCATAATCAAAATGTAATTTTGTTCTTGAATATGCAGCATCACATCGAAGTCATGTAGGCTTTGCAAACACAAACAATTTTCTTGGATAAAAATACAACAGCAGTTTGTCAACCTCTTGATCAAGACATACGAGGGCTGCTATATACATATTATATTTCTGGCCTAAGCAACACTAAGTGTTGCCAGGTGCAATCTGACATTTCCATTGGAAAGTTTGACATTTTTTAGCATAACATCACTTAGAACGTTTTGTCATTTAATCGTGAATTGTTTTATTTACAGGGAATTAAAAAATTCATCTCGGCCAAAAAATGGAATTAACTCGTGAACATTTTCGTGCGATCATTTTTCACAACTTTCGACGTGGGTTATCACGGTAAGAGTGCATCGATGAACTAAAATCTTTGTGTCTCGTTACGAATTCAATCGTGGCGACGCTCGCTCAAAGACGAATTCCGTGAAGGTCGTCCAAAAACAGCCGTTGTGCCAGAAAACATCGATGCCGTACGTGAACTGATAATGCAAGACCGTTATGTAACATACCTTCAGATAGAGGCATGCCTATGCATTTTCTCCCACCAGCATACATTCGATATTGCATGAACACCTGGCCGTAAAAAAGGTTTGTTCTCGTTGGATCCCGCCCAATTTGACAATTGCTAAAAAAAAAAGGCTGGTGTGGATTGGTGTAAAGAAATGCTGAAAAAATACGATCGCGGTGCTTCAAGAGACGTTTGTAAGATCGTCACAGGTGACGAATCATGGATCTATGCGTATGAGCCCCAAAAAAAAAGAGCTGCCGACCGTGTGGGTCTTCCAGGACGAGCCAAATCCAACGAAATTTGTTCGTGGAAGAAGCACTTCGAAGCAAATGGTCGCCTGTTTCTTCGGAAAAACTGGTCATGTAGCGACTGTTCCGCTTCAGCAACGTAGGACGGTCAATTATGAGTGGTACACCAACATTTGTTTGCCTAAGGTCTTCGGAGAAATTCGAAAAACGAACAAGGGCAGACGAATCATTGTGCACCATGACAATGCGAGCTCTCACACATCTGCTCAAACCAGCGCCTTTTTGACCGGCCAAAACGTCGAATTGATGGGTCATCCGCCGTACAGCCCTGACTTGGCACCCAATGACTTCTTTTTATTCCCACACATCAAGAAAATAATGCGTTGTCAACGATTTTCGTCGCCAGAAGATGCTGTTGAGCGCAGGCAAAAGTGTATAAATCTTGATGGAGAATATTTTGAAAAACAATAAAACCATTTTCGTTGATAAATATTCCTATTTTCATTATTAGGACAGGAATATGTATAGCAGCCCTCGTAATAAGCATTTTTAAAGTTTTTATAGAAGCTCAACGTTACAACATGAAAAATCCATTCAGCGGGTTCAGGCTTGGTATATTTCTGATGAAAAATATCAAGCGTTTTTGAGAAGCAAAAATACAACTTGGGAATGCGCGAATAAAATCAAGAATCTTAATAATGAAAATATGTATTAAAAAGCGGTAAGTATAATAATTTTCAACTTCGTTAAGTATTGTAATAGATTAAGTTAAGGTAAATATTAAAGTAAGTAATATTTTAGTATTACAAATGTTTTATTAGGGTAAGTATACAATAATATATATATAAATAATAATAAGCGGGAAAACAACTGGAACACGAAAGTGGAACATTTAGAAACTAGATACTTCGAAATTAATCTACACTATAGATGACCAAAACCCATCTAGCAACTCCTAACAAGAAAAACTGTCGAGCACACAGTGCTGAATATGACAAGAGCCTGTCAAAAAGCAATGTCCAAGGCCTCCCACAGCAAACATAAAGCAGCAGTTTACTGGTGGACTGCAAATATAGCCCAGCTCAGACGAACATGCCTCCGCCTTCGCAGATCCTACACGAGATCCAGGCGTAGAGGAGCTGCAACTCAAGAAGCCGATCAATACAAATTAGCAAAAAAGGAGCTGAAACATGCCATCGACGACAGTAAAAAGAAAAAGAGGGAGGAACTATGCGAGGATATAAACAGGAACCCCTGGAAACTCGGGTATAAAATAGTGATGAAAAAACTTGGCGCTCGAGCAAGGCCACCTGACCTAACCGCTGCCAAAATGGATAACATTGTCAACACATTATTCCCCACACACGAAACAAGGGCTGGTGACCCAGAACACCCTCTAAGATCGACGCAAATCCCCCCAGTTTACCGTTGAAAAGCTGCGACTAGCCATCGCCAAGCTCAAGGTCAACGAATCACCCGGACCAGACGGGATCCCATCAGAAATTCTCAAAGCGCCCGGCAGTACTGCTGAACATGTACAATGCCTGCCTTGAAGCCGGAATATTCCCTGAACCCTGGAAAAAGCAGCGGCTGGTGTAAATCAGTAAGGGAAAAAAAACCCCAATTCGCCATCAGCATACCGCCCATTATGTATTGTTGACACAGCGGGAAAGCTATACGAAACCCTGTTTACCCCCAGACTTGAAGCGGCCATCAACGAAGCTGGAGGACTGTCCCGTAGATAAACCATAGGAGCAATAAAATGCGTTATTGAAAGCGTTTTGACATTTGCTGTTTAGGCCATTTTAATGAATGCCTTAATGTTACGAAAGAGCTTTCGGCTGTTAACGGCAGTGAAGCGTGAAATGGATACTTTGAGCAGGACGTAAGCGGTGGCGTATGAGTAACAGCAGAGGAGCTTCAACGGCCAGCTGTCGCTTACGAATGAAAGTGCCGCAGGAAATTGGCTCATTATTTACGGTTTTAAGAATGTCATATAAATTTGAATATTTTTCTAAAATAATAGCGATTTCTTTAGTTGATATAATTTGAAAAATATATTTTTGAAATACTGCCAACATTTATTTCACGAAAAAAGCTTCTGTACTTCTGTTAAGGTTTCTACAGTCCTGTTGCTCTCATAACGTTAACTTACAGTCATAGTTTAACATTTATGTTTGTTTATATTTGTGTGTATACTACCTGCGTGAAGTAAAGTGAAAGTGATGTATACCAAAACAACAATAACAGAGTGTATGAAGAAGTAAATTTGCAAATACGCAATCAACTCAGTCAATGTACTACCTCGCTGTTGCAAACAACGCTGAACTTCCGCAGCCAACGCATACGCAACGCAAACGAAAGCAAACCAAATAAAAGACATTTCTGTATTTTAAGACAATTTGCTGAATAAATTTTAAGCAACATAAAAGTAAACAATTTTGTTATTCATAACTAAACAATTGCCCTCTGTGCCAACAGCGAAGTGGGTGTGTATATTTGCTACCATACAGGTGATAAGGAGAGTGAAAAGGCGAGAAAAAGATTTACAAGCAGCGTTAACATATTGTAATACAGTTTTTCCGGAAACAAATTGCTGCGGCATACAAAAGTGCTGTCCACTTAAAGGTGAGTGGAAACTAAGCACATAAATATTTAATTCAATCAATATAATTAGCTTTTAAGTTTATTATATTTTAGCTTACAACGTAATTTAGATTTTTTTGTAGCAGTTTAATATCATATCACAAAGTACACTTCATCACCACCATCAGTTTGCCGCCATAGACACGCTCAATTTATACTTTATCATTAATGCCAGCGCTTATCTGAAAGCACACACATACTTGTACATACACATATATATTCATTTGTATTTGTATATTTATATGTGTTTGTAGTTATCTATTAGTAATCGCAAATTCTAAATCAATTAGCGTTAGCGCAGGGAATCACCACTCAGCGCCCATATTGTGGCATCTCCTCTCCCCACTGTCAGCTGCAGCGCGCTGAAGATCATGAAAATCGCTGACACCCTTGACAGCTTTCGTTTTCGCCTGAACAAGGCAGCATTTCGTACATTTTATTGCCACAGCTGCTTTGTCACTCACGTGAAAAAGGCTAAAAGAGATTTCTTTATGGCGCATATTAACCAACTCACGGCAACAAGCGACAGCTGTTGCGCGTGTGGCCTCTTGCCACTTGCACGCCTTGCATATTTCGCTGGCGCTTGTGATTTTGCTGCTGCATATGCATAAATTTAAACGCAACTCATTCGGGCGCCTTTAAATATGTAAAGCACGGTGCACACTTTGAATATTTAACACGCATATGATTAATGCCATGCATTCTCCATAGCTTTCGTCACGCAGCCGAGCAACGCCTGCACCATATTTGCGCTGAGCATTAACCATATTTTCCTGCAATATTTGCCAGTGGGCTTGTTTGAGTGCTGGCCACATTATTTGCTTTGCTGTTGCTTAAGTATTTGTCAGCCGCGTGTTTACTTGGCAATATTGCAATGGCAGAAATGATTGGCTTAGGCGAGTGGCGCCACACCTCCTGAGGCTATAAAGGAAAAAAAAAAAACGCGTAACGCTATGTAGTCAGGGCAGCAGTAGGACAGGAAGTAGTCGTCGACCAACACCTGTTTGTGCGTCAAGACGCCATTATCTTGTTTTTCTGCGCCGTTACTTGTATTATTTATGCGGCGGACTGCTTGAGTGGCTGTGTATTTGCTGTCTGTTTGCTATCCTGCCGCAGGACTTTTCACTTTGCTCGCATTGTTGTGCAAATAATGAGCGTGCAACGACATTGTTTACACTTGCCACATCTCTCGGTACGCGTGTACGTGTGTTTGCATAAGTTTCCATTTTAATGTGTGCATTATGTTTATTGTTCGCTTCTAAAAACATATCCAATTGCAGGGGCGTGTGGGACTGCTCACAATTAAATGGCACTTCGCGCCACTGCCCAGTGTAGGTGCTTTGATTGTGGCATCTAAAATTACGTTTCTTACAACAAAAGTTTGGCGTAAGGTGTGTGGGCCCCTTCATAAGAGGGGATATCTTATGAATTCCAGTGAAAACAGCAAAGTTTTGCACAAAATGTTGCTCATCAATTTTTATGCGCCGTAATTGGCAGAAGTTCATCTTGTTGCTGGTTTTGTCTACTTGTTTGCTTTTCTAGACATTTTGTTGACATTTCTAAATTAGCGAGCATTTGCGGACACACGCGTAAAACGTTGTTTGCGAATTTCTTGATTGCAAATTTACCTGTGGAATACGTATCTTGCGATTGCGTGTGTGATTTGCGATTTTGTGTTGTTGCTGGTAAGTAACAGTAAGTTAGAGTGTTTTTGACATTATTTCACTCTCCCATCGCAACTTTTTCAGCTTAGTTGCGCACTTATATTAAGCCCACTTTCAAACTCGATGCGAAACTTATTGCTTTATAAATAACGAGTGTTTTAAGAAGAAATAAAACCCATATAATCATATATATTAAGATCAATAATTTAGCTTTACTCTAGAGGCAAGTGTTAGTCGTTATGTTTGAAAAATTATTTTGAACAAGTCATCGCCGCGGCTGGCTTTATTTGAGCCGAGGAGTCCAATTTTACAGCACTTTTTACAGCAATTGGAACCGCAGTAAACAATAACGCGACGAATGTTTTCTTCCATGATGCCAGTATCAACTTATCTGCGTTAAAAGTTGCTTCACATAACAGAAAAAATAGTCAAGTAGTTTTAAATCGCACGATATTGGAGGCCACACCACAAAAGTTTCCTGACCGTTTTGTTGGAACCAAAGGTCATCCACATCCACATTTTCCATTAAATATAACATTAAGGTCGGCTTAATTTTTGGAGAAATATGGATGAATGATATCCTCTGCCTATAGAGCACACCAAAAATAGACTTGTGAATGTAACGGCGACTCAACAATGGCTTGTGGTTTAATATTACTTTAAATGCGAAAATTTGATTTACTAACATACCCAGTCAACCCAGGACTGTGCTTCACAAAATTTTTGTATGAAAATTGGCATCAGTGGCTATGTTATTTTGAACGCATTCGCTGAAAGTGCGTTGCTCTTAATCGTCGTTTGGCTCTACTTTTTGACAACTTGGATTTTTTAACACCGCAAACAAATATCCTCCCACAAAATTTGCATTAAAGTTGATAGGCACAGCACCAGTTTTGTCCACGATGTGGGAGGTACTCATTCGGATCTTTAACAATACTCCGGTGCATAGAAGCAATCGCGCTTTTAGTGCGCACTGCACTCTATCTAAGAGCGCATTTCGTTTTTTCTATATATGGCGGTATGATAGATCTCACTACACCGAGACTTACTTTATATTCAGAATATTCCATTTAGTGCATCAGCATCTGATTTGTCGTTGCAAAAGATAAATAAAGTAATTATGAAAATACTGAAACATATTTTTATATATGGCAATTCTCTTCTTCAAATATTCTATATCAGGACATTTTTTCTTGAACATGATGTTTGAGTTTATGGCTGCTTTTGTAAAGTGTGAACATTAAATGTGTGAGGTGTCTTAATGGAATAATGTAGATATGCATCTTCTACTAAAATATTTCCTTATAACACTTATCATATTCGCGTCCCTGGTTGGCCTTACACTGTTAACGATTATATCAGTAACAGCTATATATCAATAAGATTATATGTGATAATTCCATACAGCGTTAATAGCTCAATGAGGTTTCTCAAAAATCTTACCGCTGGTGGGAGAAATGGAATACCTTTCATTGAGTGAGATTTTTTTTCATTCTCATTAATCAAATAAGTTGTTTTTGGTTTCTAAGCAGTTGTAGAAGGTAAATATAATTTCGGCATCAATAATAATTTTGTATGCGGATATTTATAGTTTGATTCCTCAATGCTTTTGCTGAAAAAGTACTGGACGTGTAAAACACCTTTTCGGGAAAATCTGCCTGGGCATTGCGAATTTTCTTTCTAGTTATACCCATGATTTTTTCAGCAACATTTTTCGTACTGCTTAGTATTCTCCAAAAAATCGTTGGAGGTATATTTATTTGGTCACCTAGCTGACCTTACTATACCCCGATTTATAGCCGCCACATATTTTTTTAGAAAGCAGTCTGAAATTAATAATTAAATACTTTGCGTTTTATGTATAATTTCCGGGTACAATGGCACAATGTACATATAAATAATCAAGATGACGAGGCGAGTTGAAACCGATTGGCTGCCTGTCTATCCATTCATCTGTCTGTGCAACTTGTAACTTGAATAAAAACAGTCAAATCGAAAGGATGAGTTCGTAGGTAGGCATAATCTAATGATTCGATGCCCACAAATCGCTATTAATCGTAATTAAATCCAAATAATGCGGCAGACACATTAAATTTTACATTAAGGATTTCACGACAGGGCTTAAATACATATTGGATGATAGTCGTGGTACCGTCCACATTTATGCGAGATCCCATATACATCGACTGAACATATTGCTCAATTCGTGAGTTTTAATATCGAAATTTGGAGAAAAATTTTACAACAACAGCATGCGTTTTTGTCAAAATTGTTGAAGTCGAGTCAATACCTCCCTTAGCCTATCTAGACTTAATATAAATTTTTTCGAGCGTCCGCCTGACATTATACCGCATCTTTTGGTCAATATGTAACAAATCTTTAAGAAATGCAGAGAGAATCTGTTTTTTATAACAGGATATCTTCTTGCCTCTGATTATAAATAATTAATGCAATGCGTCCTACTTTAAATTAAAATATTTACCAAAATCTCTTATAACACTTTTCTATGCGATAATATGTATAAATGTTCGGTGACACTTTTCTATGCGATAATATGTATAAATGTTCGGTGACACCCCAACTTAACCCTTCCTAACTTGTTCCGTTTTAAAATACAACTATTAGAAGTGTTTAAACTTTTTTTTTGTAATTATCGATTTTATAAAATCACGTTTTCAGGTAATGAAAGGGATTTTTTGTGTTTTTCACGTCCAATGTAGCGATCGTGGTAGTCCGTTGAGAAAGACAGATAACTATATCAAATCTTAAGATTTTTCTGAATGTTTGCATAAGTTTTTCAAAATATTCCTACTTATTCTTGTACATATAATTTTTCAATATTTATAATATAACATATGCATGCGCATATAATATATTTAATTTTCATTAGTTAAAATTGTTTAAAACAAATAATAAGTGATTCTACTAATTTTAATATCGCACCTACCTCCATTTGTAAAACGAGGAACAGAGAGAGCTAAGTAAATGTAAGTTTTTTGTTCGGAGCTCTGTATACATGAAAGCTTTCGCTAGCCAATGCACTGATGTCACATTTGTTAAATTACAGCCTAAGTTTAATGCATTAATCTAATGAGATTATAAATTTTAATTGCAAATGTGACAGAAATGGTATTGTCGTACTTTTACTATCAAGCTAAAATTGGTGGCAATTAATTTGTAGTCTGATTTAATGAGGCAATTTAAATTAGCCTTGTATGCACCTACGCACAGTCGTTTTCACTACCTTGGTACTATGTTGGATTAATACAGGTTAGTGGTTGGCATAAGAGAATAAGAAATTTAGACACATAAGGAGACATCTTAAACCTTAAGTTTTAAAAGGTGATCCACTTCGAAGTTCCCTGCTGTTTTAAAGAAAATACACAGAAACTTCAAATTAAATGTTTATTATCACTCGAAAGAGCATTCTCTGGCATTTATTTTTTGAAGATTATTTCTTTCAAATGTTGGCCGCGACTGAATCTCAAATGTTCCATGCGTTAATCCAATTTTCGATGACTCGTTCAAGCATTTCACATTTTAGAAGAACGGAATGATTAGATTATTTTAATACTAAAAATGGGTCTTTAATTTTATTCTTTAAAGCAGGAATTGATGCAGGGATAATGTGGGATGTTATGAAAAAATTAAGTCACATTTATTACTTATTATTATGGAATGGCAGAAAGTTACATAAAACATACTAGTTTACATAGTGCTAGTTTACATAGTGCTAGTTTACATAGTGCTAGTTTACATAGTGGTAAGTTCACTTCTAATTTCGTCAATATTAGCCTTTAATTCATCATGCAGATCGATTACTGCCGAAGAGTCCACACTTTCTTTGCCCTATATGCTTCAAAGCGTAGAAAGTGACCTTTAGTTTAAGGAAGTAGTTCAAAAAATCGAAAAAAAATATTTTTTGCTTAATTTGAAAGTACAATGTTTTGAGAATATACTGTGAAAATTTCAGACAGAAACTCAAAATATTTCGGGAGTTATAGCGAATTTCCTAGAGCGCCCCGGAGTCCTCTGTTTCGGAGTTGTTGAAATTTAAACGCGTTTTTCGCAAAATATTGTTTTTCTGGTCGGCCCGGGTCCTAACTTATTTTTTTATGAACCGATTGCTTTCAAATTTTAACAGGCTATTCTACACACTTATAGTTCTCGTTGGAACTAAGGAGCATTTTCTTCAACCCTAACTTTTTATTTTACCACCCTTTCTTTGCTAAAATAAAAGGACTTTTTTTTCAAAGTCATCCATTTTGTTATTTACCCTTGAAATTTAAATTCAGTAGTTCCCACCAGAATGACATAAATATTTGATTTCAGATAACAGCAAGAGCCAAAATCACCCGGGCCACCCACGTCCATTTTTTGTTTTTTTTGAGGTTCCAACTTCTAGTGACAATAATAATAGTAATAGAGTATTAAATTTTTTCAAATACATTTTTTTTATATTTTCAATATGTAAATAAAAACACCCTAAATATACAAGATAATTAATTTTTATTTTCCAAAAAGAAACCACCCTCCAAAGAAGTCACGAAAAAATGCATAAGTTACCAGACTTCTACCTTAAAGAGGGGGTTAGGGTTTAAAGGTAAAAAAAATACTTTAATTTTAATGGAAAATAACAGTTTACACTTTATATTAAAACAATTTTAAATCAAAAAAAAAACACTGTCAGAGAACGTTGGGGGGAAGATTTGATTATAATTTGACTAATTTTTCTTGGTTTTTTATTTTGGGATAATTTCCAGCCAAGTTATGGTGAACACAGCAAATTGTTTGCTTCTGTCCAAGAGATTCTATGATAAGTTCTGATACCGGTTAATGCTTTAATATTTCTGAATTTGAAAATACCTTTTATGATCAAAAGTGTAAAGAAATAAATACGTAAAAAAGTTTTGTTTTACCTTGAAACTAAAACGTGATTTTGCACTAATTTTCTGTGCTGCGACTCATGTCCTTATCAGCTAGGCAAACTGCAGTTCAGAACTTCAGGCAGTGTCTAAACACAAAATCCGTACACTACAAACTAACTTTGTCGAAGCAAGAATTGTTTTATAGTTGCCAATGTAACAATGATGTCGTTTTGTAAGAAAGGGAAATTTAAACATCCTCTGTATTCGTCACTGCCTTTGGAGAATTCTACAATCAAATGAAATTGTTAGATTAAATTTCAGCAAAACAAACTTCAAAATCAAAAAGAACAAAAAGAGAAGACATTCTTAACGCTGATAATTAAAATGGGGATAGCACACATCCTCAGAGCAAATATTGTACCAGCAGGCAATAAATTCTATCTTAGCGGGTATGGAGAAGAATAAAACAAAATGGGGAGAATAAAAAAGAAAATGCAAGATTAAGGCAAGGAACAGTAACCGCACATAAATCCGAGACTATGGCAAAAAGTCAACTGCACACTCCCTCGCGTGTATAAATATACTTGTGGCTAAGTAGATATGTTGTGTGTTTATGTAGACGGGTCCCGCTGTGTAAGTAACGGCCGAATGGGTAGTAAATTAGGTAAATAAACGCGGCAGCTTCCGCAGTGAATGTGAAAACAAGGGCTGCCATGTATTTTTTGAATAATGCTTTTATAAGTGAAGCTTTATTAACTTTCAGTAATTCCTAGTGGTCTCTGAAATACTATTATAGCACAATTACAAAAAAAAAAATAATTGAACTAAATATGCCATATAATTAATATGTTCTTTTTACGTAGGTTGTCTTTTATATTTTGGGATTTGGCAACCCTAGCGTTGCAATTCGACAACTCACAACTTTTTCGTAAATTTGAAATTTTTAATGTTTTCATACTCAGAACATTTTTGTATACCAGCGCCATTTGTGTGGTTTACAGTAACTTAAAATATTCATTTATTTGATAAAAAAATGGAAAAGAATCGCAAACATTTTAGCGCTATTATGAACTCAATTCAAGATTTGGTACGATCAATCCAACCGAGATTGTAGATCAGTCCAGGACGACTTTCGTGTAGATCATTCAAAATCAGTTGCCGTTGCGGAAACTATTGATTGGATATTGGACTGTGATTGATTCAGACAACAATGGACCGCACTGAGACCAGCATACATTCAATATTGCATGAAGATTTGAATGTAAAAAAATGTTTTTGATGGATCCCATATAATTTGTCAATCGTTAAAAACATGGTTCAAGTCAATTGATCGGGGCTTTGAAACACCTTTATGACATCGTGGCAGAAAAGAAATCATACATATATTTTTACTCACTGTCATTTTTGAGTACTCAAAACAACGATTTGATTAGTCAGCCGTATAGACCCAACTTGTCAACTGCTTTTTATTTTCGTATGTAAAAAATAAGCTAAGAGGTCAACGTTTTTCAATACTTGAAGTGGCGGTTGATTCGATCAAAAGTCGTGTTTTGTAGATACCTCAATGAGAATTGCAAAAGTTCCTCAAAAACTGATTGAAGCGCACGCAAAAGTATATAGATCTAAACGAAGAATGTTTTGAAAAATATTATATGTTGAATATTGAAAGTTTGTCACGATGTTTGTAACACCCAGAAGGAAGCGTCGGAGACCCTATAAAGTATATATATAAATGATCAGTATGTTGAGCTGAGTCGATTTAGCCATGTCCGTCTGTCTGTCCGTCCGTCTGTCTGTATATATACGAACTAGTCCCTCAGTTTTTAAGATATCCTTTTGAAATTTTGCAAACGTCATTTTCTCTTCAAGAAGCTGCTCATTTGTCGGAACGACTGATATCGGACTATAACATATAGCTGCCATACAAACTGAACGATCGGAATCAAGTTCTTATATGGAATACTTTCACATTTGACAATGTATCTTCACCAAATTTGGTGGTTATAGATTATTTTATAGGGCAGAAATGTTATCTCCGAGAAAATTGTTCAGATCGATTAACTATAGCATATAGCTGCCATGCAAACTGAACGATCGGAATCAAGTTCTTGTATGGACAACTTTCACATTTGACAAGATATATTCAAGAAATTTGGTATATATTATTTTCTAAGGCAACAATGTAATCTCCGAAGAAATTGTTCAGATCGGTAAACTATAGCATATAGCTTCCATACAAACTGGACACATAGTTACTAACAGAAATGCACCTGTGAGGGGTATTTAGCTTCGGTGCAACCGAAGTTATCGTTTTTTCTTGTTTAATACTGAAATACCATAGGCAGCTTACGTATATTTAGACTAAAGTAATTCAGTATCTGAAACCATAATTTACTGTACGTTTGGTGTCAAGATTTCACTTCACACTTCAAAGCAGAGAGAGGTTTGCTTTGAAGCCATTCTAAGCCTAAGTTGGGTTCTAAGAGCGCCAAAATATCCAGATGCCTTAAAATTAAAAAAAATACCGCCAACAAAGGAGTTCATAAATTTAAAGACTATATTAAAAAAAAATATTTCAATTATAAAAATCAACATACAATATTTCCTTATCGCCATAAAAGGTAACGCATGCTGTACCCAAACCTGTTGGCAACGACTGTCCTTCATGTCCTGTGTCATGGCTTTCATCAGCACCAGTTGGTTATACAACTGAAATTGGCTAAGTTTCCTTCGGAATTAACAATCATGCGAAACTTTCCATGAAAACGCACAGGGCATGCTCTGTCCCTTGGGAAAACGAGTAAATTGGTCGTGAAACTAAATAAAATGCCCCAGGTAACAGCCATGCAATCAAAGGGGCAATGGTGTGAATACGAAAAAGCGCAGAGCCACTAAGATTTGTTAGCAGCACATACAAGGTCGTGCAAGCTGTGAGTTCCACTCACACGCCATTAAAGTGCCTTAGAATTTCTTCAACTGTTCGTTGGTGTTGTCCTATGTTAGTCGGCCGGTGAGCAGTTACGCAAAAGCGCACTATTCCTCGCTAAAGGCACAGCTAAATTAATTTCATTTAGACTTTTGAAATGTGCACTTGTACCATTTTGATTGTTGAATGCTCCGCACCTTTCACGCTATTGAACAAATTGTTATGTACCGTAATTTATGCCTGCGCTGTCAGAAACGAATATGATTGAGTCGTGAGCGAAATGAATACAAATATATTCAACAAGTAAGGTGAACAGGTTCGGTCATAAGAATGTATTATACGTACTATTGGTAGCAAGTTAGATAGGTGAAGTTTAATGTTTTGGTATGTTGATGGTTTCTAGCCCCCTTATGTGTTACTACAAAAATCGGCATACCTGGTTATGCTTGTCGCACAACGTTGCCTTTGTGTGCCTGCCTTATTGTTTTAAATGTCAAATGTGTTTTAATTTATTGCACAATTTGCTTCGTTCGATAGTTATTTCCCACATGCACAATTTCATTAGAGCTTTTAAAAAGCGATTAGAGAATTTTGCGCTGTTGCTGTTACATATGTAGATCCACCAGACATATGGTGAGTAGTGAGTTTGTAATTGATATATTTGCATTCAACATTCCGAAGATAGCATCAAACTGAAGCCAGTATTGTTCAAAACACTATGACGGATTGCCTACCTTGAACGTGACAATCTCACATTGAATATTCGACCACACGTATCTGTACTGATTGGAGAAAAGGTGTCTGGTCGTTAAATGCTCATACGAAAATTAAACCATTTTATTGTAACAATTGTATAAAGTACGAGAATGGTCCGATCAATGCAAGAGGTATGCGAAAATTTGGTAAAAATATGGTTTATATCTCAACTTGCTCCAACTTTTTTGAAAAACCGTTTCCTGGAAGTCTGTTACTTCACAAATTACCGATGCTACCGTCGAGGTGCTAAGCTTCTCATTTGACCAAAATCTCTAAAGAGCGCGGATATTTTTAAGTTTAAAAGAGGACAAATTTGAAAAATACGTTAAACGGATAGCCGAATTTGTCTACTGTTTCAACTATTCCTTGTACTTTTGTTCGAGGATCACACTTCAACTACAGGTATGTTAAAATAGCTTCAAACCCTGTTGTGAAGTGGTTGTGCTTACTGTCCGAACTCCAGCCAGCTTTCACATGTCCCAAGAACAAATGATTACCTGCCAAATCAGTAGTCGAATCACCAGTTTTGCTCTTTTTCTCTATTTAAAAATCCATGGAAAGACCTCCTCCATAAGCCGTCGTAACTAAACTACGAGTCCGATTCGGCTGAAGTACCTACACGTTAGTAAATTTCTCTTGCGATAGTAGTTAGTAGTAGCCAGAGGGTTTTGCCCATTCTTTTTTTCGGCTTCAATGTTGTTTTGAAGCCTTCGAAGTCCTTGAATTACAGACAGATTTTTAAAAGAACACACTTTAATCTTTAAGGAAATTCAAATGTTTTTTTGTTTTTTTTTTTAATTTTAATGTAAAGTAAAATCGATGCAATTAGGTTCTGAATATAACATCATTCAAATGACCTTCGCTAATTCTTTTGCAAGAACAAATACGATGAGATCAATTTTTGTGATATTCCACTAAATCAAGTCGTTTGTCATGAATAGCACGTTCCATATTGCTTGTAAAGCTCGAAAAGAGTCTGGTTTATTGCAAAAGAACAATGACTTCAAGCAACCTCCACAAGAAGTAGTCTAATAGTCTTAAATCACTACTTCTTGAAGGCCATTCGATATCACAATTTCTAGAAATAATCGAATCTCCAAGCTTTTCTCAAAGTAATTCGGTTGTTGCACGTGCTGTATGGCACGAAGCCTCGTCTTGTTGGAACTAGATGTTGTCAAGATCAACTTCTTCCAATTGTGGCCATAAAAGTTGGTTATCATCGATCTATATCGCTCTCCATTGACAGCAACGTTGTCATCAGCCTCATTTCGAAAGATTCGACGGAACCGAAAACACATACTTGTGACCCGTCGTACCGCTTTCAACCAAATGTGGTATGTGACCTTCCGCTGAATTCCAATATTACAGAGTTAAAGTGGGTAAAATCGAAATACCGTTGCGCTTACTACCCATATAATACAATTTTAAATTTCATTAGAAACTTTCACTTTCCAGTATACACATCTAAAATAAATAATACTATATATCAGGATTAAAATTTGCACGAATTGTGCATTTTCTATTAAGTAAAATGAACACGGCTTAACTGCAGCTGTCGTTCGATCGCTGACTAATTTTTGACAAATTTAAAGGGGCTTAAATTAAATTAAATTGAGTGGCTTACCGTATTTTTGCCATTTATTTAGATATATTCCAATTTACCGTTTTCCCCATTGAAGGATCTAACAAAACCAAACGTTTTTAAGGTATATATGTATTTTGAATGATTGCGGTGGCATTTCTCGCATCCTTAGCAGATACAAAGCGTGTTGCAAATCTGCTGACAGCAGCCATATGTTATAATTATAACGTAGAGTGGCGTAATGCGGGAGCTTTTCAACGGGATTGCCAGCATTCCTTCCTTCAGGCAGTCGCAATTCAGCATTGGAACACACATCTATACATGCATCATCACGTCGGTGTACGCCCATAATCTTGTATATGTGCTATAGTATATATGCTTGTGTGAAATACATGTCTGTGAAGGGCTTAACAAATTGTCGTGGCGTATAATAATTTCCAATTAGAGGCTTAACTGCAAGTGTATGTGTGTATATTGAAGCTTTTATGCTGGTCATTCGCTGCTGATATTAATGCTGGAGCTATTTTCCTCTCTAGTGATTTGGTGGGGAATTTGCTTTCAAGTCACTGGAGTAAATGTGCTGCCAAAATCAATTATTCTTCTTCTTTATTGGCGTAGACATTGCTTACGCGGTTATAGCCGAGTTAGCAACAACCCGTCAGTCGTTCTTCATTTTCACGGTTTGACGCCAATTGGAGATTCGAAGTGTTCAGGTCCTTTTCCACCAGGTCTTTCTATCGAAGTGGAGGTTTTGCTTTTCCTCTACTTACCGCTGCGGGTAATGTATTGAATACTCTCAGAGTGGAGCGTTTTCATCCATTTGGACGACATCTTGATCATGACTTAGCTTTTGGTATTGCCCAACGTCAGTTTACTATTCATTTTGCGCCTACACCAAATTCAGATATCGCAGATAAGGGCTCCTTTTCATGCTGTCAAATTCTTGGGTCTTCTTCAAGATTGGTGCTTGGTGAATATTTGGTCAGTTGTTGATTTTCCAGGCCTGTAGCCATACTGATAAGTCCAATTAGTGCGTTGACAGTGGGTAGCTCTTTTTGGATTGGGCAGAGCACACTTAAATCGTCCATTGGCCACTGCCGCTTTGTTATTCTTCACACGGGTAAATGCTATGCGAACTTCTTAATGGTTGAACAATGGAAGGGGTTCACCAACTTTCACTGTCGTTCAGTAGGCTGGAGAAGTGTTCCCTCCATAATTTCGGTATGCTTAAACCACAAAATTATCTTAACCGATCAAAAGATATTTACTGAAATCAGACAATTGAACCACGCCCACTCACGACATAACAGTTATATTGTAAGCTATTAAAGTGTGGTACTGGCGTGAGCCTGTTTAAAAATTGAATGGTACCGCCCACCTTTGGGAGAAATCGTATAACTCAAAAACTACTTGAACAATTTCAACCAAATTTTTTAATTTGTGTTGTGAAGCAGGCTACATCTACATAAGTTTGCGGGTCGACTTTCCACTTTTCAAATGAATATAAACTTCTGATGCTCAATTGTATTTATCTACTATGATCCGATGTAGAAAATTTTAAGCGTTATTGTTTTTCGCTGAAGAATATTTTGTGGGTTAATCTCAATGGAATGCGAAAAAGCATATTCACCAAATTTTCCCAACATATTTTAATCTTTACTTAAGCTACTTATAGACGAAAGTATATACGTAAATAACGGGTGATCCAAGTAGAGGAATTTTTTTGACATATCACACATGAGTCGTGTCAAACTGTCATGTTATTTTTGTTCAGTGGAAAGACTTATCTTTGAGCAACGTTTACAAATCGTTCAACTTTATTGCGAAGATTCACGTTCCTTAAAGAATGTGTTTAGTAATTCAACTTATGGTCAACATAATCGTCCTACTGAGCATACTATTCGCAGCACCATCACCCATCTTGAACCCCAGAATTCATTATTGGATAATATTGTACCGAATAGACCATTTCCAGCATGCAGTGAACGAAATATAGTAGGCGTAGATGAGAGTGTACACGAAGACCGTGGAGAGTCGATTCGGCGCCGTTCGCAGCAGCTCGGACTGACGTATTGAATGGCCTGGCGCATTTTACGTCGAGATCTTAAATAGAAAGCATACAAAATACGGCTTATACAAGAACTAAATTCTCTCGACCTTCCCGGGTGACATTACTTCACTCTATGTGCTCGTGATTGAAGAAGATCCGACGTTCCGAGCCAAATTTTGTTCAGCGATGAGGCTCATTTCTGGTTAGGTAAACGAGCAAAATTGCAGCATTTGGGACGAAGAGCAACTTGAAGCGTTGCAAAAGCTGCCTTTTTATCAAAAAGAAACAACGATTTGGTGTGGTTTATGTGTCGGTGGATTGATCGGTTCATATTGCTTAAAAAACAATGACGACCGTTATAGTGCCATGATATTGGAATTTTTAATGCCCAAAAATTGAAGCTCCTTATCTCGGTGATATTTAGTTTCAACAAGATGGCGCCACTTCTCAAACAGCGCATCATTCAACGGATTTATTAAGAGAACAACTCGGTGAGCAGATAGTTTAACGTTTTGGGCCGGTCGATTGGCTACCAAGATCGTGTAATATCACGCCATTAGACTATTTTATGAAGGGTTATGCAAAGTCTAAAGTCTAAGTGGTCAATCTCACTTCGATTCAGGCCATGGAACAAAACATCACACGTGTCATTCGCCAGTAACTAGTCGATGCTCGAAAATTAGACTCAACGGATGGACCATCTGAGACGTAGCCGCGCCCAACATTTGTAAAAGATAATCTTCAAAAAATAAATGCTAAAGAATATTTTTTGAATGATAATAAACATTCCCCATTAAATTTAAAGCTTCCGCAGGGAACCTCGAAATGGATCACCCTTTACGTCGTTATTATAATTTGGTCACTTCGGCTACAACACTCTGCTGTAATATGTAAACCGCTATGGTTACATACTTTCGTTCAAACTCCCTATTGATTTTTGTGTTGTCATCGTTGGTATTTGGTTATATTTAGATAAGAGTAAATAAAAGCGACGCAATAAAATGCCTCTCTTTGGTTACGTCTAAAACCACAAAATAATCGAAAGCAACCACAAACACCTATTTTGTATTACCTTTTGTCGCAAATTTTCCGATTGTCTTATATATGTATATCGATATCGGAGCTAACATACCCCTCAATATACAAAATCAACATATATTATGCATACATATTTATACAATACATACAAATATGCTATTCATATCCGCATTACTTTGGTTTGCCGGCAACTCAACCGCAAAGTAATTCTCAATAAACTGACAATTTTCATAAACAAACCTTCACGTCCATAATAAATGGCATAACAATACAAGTACGGATATTAGGGATATTCATATAAGGAGCCATTATTAGTGATATACAAATATAGAAATCATGTACTCAAGTCGAGTAACACAGAATATTACATTTGCTAATTGTTTAGATCGGTTCCTATGAATTTATAACCAAACTATAATGTTCTAAGCGACTAATTATCCGGTTTCATAAAAGCATGTACAGGTACTGACAACGGTATTATACAGTTAAAGCGTTGTAACGTGTATTTAGGGGCGCGAATAAGGTACAACCAGACACCATCTATTGTTTTCACCGGATATCAGTGATACGTCTGATATAATTATATAATTTCCATGGAAATGTACTCACCTCTGACTTTCTGGGAACAATCAAGCACTGAATTAATTATGTTATCAGAAGTCTTCACGGACAGATTCACCGGCGGTAAACAAGCCAGACATACGGCATTTTAATACAAATAACTGTTTAATTTGCTTATGTGTTCCCAACAACAGTTTCTGTGCAACCTGTTGCACGGAAATTGATTAACACTTCTGCGTTTGCATTAGTGGAATTCTATCATTTTGTAAACAACGCCACAGACAGATTTTATCATTTCATATGTCAATAAGATAAAAATACTATATCGTGAGGTTAATACTCATAAGTTATTTACCCCATTATATGACTACTCTTACTACATATATGTACAGTTAATGCAGTTGCGGAAGTACGTGCTTTTGGAGAGAGCATTATTTTGTTATATGAGTATGAGTATGAGGTGACTCTCTATAAACTCTGCTAATTTTATATTTTATGCTTACCAGAAAGGCAAAACTATGTTTGCTTTCACTTTAATATGAATGGAAAACTAGAATATATGCCAAAAGCTCCAAAGGTCATAAAAACATATATGCTTGTGTGAAGAATATGGAATGTGTTACTCATACCAGTATAAGTATTCAAGTATTATCAAATTATCAATAATGAGATAATAAAAATTTACTTAAATTTATGGCAAATCACGTGTTGGCACCAAAGCCAACAAGAAACACACGTTGGTACTTTCGGAAAGGAGGTAAACTCGTTATATTAATTTATAAAAAAAAAAAAATTGATTTTCTTACTGTATTTAATAGGCGCTGGAAGAAAAGCTTAGGATCCCCCGCCAACTTAAGCGTATACTACTGTGCCCAAAAAATTTATTTATTTTGAAAATTCTTTATTTATTCTTCCAAATCAATTTCATCTCCTTCAAAGTAATCCCCTCCGGATGCAATGCACTTATGCCAACGGATTTTCCAATCGTATCCTCTATCGTATAAAAACGGTGTCCCCGGAGGGGTTCTTTTAGGTTTGGTGAACAGTCAAAAGGTTGCACGGCGCCAGATCAGGTGAATACGGTGGTTGCGGAACGATATGGGTTGAGTTTTTGGCAAAATAATCACGAATTACGAGGGCAGTATGGGATGGTGCATTTTCGTGGTGTAAAAACCAAAAATTGTCTTTCCACAATTACCCGGGCCCTTTTAGGCGAATAGCGTTACGCAAACGGGGGGCATAACGTTCAAATAATATTCCTTTTTTGACTGTTTGACCGGCTTTAAAGGAATCCATAAACAACACCACGATAATCGAAAAAACAGTCAACATGACCTTGAATTTTTTAGCGACTTTGGCGTGATTTTTTTGGTCTCGGCTCACTTTTGGCACGATATTCGCTCGATTGATCGGTTGTTTCGGGGTCGTAAGCATAGATCCAAGTCTCATCTCCAGTTGTAATGCATTTCATGACACCCCGGTAGTCGGAAAGCATCGGTACCAGTCGAAATTTGACGCGCTTGAGGCCCAAAACATCCTTCAAAATGGTACTGGCAGAGCCTTTCGATATGCCAACTTCATCAGCAAGGCCTCTAATTGTTAATCGACGGTTTTTCAACACCAAATCTTTGATTTGTTGGACGTGAGCTTCGTCGGTTGAGGTTGATGGCTGCCCTGGATGCTCCTCGTCTTCGACACGTTCACGGCCGGCTTGGAACTCACCATACCGCTTGTAAACATTTTTTTTTAGACATAGCCTCATCACCAAAGGCTTTCTGCACCATCCTCAACGTATCCGCAGCAGAAAATTGATTCCGTAAACAAAATTTAATGAAATTCTTTGCTCAAACAAATTTCGACACCGCAAAAAACGAAAAACTCACTTTTAGCAGCTCACAAAACGACACGTATCTCAAACAATAGTGAATATTTTGACATGAATTTTGGCATAAATGTGGTTGGCAGTACTAACCTAAAAAAAAAAATAATTCTGCAAATCTTTCGACGCGCGCAGTTTAAATTCAAATGTTCCCTTATTTTTGGGCACACATTGACCATGTCGGTCGGTTTCGATCAAAAGTCAACCATAGGCACCCCGGGTATAAATATTTGGCACCTAGGGGCTTGAACTGTTTTTATTGTGGCTGTGGCAGTGTGTATCATGCAAACATCGAGCGTCTTTTTGTTTTTGAGCCTTATTTTAATGGTTTTAAATGGGCAGTGTATATATATTTTTGTAGTATATTTGTATACATATATTATAATTGAACCGTCAAAATGCACCGTTACTTGTATTTGAAATCGAAATCCAAATTCACTATTCAATTGAATTACACAAACTCACAGTGATTTTGCGACTGTGATGTCCAACACGTAAGATTGTAGTCAAGGGATGTAGGAGTAAAACCACCACCATAAACTAAAGTTGCAAAAATAGCAGTTTTGGGTGAATAGTGTTATTAATTATGTGGTTTAATAGTGGTCAATGTACTTATGTTATATATATTTATATTTATATCTTCTTATTTGATTTAGCAGCTAAATGAAACTGTACAACACTTGTAGCATTTCCAATATAGTATAAATACATACTATATTCATAGGGTTCGAGTCATCATTTTAGTTTTGCTAGCACGATATGTTTCCAGCATATAATATTAAATCGGTCATACTAAACTTGTTAAAAAAATTATAGTAAGCTTTTTATTGTATTGGTCTGTTTGCTCCGACAAAATCATGTAGTCTACATTTAGGCGCCGACACTGATAATTTTTTTTCGTTTTAATTTTTGTTTCAAGTAATGCTTATCAAACATTTACACGTGATTCTATATCTAATATATAATATATATAAATATAGTATGTATGTATATGTTCGCAAAAAGTGAGTAGCTAAAACCTAAAAAAATATTGCTCGCCAGACTCTGATTTATTAATCGACTCAACTTATGTGTTTGCATTGAAAAGCTGCCGTGCTTTATGCGTTGTGACAGTAATTTATTTAAGTAATAAATACATATTAGCGAAATAAAATGTTGAGGAAGCGCAAACAAAATAAAAATTTTGAAAGCGCTGATAACATTAAGAGACTTTGATTGGCAAAAGCTTCCGCTCAGCCGCTATACAAAAGCCGTAATTCTACGATATTCTTCTCTACTCGTTTACAGAAGCTTTCGTGCAAAACTTGCTGTCGCAACAACACTAATAGAGAAACGCCGAGATGCCTGCACTAAGTAACGGAGAAAATGGACATCTTATCCGCGAGGAGGATGTGTCGGTGGCACAGGTGGCATTTATGCGTCCATATCCTTTCTGGTGGTGACTGTTGTGGGGGCATTGTTCTACGTTTCGTGTTCAAAGAAATATCGACTCAATTGGTTTGAGAAAAATTTACTGGAATCGGCTGCAGAGACTCAGGATACCGACAGTGGTGAGTTTGCTACACTTAAAAAATTCAAAGACACTGCAGACATATAATTTACGGCTCAATTCACAGACTGATCCGCTCGTTCCCGGCACTGCAGCTTTTAATGCGGATAATATCAGCGAATGTCGCGTTCTCGTTCGATTTGCAAGGGCAATATAAGCCCCACATCCATAAATACCGATGATCCCACCTTTTGGGTCCACCGCCCGCAAGACTGTGAAACAACAGGTTTCAACATCTGCAGAAGAGTCGCCACCACCAACACCCACCTCACCAACGGGTAGTTTGAAATCGAACACGCTCTCGATGTCTTCAACAAGTTCCGTGCCTATAACACGTTCGGATAAGCATGTTGTCTTGGGCATGAATCCCAGCAGGCCAAAGGTGGCGTCGATGAGCGCCAAATTGGACCACACAAAAATCGATATGTCTCTCTATAGAAATGTAAGGAACTCTGTTGACTCATTGATTATGAAATATAGCTTTTAAACCCTTCTCACTTCGTATAGAACTCTGAACAGAAGGGATCGCCGCAAGGCAGTGATGATATTCGTGGCAATATTCATTTGAGTGTGGTCTATGACACAATAGCCGGCATGCTCTCCGTACATTTAATAGAGGTGAACAGCTTAACAAGGTTGTGCATATGTATTTGTAAATAAATACCTTTTACTCCTTCTTAGGCACAAAATTTGCAACCGCGCGACTTTAGCCGCACAGCAGACCCATATGCCAAAGTACGTCTGCTTCCCGAGAAGAAGAATTTTTGGCAAACGCGCATACATAAGAAAACTCTCAATCCTAGTAAGTGGCTTTTAGTTAAAGCTTAAAGATTTGGTAAACTTTCAAAAACCTTTTAATTTTTATAGTTTTCGATGAGGATTTCGTCTTTGAAGAGAATGCAAATGTAATCGATAAGCGCACAATTGAGATTTTGCTTACGATTTTGACGCGTACTCACGCACGTTGCATTGGAGGGCCCAAATACCGTTAAAAGCTTGATCTGACGAAAAGGTTGAGTTGTGGACTCCGTTAGGATCCTGCGCAGAGCAAGTAAGTAGTTAGATGGCGTAAACTACCGTTATACCATAAATAGATTACGCCGATTAATGTGAACTTGTGCACGTAAAGTGTTAATGTTCTGTTGAAACCGTTAAATTAATACATCTTTTTTGTGTTTGTGTATTTTATTTTAGGACATGAAGGTCGATTTGGGCGACATTATGGTTTCCCTCTCATTTTTGCCCTCAGCTGAACGCCTGACCGTGGTATTGATCAAAGCGCGCAACTTACGTATAATAGATGATTCGCGGAACTCATCAGATCCGTATATTAAAGTGGCGCTACTATCAGATGGCAAGAAAATCAAGAAGCGTAAAACTGGTGTCACACGCAATACCATCAATCCGGTGTATAATGAAGCACTAACATTTGATGTTAGCAAGGACACATTGAAGAATTGCCTGATTGAGTTTACGGTCGTGCACGATGGACTGCTGGGTAGGCTGCGCGACTTTTATAACTTTTGTTTATATAATTTGGTTTATACTGCTTCAAATTCAACTTTTTTATTCTTAGGCTCCAGCGAAATTCTGGGTCGTGCAGTCATTGGCAACTCTGCAGAAGTGCGCCCCGAAGAACGATGTTTTTCGAACAAATTTTTCGTTCCAAAAATTCACTCGCACAATGGGTTCCACTGCAGGAGGCTAGCAATAAACGCGGATTTAGCTAAACCACCAACCAATGTTAATTAAATGTTAGATAAAGCAAATTGCTGTGGGACAGGCAGTTAACATAACGCTGTTTTTGCAGTACAGAGCGTTTAAACAGAAAATGTTAAATGAGAGAGAATGTTAATAACAGTGAATGTTTATAACAGAGCGTTTAAACAGCAAATGTTAATGAGATAGTATGTTAATAACACAAAATGTTATTTTCAGAAAATGTTGAAGCAAAAATTCTCTCTTAGGAATAGTTGACAACTTCTTTTCTGCAGTGAATTAATAAAATTAATTACATTAACATTTTCAGCTGTTATTAGTCTGCAGAAATTAGTATTTTAATTCAACTGTTTATGTGAGATTCGTTTAAAAACTCACAAAGAAAAGTTGAATATTATGTTTTTTAAAATTACTAAAATTTGCTACGTTTGTGTTTAATTCTATGGTGTAAATGCAAATTTTGTGTGCAGCTCAGGCAGTCTATATGTATTCATATGCGTCTATACCTATAAAGTATATGTAGAAGAAGATATTTACACATAAAAAGATATGTATAAAAATATACATTTTTAGAAAAGTTTAGGTTTTGTTTTTATGGCTATCTCTTTGTCTAAGTACATCGTAGGCTGAAAAGTCTTTGGCTTGATTGGGAGATCGGCTTATCATTGTCTTGAAGTATTAAGGAAAATAAATTTTTTTATTTTTTTTTAATTATCTCAACTCATTAGCCCAAAGTGACGCTCTCTCTGCTATTTTGAATGAAAAAAGGAGTTTTGTGTTTGAAGAAATTCCGGAGGGACAAACATAACGAATTTTCAACATTTTCAAAGCAATGTTATGATAAGTTTATACAAATCTGTCCTAACATATTAAACAACCAAACCGGTTAGCTGAAGTCCGTTTCCAAATGATACAACCTTTTCAGGAAGACCAAAACAGTCAATAGAAAGAAGTAAATGCCCTGCCAAGACCGCGGGTAAGAGATTTTACTCAAATTATGAGGTCAAGGTGGAAACAGGCGGGGGGCAAAAAAAAGTCATATTTTTCTTTCAAATCACTTCTTTTAACTTTAAACCCCCAAGACTTTTCAGACCATGTGGTAATTATCTGCTTAAGTAAGACCTTATAGTTATCTTATGTAATTTACTAGATAATTTAATAGAATTAGGTTATAATTTGAAATATTTTAATAAAATTGTATCGATAAATATTTTCTACCAATAATGCTTTACTTTTTCGTGTGTTTAAAATATTTTTTTTTTTTCAAAATAGTTTTGAGAAATATTTTTGTTGTGTGAAGTAACAGTATATGATTTTTTTTATAGGTGATAAGGCAAATATTCCATTGGAATCAATATAATATATATGTGTGTATGTATGTATGCACCTATGTATTGTAATTGCTGACACGGATTGCAGGGAAATGAAAAACTGAATTAGCTTAGTTTCAATAAATATTAATGCTATACAATATTCTATAAGCTTAAGCAATTTGTTCAGCGTGCTACTACATGTGCTTTGAACACTATATATTGGGCATTCGGGTGAACCCTCACGCAGGATGCTGAATGTATAAAAGTTACGACCACGCTTAACCATTAATCGTGTGCAATTTCCAAGATTCTATGTCAAAAAGTACCTAAAATTTATATTCTTAGATAAATATAAAAATCCAGAATTTATATATAATAAACTATATATTTTTATTGTCACTAAATGTTTATATATCAAAAGTTGAACGTATGTATGTATGTAATTGAACAAAGCTTACTTAGCGTACCATTATTGATCGCATAAAAAATTTGGATTAACTTCCACACCTTAAGTATTTTTAAGGAAGAGAGTCTAGGATATATAATATGTCTATTTACTGAAATATATTCGACAGTTTATAAATCTATGTGGATATAGTGGTAAGATTTTCAGGCAAATATTTTTTAATAATTATAATTTTCTAATTAATTTTTGTTGCATATTGTTGTTACTAAAATAATCGTATGTATATAAAAAAAACCGAACAAAAAGACTGGGGTTTTAATTAATAATGGTAGCATGGATTTGAAAGCAAAACGAGCCGCCCCAGAACCAATGCAGAACACAACTCACCCAGATTTTAAGATTTTTTATACAAAAATAAGTAATTTGCTCTCTTCATTCCCATTTCGCTGGCGTTTCTGCGCTTTGTCAAATATTAACGAAAAGCAACAACAAAGTTATCGACATGAGTCCCTACATAATCCCGCATCTCGACGAAGTTTATGGCATACTAACTATCAAATCGTATCCCTTGCCATAGCCAAATGCGAATGTGGGCATTTGTTATCATAAAGCCTTGACAGATGGCGCGTTAATGCAGTTAATACGGATTGACGCTGACGTCTGTCAATGCTGTAACCTAATCATTTGCGAAATGGCGTCGAGCGGGCAAGTACGAGCTGTAGAAGCGCTTAAAAATTTGAAAGGGCTTTATAAAGTCCTAAAGAAAAAAAAATAAGACCAAAATACTGGGTAAACCCATTTCTGGAATTGAAAGGCCTTCATGATTAAAATATATTTTATAGGATGAAGAACAGGATTTTAAAATTTTTGCAGAAATATTATTTCAAAGGTAATATAAACCATATAATTATATTTGAGTTATTATTCGAAACTAAACTATTTAAATTCATATATGTACACAAATAGTAAAAGGTTGATTCAGGAATACGAAAAAAAAAAAACGCAAATGAGTTGTGCCATTTCATTAAGAGCCCGCTTTGCTGTGACTCTGTGATATATAGCAACTGGAGACTAATTTTGAATTTTCTTGCAGTGGTTGACGCACATAACCGATTTATTTATGTCAATATTTGGCAAATGGAAGAGCATCGATTTGTGGCATATAAAAAAGCTCCTTAATGATAAGCTTTCCAGGCAATTAATATACCATCTGATAAACAAAAAAAATTTACAAACACCATGTTATTTTGTAGCGGACGATAGTTTTGGTTTGAATCGACACATGTTAAAAGTTTTCAACTAAGGGTTTTGGGAAATTTAAAAACGCGCAAGAGGCTTCAATTATAGACTAAGTAGACCCCCCGTGACGGTTGAGATGGGTTTGGAAAATGCCGGACGTTTTCGAATATTCACCACCAATTGAAGTTTCAATAGAAAAGTCTGATAAAATCGTTACTGTATTTTACATAATTATTTATCGCGAAAAATAAACGAAAACCACCGAATACATACTATAAGAAATAATTCCGTTCACCAATTCAGGAAAATTATATATACAAATATGCTGGAAAAAAAGGAGATAATGATGTTAATATTGTATTAGTGATAGAGATTTCCTTTCCAATGGATTAAAAAAAAAACAAACAACGAAATAAAAATACTCTGTCTTATTATATACATACCAGTGATCTGCAGTGAATGAGTTCAACACAACTTTGAGCCACTTGCGAAAAATTTAGTATAAAGCTAGCAAATTATTCACGGAGTGAGTACAAGTGTGATTACTGCTCACTTACAATTATGAGAGAGAGAGTTTTGGCTTGTGAGCTGCTTAGCTTGTATGAAGCATATATTCACAAGTGTTTGGTCATGAGTTCACAATACTTATGAATCTTTGCTTTGGATTCTCTGACAATTATGAATACAAAACACTTGTGAATATAGGAGGAAGCTCAATTGGGAGCAAGCCACTTGAGCCTTTTGAGCCGCAACGCTATGAACCAAAGGCTAGAAAATCCATTAGAAATACTAAGAGTTACTATTTTTATTGTATAACAAAAGGATTTTGTAACTGGCTCAATAATGAGTACATACTATGTAATGAAATAAAAAACGGAATTTTCATATTTTTTATTTATTTTCTCTATTATTAAAAAAAATCACATATACTTACTTACACTCATGTTATCACGTATAATATTATATTTTATTTTATACAATGATAATTCAGTTCCTTCTAATGGCATTAGAATTAAAAACGAAAATCACGTCAGTTCAATGGTATAGAAATTACATGAATTATTAACAAAAAAACAATGTAACAAAATTTACTTCAAGATATACATATGTATATACATAAGGTTTAACTCCAAAACAAAAAAAAAAAACGTTAATTTCGGCTGCACCGAAGCTAATATACCCTTCACAGGTGCATTTATTTTAGTAACTATGTGTTTAAGTAAATCTAAGGCGTAAACGGCCAGTAGTTTTCATCCAAAGGAAAACATTTTACTAATTTTGATTTTTTAGTTTGTATAGTAGATTTTGTTATCCGACCTCCAAAATTTCTCCAACTATTGTAGTGTTGCCTTAGAGAATGAACCACGACGAATTTGCAGAATATATCTCGTTAACTGAAAAAGTCTCCAATGCCAGCATTTGACTCCGACCGTTCAGTTTGTATGGAAGCTATATGTTATAGTAATCCGATCTGAAAAATTTTTTCAATATCAGTGCATATTTTTTTAACGTTTCGAAGTCCTTACTGCCATATTAATTAGTCTTAAATATAGAATTGAGGTATATTATGTTATCTACGGTTTAGGGTGCAAGTCGATTTCTTTTATCAGTTATTAAATTGTCTGCCAAGGAGAGTACACGTTCAGACGCCGCATTACTTGCAGGTATAGTTAATAATTTAAACGCAAATTTTGATATGCTTTGGGAAAACTAGTTTTATGTTGCTTCCAGCATTGAATTGCGTCAAAGTTATTATAAAATTGTACTATTTCTGTAAAATATCGATCTATCTCATCTCTGATACGTTCCTGCGCGCCCATGTTTGAAATATTTGGAAAAGAGAAGTTCAGGTCATTTGCAGATGAAGACGTACAAATATTGCCCGATATCTCCTCAATGCAGAAATGCTTCACAGCTTCAATATCAATATCTCTCATAGCTTTTGCTGGAGGATATAAAAATAGTGCTACTTTGTGGAAAAAGCTTAAATTAACAAGCCATATATTGCCGATATATTTATATATTACTTTAAAGCTGATAATGCTTGAAAAAAAATTAAGGGAATACAAAAATATTCCAAAAACACCCCTGTAATTTGTTAAAATTTTCGAAGTTTTTAAATTCTACCAAAATTAAATATTTAATTAATCTCAAAAAAGACTTTGTTGATTATTTTCTGTTAAAATACATCGGTAGCGCCCACTTTTAAAGGACTTAACATAACCAAGTAAGAGTTCCTGTAAGGCAAACTTTTCAAGAAGTTTGCAAGCATTTGGAGTTCAATTTTTTGCTATTTTACAAAGCTTTTGGGAAAAACCAATTAAAGGTTTTAAACATTTGTTTCTGGTTAAGAAATTATTAGAATTATTCTGTGTAGTTTTTAACCTTTTTATTTACTTCCCCATCAGCTAAAAAATAAATATTCAAGTTACAAATTCAAATTAAAAAACAATAATTTTTTTAAATTTTATACCGTTTTTTACCAAGCCCATAATTCTAAAAAACATTTGGTTTTTTTTTTTTTAATTAGAACCTCGAATTTTTTTTACGTAAATTTCAGTCCAGAATGAGTGGTTTAAAGAACAATTTCTTCACAAAAACTTTTTTAAATACGTTTTAACTTGTTTTTTTCTTTGGATTTAAAAAATAGATAATACAATTGGCATTAGATTAATATTTTCACCGTTTTGATAATTTAAAAAAGGTTTTAATTTTTTAAGCCCCGATCCTCCAATGGCAAAAGGGCGCCAATCTTCTATTATCCATTGTGAACAGCCATTGATTGCGCATTCCTTGTCTTCTTGGCTTACATTTCTCATAACCATTTCCTCTCCAGAAGTGTTAGCGTAGCATTTGTGACGCTTCGAATTACTTGTTTGCTTGCCATTAAACTTCAACAAATGCTTGCATTTTTGACAGTAAACAAACTCTTCCCATGTACTTCCATCGCTTCTTTTATTTCAGCAAATACGCTCCAAACTGCACTTTTGCCTCGATTCTGTTTTAATTGATAATTACGATTATCAATGTTTTCTATTATTCTATTTTGATCAGTCATGATTTTTAACTCTTTGTACTGCGCACTACCTTAGACGTTGGCTATCGGCTCCTCACCTCCACTTTATAGCAGAAACAAGCGTTTACAAATCCTCTTATAACTTATTTTTTCTAATACTAAGAAAGAATCACATTTCCGATTTTCTCAATCTCAGATCTGTATACTCTTCAAAGCTTCAAACCGAAATGAGTTCGGCTTCGAAAATCTTTTCCTCCTTAACGCTATTCTCCAGTGGTTCCGAGAAGTACTTGGACCGTCGTAAGCACGTATCTCATGTTCTTGCCTCACACAAAACTCGCCGACATTTCTCGTAAATTTCTAAGTAATTTTACGATATTTTGATATGATTTCTTGCGCTATTTTAAAAGAAAACTTTAGGGAATAATTTTCCCAAACTCCACACTTTCTAGAATGTAAGATGAAGCTTTGCATCTAGGCTTAAGAAAGTAATTGAATAAAAGAATAAGAAATGTATATATTGCATATAGATCATGCAATTCCTCGATACGTCGGAATTTCTATCTTTTTTTTGGAAGAAAGATTTTTTTTTCTGTGGGAATTTGGTGATCGTTTACTTCTTTTGTAAGTCAATGTTATTTAACGATATGCATAATCTGGAGTATGTTTTCAAATTCTTAGAAATAGTCCTTTTTAAATACATAAAATTGAATGTTGAAATATCTGTAAAAAAATATAATACTTATTTGTGATTGATAATTAAGGGAATACAACTGCATCATCCATCGCCAATTGCAGTATATCAATTGTTAACTCTCCGAGTTTATTGATGTTGTATAACCCTCCTTGTGACCATATTATGTATTTCGGATAACAGCTCCGTCACTTATATTAGGTTGTCAAAAAATTCTTGCGGTATTTTTATTGAATCAATTCGTGTGGCACCCATTCATCAAGCTTCTTAGTGACTCCAAGCTTCTTCAAATAGTTTATAACGGTTTGATGACTACTATGCGGTCTCTTTCGACCAATTCAGCGATTTTATCGCAGGCCTTCCGCAGCGTGGCGCATCTTCGACCACCTCTACACCAGAACGAAAACGTTGAAACTATCGTTGTGCGATGGAAATGGAAACTGTATCGGGTTCATAAACTGCACAAATTTTATTGGCGGCTTGAGATGCATTTTTGCCTTTATCGTAGTAGTACTGTAAAATATGCCGTATTTTCTCTTTATTTTGCTCCATGTTTGCGACGCTATAACTCTCACGAACGACTTAAAAGAAACGACAATCAATCAAACACATGTTAGCGCGTGAAATGAGCTTTCCAAAAAGGTATAGCATGACCCGATGTGACGAATAAAACTAGAACAACGCGCTTTCAGCGCCAACTAGCGAAAATACCACAAGGCATTTTTTTGACAACCTAATATTAATGATTAATGCTCCAGCTGAATAGCAATTGTTCTAGAGAACGAGGAAAATAAAGTTTCGTTCTCGGTTCTGGTAACAGAAGAGACTATAACATCTATGGTTTCTGTAAATTGGGTATCACTAATCGATACTCGCTTATTTCGTCTCCGAGTTACTAACGCCAAAGTGGACGGAGCACGCGAAGAGGACGGAGCCGACGGGCACGCCTATAAGTAGTACACTGGTGACGGCGATGACAATTGTGAGGAATCCGCTTCAAAATTAGTTTTTGTTAAATAAACTCTCCTCAGATTTATCGGTTACTTCTGCGAGTATCATTAGAAAATATTGTACTTATATATGTATATGAAAACCATATTTCAATATTCTCATATTTAAAAATACTTTACCTACATCACTTCACTTAATTGTTGCCGTCCCCAGATTTTTATTAGGGTCAATAAACGACATTTCCTTGTAGTAATATAAATGGGGCTCATGTACCACATAAGTCGACATCCCCTTCCTGCACCCGTCCACCTTTTCCTTTTCTAGCACATATACCATAATTTTCTGTTTAAATTTCTGCGATATCTTTCGCACACTCTTTCAAAATTTGTGCCCAAGATTTTTTTGCTAAACAATTATCCTGTAAGATTTGTTATAATTCCTTAATAATTCGAATTGCTTGTAAAAATTTATTAAATTTAAAACATCGTTCATTCGCCAATCCATGGTATAAATTTTCTGCAAATTAGCAATATTAAACTACATAAACATTTTTTTAAAAATATTTTAAATTATTTTGAAAATGTGCTTACTTCGTACTTCTCTTCCAATTTAATACAACTGTCTTAATACTCTTGCTAGCAAACTTAAAATAACCGAAATGAAACTGCCGTCGGTATTTGTATTCAAAATGTAAGCCAAAGGTAAGAGAACGTTATAATTTAAATATTTTCTGTTATATCATTTTGATTGTATATAATTAACTTGTGCAGAATCAAAACGGACAGCAAAGGAGTAAATCAAATGCTATTTAGCATTCCTAGAGCTTCGCCTTGAGATGAAGCTCCAAAAGGTTGGAAGAGCTGTGGATCGAGCTTGCTCAGCAATTAAATGCTTTGAAAGTTCCATCACGTTCACCTACCAAGTAGAGGGATGTATTTTTTATATATGTATACATATATATATTTATATACGTATATTTCCTTTGTAATAAATATCTGTTTTTTTTAAGCGGTTAAACCATTGGAAAAACCAAAAACGATCGAGGGCAAGCAAGGTGAAAGTGGATGGAATACTGACAGGTGGAGGACCTCTGCAAGAAACTGAATTGAGCTGTTCGAGCTGGAAGAGCGGGTAGTGGAGACTTTAAGGAGGACCTTGGTTGATGGACTGCTTGACATGCCAACAATTAGAACAGAGGTGTGATTAAATAAAATGTTTATACCTATATTTTTTATAAGAACATAAAACCGACTGATCTTTATTTTTACATTTAGAAAGCCATTATAATCCATACTGATCCGCAGATTGCCTCAGTCAACGACATGCCATCAACTTCTCGTTTTCAAAAGCAGACATCCCAAGAAATGTTTGCTGATATGATAGATGCGATGAAGAGGAGGAGCGACGAAGAGCCAAAGTTCAGGGAGATATCCTACAATGGTTCCAAATTGCTGCCGATTCATTGAATAACAAAGCAAGTGCAATTTTAAAACTTTTCGAAGCGGGTAAAAAAAAATTAAATAATTTCATATTTATTTAAATAGTCCTTATGTACATAATAACATATAGTATATTAAATGAAGCCTGAAAAAAATGAGTGAAATTATGAACTAAATTAAAGATTTTTTATGAAAATATAATTGAAACATTTATTTGTAAAGATAATTGTTTACAAAGATTGTGTGAGAGCGTTGAAGTAGTTACATCGTGCATGTAAGTATTCTTGCAGTGTAATATTGGCTATCAATACAAAACAAACTGTTATTATAAAATTAAGTCCTAAAGCCAGTTTGAGCCTACGGAGCCCAACTTTGGGGTTGCTTAAGTCAAAGCTGTATTGCCAGCATTCAGCGCTTTCAAAGTAAGGTACTAAGGACTTTAGTTAATGTTTCGCAAATATAACAAGGGAAAGGTCTTTCAATCATGTTCCCGGCCTTTATAAGGATTTTGTTATAAAGAACTTCATTTGGTGCAAATGGGTTTGGTATACGAGTTAAAGGCCAAAGCTCCAGTGGATATGCTGAGTCACTCTGAGGCCATTTAAATGACCCAGAAACATGTTCCCTTATTAATTTTATTCCGGCCGGAGATGTTCTTCAAATTCGTGCTTTGTTTTCAAATTGTTGTTTTCCATCACAAGATGTCTTAGATTTCGGGATACGATAGACTGACTCATGGCAGATAAATTACTATTTCCAATGCAGTATTGGTATGAGCCATTTCAAAAAAAAAAAAAAAAAATATAGCACTCAAATGAACTAGATATAGTAAACCAATGTTTAGTAAAAAATCTTCAATTAAAAGCATAAACACTCACCCAAATCTCAAAAGAAATTACTGACTTTCAGAAACGATTATCGTAAGGTTTAAATTCCAGCATAAGCTCTTATCACAATGATTTCGAAAGACGAAAATATTTTCTAAATATGGTCTCCTCCAATAGAAATGGATCCTCACTATTTTCTGTTAGCATTTCTATTGTAAAGAATTAATAATTTTTTATATTCATTGCTATTAAACAATACTTACCTTTCTTAATTTTCAGAAGTTTGTAAAATTAAAAAAAAAAATCTGCAACTTTTTCGTCCGTTGCTTGTTTTCTCTTTTCTTATTACTTTTGTGACCTGCTCATTACCAGCTGATAAATTTGAGACAATATTTTGTGGCTAGAGACTGGAGACTGTATTGTGAATAGTAACTAAGTAGTCGCAAATTGAGGCTTTACTTCAAAATGTCACAAATAGTGACTAGAGACTGCTTACAGAATTGCGAAGTGAGTTTTGTATTGATCTTTTTGCTAATCGTATTCTTACTTTTCGTTACTCCATAACGGCATCATCGGCATTATCACTCAAGTTGTTGTTTGTGGTTGTCCGCGACTGCACTGCAGGCAGTTATTAGCGTTTTTACCGAATAAACAGGCGTGACGCTTAAGAGTTTTTCGTTTTTTTTTTTCATTTATGTTTTATTCTTTGCTATGTAACAACAACTGATTCATGTCTGTTCTCAACGAGATATGATTTGTAAGTGTCACCACAAATACTGCCCGTTCGTTGGAGCATCTATTATAGCTTGGACGCCGGAGAGTATTGCTTGGCGAACCGAAGAGAGATAGTATTTCTCTCAAACTCCTATCTATAAAATTTTCAACAGTTAAAAATTTGGTAGACAATACATTCGTGGTACTTAAACCGAATAATCATAAGGACTGGTTTACGAAATTCAACCCTGTCTTAGTTTAACGAATGTTGTTTTTCTTCTTGCCCACTTTTTATGCTACAACTTTCACTCCTCTCTCTGGTGTTTTACGTATTTGCTCACTCAATTATCAATTACCAAATGTTTATAAATTGAATTCCAGCTATCTATGGTCTCGGAGACGGGTTCGTGCTGACAAAAGTCATTTGTTATTGGTGGCTGCACGAACGCCAGGTGACAATTGAAATATACGTAAAAGACGACACATTTGCGGCACTTGCAATGTGCAACCGAAATTCTCTTTTAGAACTCCACTTGCGTCCGACATTTAATTTAAGCTTTGAAGATGACTTGACGTTAGATACTTTGCCGGAAAGCGATGATGCTCCATCAAAGAACATAGTGGCACAAATGCACCTCGCTTGCGATAATGGGAGCGCACTCTCGTCACGCATGCAGCACACGTTCCATGGTCGCCGGTATGGACGCAATAACTTGAACAAAAACATCGCCGACTTCGTGGCTATTTTTTAAGCTTCCTCTTGATGACGATTTGCTCCGTAAGTGTGTGCTCTTTTCGTGATTCATTCGGTGTACGCGCGAACAGGAACGCGTGCGACAAAGTAAAAGCGCAATAACAAAAGCCAACTCTCGCCTGGATAGTTGGCCTCAATGGCACTTGATGCGGCAGTTAGTTACCGTAGCTTGATGTCAATTGATGGTTTGGGGAAATTGAAATATATACAGATAAATATACTTGTATATATGTAAGGGAGAACGTTTGACTATTTAAAAGTTTTGCTTGTTACTTAGTTGAAATAATTTAGAAGTGGTTGTCAAAATTCTTCTGTGTTATTAAACTCTCGTAACAAGTATAATATTATACTTCGTGACACACACACAATACAAAGAAATGTTGGCAAGACTTGTTATCGGAAAGTCTGTTGGATATAAATTTATTGGTTTGAGTCTATCGTAATTTAGTGCTTATTTATGGCATTTTATAGGTCTTCATTTCATGGCATTTTATTACCGGGGCAATGGTACGATTATGCCATCTGCAATACCAATTTGGTAAATATTATATAAATATGTTACATAAGTTGTAGATTGATTTAGTTTCATTAATACACTTTGCATGTCCGAAATATTAATATTAAGATTAAACTAATTAACTCAAATATGTGATATTAAGTCAATCAAAGAGGCTACATTTATTAAATTTGGTATATTAGGAAAACGTTAACGAAAGGATGCGAAATTCCAATTTCATTCTGTAGTAAAAATTATTAGTTACAGTAACACAATTTTTCCGACATTAAACTATAGAATGTCAAGTAGCTTACTTCTACTTAAACTTGCCAAGATATCTTACATATTGCCCAATATATGCGGTATAAAGTCAACCGGAAGTTTAGAAAACTTTTATAATTCTTATGATTTTTATTATATAAGGTTTGTAGGGGCTAAGGAATATTTTCACCGATTTTATCCAGTTTTGGTGTGACATATCAATACTAGAAATGGAGGCTCATTGAATTTCATTACGAAATTGTAGAGGTTTACCAATATATTAGGTTGTCAAAAAAGTCTTGCGGTATTTTTATTGAATGATTTATTGAATTTATTGAAATGGCTTATAACGGTTTGATGACTCATGCCCAGCTCTTGACCGATGCTACGGCTGCTATTATACCGGTCTCTTTCGACCAATTCAGCGATTTTATTGCAATTTTCGACGGCAGGCCTAATATTATATAAGGCTTAATGTCAATCGGAAGTTCGAAAATATACATAAAATAAAATATTTGGTAGATGGGGGGTAAGGGAAGTGTCAATTTTACTCATTTTTGGCAGACGTAGATTTTCCCATCCCAATCTAGCAGTGCTAAGCCTTCACTACTATAAGCATATGGTAGAATTTCCAATGGGTGCTGTGGCTGTAAATACTTCGTTTTATATGTTTATTATTATGATGCCTTACACACACTAAAGGCAGAAGTTATTGAGATACTTCGACGCGGTCAATTTCATCTCTCCAAATGGCAGATTTCCCAGATTGTATGGAAAGCCAACCTACGAAAGAGTTAAGCATTGTCGATGATTTTACATCAAGTGCCCTTGGAGTGACTTGAAATCAATGCAGTGACACTTTGTTGTTCTCATTCACACCGAAGCAAGCTCACAAGTTTGTTACAAAGCGCATAATATTGTCTATCGCTTTCGATCCATTTGGGATGCTCTCCCCACTCGTGATAACCTCCACAGTAGTTATGGAAGAATTTTGGCTGCTTAAATTAGAATGGGATGAGTCGGTGTCACAACACATACGTCAAGCCTGGAATTGTTGCTTAGCATCTCTTAACTTACTTCCATCACTCAATCTGCCTCGCTATTGTCTGCTATGAAATGATCGCGACATACAGTTACATGGATTTTACGACGCATCAATTCGTACATACAAATCGGCGATTTTCATACGCACAGAAGACTCCGGCGGACAGGTTGCTGTACATTTACTCACGTCGAAATCAAGGGTCGTACCAGTCTATCCGAAAACTCGAACTTACCGGTGCCCACCTTCTCGCTTGTCTGTATGCTAAGATAAAATACATATTCGCCTCTGTTCCCATAACTACTTTCTTTTATATACTTACATTGGGTAAAACAGCACTCTGTTCCCCTCTCAACATTCGTTGGCAACAGGGTATCTGTCATACATGTGGACAATGGAGGTATGTGCATTCCGAGGAGAATCCAGCCGACCTAACCTCGTAGCTGTCCTGCTGCAGCACTCAAATCTTAGATATGGTCGAGCTTGATAGTGATATTGTGAATGGAGAGAAACGTAAGAAGACATTTGCTGTAGTAGGCAATTAAGGAGGCAAATTACTTGATTGATTTTATTGATGGCATAAGCTCCTATTTCCATTGTCTGCGCCTAATCGTTTGGTTCTTTTGTTTGCAGTGATAAATGCAGCCGAAAGCCACGTCACTATCTCCTGACCAATTACGACACCCATCAACTGCTACAAAAAAAAAACAGTAACTTGAAGTTTATCACTCCGATCTTGGATAAGGTAACCGGTTTTGAATTCGTGAATGTTGGTGGGATTCTGAATTATGGCGATTTACCAAACTCCCAGAAGAATCCTATCTACTACCCATCGATTCCCAATTTGTACTAAAGTACGTTCTATACATTTGCAAAATTTTCACCGAATGAAGTACATTTATGACCGATATGTTCGGTAAAAGATGAGCCATTAACACTGTGGTCATTATATTTGGTGCCTTGGTCCTTGAAAAAAAAAATAGTCCTGATAACTTCATTGATGTTTTATTTATTTACTGTATGTAAAGAAAAATAACAAGAAGGAATTTAAAATATTGTTGAATTTTCACTTCTGCTCCAACAAAGCTCTTCTCTACCATTCTGTAAAGGTGGTATTCAATACTCGTATTTGTGACTCATTTATTCAACTCAACTTAACCCTTATATAGGGAGAAGTCATTTTAGCACTTATTTATATGCTACAGAAATGGGTAAAATTAGGTAATATGGGCATGGAATTTTTACCTATTTCCATAGCATATAAAGAAGTGCAAAAATTATTCCTTCTCAGCAAGTTTGATTGATTTAGCTTTAGCAGTTTTAAATTTAGGGTGAATCCACTAATATGCTCCTGACTTCTGCGATCCTCTGTATCGAATTTCAGTTTTTTGTCTTTAATTTATTTTTATGATAGAATTCGAAGTTACCAAGGCTTGTAGCAACGTACAAGTTTATTGACGCCGCCTTCGATTAAGAAGAACAGTGAAAAATTCCGCGGAGTTCCTTAATTTACTCCAACTATCAGAAATGATGCCTCGTAAATTACTTTTGAAAGTAGGATCAAAACTAATGATACTCTGAAACTTAAGAGCACCAAAATTGAGCAATGGAACTCGACTATTAGTCAAAAAATTCTTCAACTACATAATTAAAGTAACTAGTTTGCCTAAAAGAATCGGCATATGAAAACGTACATGTTTATTCTGCGAATCCCCTTAATTCTATCTGATTTGCCTTTCGCTTTCTTAAGACTCTAATTCCCAGATCATCTAACCCTGGGGCGACTCCAGTTCCGCGAACTATGGCAACCACAGACCCTTCGATTCCTCCTCGTGGTGGCATGCGACTACCTCCTACATTATATTCTTACTAGCAGCAGAGCTGCATTTCTTTTAATGCTCTCCATACCGACAGTCACACTGGCCGCATCTCTGCGGAGTCTTTAAAGGTATACCACCGGTGTAACACCTGCAGGTAGCTTAGTTAAATGGATAATGTCCGTACAAGATACATTGGAGTGTGGTCAAAGGTTCTCTACCGCATATGCAGCGGGCTACTTCACCGCATCTCGGAACGCGACGTCGGACGACCACCTGCTACAAGCAGCCGCAGCAGAAAACCACAGCGTAGAGCTCGTGCGGTACGATAACGCCAATTACAGCTTCTCCTGAATCCGAGCACCGTTGTGGCAGCAGCTATACTTAAAACTTTTGCCCAGAGGGCGAGTGTAGCTAATTGAGTACAAGCTTCACCCTAAAATGACCACATCGATAACTGGTCAACACACCCTTCACAAGGCACAAGAGAGACACAACCCAACACATCACATCAAGGAACAATACACACACAAACGTCACATATCAATATATCGTATAAAACTACTCACTGATTCTCACTTCTTTAAATCGCGTAACTAGCAAAAGGGCTTGGCAACTTGATCGGAGACCATTTTTTCTGAAACACCGATCTAGCGCAGAAAAACGTCTCAACCAAAGCGCCAGCTATATGTCGACTGGTGCGTTGGAATCTGCTATCTTTATAGATTGGTCATTTCATTGATTGGAAGTGAAAATATTGCGTTTTAAGCATCAGTATATTTGTGTTATCAGTGCGAAAATTAGCTTCGAATAAAGAGCCAACATTAAATTTTGTTTTAAAATTGGTTAAACTGTTACCGAAACGTTTCAATTGATGAAACAGGTTTATGGCAACGATTGCCTATTCCGTAGCAAAGTGCAACGTTTTCAAAGTAGTCGTGAGGACATAAATGGCGATCAACATGTAGGCCAATCAAAATCCGTGATCACCGGAATTTCCATTGAAACTGTGCGTGAATTCAGCAAAAATCAGCCGAAATCTTCATTGAAATTCAGGGAAATGGAATTTAACATCTCCCTCCAAATTGATTTATCGATTTTGACTGAAAATTTGAACTTGCGAAAGGTGTGTGCACGGTTTGATCCGCACAAATTCACTGACGACTAAAAATTGCTCAGAATCCACCATTCGAAGGACGATTATTTGACCAAAAATCACATTTTAACCATCAACCACTCCATGTATTCACCTGATATGACTCCGTGCGACTTCTTCCTTTTCGGAAAAATGCATTTGCACATGAAAGGAAAGCGGTATGCAGACGCGGAGGCCATTCAAAAGGCTTGCTCTGGCATACTGGCGGCCATACCGGCCAACGAGCTAAAACTCTTGTTGGAAATACTTTTGGACTGTGCAAAAAGCTCTATTGAAGCAGAAGGAGACTATTTTGAATAAAATTAACTTATTTTTCTGAAAAAAAACATTTGTTCTGTTTATTTTTTAAGTCCTGTATACTTTGGAACGCAGGGTATTCCAAAAAAAAATATATATATATATTAAATACTTAAAGGATAGGTCGTTTAGGTTCGGTACAGCTTTTGGCTGGCAGGTTCCTCTTTCTACGAAACTAGTAATAACACTTCTGTATACAAATTTCCTTTTGCCCTTTCATTTACTTACATTCGACAGCTCTTACTTTGCAAAATTGTTCTTCTTATCCAAAAAGTCAAATAATATAATATCCATAATAGATCTAGGGAAAATAAATCTATGTCAATCCCACTAAAAACATAGCACAACCTTCCTAACCGCCAATCTTGGCTTGGTCACCGTTATTGCCTGATCAGCCCGACTGGGCCACGACCGTTTTAGTTTGATGTTGTTCGGATGACCCGCTGTTCATTCGTATATCCAGTAACAATCCACAACAGGAATGGAAAGGTTTTTTGTAATTCACAGATTGAAATTAGGATTTATCGCGTTATTTCGTGTGTCACCTAATTGTCGAAGTTATATTTGGATCAATCCTTATTTAAATAGCTTCTGTACGAGAACGACAAAACTAAAAGTGTTAAAAGGTTGGAACCATTAAAAATTTTTCAGATTTTCAGCCGCCTTGGTTGCGGTTTCATATACATATGTATGTATATCGAAGAAATGTGTAAAAAGTGTATGGTATTTTCACTTTGGTGGGGTGTTCAAACAATTCTGAGTAAAGATATCACAAAACTTTCAGAAATATGTTTTAAATGAAAACTTATCATTCTAAGGTAACCCTATCAAGATTTCCTAGGTGCTTTTGCTTCTTGCTTTGTTTTAGTCCTCATTTCTTCTTCATACATTACATACACCTCACACTGAGTCGTTTGAAAAACCGCCAGATATATTTTTATACTCGATGCCTTTAATATGCAACGCGTAACACTTCTTTTTGGCTGTAATCAGAAAATGTCTATTATATCCATAAATATAAGTAAGTGCGTGACGCAAAAAGTGGAGCAGTAGACTTTGTTGGCTTAGCGTAAACGAATACCTACCTACCATGTAGAAGTAAATTGATAGGAACGCAAGCAATCTTACAAAGAGCAAACGGATGACAAGGACTTCCGGGCTTAACGTCAAGCCGATTGGCTAACATGAAGATGGCGGCTAAAAAAGTGAATGAACCTCTGCAGCAGATTAAGTTAAGGCGCCAAAGACTAGAGTGCAATTATCTATTTGTGTCACGTGCAATTTACAAGAGTTGAGAAAACAAGCCTCCTCATTGAAGATGGTGTGAAAATAAAATTGCCTTGCAACAAGATACACAGTATTACGTGTAGGTTTAAGAAAGGTATGTACGTACATATGCGTACGTATATACATTATAAAATGAGTATGAAACTGTGGAATGATAATAGATTCTATGAATAAAAAAAGGTAAATCAAGTTATTTAAGAAAATCGTATAGTTCGATCCTTTATCAAGGTAAAATATAAAATGAAAACACTACATTTGTAGTGAACAATCAGGTTGGGTTAGATAGCTGGTCCCTTAGCAAGGCGGGGGATCACACTTAGATTGTTGTGTCTAGTCTTTTTTGCAGCCAGATAATGATACTGAAGTACCTGCCATAGCGAGCTCATCAGCTTTACTGCACTTCCGCAGTGACCAGGGACAAAAGCTGGTGTAATTATAAAATAACTTTTCAGCCGAACTCAAGGCCAATATCACTGTCTTACAATTGGAGTGAAAAGACATCACTCTGATTGAGGTTACGCTTCACAATTTTCACAACTGTCGGTTTTACGTTACCAGAATTTACCCGGATGTTATCCATCCAAGGGCAGTTATATCATAGATCTAATCCCGTTTAGATAGGTAAGTCCTTGCAGCGATGTTGCTCCGTATCCTCTTGCCTCGTGCTGGCATTGAGTTCAAACCGAGTGGACCACGAGTTACGTGGTACCATGCTGCCAACGCCTCTCACTCATTCCCAGGATAACCAACGGACTTCCGAGACAAACTCAGATTTTACAATTCAACTGCAACGTACTCCAGCAAGATCGCGGAGATAGTTGGATTCATGAGGTAGGAACGTGTATCGATAGTTGCGGCTCAAGAAGCCAAGTTAAAAAGCCGCTCAGATCCTCTGAGTTGTGAAGGTTTCATCGTCTTAAGTAAAGCTTGAAAGCTTTATATGGTCACATGGATGCAGTGAAACGCAAACGAGGAAGCTACAAAAATGTCAAAACACTGCACTCCGAACTATGACGGCATGCCTCTTGATGTCTCCAATCGAATACCTGCATAGTGAGGCCTGTATACTTCCAATTAAGGAGTAAAATGAACGGCCATCCAAGCATTTACCGCTGGGTTGCTTTCGCAGAAATTATTTCTGCTTGGAGTGGAACCACCTCTTTCCTCAACTAAGGCGACTACATAAAACACCTTCTCCGATTTTCTCCCAGTGAACGGCGTACTTGGAGTCAAACCGCCACCCATTGCAGACGAAGAGCTCCAGCTGTCGGGAAAGTAAAGAGTGACTTTTGCGCAGCTTCGTTATGGATATTGCAGCAGGTTAAACTACCTACTTATCCAGAATAAACACAGACATATCAAACATATGTCCCTCGCATGACACTAGGTACCTCTTTGAATGCTCTGCTAACCTTATATTTCTGACCCTTTTCCGACCCCGTGAAACAGTACTGGACCTATTGGATGCCGTCAATGAGAACTTCTCTAATGATTACAACCCTAACATTAAATACTTACTTACCTGCTACAAGAACAACAACAGGTTGCGCTTCGGAGCATTAGATCTACTGTTACTGTTACGTATGCCACTTTGATTTGGAAGATGCTGCAGAGGTCAGTATGCCTAAAATTTTAGCTGATGGAACGTTTCCGTCATTGTACTTCTCCATTAACCCTTCACGTAAGCTTTGTTCGATCTCTCAAAAAGCTCATCTCCATCAGCGAGTCCATCCTTTCTATACCTCCTTCAATGGTATGTGAGTATCGCTAGGCTATTAGACCTGATAATCCAATTATTTTGGCAGGAAATCAAAATGTACTTTGGATTCCAGAGCGGTACTCAAATTACCCCAATTTGACATTACATTAGATACGCAATATTTTTAAGTGGCAACTTTTTTCTCAGACAAGGGATATATCGATATATATCTTTCCTCAGCTTTTAAACTTCGATAAAAGCAGTATTCTCAACTCCGGCAAATTTCAGAGGGTCAAAATGGACTTACCAAAATGAAATATTCCTTATAAAATAAGGTCAGATTATAATATCTCAGGTCAGCCGAAAGCCTATGATGCTATTATTGTTATTATGTAAGCTTTAATAAAATAAAATAAAAAAATAAAAATAAAAAAAATATCTCAGGTAGTAATTGAGTCAACTGAAAACAGATGGAGCTTTTCAGTATGGTATGGTTGGCTCTCTTGCTATTGTTCACATTTTCGTAGCAAATAAAATTGTTTGGAAGCATCCTTTAATCGTATGTATTAAAATTTAACATTAGCTCGAAATTATGTAAACTTAATTAAGTGGAAAGTGAAAATTTAAAGCGATTTAAATTGACATTGAGACTTCAGCATGTTAAATAAATTATTACATTATCTATTACATAAATATTTTATTAATCTCTGACCAATGAAAGTACAAACTCTGTTGCAGAATCATATGTCGCTCATTTAAAATGCGATTTAAAATTACGCCATAATTATTTGTGGTCAGCATTTGTGCAGCAGGGCACTGAGGTAAGGTAAATACGAGTTGAACAGATTTGATCAATTACTGCAATTAACCTCGGTTTTTTCCACCAAATTATTCGTAATATTTCCGCATGATGCTGACAATGTTCCGTGTGCATTTTTAATTACGAGTTGTTAATTTAATGGAAGTTATATGTGGACGTTCGGGTAATTATTCATGACGAATCAATTAAGTCATTTTGTTAGCAATGCCAACGAGTAATAAATAGTAATTACTTATACATCAAAAGTAATACGGGCACACAATTTTTTAATTATGAACTAGTAATAAGTACTTCAAAAAATATCAATATATGATTTACTGAAAACTGGAGTAGTAAGACTTATAACACAGTACAACAGCTAATCTGGGCGACAGACAGTAATCACAAAAATGTTCCACAGTGTAATTTTTTTTTTTTTGCAAAGTTGTAGTCGATACGTGATAACTCACTTTTTGATAATCAAATGACGGTTTCTCGCAATACTTTACTTCAGAGTATACTAATTTTGATAATCTTACGGTTGTTTGTATCATCTAAAACTTATCCAGATAGATATAGGGTTAAACATATAAAATATCACGTTGACGGTACGAGTTGAAATCTAGGTGACTATCTGTTCGTACATGGCATATGGTTGGTAATTTGATTGCTCTAGGAATGAAATTTGGGGAGAATATTTTCATCATGACAGCATGCCAAAAATGGGTGAAATCGAGTCAATACTTCTTTAGGTCAGTATGTACGAAATCTTAAAAATATTCAGAAATAATTTCTTTCTAATATGATGAAATCAGCGCAATACTTAATCCTAATTTAATATAAAGTTTTGCCAACACTTAAATATATTCCCTCGGACTTAATCCTAACTTGGCTCTTGACTAGAACGCTAGTAGAAGTATTGTGGGCAACAAATAGTAAGACTTTTAAAATTAAATTTCGCGTGAATATCTATTTGTCGAAATATTTTTTTCTAGCCTGGTATGGCTCTCAACGACATCTGTGCCAAATATCATATCAAAATAGTCATTAGTTTAGTATTCGCTAGTCTTTCTGAAGTACATAAAGTGTATTCGGCACTTTTTACGATTAGAATGAGTGAAATTACTCAGAAAAGAAGTTCCATTAAATTTGTGCAGAGTAAAATTTCTGGTGCCGAAACATTCAGAATGTCTTTAATAATTATCTTCTGTCGCGAGCAAGTATTCTTGGTTGGTACAAATTATTCAAAGAGGGTCGAGAACGCGTTGTCGAACCACGTCCAAGACGGTCATCAACATCAACTGATGATCAACATAAGTCAAGAAGATAAAGGAATTGGGTGCTAGAGAGTCGATGACTAACAGCCAGAGAATATCATTGGAATATCAGAATACTCAGTGAAAACCATTTTGAAACATAATCTCCTAAGAAAAGTGAAAGCTCGATTGGTTCCAAAATTCGTAAATATTTTCGAAAAACAGCGTCACGTTAACGTCTGTGAAACAATGTTTTCCGACTATCAGGATGACATGAAACGCATTATTACTGACGGTGGGTGTTGGACAATGCATTGATTCTTCGTGAGTTTTTCGCCAAATTTTCAGCCAATATCAGGCCACACTTCAGACCGTTCGCGTAGCTGTCGCACTGGAATCAGCTGTTCATAAATTTGTTGAATGACGTAATAGTGTGATTGCTTTATATTTAGTTGGAAAATCACAGCCAGCAATTGTTCGTGAGCTCAAACACCTTAATGTGAATAAAGGTTTTTGTTTATTGCACCATCACTCTTTACAATGATACTGGTAGCATCGCAAAACTGCATGGATGTGGTCATGAAATGACTGCAATGTCACGTGAGATGGTTCGGAAATTGATGAAGCAACTTGAGTGAAATCTACGACGAAGTGCCAATCAAATGGCTAAAGAACTGTAAATATCCGACCGCAGCATCGGACGCTTATTAAAAAATGTGCTCAAGGTCAAGCCTTGCAAGTTCCAAAAGGCCCATGATCTCACACCGAACCAGCAAGAAGTAAGACTTGTGAAAGCGAAGCAGTTGATTCGCTTGGCCGGAAGCGGTCAAATTCCGAACATTGTGTTTTCTGACGAAAAAAATTTTCCAATTGAACAATTCGTAAACTCTCAAAACGATAGGGTTTACTTGACCGACAGTTCATACAAGAATCTAAGTCATAGATTGGCCACCAGGAGGCAGCATCCGTCACAGCAGATGGGCGCTCTCAAATTGTTTTCATCGAGCCCGGTGTCAAAAAATTATGAGGAAAGTATTCTGGAGGCTGCTTTGAAACCGTGGGAAAACAAAAATTTCGGTCGCAAACCATGGACATTTCAACAAAACTCAGCACTGTCTTATAAAGCGCAAGTGAACCAAGAATGGCTGAAAAACAACGTTCCAAGCTTCATTAAGACCACACAATGGCTCTCGAATTCACCAGCTGTGAGTCCAATGGATTATTCTCTCTGGGTTATTTTGGAGAGCAAGGTCCGAAGTAAAAAATATATCAGTCTCGAGCTGCTGCAGAAAGCCATTGTCGGTGAGTGGGCCAAAATACCGGCAAGTCACATTCAGCAGCTTGCGACTCGTTTTTTGACCGTCTCAAGGCCATAGTTAAGCCAAAAGTGGTCATATCGAGCAAAAGTGAATTGGTCCTGATTTTGTGATTATTTTCACACATTTTGTACTTTAAAATAAATAAAAATAATTTTTCAAACCGAATTTATTGATTTTTTAAATTTGGTTACACTTCGAGTGTCGGACCCTGTGCTATGTGTAATTTCGAGGAAACCGGTTTGTGTCAATGAGGCATTAAACTTGAATGGCTACGCGCATTGAAGGACATTCCAAAATTGACTTTAAGAACTGTCTCGAGGTTTGGGAAAAACGTTGGTATAAGTATATTGCGGCCAAGACTTTAAGGGATATGACATATATTTTGAAAAATAAATTAAGAAATTTAAATTATAAACAAAGTATATTTTTTGCTCGTAGTAATATTTAAGGTTCAAAAGCTAATAAAGCCTCCAAATCCAAGTCTCTTTTTATTTACATTTTACTATGTACATGCAACCATAAAAAGTTGTAGTAACCATAATAAAAATAATAACTTTGGACGCAAAAAATGTTGTGAATAAAAGAAGAAAAAATAAAGCAAGAGACATACTATTACTCAAATACTGATGAAAAAGATTGATATGAAAATTAAGAATTCGCAAAAAGGAATTATTTCGCATAACACGACAATGCCACAAGCGGCCAGCAGCAGAATCGAACAACAGCAACAAGCAAAACCAATAGCCATTGCAGTTGTCCACATCCGATTAGTTTGAGTGTTTGCACGCCGCAGAGTCGGTGAGTTCAAATAGCAACGCTGCTATGCAAATTATATTATAACAAACAAACTAATGCCGTGCCGGTACACACTCACCATATATGTATATACACGATACATAGTAGCCACAACGGCTAACGTTCGATTTTGCATATCTCATTTTTACACATTTCAATTTTTTGCCACTAACCAAAATCAACAAAAATAAAAACTTAACAACAGCAGTAGATGGTGTAGCAACAATTTTGCTGCGCAACTATTGCCCACAGGTCAAAAGCAATAACAACGATGCTTGAAAGCGTATCGAGTCGAATTTGAATCACATCGCATCGGATTCCATCGCTCAGGCCCCTGCATACAAAGCATTCTGTATGGCTCAGAAACATTCTATTCATACACGTACAAACACACGGCTTTGCCATTGCCGTTACTCCAGTAAGCTTATGAAATTCCGAAGATAAAATCCTAATAACATTTACCCCGCCGTCGATCGCCTTCACTTGCTGCACGTTCACATTTTTCGGTGAAACTTTTTGTCGCTGGCTTCATTCCGATTCATTTATGCATATAGAAGCACACACACATACACATACACATACATACATGCATACTTATTTCCTATACATATTCAATACCCTCCTCAAGCCAAAGTGCGGGCTTGACCACGCATGCCGTCACGTACCTATGTACATATGTATAAAGCGAGTCCAGTGACGGCGGCCGCCAATACAGAGAAGGCAGTCGAAATTGAAATTTTTTGCTGACCACCGACATGCCACGGTCATCGAGTTAACTCCGACGGTCATTGCCGCTGTGGAGACCAATGTACGCTTCCGCCTCCTATACGTCATCTCCCCGATATTTGTGGCCACTACCGTTTCTGCGCACTTCCGTACTTCCGTCGCCGCACATTCATTCATATTTTTCTTCATGTTTATGAATTCCGTTTTGTTATGTTTTGTAGCATTTGATTTCCGCCGACGTTTGTTGGCGTGCTGGTGCGCTGGCGGTGGGGGCAGCTTGTGGATTGGAATATTTTAGAGGCGTTGAGCCGGAAATTGGCCTGGTGTGATATGCCATAGTTTTTGATATTTTGCTTTATTCAAAATCTTTATTTAACCTTATGTAAATGCGGTTACCCATAGCTCGGTATTTGCAGAGAGATATATTTGTATGTATTTGTGTTTCTAGTCGCGTGTTTGTATTTTGGTTTCATTACTTTGGCTTGCTGTCCGGCACATATTTTTTAGTTAAATTATTCGCTTTGCAAGTTTTGGCTTGTCACTGGCCATAAAGATTTTGTTTTGATTCTTTATTTGGGAAGAATAATTCAAGCATCAACCTTTTCTTTTAAAGAATTTTGTAGCGTTAAGTGGTTACTCATTGTTCGAATCTTTTAAATGCATTTATTGCAAATTTGCGCTTCGTCTTTTATATAACCAAATTCAGAGACTTAAAATTTCTAATCCGCTTTCTCTTGATGAAGTACAGATCACCGTACCAAGGCAAAATTATACTATTTGGCGAATACCAGGTATATTCGTACTAACAAACAAATCCTTGTGATGTTAATTAATAACGGGTAAGGCTTCGCTTTATGGCCCTTGAGGAGTTCCAAGAAGATATGACGTTTTCGAGTCAAATCTTGTTCTGTGATGAGGGCCATTTCTAGCTCTATGCATTGCATCAATCAAAGAATTTATTAAGAGAACACTCCGGTGAGCATATAACTTCATGTTTTAGGCCACTAAGATCGTGTAATATCACAACGTTTAATTTTTATCCTGTGGGGATATATAGAGTCCAAAGTATATGCGAACAATCCCGCTTCGACTAAGGCCTTGGAGCAAAACATCAGGCGTGTCATTCGGCAGTTACCAGTCGAAATGCTCGAACTAGTTATCGAAAATTGGGCTCAACGGATGGATCATCTGAGACATAGCCGTGGTCAACATTTAAAAGAGGTAATCACCAAAAAATAAATGATCGAGAATGTTCTTTCGAACAATAGTAAACATTCCCCATTAAATTTGAAGTAAATTGCATGTTGCAAACGTTTTGCGAGTTACTACCTTCAAGAAGACGGCTTTGCACTGACCGGTTTATACTTCGAGTTAAACTATTGACTTTCTTTAACACAAAATTTCATGGACGTTCCATAACAGAAATAAGTAACGGGAACAAGCTACCGAAATCTTTATATTATACTTTCCTCGACTTCTTTTTGATCGTTTATTTAAAAAACCAAATGTACGCCAAAAGGAAATCGGTTGATAATGAAGTAGTTGGGCCAATCGGAAGTTGTTTGGAAATTCGAAAATTCAGCGTTCAACAATGCTATACGGCTGCACTGATACTGGCTATGGCGTTTTTTGACATTAATTAGGACCTGATAACTTGGTTAAGTATCAATCAATTCATATTTGATCTGTTAATTCATTCTTCCACTTGACACGGAGAACCTTTGTTTGTCCTTTGTTTTGGGATGAATCTGAATCGCTTATATCGGCTCATAGAAAGAGCTCTTGACATATCCGACAACTGGGCGGAGGGTCGAACATCACACGTAACTGTCAATCAGCAGAAAACAGGTTATCCTTGATATCATGAGAATACATACGTTCATACAACGCTTACATCCAGCCGACTCGTGGTTTTAGGTCATTGGAGCCACACTCGGCGTCACTTCGGCCGTGATATCATTCTCGACCCTGCTAATGAAATCGCGCAACTCTCTTGGTTCCTGAGGAATAAAACACAACGTTTTCATTCCCCAGTAGAGTAGATTGTTCCAATGATCTTTCAGACCGCAAATTTTGACTTAACAGTTTCTCAGTTATGAGCTCAGTTATGAGCTTCTTCTCTAGGAAGCAAGTCCATAAAACTTGTAGTTAAGAGCCATGCAGCGTTTAAAGCTATATGAAGTGCGTTAAGTTATGCAAGCAGGCAATAACTAGGCTCTCAGTAGTTAACTCAGTAAAGAAAATGCAGGAAAGGTACACAATTCCGAGAAACTGTCCCACATCTTTCAGTTCCTTCAAGGGTTGTTTCAAACAATGGTCCCTGGAGGTTCATAGATTGGAGGTCTTGGAACACTAGCAGCACAGGAATGGTGAATAGACGAAAAACTTTCTACATCCGAGCTAAAGGGAACTAGTAAAATTTTAGGGGTCATAAAACTTTAGGAAAATGGAAAAGTATATTTAGCGGTCAACATGAGCATAGGATGATGGCACAATGAAACGGGATACATTCCTCGGCTCTCAGTGCTCCAACTGAAGAGTCATTGGACAGCAGGGGTGGAAAAAATTATGTATTTTATCAAATTAACTGAGCTGCGGAATAAGGCTTAGTTTGATTACCACCAAAAAGAACAATGGGTCTGATGGTGTTCTAAGTTCGACCCTTGGTATGTAACCAACCACCCAACCTACAAGCCGTCTATGCCACCAATCCTCGGACTTTTGTTAAGCTCAGAGGGGAGATTCAAGTTGAAATCATCACTACTACAGACAATTTCGAAAAGGTAACGGGGGAGCTCAGAGGGGAAATTCAAGTAGAAATCATCACTACTAAGGGCAGAAAGCGCAACAAAAACTTGTCATTTCCTCTAGCTAATAATGGCAATGATAAGGTCTTGAGCATCTCAAAGAACCAGATGAACATTACTCAGTTCATTCTATCGCCAATTTCGATAGGATATTTACTGGACCAGTTCTATTTTTAAACTGATAAAATAATTATACTCATATACCGAATTAATGATATCATTGTAGAGGATTTGATAACCCATATATTGAGAAATTTTATGACTTGGTTAGTGGTTGAAAAGTCAGATATCCAATTTTTTGTTGTCATTTTTATGATAACAAAGATCCGAATGATATTCAGGGTCCAAATTTATTTAGAATATTATGCGCTAGAAACTATATGTATAATCTTTGCAGGATTTCTAATGAGTTCATTTGTATCGCGGCTTGACTTACGCTCACATGTGCTCATAAATACAAGTTTCCCATAGGTGCGCTGGTAATTTACACGCACAATCATTTAATTCCTTCCGTGTGCGCAGTCTCGTCTCAATCTCTGCTTTAACTCACAGGTAAGTAAATTACCTAATTGCATTTTGGGAATGGATTTGATGAATATAAATGGCTCTATATGAGCACGGCTATCTAGTCTATCGAGATAGTTACACACATGCAATTGTGTTGGATACACACGAGTGTAAACGTAGCATGCGTAGATAGACAAGTGAAGAAGCATACGCGGGGCTGGTGGCAGCTTTAAATAGCTCAACAAACTTATTCATTAGACTGACGTCTACATATGAAGATGGAGTAGTCAGTGTAAAATTTGGCGGAGGCCAAATTGTTGTTGTTATTTTCACGTCACATGAGATTACCTTAAAGTGTAAGCCTATTGAAGTTGAAGTCGAAGCTCATTAACTCTACGTGCGTCTTCATTATTGTTGAAGTTAAGTTGTTAACGGTTAAGGAAGTGAGTTCAGCGAATATACAGCTTTTACACATATGTGCCAACTGCATACGTATGTACAAATTAGTTGAAATTACCTATGATTACACATAATGGGTAAAGTCTTGGTATTATTCAAAATTTGCTTATCCTAAAGATTTTATGCACTTGCGGTTATAGAACTGAAATTTAGGTATACCTTGCTTGTAAAGGAAATGTAATGGCTTATGACATTAATAAAATTAGTATTTGGAGGGCTAATTTTATAAGAGGTAATTTTGTAGAGACTTTCTAAGCAATCAAATTCGGTCGGTTCTGGAAATGTTAGAAATATTTATAAGAAAGATATTATAGCCCTATTTTGCATGCCGACTAGTTGTTGCTAGGCAGTCGCATATGCATTAGCTCATATTCATATACAATTGAGTTGCCAGTCACCATTGTCAATGCAATATTTACCACTACTAAGCGTTCTTAGAGTTATAAATTTAAAGACAGGAGAGTGTTTACATTTTTCTCTTCTTTTGCATAATTTACCACATCTGTACCGAAAAATCGTTGCTCTTTAAATACAATAACCTAAAATCATATAAAAATTTTTATTGCTTCTGTATTCTCATAAAACTCCCAACATTAGGTATGAGTTCGTGTCCATTGCTTGGTATTTGCAGAGAACATTTATTTAGAGAGTGATGAGTTGACGGCGGAAATTGGTAGTTCTCAGCCGATCAAAGACTGATGACGACAAGAGAATACTCGTACTACCTTTTAGCGTCGTCGGTTTAAATCCGTTTCACTACTCCCTCCTAATAAAATATTGAATATTAGTGAAAATATAGAAACTGCTTTCGATTTCTAAAGTATTAGAGAGTAACGAATCAAACTATCTGATAAGGAGCACGTATTCCGAGAATATGGTTGGACTAAATCCAATCAACAAGGAGGAGGCCCCACAATCTGCGCCAACTACCGTGGGATGAGTTCCCTCAACATTGCATATAAGGTTTTAACGAGCGTATTTTGTGAAAGATCAATAAACTGCTTGGAGCTTGTCAGTGGGACTTAAGCCCTGCAAAATCAGCAACTGACCAGATATTCACCAAGCGCCAAATCTTGGAAAAGACTCGTGAAAATAGGATCAGCACGCACACTCGTTACTTCGTTATGAACCAATCTTCTTCTTAAAAGCTTTCAAAAATCTGTTGTGTGTAAGCGATGAAGAAAGGTATTGTACTATTATATTTTAATGAGGTATTTTCATAAACATTTGTATCCAATTCAATTCTTTAACTCTATTCTTGCTTGCAGATGCATATTTTGACAAGGGAGCGGTGCTGGAACACAGGGAGCAAGTCGATGACAACTAGTTCAATGTTTGATATCATAGATAATTAAACGTAGCTTTCTTATAACTTAGTACAATAGCAATTCCGTTTTGATAAAAAATTATATGATGTTAAAAACCTTAAAGAAGTTAAAAACGTAGTAATTTGTAAGGTACAATTACAAAAACTGCCGAAATTTTTAAATTTCGCCATAGTTGAAAACATTTACCTTGCATACTTACTCATATCAGCTAATACTTATATGATCAAAATTCCACCTTTCAATAGAGGCGACAATTTGTATGTAAACGAAGCACCAAAGCCTTTATCCAGTCATTGTGATCAAAGAAGATGGAAAAAGTCAGAAATATTACAAGCTGTCAAGAATGAAAGCCACATTTGTTTGCGTGTACATAACCCATTACAGCCATAGCCACATATACGTTATGGTACATTTTCAATAAAATTCAATTATTTTTGGGGTAGTTAGGCTCACAATTTATCGCTTTCTTATTGAATTTTCTCCTTAGTCGCGGTTTGACAGCGAAGCCAATTTTTCATACAAAGAAATTACAAATAAATGGAAAACAGATTTATAGCCCTGTTCTCCGCAGAAAATGCAGCGCTGAAGGGCACCTTCTAACCGCCTGTGAGGGGATACGCGTTTGTGCGAGTATATGTAGGTACATGTGAATAAAGGCACACTGGCTTATCTTCATACATGAGCACATACTTATATAATATGTCAATGTTCCATATACCCTAGTGTAAATATACAAATTCATGGAAAGTGTTAAAAGCGTCGATGACAGCCGCAAATTTGTGCATTTATCAAATTATAAAATTGCATGTTGGGGGATTATGACATGGCGGTTATACCCAGCAGGAAAATAACAACCCTTTTTTCTGAATAATCACTAGAGATGAACCTGGGAAATTTGAATATTCTTATTCGCTTAAGGTTTGGCGAACTTGACCACCCACTCCGCAAGTAAACTTTTGCACCAGAAAATTATGTTTGTAAAGGAATGAATTTAAAACGACTTTTGGGTGGAAGTTGTTTATGAAAAAATGCAATAGAAGGAAATATTTCATTTCTTTAATTTAAGTGTAATTCAAAAATTAAAAGTAATTCATTTCCAGCATAAAATGTTGTAAGTTCTAATGTGTCGAAGGATAAAATAAGAGAGTGTCTTGAATAAATTTCATTTGTTTTGATTGTTATCTGAAAGTAATCCGTTGAAATGGTTCTATTCTACCGACCACAGTATATTAATTTCTAAAGAGTAGAATGGCCTTTAGTATTAAAATGTATACTTAATTGCAGCACTTAGCTTTATTGCATTCTGCTGATTTGGGCTTAAACTGTTTACAGAGTAGAAGATACAGTCGTACATAGCATTCATATTTAGGAAAAAAAACTCATATGTTGGGCTTTTTGAACAAATTTCAGAAAATATTTGGTTAAAACTTTGCACAAACACGGCTTTTGAGGTATGCCAATTCGAGACAAAAAAATCAAAATCGGACCCCAGTACGTATGGCTGACTTTTTGTCGAATATATCTATCAATGTGTGAGATATTTTATCAAAATTGGGGGAAAATTATCTTTTGTATATTTTTTTTTTTGTAATAAATTTTCAGTAATAAACAAATAAATATTTTGTCGCCTTCAAAGTAGTCCCTATCAGATGTAATGCACTTATGACAACGATTTTTTCAGTACACGAAACACTTTCCATAAGCATTTTTTAGGATGGCCTGCAGCCCCTTCAGAGACAAGGTTCTTCGATCGACTGAATCAGATTTCACGGAGCGGCATTTTCAGTTTGGGGAACAATGCGGTTGATGAATACGGTGATTAATCAATAATATACATTGTGTTTCTGGATTTAAATTCGGACACAATCGTATCTGGATGCGGTGGTACATTGTAATCTTGTAAAATCCTTGAATTGTTCCTCTACAATTCATGCTGTTTTCAGCGGACGTTCTGAGAACTCCTTATTGATCGTCTGTCCTTCCAGAAAAAAATCATGATGTACCACGATTATCGAAAAAAAAAATTATTAGCGTCATCTTGATTTTTGTGCGACTTTGGCGCAGTTGTTTTGGTTTCAGCACGTTATTTTTCCTTCATTCAAATGATTGTTGACTTCTTTGCATATACAACTCATAAGCCCACGTCTTATCGATAGTCATAATGTTTTTCGTGAATGTAGAATGGGAATTCGCAGGATCAAGCACGTCCAAAGAGATCTGAGATCTGTTTACAGTAATCTTTTTGAAAAAATATCAGCTTTATCGGGACAAGACGAGCAACAACGACTTTCATACCTGAAGTATCTAACAAAATCAATCGAACCGTCTCTGGAGAGATGTCGAGCTTTATTTCCACCTGCCTAACATTTACCTGACGATTTTCAAGAACCATTTTCTGCACTTTTTTAATATTTTCTGAAGGCTTTGTACCACTCGTAGACATGTGTTTTTGATAAAACTGAATCACCGTAAGCCTTTTACAACATTCGCAGTGAATTCGCTTATTAGAAATTTGAGACGAATCCTTTGTTCGATATTAGTATCTACTGTAAAACTCGTAACATACGAGAACTACTGATATGTATACGATGTATATATAGAGCTCTGGTATGGTGACCAGCGCTAAACAAACAATACAACATTAAAAAATTAAATGGTATACAAAGAGCAGCATGTGCGGGTGTTACTGGTGCAATCAGGTCATGTCGGACTGATGCGCTCAACGTGATCCTGCATCAACTACCAATGGACATTTTTATTCAAAAAACAGCAGCTATTGCGGCGATAAGAAGAAAAGAATTGGGAGTTTGGAATCAGCAGAACTACGGACATAGTGTAATCTTAAACAAGCTCACCATTAATAAATCAGACTACATTCTCGAACGCTAGACTTCAATAGACACTTCCAGGTGAGGATACCGTCTAGACGAGAATGGAGAAGAGGTTCAATAGAAGAGGAGGATACCATCTCAGTCTATATCGACGGATCCAAAATGGACTGCGGAGTAGGAACGGGGGTATTCTCCGCAGATCTTGGCATATCTCCCTCTATACGTCTACCGAACTCGACTAGCATCTTCCAAGCAAAAGTACTAGACACAGAAAAAGCCTGAGAAGCTCTATTAGAAAACCGTGGGAATATAAATAAAGCAACTATATTTACGGATAGTCAGGCGGCGCTCCTGCCCTTGACAAATTACAGCATAGTTCACAACTGCAAGAGAGCACTAAGCTCAATAAAAGACAAGCTCCAACTAACCTTGATTTGGGTTCCCGGCCACAGGAACATTTTCGGTAACGAAAGCAAACGAGTTGGCAAAGGCAGGAGCTTTCCTCAACGAATCCGAGGCGGAGCTGATACCAAGCCCATAACTAAACAATTATGGCCAACATATGACAGGAAAAGAATCAACGACTTATTAAATAGGTCAAGGAAAAGTATTTACAGAGTAACAACTACCACAACAGGGCACTGGCCATTTGGGGAACACGCATCCAAAATGGGTATGACCTACAACGACATCTGCCGTGGCTGCGGAGTAGCAGGGAACAAGGAAACAATCCTCCACTTTCTCTGCGAATGCCCGGCTCTGGCACAGATACGACACAAAACACTCGGAATCCACCAAGCACCAAACCTTGAATGGATTTCCCCAAAAAGCATATCGGCATATCGAAACCTCAAAATGGTTTGAGGGAGAGGGTGAAACGTAATGCTTTTAGTACAACTTTTGGTGGGGAAGTTGAATTAAATATGTAATAAAACTAAAAAACCAATATCTTCTCATGCAACTCACCATTTCGTCCAACAAAGAAGTTGAACCCTTTCGCTACATTTCATAATATACTTTAGGTACTTAGCCGCTTTTGATGCTTGAAAAATGCAGGAGTATAAAATATTTGGTCAAATCTGAACTTAGTGTTTCCTCACTTGTTTTTTAATACATTATTTACAACCCTGGTCCAGCAGGATTTTTTAGGATGTGGTACTAAAAATAATAAATACATCCACAAGAATAAGGCTGCGAGGATGCCTTCAAAAACTGCGAGTTTGAAAATATTATAGATTCACTGTTACACTTAATCTGAATAATAAAATGCGCATTAGTAACAGATTTTTAAATTTATGTCTTGAAACGTTACTTAAAATTAAATATGGTACTTTTACTTTTCCACGAAGATTGGTTCTAAGCTAAGCATGCCCGCAGATTGTGCGCCGAGCCAAGCAGAAATGGGAAAATGCGCTCGGATCAACTTAAAGCGTTCACTATGCGGTTACCTAAATTTAAGTGGGAGAGACAGAATTTACTCAAATACATATATTCGATAATTATACTAAGTATATTAAGTAAAATATGGTGACAATCGCCGAGACAGAGGTCTATTTTGAAGCAAAAAAGGCTAATGGTATAGCTGTCTATCGCAAGTTTTCAGCCTGCGTGGTATTTATACAAGTATTACATATGGTAATGAGAAGGTTTATAAGAATAAAATCTAAATACAAATTCTGTGTTAAATTAGTGAAAATTTAATGATATTTAACTGTAAAGTTAAAAAGGAGTTGGCCGCATTGTGGCGTATAGAAATTTTCGAATATATTTATCAGCATATAAATAAAATGATTTTTCTGTTATTGAGTAAAATTAGCCCAACCGTCACATCTATTTGCCATACTGCAGTTATACCACTTTTACATGTTATTGACTTAAGGCCGTTGATGTAACGTTCGAAGCGCAATCAAAGTGTGCGGATCCGTAGAAAAGGTTTTACATACATATGTAAAAATGATGATTGGTGGAAAATGAATTGCTCAAATTGGAAAAGTTGTAACTTAAAGTTGTGAAAACCACAGTTTCTGTTGCCGTTATTTCAGCTTACTGTGCAAGGAACATAAAGGAAGTGGCACCACTCGAGACGCACCGATTCATACAGAAGTTTGGTACGTATGCAGGGGGAAAATAACTTCTAACTGCAATCAACTAGAAGAAGTAGTGCATATTTAAATCTTTCAACTGACATGAATGGGCATGAGCAGCTGTAAGGATTCCCACATAGGAGAATCCATGCAGTGTTAATTCTCTGCAACTTTTACTTGCACAGTTTTCAAGTGGTTACCTATTTCTCGTGATTGATTTATTCATCAGTTAACAGCGAAGTGTGCTTAGTAACTCAAGTGAAGCATATAGTATGATTATATAGCATTAGCTTTCCATGTGTGTGTATGTGAGTACATTCCCCCATAAATAATGCGGAAGTGCTTAGAAAATATTATGAAATTATGCCACTTCGGGCGCTCAACAATTAATAATTGTTTATTTAAAGTGCATTAGACAGAAAACAAAGTTCCAAGCGCTTACCTAAACACCTGACTATTAGAGAATTCATAACAGGCGCGCAACCGGGCCTTAGCGCCACTGCCGCTAAAGTGTCTAAGTGCTTGTGCCATCCACCGCGCGGTGTTTCATTTGCAGATGCAATCAGCGCTCATCGGTCGCGTCATTAGAAATTCTCAAAATTTCTAAGCATTTGTGGCGGAATTTCGGCCGAGTTCGCGCGCAAAGTTAGTGCATTGTTGTTGTTATTGTTTGTTGGCACTTTCTCGTCTGGCAACAGGCTGCAGGCGGCAAGTCATAACCATCAACGCCCAGCGGCGGAAACAAAGGCGACACTAGCAATAGCGGCGCGGCTGCAGTGCAGCAAAACCAAATAGTCACAGTTACAACAACAATAATAAAATTGATTTAACAACACTTGTAGCAACATGGTTAAATGTGATGTGTTGCATGCAACAGCTGCTAGCAGCCAACCAAGCCATTGTTGTGGTGGGTATAAGTATATGAAACGATTCTCGGCAAGCGACTGAAGTTGCTGCTCCGCTTGCGTACATAAATACATATATATGTGTATGTCGCCGCATATACATATGTGCATCCATTGTGTGTGTGCATTTTGGTTGCAAAGTAGCGGTATGCGCGGGCACGAGCTTCGCTGTTGGCAGGCAACGCGTGAATTTGTTAGATACACAAACAATACGTTGCAGCCAAGACAAGTTAATATGCAAGCGCACACAGGCACGCACACCAGCACACCAACACACATGAGCGTTCGTTTGCTAAAACCTCACACGTTCACAAGGCACGCGGCAATTGTGGTGTTGGGAAATTTGCATAGTGTACACGGCGTATGAGCAACTTTTCAATTGCATTCCCTTGCCAACACACAAACTCACACATAAATATACTTGTGTACTTACAGTCATGTACTGTTTATAATACAAGCGCACATATTTCGCTCTGTTATGTTATGGTACCTTAGATAACTGGCAGCTGGCAGCTGGCGTTGTGTACAAACCATATTAAAGTAATTACAATAATAACAATGGCGAGAAACACTTCAAAGCGCTTAAACATGTATAGAAAGCGAATTTCTATGAAAATTTAATGGGAAAAACTTTGCGGCGAGAAAAAAATACGCGACATGCTGCATTATTTTAAAATCAGAATTTGCCATAATCTCTTTCCTATTAAACATTATTGGACGTTATTACTAATACATTTTTTATGCACTGAATTGAATATATTGAGTTTGCCAGAAGTTTGTAATAAAAATGTATTATATATAAACGATCAGAGTTGACGAGCTAAGTTGATTTAGTCATGACCGCATGTTTGTAAACACGCGAACGTCTTCTCCAGTTTTGAGATATCGATCTGAAATTTTGGTTTAACCTTTCAGTTTATTTACTAATTTGGCCTTTTTCTTTGTAATAAATCATAAACACAGGGTGTAGATAAGTAAAAAATTGTCTATACGAGAACATAATTCGGACCGGTCGGTTTGTATATCAGTTAAATGCTATGACGGTCTGACCTGAACAATTTCTTCGAATATTATAGCATTGCTTTCGATAGTAAGCAATTTTGTGAGAATATATTTTTAGAAAAAAAGTTTTCCTCCTAAGGGTTTAATAACGCTCGTTCAGTTTGTATGGCATATGAGTAGCTGTCGCTGTGGTTCGAAGTCTGAAGTTTCTCAATTTAAGAAATTTTTTAAGGAGAAAAGCACGTAAGCAATACACGATTTTCAGAAATGCTAGCTTAAAATTTTCTTTAGATTCCTAAAAACATTATTATATTAGTGAATTAATTCTGTGTGTAAATAATTTTATGACAAAGCGTTTTTGTTAGAAAGTTCAGTACTGCAGGTATTCTGTAAGACAGCGCGCTTGGCCTAACGCTACATATGATTTTCATTACCGACATTACCAACAATATATGACGAAAATTTTTCCCTAGCTACAACGACAACGACATTCTTCCCTCCGTTTACTCTACAAATGAAGCTTCTGAAACTGAACTCAAAAACAGCTGAAAGAAGTAGCATCCTGAACTTCAAAACTGGAATATTATGGTAAGTGCAACATACAATGGATTACCCTAGCGTCAATTTCAATCAAACACTCTTTCACAATTCCAAAATGCTTTAAGGTAGTAGTCTGGTAACTTATGCCTATTTTAATGACTTCTTTGGAGGGTGGTTTTTTATAGGAAAATAAAAAAGAAATATCTTAAATATTTACAGTGTTTTTATTTACATATTGAAAATATAAAAAAATGTATTTGAAAAAATTTAGTACTTTATTACTATTATTATCGTCACTCGAAGTTGGAACCTCAAAAAAAAAAAAAAAAAAAAATTGACGTGGGTGGCCCGGGTGATTTTGGCTCTTGATGTTATCTGAAATCAAATATTCTTGTTTATTCTTGACCTAAAGACATGTCATTCTGGTGGAAACTACTGAAGTTAAATATCAAGGGTAAATAACAAAATGGGGACTTTGAAAAAAAGTCCTTTTATTTTAGCAAAGAAAGGGTTGTAAAATAAAAAGATAGGGGTGAAAAAAATTCTCGTTAGTTCCGACGAGAACTATAAGTGTGTAGAACAGAACGTTAAGATTCGAAAGCAATCGGATTAGTAGAAAAAAAGTTAGGACCTGGGCCGACCAGAAAAACAATGTTTTAAGAAAAACGCGATTAAAATTCAGCAACTCCGAGAGAGAGGACTCCGAGGCGCTCTGCTCTAGGAAACTCGTTATAACTCCCGAAATATTTCGAATTTCTGTCTGAAATTTTCACAGTATATTCTCAAGACATTGTACTTTCAAATTAAGCAAAAAAATATTTTTCGATTTTTTGAACCCAAGTTACAAGATTACCTTAAACTAAGTTCCCTTAGCCAGAACACTCACATGACAACAACACATGAAAGCTAAACCATATCGGTATAAAATCAAAACACGTAAAATATTCTGGTAATTGAGCCTAAATCGGAACTTAACCTAAAGAAAATAGTTTAACATACTTATGAAAACATTTTAAAACCGGTTTGAACACACAAAATCCAAATCTCGATAACCGCAAGTAAATCTGACATGTAAATAGTCCAAAGATATCAGTCAAAAATCCTTGAAATAAATACGGTGAAGTGCGAGATTCAGATCGTTAATAAACTACGCTGTCACCCAACATACACGCCATCAACATACTAGGCAAGAGTGAAGGGACACGATGACTGCGGAGATGTCATCTCTTAGGTTTACCATATAGATTTTAAATTTAACTAACTATTCTTTATTATGATTATTATACAAAATTAGTGAAAATGTGAAATGTACATATATGAGACAAATCTTATACGTCAAGTGTTTTTAAAGTAATTATTGAACTAATTGTAATTTCAGTGGCAGTGCCAATTTTTATATATAATTGTGTTTGCTTATTGTCACACGATAGATTGTAATAAATAAATAACATTAATTAACAGTTAGGGGAGATCTAATTTAATATATTAGGAAATACCGTCAGGTCCATAACGTTTGTAAGTTGCTTGTATATGTGGTCTAGGGCAAGTTTTCAACATATTTTTTCCATTTCACGCACAAAAATGCTTGATTAGTTCTGATTCAATTTGTCCACTTGGTATTTGGAGAAATGATTTTTCACCGCAATGTGGCATATGGCCTGTATTATTGAAATATTATTATTGAAAGGTAAAGTCTTCTCTTGACAAATCAAGACCAAACTTCCTCATAATTTCTTCCCTTATATATGGTGGGGAGGCATGGAGAATAAGATCATTTGAAGAGTCGGCCTTAGGAGTACTCGAGAGAAAGGTTTTTTCGGCAGATTTGTGGTCCCCGTAAAGAGGAAGAATTCGAATATTGTATCTTAAGTGGTATAGCAGAAAAGAGGGAGGGACCACGCCCATGTTTTTCAAAAAATTTTAATTCCCAAATAACCTTTGTTATTGCGATATCCTGTGTGAAATTATAATTCTGGTTACATCCTAATTTAGTGCTTAGTTATGACACTTTATATATTGTCGCTTAAAGGCACTTTGTAGGCATGGCCAAGTTTATCTTCTCAATTTTTATACCATTGCAACATGTTGTAGGGTGCATAATAATTTTGTTAAGTTAACGGTTTTATGTTTCACCTAAGACTTATCGAGATTATATAGGGTTAGGTATTGAGGATGACATGACGAGTGACATAGCTCCGCCATCAAATAATTATAACGCACATTCTCCTATTCTGGTATAGAAATTTAAAAATATCGAAATTTTTTATTTTATTTATTTTCAAAGTACATATAACTATTCAAGAATATGGGGACAAGAGGATTTATCAAAATTCAAATTATTTTCGGAGATATACGCATTTTTCTGACCCGACATCCAAACTGGTTCGGCCGGAACTAATTGAACAAAAGGCATTAGGGAAACTTTAAACGCGTTTTTCTCAAGACTGTCTTTTTCGGAACAATACCCACAATTTCTCCGGTTCTACTGGACCAATTTACTTGAAATTTTTATAGAATCTTCTTTATAATTTTCTATTTTTTTTATTATTTTTCAAAAATTCTAAATAGTCAGAAAATGATTTTTTTTTCAGGCAGTCGCCATTTTGTGAAAAAAAAATGTTTCTCAGTTTTCCGTATTTCCAACCATTGCAACATTATTCTAGATTGATAATCTTTTTTTTTGTTTCAGATAACTAGGAGGTTTGAAATCATGGGTATAGTCACGTGGACATTTTTGAAGACCCCCCACTTCGAAAGCTCATAACTTTTGAAATTTTTGACTTTTTTCAGTTCTTAATTTTTTCTGTACTCTTCTAAAATTAACAAATAACTATGTAATAAGAAATGGATAGTAAAAATATTAATTGCCTTTTTTTACGACACTTTAAAAATTACCTGAAATTCATGCTTCTAGACCAGAATACCCCCCTAAAGCTTTAAAAACCAAATTCGTACCGACGTTGGGAAAATCGATGAAATCGGAAGATAACATTACTCTCTCCCCAAATAAAGATACAGTTAAAAATTACTAAAAAGCTAGATAAATCAATAACTATGTACGCCGGAGACTTTAAATTTCACCCTCGAGATGGTATGACAGAGCTTCAGAGGGGCCTGCCCACTTTCAGGTGAAATTACATATCTTGTGACCCGCCTGACCGATTTCAACCAAATTGTATACAAGACATGCCTATTTCAGAGTGTGAGAATGGCCGAAATCTGACTACAGCCACGCCTACGTACCAAATAAAACAATTTTAAACTCCATTTGATAATGTATACAAATCAATAATGGACTCAACTGTGCACGAATAGTTCGTTTGAGATGTGCCACTTTATTACTAAAAATTGCCTGCATCGAACCAAAACCTTTCAAGCTCCTAGGCACTGAATATGTATACCCAGTGCTTACAGTTGACTTTTTACTCAAAATATCTATCAATGTGTGAGATATGGGGTATAATTAAAATTCAGATGATATACTTTCCTGACAGTATTATATAATATTTGTGTGTCAAAAATGGGTTGAATTGGGTTAATACTTCCCTTAGTCCCTCTATACCTAACATAAAGATTTTCAAACTTCGGTTGTCTTTAATTCGCATGTATTAATTAAATTGAGAGTGTGTCTTACTTATAACGGTGCGCATTTTTGCTTGAAGTGAATAAAATCAGGGTGAAAGCTCGCCCTCGACTCCATATTATTACTAAGCCCTATGTACTGGTAGTTACTTGCCTGTATTTGATTCTTGCGAGTTCCAAGGGTATGAAATGTTCGGTTATACCCAAACTTAGCTCTTTCCTCACTTGTTACTAATTTTATCACTTTCACAGACAGTCACTCGGATTTATACTCGCCCCATCATTCTGATAATTTTTTTAGGTGATACAAACAACCGTTGGGTATAGCAACATGTTGCAAGAGTATCAAAATACATACATATATGCTCTAGGTATGTACAAAGCTTAAAACTGAGAAAATTATGTTTTCCCCTTCAATATACGTCTTTCAATCTTATATAGTATGTTAAGCCCTTTAAAGATTCTATAATACACATAAAATATGACACAACAACATCAACAGCAACAACAACAAAATTTCAAAATAGTACTGCGAATCCGAACAGTTTATAAATTTCTCTTTAAATACTTCAACATCATCAAATCAATTAATAATCTTATTGTCAATGATGTAAAGGTATTTATTGACTGCACTGTGTAATTAATTACTCATAATAAACGAAAAGGATTAAGTGTGTAAGAATGAAATTATTTCTGCTTAAAATAGAAAATGAATAATATATGAATCAAGTTAATAGCTGCCTTTCTCTTTCTAGGTGTGAATGTCTTTTGATTATCTTTCGAGCAATTAAATAGTGAAAATTTGAAAATACCTCGAGATATTTTGCATAATTTTGCACTCAAAAGTATATTAAGTTTACAGCGTTGAGAATAGGTCGTTGCAGCCACGTTCGCTAGTTTATATGCTTGCATATGTATATGTATAACAATCTGAATTTGTGCGGGTTACTTTTCTCCCCAAAGTGCTGTTCATTTGTCCGTATCACCGACTGTACCTTTTAGCTGATGTACAAAGTGATAGGTTAAAAGCAAATCCTTGTATGGAAAACTTTTTTATTTGACAAGATGTTTTTTCGAACTTTACATGGCTCATTATCCAAGCCAATGTATAATCTCGAAACTTATTGTTCAGAACACTTATCAAAATCGAAATAAAGATTTCTATCGACATAAAGGATGTCTATGTCAAATAATTTGGAAAAATAAATTGCAAAACGTTTTCCGTTGGATGCAAACTGTTCAAGATTACGAATGATGCCAAGCCTGAATTTGTGTGTTTTAGCGAATGTCTCAGTTGAGCGTACATGCAGCCAACCGGGCAACACCAAACAGTGCTTGATTTAACTGATCGATCCAAAATGTTATCAGAGTCTTAAGTATCAATGGCCTTCCGGTAAATCAATGGAATATTCCATTGGTACTGATGCCCCTTCAGGTCAGGAAGATCCGATATTTTGTGCTGATGTACTGACGGGTGTCTTTCTAGAGGGTTTAGACAGTATATACTACTTCAGCGCAGTCTCGCATTCTAAATACTCGCCTCGATAGAGTAGTATTCGGACCAGCCATAAGCTTCCCACAAACCAAATCGCATCAATCACCAATTCGGCGGCTTCTATAAGTCAAGCGGAGGCTAACGATCTATGAGTGTCTACGCGGGCACCACATCGAGAATATATTATTCTCGACCACATAGATATTAGCAAACAAGATGCCACCACCCAAGGTTCCAGGGGTTTGCAATGCTTCCGCGAACACATCGAATTTGATTCCCGAAACTCACTTTTGAGTTCCAAAATTACATACCACTATTTTCGAAATTTTTTCCACGCTTTCATAGCAGTTACTGCAGAGGCTGCGATTAGTTTTCATTGGTTCTATTTTTTACGTGGCGAGTCCCAAACCCAACGCTCACTTTATCTCGCCTTCAAACGGATGTTCTTAGGCTACCCAGAGGATACTTGGTGAAATACAGAAAAACGTGAGCTGCTTGAGCCATATGTAAGAGAATCGTTTCTGGCCACTCCCAAGTGAATAGTGATCAGAGAACTTTCCTCACCTGCGTGGACTTCTACACATGACTACATTCTCCAATTGGCGCAACGTAGCGAAAAGATGAAACGACTTACGCGCTGTTCTTAACTCGGCTATAATAGCATAAGCGGTGTCTATGCCAGTAAAGAAGAAGAAGTTACTGTAGACGTGAAGAAGATGTTCCGACTAAAAAAGCTTCTAACCAAGATGATGGATAACGTCCATCCACCTCAAGATCTACAGGACGGCCGATGTTCATATTGAAGCGCCTAGACTATTATTATGTTGGATACGAAAACCTTCATCAACATTCGAACAGTATGTGGAAGTATATATCCTCGAAATCGAATGCAGTCGATTGTGCGAAACCAAAGCCAATCACCTGCCATTTTATAAGACCATGGTATTCACCATTGGAGGAGGGTAAATTGTGCTTTTATTATATAAAAGTAATAATGACATCTTTATGAGGTTTATTTTGACACAATTTTAATAAAAAAAAACACTAAAATTTAAATACGTTTATATTGAGTTTCTTAGTTTTATTTTACAAAATTTCACATACATACAGACAGACATTGCCGCTGCTTGCGTTTTTGTGCAATTTTTGGTGCCCCTTTCTTTCTGTTATCTCCTCAACTAACATTTCGTTTATCAGTTTACCCATTCTTGTAATTTCTGGTGCAACTGCTGCCAACAATAGATTAAAATTTTTGTTTTCTTAATGATTAGAAAATTACCAAAGCAAAAATGTGAATATGCTTGTTACCTACACTGATGACTTGCTTGCATATTTGGATATGTATGTGTGTCATATTGAAAAAAATTGTAAAGATTACGAAACAAAGGCAAATTGGATTGTAGATATTTATACAGTAAGCTAAAAAAAAAAAATTTAACTTACCCAGGTACTAAATGTTCTATTGGATGCAGTAAAATGAATTACACAAAGGTATAGCAACATTCATCTAATCACTTTCGAAAAAAGCCCTCATTTACAATAATTGGTGAGTCAGAAGTCTTTTGAGAAAACTAACTATGTGTTCGAGGACTGTTATCTTTCTTATGTCTGTGCATGTCAGTTGCGTGCTCAATTTTCCACTCTACAAGAACTAAAGAGTTGTAGAAAGTTAGTATGATGCTCACCAGATGTTTAGCTACAACAAAGATTTCGAATTATTTTAGTAGTCTGTCTGTCAATATCAGATTACGAATACTTGAATTTAAACCATATTGTTTTATTATTAGACCTAACCTTGAGTAGACACTTGTATAATATTCAAAGTTTTCGGACAATTAGTCCGAGGATATATATCTTTTCCGGATTTATCTTGGATAAGATAAATATATATATTTTTTAATTTAAATTTGGCTACGAAGAAGTTGTTGAATCCAAATACTATAAAATATCGCTGCCATACAAACTGAACGACCGGAATGAAATGATTTTCAGTCCCTGAAACACTTTTCATAGGCACTTTTTGAGATGGCATTCAGCTCCTTCAGCGATTTTTTTTTTTATCCTTTCGATCGACTGAAAACGGTTTCTACGGAGCGGCAGTTTGGGTAACAAGAAAAATCACACGGAGCCAAAGTTGGTAGTAAATCGATGGTATTCATTGCGTCTTTATGTAGGTTTAAATTTGGTCACAATCGTAGCATCATTTATAATGCATGAATTCCACAATTTCTGCCGTTTTCGAAGCATGTTCCCATGCAAAAGCCTCAATACGGCCAAAATGTCTTGACCGTATGTCCCTCAAAAAAAAAATTCATGATGCATAAATACCGAAAACAATGGGCATCAGCTTGATTTTTGAGCGGTTTTCTCCATGAATATGGGATCGGAATCAGCACAATCAAGCATGGACATTTTTATGGTACTCTTTCTAAAAAAGAAAAATTCATCTTTATCGGAACGAGTTGATTAGGAATGCGTTCATATCCAAAAAATCCATTAAAATCTTTCGAATGGACTCGGGAGAAATGTCGAGCTCTCTTGCCATCTCTCTAATACTTTTTTTTATTTTTTCATCAGTTGAAGAGCTCCAACATCGTGCAGAACGAGACATGTCTTCAACGATCTCTAGACCATCTTTGATCGTTTTGTACCACTCGTAGGTTTGTGTTTTTGACAAAACTGAATCAGTCGTAAGCCCTTTCCAATAATCGCAGCGGAGTTATTTAGAAATACAAAAGTTGAGACAAATTCTTTGTTCGATATTTTTATCCATTGTTAAAATTATAACGCACTATTGAGGTGTACCGACTTAAGCGGTTGCTGTAAACAAACTGGTTGACAGATCATATTTGTCATAGTAACTAAGGACAGTTCTATCAACTTAGCAAAATAAATTTTTTTGAAATATCATTAATCCTAGTAATTTAATTTCACCCTCCGTGTTCCTTTTTGTCACAATATTTATATCATACACTTTTCTACAGTGTTCCTAAATCCATTGATAGTGCTTGACTTTACTTTAACTTGCTGTTTCTACTGTCCATTGCTTCGCTAGTTTCTGTGCGATATTTTTAATTGTCCACGCTAGTGCAAACACGCTCCAACAGCCAGTTAATTTGTGCTGGAAGAATGCATGAAAATAAGAATGCGAATAGTAAAGATTAGAATGAACACACACAAAAAGTACCAACAGATTTAGACTCATTGGAGCCGCAAAGTCTACGAAGGCCATGATATTGTCTGTGGCAAGGAGAGCTTGCAGTTAAATGTCTGTGGCAAACAATGCAAGCCAATATTGAAATGTTTGTATGAAAATTTGTACAAAAAATGTAAGAGAAAAGCTGTTAGTGTTATTTTAGTGATATTAATTCCCTTGACTTAGCATATTGCGCAATTGCGCCCAAACATGCCAGTTAATCCTGTGGATAAAGATGTTGAAAACATTCGTTTATATTATCAATAAAATTTATTTTAAAATCGCACTAAGCCTAATGACTACGGAAATTTTATTATCGAAGAATTTAGTAGTTTTCAAAAGCATAAGGCACAAAGACACTTTGAAAAGGATGGCACGTGAATTATAAGTTTTAACAAATTACGGAAAATATAAATTAACAGTAGAATTAAATTAAGTACAATTACGGGAGCACAGACAGAAGTTGCAGATAAAAGGTACATTAATTTTAAAAGGAAATTATATATTTGAGGAATTGAAAGGAGCGAACGTGTGAGAGACACATGCATTAAGTGCCATAACAAAAGATAACTGTCGTTGCCATGATTGCGGATATAAATTCAAAATAGAAATACGAAAGTATGCCGGATATGCACGGCGATAACTTAAACATATTCACACATTAACACTGAGAAAAAAATATGAATACAAAAATTATTATGCAAATATTTGTTTACTCGCTCGCTGCATGACCGAGCGTGCGAACACACCCACCCGACCGCACAACCCACGTGCAGCTGGCAGTGATGGCGCGACTGCTGAAGTGTGAAGCCAAGTCGGTGAATGTGGTGTGGTGCGTGCAGCGGCATGAGTTGAGGCAGTGGTGTGGCTGCTTTGTGCATTCGAGAAAACGCTATAGAAATGGAGAATAAAGTAATTGTTTGCATTTTATAATGCAATAAATAATTTTATTATGGGCCAACGCCAATAAAGATGTGCTGTACACAACGCTCAACAATTCTGCTTAACATATGCGCGGCTTACAAAACCCTGCAAATGCGTACATGGACTCATATATTTTCTGAGAACCACAAACACAAGTAAAAAGGAGGAAAAAACGTTAACTTCAGTTGAACTGAAGCTTTAATACCCTTCACTTGTTTAAGTTTTCATTGCAATAATTTGATTTTGATAGAACAGTTTGTACGGTATTTGGTCCGGTCCTTAAGAGAGAGAGTTGCGCCCCATTCATAGAAGGGAACTTTCTTAGAGGAATTTTTCACTTTCTTGTGAACACAAACAGAATCATTTCCTCCGGGTTTAACCCCGGACCGGCTTGTGATGGCCAGCTCTGGACTGTCTTGAAAGTGGTTATCATAATACTGTTAATGATCTGTAGACAACGTTATAATATGGCAATCTCGTCCGCATATGCTTTGCTTTCCAAGTTGTTTAGTTGTTTATTTACTACTAATGTTCACAGAAGTGGAGATGTCACTTGTTGGGGCGTCTCAGGCTTCCTTGGTCATTTTAGCGTCGTTTCATTCTGCTCTTATCCGTCTAGAGGGCAAAAGGCTTCTGATCCATCGTTGTACATATATCAGGATCAACACCTATTGACTGGATACAAAGCAAAATAGATTCCGTAGAGACGTTGTTGAACGCTCCAGAAATGTCCAGAAATACTCTAAGATTTCCTTATATTCATGAGACCTTTCGATATTAAATACCACAGTATGAAGTGTAGTCTCTACTAATCCGCTCTTCGTATAAGCGTTCTGCGCCTTGAACAAACTTCTCGGCGGCGCTGCGGCCCTATTGTGCGCGTCAAAAATTATGCCTAGCGTTTTCAGCAGTACTTTAATACTATTTTTTTTACTACTTTAGCCCCTCTCCATGAGTTTGGCCCAAAACTGAACTTAATGCATCCCCTAAAAATCGCTTTTGGCCATAGCATGGATAGACTGTGCGCATTCTGTACCATTGCCAGAATGATTCCGACCATACCGAGAGATTTTTATCGGTCGAATGAGCAGATTGCCCATTCTATTTTATTCTATACTTCCGACGTAGCGGGGACTTACCGCGTTCCAACAGCCTGGAAAGTGCTTACTGACTAGGTCTTCCAATGAGTTCTGCCAGTTGTCCATCCCCTCTCCGCTACTTTTGCGAATTAGACCGGGCGAGGCGGGGCTTTGCGATAATAATTTTCTAAGTAGTTTCAAATCCAAAAAAAATTTGTTTCAAAAAATCTCGTTTTGTCGTGCGCACCATATTCTTTTAGTCTCTCAGAAAATTGTTATATTCGTTTCAGTGCTCGCTTTCTGCTAGCTTGGTTATTTGATTTATAACGTCCTATCTGAACAATTTATTCGGATATTCCACTGTTACCTTGGACAATAATCCATGTCAAATTTTGTGAACACGTCATGACCAATAAAACATGTTTCTTTATTCGGTTAGGTTTTTGGTCGGTCAGTTTACATGGCACCTATATGGTATAGTCGTCCAATCTTTAAACTTTATTCGAAGATTGGGCCGCTGCTTTGTAATAATCCATGCCAAATTTTGTTGAGGTATTTTTTAAAAAAAGATAACTTTTCCTTATAATTTGCCTTTCGATTGTTCAAAAACTGAGAGACTAGTTCGGGTATATACAGTCAGATGGATATGGCTAAATGGAATCAGCTCATCATACTGATTACTTATATGTATCATATATGTATGTATATACTTTATAGAGTTTCCGACGTTTCTTTTGGTTGGCAAACTTAGTAAACTCAATTCAGGGTATAATAAAATTGTAAAAGAAAAGTGAAAGGAAGTCGAGCAGACGCAGACGCACTCGCAACTTGCACTTCAACACAAAGCAGCAATAAAATTGTGTCGGCATCAATAAAGAACAACAAGTTGGTAGCGGCACATCAGATATGTACATACATACATATACTATATGTACTAAATAAGTATGTAAACATATGTACATGAATATGAAGGAGAAAAGCTGGCGCTTAAGAAGCATAAGTGCCTGCACCTGACAGCAACAACACGCCGGATAATCTCCAATGAAAACATCGAAATGCGTGGAAATATTTAAAAAGTTCGCTCGCGTTTTGTAAATATAACAACAATAGCTAGCATGTATGCTAGCAGAAATATTAACTTAAACAAGTAGCGAGCAATTCACAGGTTGCTAGCGCCAGCACCGCGCCCGTTTTAAATACATATACACTGTGGACTGGTTCGACTTAGGGATGATTAGTCTGGAATTTTTATGATGGATTGAAATCGACATTTCAGTATTATCAAAAAGAATTATCATTTCCGATAGATTCTGAATAAAAAAGTCTGCGCACTCGAATAAAGTATTAACCTATATGTAGGTCCCATCTGTCATATTAAGTTTTACAATCTCAACTCTATCAAAGACGTATGAGGCTGCACGACTTCATCAGTTAGTATTTCTCACCTACCCCAAATAAGATTCTTTCGATAAACCATTTTCTCACATCGCTAATAAGCAGACCTTCTGCAGGTGAAAGCAACGCGTGCGTTGGCGTCTGTGTTTGTTTTCGTGTCGTCGATATGCTTAACTCATTTATAAAACGTTCGCACTCAACCAAAGATCCCTCGGGCGCATACGCTCAGGCGCTTGCTGCTGCTTTTAACGCTTTTTATGCCATCCTGTCTCCATATACCTCACACCTTACTACACCAATAGCGTATACGTGTATGTGTAGGTGAAGGAGCGCGACGTGTATGTGAAGCTTTTATGACCATATTTGCATATTTAATGCGCACGCATTGCAGATTAAACCAACAACAACGACATAAAATAAACAAAAGGTGAAAAACAACTTAAAATCAACTCGTAGGCTGCATAAATAGAGCCCAAATTTTATAGCTTCGCGTCGAGCGCTATTATAATTTTTATTTCTTTGATTCGAACGTCGCCACGCCACGGAAACGGCAGTGAGCGGCACTTACAACTAACAATAAGAGATATGCTTGGCGGATAAGAATTTCAATGGTGTTGAGCTTATCTTTTCATTTGAAAGCGTAAATTAAATAATTTGCATGGGATAAGTGGATTATACAAATTTATGAGATTTGTGATCTGCGTAGTTAAGGAAGCGTAGCGTATTGAAAGCATAACATGTGATTAACATTTATCTTTTTCAATTTGTAATTCGTAATCCAAAATTATAAACATCTCAAAGAAATTCGAATAATACACCTACTTAACCTGCAACTTTCGATATCGTCCTTCAACTTTTGTAATCTTAAAATTTCTTTCATGATATAATATTTATATAATATAAAAATGCCTGCCCTGTCGGTCCAAGTTTACATTACGTTGCCAAAATTTTTTTGTTACAAGGCCTTTAGTTTGTTCAGTCAATTTGTTTGGTAGCTATTTCCTATAGCTGTCCAACCAAAACAATATGCTCGGCGATTGCAGTGATGCCGTTTAAAATAATCTGGGTCAAATTTAATGGATAAACCTTGTCAAATTAAAAATATCTGCAGACAAAGACTTGGGTTTGATCGTTCTGTTTGCATGAAAGATATATTTTATATATATCGATATCGCCTGTTTCGATAAATAACAAACTAATAAAGAGAAAAATTGCGAATTGAAACTGGAGATATCAAGTGAAGCCAGGCCCTTCTCCAGCTGCCGATTATACCTGCTCTATTCAGATTTGCAGATCCAATTATGTTCTTCAGGAGTAGGTTTAAGAAGTATACAATAGGTAGTCGCTCGGAGAGGTCCTTCAGGCAGCTCCTTTTCGTGCTGTCAAAAGCAGCTTTGAAATCGACGGAAAGGGGTGTATGTCGATCCTCTTTTTACGGGTTTTATCCAAGATTTTGTACATTGTGAGTATATGATGAGGTGTTAATGTTGACGGTGGGCTTTAATATTTCACAAAATCCGCCCGATAGAACCTTATATACAATACTATGGAGTATTATCACATGGTAGTTGGTTCAGTTTCAGGGGCTTCCTTTTCGTGGTATCTGATGTATGCTTCTTATCAGTTCTTAGTTCTTCGCTGCAGGCCATCAATCTATCGACCCTCGCCTATTTATTATTTTTCAGATGGGTAATTACTATTCGAACTTCTTCATGGTCGGGCAATAGAACGTCCGCTACTCGTCACAAAAAACACTGAGCGTCTACTTCGCATATATTGTTCTGTTAGTCTTTCTCTTTATTGAACCTGGTGGCAATCCCCATACCAGCACTACATCTTTTTTACTAACGCAATATTTCCCTTAAGGGGTTAGGGGTAGTTAGAATTTTCAGAAAATTAATTTTTTTTTTGCATTTTCGTTAAGTGTAATATCTAAAAAATATTCCCTGGAATTTTTACTTTGATCCGATAATTAATTTTTGAGTTATTCGACAAATAACAAATAGAGCTCGGGCACTTTAAAGCGCTTGTGTGCAAATTTAAAAGCGTTTCCTCAAAACTATGTTTTTTGTACTGGTGACAACTGTAACTCGAAAACCGCTCCGTAGATTTTAATGAAATTTATACAGCTTTTAGAATATATAATTAAATCGGGCCCGATCGAAGGATTTTATTTTTTCAAAAATTTCGATTTTTTAAGACCAATTAACTGTTGACTTTTTAGTTTTTAAATTAAATGTCCAAGGACTTATGCTTGTCACCGCAAGTACCTTTTTTGGCACAGGGTCAACACAAACAACTATAACTTTGGAAACTACATTTTTTTGAAATTTTCGTGACTTCAAATCAATATATTCTATAATAATGTTATATTACTACTTTTGTAAAATAACATTATTTAATAGCAAAAAAAAAAAAATTTAAAAACTCTAATTTTTTCGTGCCTCTGACTACCCCTAAACCCTTAACGGAAATACTCTAAAATTTACTTAATTTAGCTGGTTTCAAATATCTACTTGGAAACACGTGGCTGTGCAGAGAACAGCTTCATCAATGACTTATATGTATGTACGCTTTAACTGCCAAAATTAGATACATTGCAGCGAGTCTAGAGCTCTTGTATAATCTAGTCGACCTTTGTCGGGGCCCTTTGTTCAACTGGCGGCATTGGCAATGTGTGTATACAAGTATAGCACGTAACAATTTTCAGTCATGGCTCATTCATTCTCAACGCTGGTCAAAGCAACTTAGAACTGCATAAAAAACTTAATTACGCACAAACATTGCTGTCCGTCCTTTAACATTGCAAGCACTTTGTTTGGCTGCAGCGCATGCCTAGTAGGATGAAGTGAATTATTCATGAGTGGCTGTTGTGGCAGTAACACCAATAAAAATTTTGTGATTTTACAAAAACTTTCACACATACGTACTCGTATGGGCAAGCTTCCTCTAATAGCAAAAATAATCGAATAAATTTGAATATCAACGAAAAATCTTATAATTTTTGCACATTACTTTGGCGCAATTGCTAGCTGGAAGTACCGTTGCCATCACCAGCGACCTTGGATTTGCAATTTTTGTATGTAAATGGGGCATGGTTAAAGTGCCAGCGATCAGAGCAATATGGGCGATTTTGCAACATACACTAAATTCCATGCATGTATGCGTTCATGTGTTTGGGTATGCATGAGCATGTGTGGGTTTTGAACAAAAAGCGTGGATTTTCGGGCCGAATACACGTTGTGTCGAAATGCCTTGTACAAAATTACAGTTCACACTTACAGCGCACGAAAAGGTTCATACATACACACATACACATACGAAAGATGCGTATTCATGGCGGCCAGTTCGCTTGCGCTACATATTCGCGTTTGCCATGATTTCAATGGCGCACACGCACGCATAAACAATACTTAAGTGTTGGCTGCAGCATAACGAATTGAACGGATGTGCTGGCTGGCCTTTATGCAGCTACACAAACACGCTATAAAGTGCCAATTGCGTATGTATGTGTGTGTGCGTGTGTTGTTTGGTATATCCGGCATGGCGTTGCCACCAGTGCGAGTGCATTTAAGCCGCCACTGTTGTTACTTAGTAAAATGGGTGTTTGTTGATATGCGGACAAGCGAGTATTTCTCTGCTATTTTGCTTTGGCAACTGATTTTGCAACAGTGTGAGTGCGTGCGTTTGAACGCGTATCGTGTGTGGTGGTGTTCCGTGTCCTTGACCAGCTACCAGAGCGATACCACTCAATTGTGTATTTTGCGTTGGCTGTTGTGTCTTCTAATGTGTGATTATATGTGTTGTTGTTGTTGTTGTTTTTTGGGTTTTGGTCACTCTCGGTTTACTTTACGCTCATCCTTTGAGTTTCGATTTGCCGAAAATTTGCAAATTAACTAAGTTACGTACATTTGAGAAGATTGTGTTTGAGAAGTTGAATAAGCCGTGATTTGTGATGAACTAAGCCGGACTCACTGACTGCGATTTGCTCACAGTTTGCGTGTATATTTATACTCTTGCAACATGTTGCTACAGTGTATAATAGTTCCGTTCACCTATCGATTATAACTAAGCGAGACAGATGTAGAGTTACACATATATACATATATTAATGATCAGGATGAGGAGTCGAATTGAAGTCGACTGTCCGTCAGTCCGTCCGTCCGTGAATGCTGTAAATATAAAAATATCTGTATGAAATTACGCTTTTCTTGGCAAAAAAATACGAGTCTGTAGATGGGTTTAATCGGATCACTGTCTCGACCACAAAACGCCGTTAAATTAAAACTTATAAAGTGCCATAACAAAGTATAAAATTAAGATATAAATCTGTAATTTGGTACAGAGGATCGTAGTTGCAAGGGTCCCCTGTGGACTAAAATTTTTGAGAAAATGCACGCGACCCCATCCTCTTTAAAGCTAACCCGTAGCACTCCCGGCAAACCTGACAGATCAAACAACTAAAATCGCGATAAATTAATAAACAAATACTCTAGAGACATTAAATTTTACTCTCGAACAGAACCAAAGTAAAAAAAAAACACATACCTCGGGAGTTGCGCGACCAATTCAACTAATTTGGTAAGTGGCATTCTTCTAACATTCCTATTTAATTGCGGAAATTGAAAATCGGACTGCAGCCACACCTACTTCCCATATAACACATTTTTAAAATCCATACGATTCTTTCCTTTTCAGTGTTCAAATCGAGAAGCTGTTAATATAGCGGGATAAGACTTTAAGACTGATGCCTTTAGGGTATGCCACCTTTTGACCAAAAATTGTCCGAATCCAAAAAAATAGAACTGTTCAAGTCTGTAGATACCGAATTTTAACCCCAGTATCGGTAACCGGGGTGCGGGTATTTGATTCGCTAAACCTAACCATCTCCAATATTATGTCTCTCACACGGGACTATTGGACAAGTAATACTTCATAGGAGAGAAAAAGAGATTTATGTCTCCTCTATTGTCCGGACTGACTGATGCTTAATCTGTTGTAAATTTTCCACTGTGAGATCAATTCCACGTGCTGTTTTGTGCTTTTCCTTTATATTTCAAAACCTAGGGCAATGATAGCGTACATGTTCAGAGCCTTCTATGCACTCTGAACACGTCGGACAATAAGGACTAAAGCCCTGATGATATTTGTATAGGTAGCTTCTAATGCACCCATGGCTACTGAGTATTTGGGTCACGTGGAAATCCAGGTCTAGACGTCTCTGATATTTTAATGAAACTAAATGAAAACAAGTTTTAAAAAAATTATTTTTCATATCGCTGAATTAGAATGGAACTGATCCAGAGCAACCTTGGGCTTAGCCTCATATGCCAATGATATAGTACTTCTTTGGAGTTGGTCGCTTTGACAGCAGTTATTTGATTTACACTCAGTTTGGTTTGCCATTTCATAATCAGCAGACTTACTCCGGAACAGTGCTTACAAAATGTGCAAATTTATTACCAATGTACTTATTCGGTTCAGACACTTCGCGTAGTGCGTGCAATATTCGTAATCATGTTGCAGAGTGGGTTATTTAAGCAACCAAAGATCGGGTTCGCGCCATGTTACCAGAGATGCCGTATAGCGAGAAAACACTATTGCTGCTGTGCGGCAAAGTATCAAAGAAGATGCGAATGAGTCCATCCGTTGTAACAAGTAACAATTGGAGCTACGTTTTTCTACTTTATGGATGAGTTTGCCGAAGATTTTTGATATATGTTCGTGCTTACAAAATCTAACTCATGCAAGAGTTGAAGCCGATCGACTCTCAAGCGGGTCTTATATTCGGTGATTACGCCCAAAACGAGATGGCCACCGACCACGAAATTTTTTTTCAGCGCTTCCGAAGGGGATTAATGAATTTGTTGTATCTGAATTGTAAGATGTTGATGTGGACGACCTTTAGAGCTACAGCTGTAGAGTTGACAAGACAATCAATTTATTTAAGGAAATTTAAAATTTTTATAGATATACCCCTGAATATGTTATATAGGGCCCGAAGTATGTTTAGTAGTTCATATAAGTAAATGTTCAACTTGACGAATTGATTGTCAAATTAAGCTAAATTCGTCTGTATTTTCACGAACTAGCCATTAATGATTAAGGGGGTATTCTACTCAAGAATTTTGAAAAATTCGATTTTTCATATATTTAAAGTTTAGACCCTTAGGAACATATCCTCCAAAGGATTTTTAAAAATTAAAATTATTTTAAGAGCTACAGTTACTTTAGTGACGCAGTACCTAACCCGGTAGGTAGGTAGACCCACTTTTTTAAACGCGTTTTTCTCGAAACTACTCTTTTTTTTTGGTTTTTAATATTTTAAAAAAATTCAGGAATTTCAAAAACAAGCGAAAAAAATGACTTTTATTTTCAAGCAGTCGCCATTTTTCAAAAAAAAAAAATTTTTTTCGTGTTCACTGAGGTAGAGACTATAACTGCACCTTACTGATTAAGAATTTCTTATAATTTTTTTTTTCCCAGACCGCCCGGAAGGGTCAGCAGTGTCAGGATCAAGGTCACCAGGATGCGCCATTTTTTTTTTACACCTGTCTAAACACAAACCCGCCCCCTATAATTATTTTAATTTTTAATATTTTTTTGTAAAATTTTTTTTCTGTATTCGTAAGATATCTATAAAAACACCATAAAAAAATGGATAGCAAAAAAATTTTTTGGTTTTTTTTTTAATAAAATTCAAAAAATTGCGAAATATTTGATTTGTAGACTAGAATACCCCCTTAAGATGTCGATCGAAAGGTTCGTACGTGTCGTTTTCTTGCCAAGATTTAATTCGTCTACTGTAAGATGAAACTTTCCACTTAACAAAAACAATATGTGTATCTTAAGTGGATTGAAGATACACAGTTTAAAACTTTTGCCTTAACCAAAATATTGTATGAAAGAACGATAAATAAAGTAAACTCAGTTTTCACTAGAATCGTGCGTGTCGTCATTGATTATTTTCAAGAAAACAAGGCGTAAGTGTAACAAATAATTTGTACTATTATCCAAGGTAAAGAATTTTATCGAAGGAATCGCTATATCCGAGTAAATTGTTCAAATCGTGCCACTATAACATATAGCTGATATTCAAACTGACTTTTTGAAACCAGATAAAGGCCTTTTTATGCCCTTTTGTACTATAAAAAGTGCAGCTATGAATGGTAACGATTTCTCAATTTTAAGAATATTTACATTTTGTTGTTTTTCTCAATTTTTTGTGAAGGTTATATAAATATCCACGTGCCGGATAACTGTTAATCAATTAAGCTCCTTAAATTGGTCATCTATTTTCTCGTGCCGTTAGTGCGCCGAGTTTCTCTAAATTGACCGTAAGTCAAGCGTGACTTTAAAGCCTGAGTGGCATTAAAAAACTTTAATTGTGTTTGCTTGAGTTCGCTGACTATGCATTTATTATATGATTACACACGAACGCAATCACACAACGCAAATACTCACATATGCATACCCACACTGGTGTATGAAGTAGATATGTGGGCGCTGAAATGGGTGGGAATAGTAAAAACACATGTGACACTATTCCCGCCCTTTCACGCACAATCACCATTAAGTAAACCGTAATATTTCATGCGATTTTAAGAGCATCAATGAACTTCGGATTGACTTAAGACGGCAGGGTAGGTTACATTGTAAACAGGCCATACAAACTCACACTTATCTGACGTGTAAATTCAAACACCCAACCAAACAAATAATAGAAACATTCTCCCAATGAATGCTCCACTGCTGTCTGCTTATTTCTCTGCCTTACTCCCACTTGTGGCGATCCATTAATTGGAACGGATATTGAATACTGGCGGTAAGTTACTGACCTACTCAAGCGCCAGGCTTGGTGAAGTCCATCAAGTCTGCACAAGCCAAAACGTAGCACGAGCAAGCAGACATTAAGTAGCCACCTAGTGCCATGAAGAGCAGCAAAGTGTTTAAGTTATTTCTCTTAGTTTGTTTCAACACCTCTTTGAACATGCGCGGAATCTGCAAAAGTGTGCAGAAAGTACTTTTGCTACCAACTCTCTTTCTGCAATAAATTTTTGCTCCATTTCTCTCACCTGCCTTTATATTTATAGTGCTCTTTTCTGTAAAAAAAACTGTTCACCATTCTATGTTAGGGTCGTTTAGCCTTAACACTTGATTTGTTGTCAGTGGCTTTTGCAATCTCAGCCGTTAAGGATTCAGGTGAATGACGCGGGTATGCACTAAATTTTACACCAGTCAAAATTTCGTGTTTATGCACCTGACGGCAGAGCTCTCGTAAAAATAAATATAAAAAGTTTAGCACAGATATTTCCTGGTACTTTGAGATTATTTTTCCAAAAATGTATGTGTGTATGTCTACATACTTATGCGTCTTTACTTGACTCTTAGTTTGTAAGTATCTCAAAAATTAACAAAGACTTTTAGACACTTGAAATTGGTTTTGCAAGTATTACCTATATTAAAAGGCCGAAAGTATGAAAGATTAATCAATTTCAAACGGTCAGTATGAGAAAGAAGATTATGTATTATTTAATAATATAATCCATCAAATATTCCACCGCTATGGTTAACTTTCCGCATAATAGAACAAGAAAAAACAATAACCTCGGCGGAACCGAATATATAAAACCCTTAAATGGAGGTTGTTCCGTTCGCTAATTATTCATGCCTACACCTTTGTTTAGCTCTTGAGTAATACTGGACTTATTTCGTCCGGATTACTTTAAGGGGTTACATGGGTTTCTTTGTATAAAAAATAGCCATTTTCAACTAATTTTTCTCATATGAAAATTAAATAATTTATTAGACTTTATTATTTTTACAAACATCCATAATTGGCCAAGAAATTATGAATTTTTTGGAAAAAAATATTTTAAACTCGGCCATCGCGACGCCATTTCCGGTGAACCTTCGGAAACCAAATGCGCCAGTATCGGGAGGATGATTCCTAACCAGATCATCTAAGGTGAAAAATACGTGTTTTAGTTAAAACCTTAATTTAGAACTTGGACGAAAAAAAAAACTGTAAATTGGATTTTGGCAGACATTTTTATAAAAAATATTAAAATTTCAGTGAAAATTTCGCGACATTTTTTTTCAAATAGTTGTTATCAAAAAAATACTTCATCCAAGTCTTTAAGAGCTGTATCTTAAAGACCTGTAAAATTTCATGAAGATCACTTGAGTAGCTCTCTATAAATCTTGCCAACCGACATTAAAAACATAGTTTCGAGAAAAACGTCTTTAAGTGAGGCTTATATAGTACAAGGTTCAAGGCTGTAACTCCGAAACTATTACTCAGATCAATTTGAAAAGGACAATGTTCTAGAGGTGCTATAGAATGTAATAAGATAATAAAAAAATTAAAGTTTTTTAAACCCGCGAATCCATGTAACCTCTTAAAGTATACTGCACTGTATTGAACACAGTGAATGTCGCTCGCAATATGACCGTATAAGGCTAATGTCGGAGTTGAAGCGAGAAGCGATATTATAAAATGGCAGTACCTTTAGCTATAAATCGCTACATGTGTCTTCTTAGTTAAATCGTTGAAAATTGTCAAAATGAGTGCGAGCACCAAAGCGGCTGTCGGTAATCTCAAGAAGACAAAACGACAAGGCAGGTTGTGCAGTGGTTTCTCGCTTGAACGCGATAACTAATGTTTGATGTTTTCTTCTTTACTGTTTTGAATTTGGTTTGTTATTATTAATTTAGCACACGGTGGAATAGGGTAATAAAAATTGTTCAATTCTGAGCTTATCCAAGTGAGCTGGTGCTATTTTATGAGGTTATAGCCGTCTATTATTGCGTGGTTATAAAATATATCTGGATATTGACGGAGTTCTAAAGACAAGATGTTAAATTCACTGTTTGTGTTGCGTTGCTGGATGTACATATGTTAGGCACGCTAACCACACCTTTCGAAATATAGAACTTTTCATCTTAAAAGGCCATCCAACAGTTCGCTACGTTTTGTCGCTTTTACTTTGACATTCCATGGTATCAGTCTTCGCTTGAATTAGTTATTGACGTTTCAGTCTTCGTATCGCTTCTCGCTTCCACATTGATATCTAACTAAGAGTTATTTCTTTAACAACTCAAAGTATTGTTTGTGGTTATATTATACTATTTCACTTAATCTGGTCCTACTTAACTTTATATAAGAATGATAGTAAAGTTAACAAAGAAAAGGACTGCGTCGACTCAGCGGCTAATAATGAATCAATCCAACTTTTTGATATAAAAATTTGTGATGTTGTGGAACAAATGGTAATAAAAAGGGATGAAGATTGGGCTATAGTAGATGAATGGCAGAACTTTCCAGCCGATGTTTTCCAAATATCAATTAACCAGTGGCGTAAACAGAGGAGGCAAAGGGGGCCGTCGCCCAGGGCGTAACGTCTTGGGGGCGGCAAAACGATCTTCGCTGTTTTTTAATATCGAAGAATTCATCGTTAACTGTGGCATCGAAAAATTGTTCGTCCCTATGGTAAACGAAAGAGGGGATCTGTTACTTTTCGTAGGACATCGACGTGTTAATTTTCATCGATCGGAGAAGGCGATACAATCATGCTACATCGTTTACCTTGCTCGCCTACCAATGTCTACCATATCCCGCTGGGAACAAATTCTTTTTTAAAAACTTCATTTCGGGCAAAAATTCCTGCAACTTGTGTCAAAAGAAAACAAGATATAGGGCGAAAATGGGTTTTTTCTATGGCTTTTAATAAGATGTGTTGTAAATTTACTATCAATTTCTTAAAAAAACGTATTGTGAGAATTTTGTAGTCAAAAATATCGTCATGGATATTCGGCTTTGCCGTTGATTCGCTGGTTGGTCAGGTTTCACATATGATTTTTTGCGTTTAGGGTTGTCGCAGTAAATCAATTTTTCGTTACAGTCACAATTCGCTGTAAAAGCAATTTATTTTTATCAATTTTTAATAGCATAAAGATCTTCTTTCAAAGTCTCTTTTTTTTTATTCGTATTCCCTAGCTTTTGAATACTCATATCCGGTTGGTTTAAGACCTCTTGAAATAGCTACTTGAGTGATGCTTCCTTTAGTGCTTCTAGTTCATCATCTTCAAACTTTTTTCAAAATAAAATCACTACTTTTAGAATGTGCAAACCGTTATTCAGTCAGCTAGAACATGTTGACCATAAACTTCCACTAGAATATAATGCCTTTCGACTAAGGAAATGCTCCGGGTTTTCATAAAAAAATCATCTTCAGCGATGGGCCTCATTTCTGGCTGAATGGCTTCATCAATAAGCAAAATATGTATTGGTCAGGCAGAAATCCTCACGTACTCCATGAGTCCCCGTTGCATCCCGAAAAAATTATGGTATGGTGCGTTTTATATTCTCCAGTGATGATCAAGACGTGCCGTTATTGTAAATGGGAATCGCTACTGCTCAATGATAATCGAATATTTATGGCCCGAGTTGGATGATATGGACTTGAATTATATGTGATTCCAGCAGGACGGTGACACAAGCCACACAGCGAATGTCACAATCGATATATTGAAGTCCAAGTTTGGTGAACGTGTCATCTCACGAAATGTTCTCGTCAATTGGTCGCCTCGGTCGAGCGATTTGATGTCATTAGACTATTTTCTGTGGAGCTACGTCAAATCCCTAGTCGATGCCAATAAGCCAGGTTTGATGATCTTCGTACAAATACCGAACGTGATATTGCAGCAGCATCGGCCGATTTATGCTTGAAAACCGTCGAAAATTGAGTTCACCGACTGGACTTCTGCAAGCGTGTCCGTGGTGACGATGCAAAAGAAATCGAGTTCCAATAATGACATCGAATGTAAATTCAAGGGAATAAATAGTTTCATTGATATTTTAAACCGTTAATAACTTCTCAGACGTTTCCTTCAGGTTCGTACTTCGGAAACTGAGGGTCAGTATATATGCCAACTGGTCACTCCGCTTTATCCTATATATGTATTATCAGCGTGACTTTACTCACGTCTTTTTCTTCCCAAAAGCCATTTGTTGGAACCGCCGATTATCCGCCTACTAGAGCATGTGTATATAAAACTTTTTTACAGCGATGGTATTATTGCTTCGGTGCAGCCGAAATTTTTCAGTACTTCAAAATGGACTGATATGCATATGTTAAATACCTATTATTTATTGTCGCATCAATATAATATTAGAAAATAATATGTTTTCTTTAAAGAGATATCCAACACATTATTTTTGTGACAGAAACTGAAAAGACAGCCAAACAAACTTGCGAAGATAATAATTAATCCAGTCAAAAATGATTAAATGACTCCTGCTCATCACTTAATCATTTTTGACTGAATTGATTACATTTTCGCAAGATTTTTTTTCTGTCTTTTCGCATTTGGGTAGATGTGTCTTAATGCAAGCTGGCAGTTTCATGAGTAGGAGCTGTATAAAGACCTAAGTGTGTATATAATTGAAGCAATTGGAATATTTATTAATGTTTAATAATCTTTAATTTTTGATTTTCCTCACAATCACAAATATGATGGAAAATATCTTTTGTAGATTTCAATAAAAAAATGTCATAAATATATATTTTGTTATTTATGTGTGAATACATGCTCACGAGCAAAACGCACCGGCTTGAAACACACACGAAGTTCTTTCAGTTTATTCTGCTCATAAGGTCATACAGCCGTTAGCCACCTTCCTGCCACGGCTGCTGTACCGCTGCTTCTCTCACAGCAATACTCATCACTCGCTGCAAAAGCTGCTCATATCACAGTAGCATTATGATTAATTGCATTACTGATCGAACTCATGAATTTTGGCAATTCATAAAACATGTTCGCGCTGTGGCAAAAGCGATTGCAGAATGTGCTTTATAAATTTCAAGCCTAACAAATGAGCTTGTTACTGTGGGCACTTGTGCGTATGTGTGCTTGCGTGTGTGTGCGCTTAATCACAATGCATTCTATGGAATTTCCAAACACTAAAATGTGAAACGTGTAGCTTTTTGGGAGAATTATTACCCAAAATTGATTGTAATTAGACGGTCGACCGTTGTTGTTGCAGTAGTAGTAACCGACACGGCCATCCGATCGGGCTCGTTATACACACATACCTACTATATACATATGCATATTAATGGACATACACATTTACTATATACCTAGAGTATATTGCTAATATTGGTCATCCATTTCGGCTCAGTGGGTATATTGCTCGACTGTATTGGTGGTATTCTGCGAGCCACTTAAGCGGCAGTTATGAAGCGTTGCGGCTGCCCTCTGGTCCAACATGGCCTTCACTACATTACACACACACACACAAACATACATTTGGTAAAGCATATGTATATATGTGCATTGCAGGGCGTTGGTTGCAAGGTATGTGAATGCTCTGGGAAATTTGAATGTAATTTTGCATGGATGGTGGATAAATTTGTTTGTTCGCTTAAAAGCATATTTAAAACCATCCAGGCAATACTTCCAGTTGTTGCTGGTGCAGTGGCTAGCGTTTAGCAACTCGGCTGTGGCAGTCATTGTATGATATCGATGATTTATGGAATTTTGCACTGAGGCGGCAAAATTGTGTTGCATTTAATTGATTGCAAATGCAAATGTCAATTATGCGGCATTATCTTATGGCCATTCACTAATGACATATGTCGTAAAATTTGATGCGATTACGTATACAAAGGTTTTATTATAACAAAATTGTAAATCGCTTGCATTTTCATGAATTTCTTCTGTCGAATCATAAGCGATTGAGTCGACTAGTTACTCAGTCGTGAAATATCGAAAATCTATGTGGTTGGAGGTGTTAGTGAGAAATATTCCTTATTTAACAGAGTAGGAAGGGATCTACAGGCTGTAAGAGATTATCATATTTAATGAAATACAATTAAATATGAGTTTTGCTGTTATGATAACGAAATGCTGGTCTCAGTAATAACTATTGTTGTCTGATTCAATCTCAGCATCAACAATTTCTAGAACAACAACTGATTTTGGACGACCTTCACGAAATTTGTTTTGGATTGATCTGTAACCTAAATTGAATTAAACATACAATCGATAAGGACTGGTTCTTGAAGAAGCTTTATTGTTGAAAATTTGAACTAAGTTCATCGAAATACTGTTGCTGAGTTAATTTACATTGAAAAGTATGAAAAAATTAAAAAATTTAATTATATTGAGATGAATTTTTCAAGCAAAAATATCAAAAGTCGCGAAAAAGTTGAGAGCTGCCATAGTGAAACACTAGGATTTCCAAATCTCACCAACTAAACGGCAGCCCTTGTATAAGTTCTGATATTTTCTTTCTTTCAGTGAGCTTTATACCGCACATAGGTTAGGTTAGTCTGGTAGGTCAATAAGCCATGCATAGACCAGTTTTGGTCTTTTGCGATACCAGATGGAGTTCGGTTGGTCCCAGAGGAGTAGTCATCCTTTAGGATGCCTGCGCTGGACACGAATTTTAACCGACTCTGCGGCCTCACTATAGGTACCTCTTCCAGTGTATCATACCATACGGGACAAGTGCACGGGAGATGCTCCCTTGTTTCCCTGATGCCCCTGGATATTTTCTGCAGTCTTCTCGTTCTGTCAGCCCCATCATGCGGGCGTGTGTCCTCATCAGACAGTCACCAATTAGTATTCGCATCATGTTCTCACAGTCTTTCCTATTGAGTGAAAATAGACTTTCGTGTACTTCCGATGTACCGTTTTTCACATGAGCTTCGCAGTTTTCCAGTTTCCCAGTTTTGTCGAGATCGTCGTAAAGACAATGCATGGGTTTCACAATGTTGATCACATTTTCGGATGTTAACCGTACACCATTTTTGGCAATCTCGTTCACAATTTCATTGCCATCGATGCCTTTGTGGCCTAGTGAAGTGAAGTTGCTTGTTTCTTACAACACCGCTTTGCTTCCCAAGACACTCCTGGCCGATATGTGATAGGGGGTCACTACCTGGCTACTTGGCTGTCTACACAGATGTTAATCCTGGAGTTGCCTGCAGTTGCATTAGAGGCCAGCTCCGTTGGTTTCGCAATAGCTAAGACCTCAGCTCCTGTTATGCACAGCGCAGCGAGCCACTGAACACCTTTCATAGTCTTCCGGTAGGTGCATTTCCCTACGTTGTCCACCTTACTACTGCACCGTAAAGCAGAATTGCTCTTACAATAGCTGTGTGGCACCAGTGTTTGAGAGAAGGAGAGAGCACCCAGGTTGTGCCAAGTATCTGTCTGAACTCATTGCTGCTTTCCACACCTCTTTTTGTGTTATGCTTCTACAACGGTTTTGGGTCCAAAACTACCTCAAGGTACTTGGTGCGGTCCTTGAGAGAGAGTCCTATTTGTCGAAAGAAACCCCCATCGAGGAATATAGCACATATTCTAACTTGTTTGAATAGACTTTTTGGTATTTGAAAATTAACAATAATAAAAATATATTTAGAGCTACAGTGTCTGCACACGTACTTTAAACAAGGAATAACTGCCGAAATTTTCTTTTAATACCTTCAATGAAGAATTCTGCAATTTTCGCGCGCTAACTGATTTTGTCAGGTGTAGGAAAGCGTAAAAAGTCAGGCAATGAAGCAAGTTAACGCAGTACAAAGGGCTCAAATTTAACTGAACACATTTTCATGCCTCAACACACACGGCTTTGAAAGGAATTTCTCTGTGAAAGCAAAAGTCACAGCTGCTTGCATTCATGCATTTGCAATAAATAATATATGAAATGCGTCCATATATATTAAACAATAGAAATATACAACTTGCAATAGCAGCAAATTTGCGAAGAATTTCGAATCTACAAGAATCTGCTAGAATCTAAAATTTCGCATACAATTTTGCGCTTTTCTTTTGATTAACTTCGTTCGTGACTTAAGTTTTCAACAAGCATTAAATGCTAAAAATAAACACAAATAAAACAAAATCGAATAAAAAGTCTGGAATAATAAAACGCTCAGCAGAATACTCCGGCAGCGTAAGTTAAATGCAATATTGGTGAACAAAAAGGAGGAAACAGCGGCGACAAAAAGTGCATTGGGCAAATGCTAACGGTGTGCATAGAAGAGGGCGTGAGTGGTCACACAATTCGAATGGCATTAATCTTACAAGCGCGCAAGACGTCGTCTACAGCACTTGAAGCGGTGTGCCCGGAACATTGAGTTGCTTAGAGAAGAAATTGCACTTCGGTTGTGGAGAAAAGCGCAGTGCAACGGTAAAAATTGTATGAAATATATAAATACAAATAAATAAAAACCATGCAATTGTTATGTTGTGCACTACACTGTACTCTACGTATAGAGTATACATCAGAGAGTTTGAAAATGCAAACAAAATTACTTGCGAGGGACAAAACAGTTTGAGGGAAACCGACATTGCAACATGGACTTTGCAAATATTTGCTGGTAACAACAGCGCTTTAGGTGTCGCACGACTTCTCTTATGTTGCTGCCACTTTGGTTGCACCTTAAATATTTCGAAGTATTATAATTATTTTTTTTTTACGTTTGGAATATTTGTATTTAAAAAAATAAAATAGGAAGAGGCGTTTACTGCGGACACAACGAAGCTTGAATACCCTTCAGAGTTGCATTCCTTATGGAAACTAAAACTCGATCTGGGAACGTAACGCAACCCTAATGGTTTGCATCCAACGGAAAATGTTTAGCTATTTCTTTCTAGCAACGTCTGCAAAAAATCGTGCAAAGACTTGATTTTGAACCAATAATTAGTATGATAGTTATATACTATAGTGGTCTGATTTCAACGGTTTCGACAAATCTTTTTCTTAGAGAAGTTTTACCGAAACTCGTCGTCACCGTACTAGCGCAAATGCTGCAACTCTTTCAGGATGGCCACAATAGGCAATAAGAAAACTTCTGAAAACAACACCCAAATTTCTGAAATTAAAAGTAAAATTAGGTGATATAGGTTACAGAATTGGCACCTCAAGGAATGCGTTGTTAACCTGAGACCAAAAAACTGTCCACCGAATGAGTTTTGCTCGATGAAAGTCTCTCAAAGCGAAAATATAAGCGTCGATAGTTGCGAGAGATTTCTGGACGAGACGAAGTCGTTGGAGAAAGGGTGCAGGTAGCTTTTACATGGATGGATTGAATTTAAAAGGGAGGCTAGGGGCCAGATTATTCTTTCGGGAACTCTCCATCAGCTCCAAGTTCAGGCTACCAGACCAAGCTGTTGTAAATTCGGCTATAACCCAGTAAACGTAATATCCGTTCCGTTCCGAAGTGCAGCTTCCTTATTTCCTAGAGAGGCTATACCGGCTTTAAGCTCCCTGAGATTGCAATTTTGGAAGCGAGTTGGGTTTCCGACATCCTCTTGCATGCTGACGTTGGATTAATGAACCTAAAAGGGGCTCCGTATGCGCTGGTCAAGAACTAGAACTTGTTCGACGGCTAAATATTTGTCGAATGCACTTTGTTAAAGCTGTATGGAAGGAGGTCATCGTATTGGAATCATCATGTTACTTTCTTCTTTATTGTCAGGCTTTCGACATACTAAGATAGATATTGACCGAAGTGGATGAGATTGATATTAACCTCTTTAATTAATTTGTGATAAGCTCAAAACGATTAGTCGATCTATGAGGATCTAGTGATCCACTTTTGGAGTTTATGCGTAATACAAAGGACGAGTAACTTTTCAAGTGAGATACATCGATTGTGGATCTTATACTTATACTTATACTTATACTTATACTTATACTTATACTTATACTTATACTTATACTTATACTTATACTTATACTTATACTTATACTTATACTTATACTTATACTTATACTTATACTTATACTTATACTTATACTTATACTTATACTTATACTTATACTTATACTTATACTTATACTTATACTTATACTTATACTTATACTTATACTTATACTTATACTTATACTTATACTTATACTTATACTTATACTTATACTTATACTTATACTTATACTTATACTTATACTTATACTTATACTTATACTTATACTTATACTTATACTTATACTTATACTTATACTTATACTTATACTTATACTTATACTTATACTTATACTTATACTTATACTTATACTTATACTTATACTTATACTTATACTTATACTTATACTTATACTTATACTTATACTTATACTTATACTTATACTTATACTTATACTTATACTTATACTTATACTTATACTTATACTTATACTTATACTTATACTTATACTTATACTTATACTTATACTTATACTTATACTTATACTTATACTTCTATATATACTATTACAAAAAAAATCGTTTTTTAAGGAATCCTTTGTGTGGTATGAGCACTATGTACGTTCAAATTCCTTTCAAGTGAAAGTCTGAGAAAAGCGTATTTTTCATTTCTCGCTTCATGGCACTTTGTCAATTCCATTTATTCGTTGTGCTCATAACTGTTTCCACCATAATTTTTTTGTTTGCCACTTGCAAGTACTCGGAATTTATTTATGCAATTTTCCTTTAGCTGTTTGTGTGCAAATTTGTCATTCGTTTTATTGTCTGAACTAATTTAAGTCGCATAGATCTTCGATGTAAATATTTGGCGTATGCAAAGAATTGGCTCCAACGCGGTGGCCCGGACGCACGCGGCACAGCAGTCTCGTGCTGGTTGGCGATTTGCATTTTACCTCGTTTTTATTTTTTCTACAATCATTTTCCACGGCTCCTATCTTTTCGCTTCACCTTCCTTTTTAAAGTTACTCTTTACTCGCGGTTCTTTTTTTCTCATGCTATCGCTGCGGGCTGGAAAGGTTTTCTTTTGTATGTATATACATATCTCTTTCGGGCTACTTACTTATTGCTTTGATAAATTTTGCATCCTTTGTTCTCTTATTTTCTTTCTCAAAGGAAACATATAGACAACTTACATAGAACAAGCATCTGTACGAATATTTACATTTTTTTGTGAATTCACATTCGCTGTTTGGTGCTTTCCTATAGCAGGTGCCTCCTCCCTTAATGACGTGTAGCTACTCTTAAATCAACCAATAATTGTTCCTGCATCGTGTTACCTTTTTCCAGCTGTCTGGCCTTTTGTGCGTGTAAGTCCTTTTGGCGTATTTGATTGTGATTAAGTGTGTTGATACCAGACACTTCATTGTTTCACAAGCCTTCGAATGAAGTCAGGGATGTATATTTAGGGCCGAGGTCTTAGATTTTACACTAAACAAAGTATAAAAAAGAAAAGAAAAACCTTTATTTTGGCTGCACACAAGCTATAATATCTCTTACAGGTGTATTTTCACAGCAAAAATATATATAAATACTAAGTCGTCTTCTCGTTTGTTATTTCATAAAAGCAATCTTCAAGTCGAACCATAGTTATTCAATAGGTTAATTTGATTAGATGTCATATGAATTATTATAATTATAATTAGCCATATAATTTGGCATGACTTTGACAAGAAATTCGAACTGATACATATGAATGAATGCTAAGAAAGATATAAAACTTATTTTACCTTCTATGAAGAAAACTGTATAAAATAATCGCTCTATTCCCAGGTAATTTTCAAATACTTTCAAAGGAATTAATCACGTGCTTGTAATCATCGATTATTTCAAACAAATTCTGATCAGTCACGGCGCCAAGATTACCATGCTAACCGCTAGTTGGCGCTAAAAGCGCGTAGTTCTAGTTTTATTCGTCGCATCGGGTCATGCTATACCTTTTTGGAAAGCTCATTTCACGCGCTAACACGATTGATTGTCGTTTCTTTTAAGTCGTTCGTAAGTTATAGCGTCGCAAACATGGAGCAAAATAAAGAGAAAATACGGCATATTTTACAGTACTACCACGATAAAGGCAAAAATGCATCTCAAGCCGCCAAAAATTTGTGTAGTTTATGGACCCGATACAGTTTCCATTTCCACCGCACAACGATAGTTTCAACGTTTTCGTTCTGGTATAGAGGTGGTCGAAGATGCGCTACGCTCCGGAAGGCCTGTCGTCGAAAATTGCGATAAAATCGCTGAATTGGTCAAACGAGACCGGCATAGTAGTCATCAAATCGTTATAAATCATTTGAAGAAGCTTGGAGTCACTATGAAGCTCGATGTATGGGTGCTACACGAATTGATTCAATAAAAATACCGCAAGACTTTATTGAAAACCTATTATTTGGATAATTATGTTGACCGTCATCGAGTTACTAGCAAAAATCAAATACATGACGACGGAAGTTTTAGCTCGAAGACATACCTAGGATGTTGCTAGTTTGAGTATCAGTCAACGGCATCAGATCCGGTGATGTTCCGCTTACACCATCACCTGACTTTGAGATGATTCAGGTGACACAATAGATATTAACGTCACTGTTACGAGGGGAGCCGATCCTAGTGTCAAGAAAACCGACTTTTAAATATTGCACATGAGATGCCTATGTTGCCATATAATATTGCCATCAATGACATTCCGAAATCCTCTTTCATTTCGATTGCATTTCTGATAACTCCACTGCACAGCGGAGTCACTCCTACCGGCATCGTCTTTCCGCAGCTACCTTCGAAGGATACGTGGTTGGGACAGAGTCGCTGGTGCGCTTTATAACTGCTGGATCAAATTTTAAGGGGAAGGTTTTAAGCGGAGTTTTCTTGACGGGAGCTCTCAATTAACTATTTTTTCAAACTGCCAGTTTATTGTACTGTCTTTCAAGCAGAAGTGACAACTGCAGACGTACTTCAATGAAGTAAGGCTTATTTAAGGGAAGTTTGTTTGAGCTCAAAGCTAGAAAAACAGTACAATATATTCCTAACTGTGGCATCCAGCTGCTTCCATATTAAGTCTGGCAGGAAGCCCAGCAGGAATTGTCGGATCGATAAGCTAGTAAGATAAACTAAAGGATGAGAACGAGCGGACGCTTATCTGCCTTTGTGCTCTCGGACGCTGGATCTATGAGCCTTGCGTGAGATCAGTAAGTGTTGGTCAGCAAACAGAACTAATTTGTCAAATTTGCAGCGAGGAATATGAACTGGAAAAATCTAGACACTCTCTTTTCCATATTAAGTCTGAAGCAGCTCGGTTGCCATACTTTCTGCAAATCGGAATAAATATTCTTCTTCTTAGTTGGCGTTGACACCGCTTACGCGATTATAGCCGTTTTTTCATTGGTATGATTTTTTACGTGCCGGGTCTCAAACCCAACGCACAACCCTGCGGAGGGGAGTTTTCGCCTTCTCACTTTAGCTCGCCTTCAAACGGATGTTCTAGGATGAGGCTACCCAGAGGATACTTGGTGAAAGACCGGAAGTCGTGAGCTGCTTGAGTCATTTGTAAAAGAATCGTTTCTGGCCACTCCCAAGTGAATGGCGATCAGAGAACTTCTACACATGACTCCATCCTCCGTGTAAATATTAGCTCGCCAATAAATTTGTGACTTCCTCCGTAGCTATGGGTTCGTGGTGTCACGAAAAGTCAACATAACCTATGTATCCACATACTTGTATCATAAGGCTTATTCTTTTATTAAAAAGCATGTTTCTTTACTTTTTCTCTCCTAGAAGATTCAGTTCCACGTGGGTTATATTCCATCGATGAATCTTCATTCCTTGAAATTGCTTCGTACAGAATTTAAGCTTTAACACAAACGTTTATGGAAATGTGATTGAGATCTTTGTCGACCCAATTTGTACATTCTCAGCACAAGTTCGTCGAATATTGGCACTTCAAGATGTATTCTACTTATTAAAATGCAATTGCATTTATTAAATTCCACTTTACCGCACAATGCTGGTGTGATACGCATACATGTATGTACATAAATGACTGCTTTTGGGAAATATCAAAGCCGAAGCACAGTCTCTGAATTCCTTGCAGCTGAGAGTAAATATGCTTTTGTATCAACAAGCGAGAACACATGCAAACACCCATGTCGCCGAGTTGCGCCTCAAAACACACAGCCAATTGCATATTAGTGTAAGCCAATCTGCTGCCAACCAATTCCCGCACGCCGCTGTGCGTCGCCCAAGGGGCAATTACTCGCATGCCGTTGCAGTGTGCCTGGCCGTCGCTGTGCCACGAAATTAGCAGCACTAGCTGGGAACGCAAAGCCACCGATCTATTTATTTGCATATGCACTTTCATGCAAATCTATGTGTGTGTGTAATCATATGAGCGCATATGCATGAACACTGCATTTATATCACCACACCACCAACAAGTGCAACAGCACTCTTGAGTTTGGATGAAAATGCGTTTTTGCAATGTTCACTTTTAGTCTTTTTGCCTCAGTTGAGCAGCATTCTTCCACTCTTGGCATTCGGCTTTGATACTCTTGCTCGACAATGCCGGGTCTTACCTTACCGGGTGCCTTGTGACTCTGCCGTCCAACTTTTGTGCAACTGTATATGTAATTAAGTGAGCCCCGATGATACCGTTGCTTTGCTGACATGGCCGACCACGTTGCCGCCACTGAACTTCAGGTTACGCATCTGCATGCCAATACCGCCATCGGCGTCTACTGTTTCGAAAGTATTCGTGTATCAAGCGGCAGCGGGTGTCGGTGTAGTGTTCATTTAGGAATTTAGGAAGTTTTTATTTGACTCTTTTAGAGGTGCAAACGATTAACTTTATGTGATAGTAGTATTTAAATTAATAATGCTTGGCGCTTACAGCCACACACTTGGCAAAAGGCGACGATGCGGAATATAAGTTATTTATTCTAATTTAACTTAAGCCAAGAAGGGAGTTTTGGCTAAGCATGTGATTTTGAATAAACATTTCCCGGGAAAGAAAATTTACAAAAAAATATTCGTAATATCTTGGAAAGTGAGCACAGTTTTACAAAATGCTGTATTTCAATATCATTATAGAAAAATTTTCAAAACCGCATGTTTTCTTTCCAGTTTACTTTTCAAAAACAAATCAAATCACTTTATTTTCACAACTACATAGGTTGTCAGGAACTACAGCATTCCCCTCTAGTACTTAAATTTGAATCCTTTTAATATGATGTATCTAATATCCCCTTAACAGATGATGGCAAATCTTCTTCCCATCTCTTGGGGTGCCTAAAATGGCTGGTGTCTGTTCCAGTGTTTGAGAGAGCGATTCCTGTGCAGACCAACTGTCGCAGCAGCGAAATTTTAACACACGGATCGATTCGGTGCAGCGCCAAATCGGATGACTCAGGACCGTTACGGAAACCTTGCTCCGTCCGCCGGTCAATTGACTAGAGTTCTGGGTTGTGCCCACACAATATCGCTTTAACCACCGCTTGGGTGGTCGCTGCTGTTGAGGAGGTCTGTGCGCGAATCGTATGCGCCAGTCAGACGCACGCACCCAGAAAGCAACAGCTCCGAATGCAGTCGCAGATAGCTGAACGGCCTGTAGTAGCAGGTCAGTTGCGAGGTAAGGTAAAGCGAATAAGCAATCCTCTACGATAAGCGGCATTAGTGGAGGATTCTGAATAAAAGTTGGCAGATCCGCTGAACTAAGGCAAGACGGACCTATAATGGGCGGCTTTCTGGTCAGCGCCTGTTCCCCAAATTAGGTGCGACTGATATAACAACCTGACTGTACACAACGCATTGGGCACACTGAGAGTCCCTTGAAGTCTCGCGAGGTTCAATTTCAAGGCGCAGATTGAAAAAGTCTGTAGTAAGGCGGATACAGTGACTGCGGTCTGTAGCTCCGATATGGGGGATAGCCCTGTGTCAAAAAGGTAAGAGCTTTTCCAGGTTATACGTCCTGACAGTTGCATGTGCGTTGCATCGAATGGTGTCGCACAAAGAGATTGCTATCATATATGGACTTATGCCACCGAATATAATGGCCTCTGGTATAAGTAGAGTCTATTATAACATAAATGCAATGACCAGGCGCCTAACGACCGACGAGCACAAAAAGTAGAGAAAGATAAGTTTTGATGAGTCGCAAAAGCAATGGAATGCGGCGGATAAAGGAAGATGGACATATAGGTGAATTATGAATGTACTGGATTGACTTGGATTAACGCAGTTCTTGTCGCTCCATGGCTGTTTTAGGAAAAACCTACACAAATTTTGCCACGATAAGGGAACACAATGTTCCTTCTGCGAAAATGCGGTAGAGAACGCAGAGCACATCTCTATCTCCTGTTCAAGGTATGTAGTGAAGAGAACCACTACAGTAGAACTAACAAATGAAAGGATGACGCCCGACAACATAGTGAGTCACACGCTGCGATCAGAGCTGGTGTGGGCTAAAATGAAATAGTGGGCTGCAATAGCGCCACATGAACTAAGAATGAAAGAACGCACATGAATAACCCAGGGAGAGGGTGTCAAGAGGCACTTATCACCCAGCTTGGCCCTGCGTAGTAGTACTCAACGGCCGTCCCGCATGTTCAATACAAGCTACAGCAGCCGGAGCTAGGGGTTTAGTACGTAGGCATACTGTTCGTTTGTAAAAGCTCTTGAACAAATTCGCTTTGAAACTTAAGAACGGTTGAATTAAAAATCACACACTTTTGATAGTATTCTAGTATTCAAAGAGAATTGTGTTTGCGGTGCGATTTCTCAGTCATGATAAAAACATACTAGTCCAAGCTCAATACTACCAAAAATTACTGAATTATTATATTTATTATTTCTCTCATCATATCAATCATATTAAATAATTTCAGAACTAATTTCACTCGCTTGGATTCCGCTTGTTGGAGTGTAGACTATTTTTAAACAGTATTGGGCAATAACAGTTTTACTTTGCTTAAAAACCAAAATTTTTCGCTCAATACTCGTTTGCTTTTATGAAATAAATTTCAATGCATTTTTTATCTGGTAAGAAATATAACGTACATTTTAAAAGATGATATTATTATTTAAAATTCTCCACTCTACAAAAAAGTTCTGTTATTTTTTGTTTGCAAAACAGTTCCTTCAAATATTCTAAGCGGTTAAAATATTCATTAAATATACTGAGGATTCAGGGGTCAGTAGGGTAATATTTTTTCCAATTTTTTTTTGCAGAGAACATAACCTGATACCCTTCGAATTAATGTAGAAACCCGCTTTAGCGTAGGAAGGTTTCGAAAAAGGCCCAAAAATAATAATTCCGCTCGACGTTCGAAGCGTTCGGAAAGCACACCTGGCAGTTCCTCAAACTTTAAACTCGTTTTTCTCAAAACACACTTTGGCGGACATGATTTCGGTAGAACTAATAAACCGATTTTCTTAATTTTTTCTTTAATGTTCATTAAATGTCTGGCTTTCGTCCCTACTGGATTCATAGTTTTTTTATAATTTATTGACAGTGTTATGACAAAATTTATGTAAAAAAAATGAGAAAATTAAAAACAAAAAAAAAACTTTAATTGCTTTTTTATTTATCAACATTTTTTCATGATTCTAGTAGGAACGATAACTATTTACGTACTTTTTAAGAATAAGTTGGGTTTTTGTGTTTCAGTTGATCCAAACATGAGACATCGTGTCCGCCAGTGAAGAAACGCATCTCATTCATCCAGCAATTTCTGCGACAGATGTCATCAAAAAATTCCGAAAAAATTTATTTATACGCACCACGATTCACCTTATGATATACGAAAAAAGTTCTATTGTAAAATAAAAATTTCTATGAAAAAATGTCAAAAAACGGGCCAGATTATCCTACTGACCCTTTCATACAAGGCTTCTTAAATGACGTGTTGCTCATACGACATGGTGTACTGTATGATATACTGAGTCTCCATGCATTTCATTTAATAATTAAACTGCGTTTACTTTAAAAATAGTGATTTTATGAAAAAATGAATGCATAGAATGTGAAAAGAAACATGATTTACGCAATGTATGTATTATATTGAAAATAAAGAGCTCGTTTACGTCGTATTGGCTTTTGCACCACGATAACGCCCCTGCTCACACACGTCGTTGCTTGTGCGCGACTTTTTGGCCAAAAACAACACACTAATGATGCCGCAGCCACCGTGTTCCCCAGATCTGGCCCCCTGTGACTTTTTCTTGTTCCCTAAACTGAAGCGGCCCATGAAAGGACGACGTTACGCTTCTCTTGACGAGATAAAGACGGCATCGAAAAAGGAGCTGAAGAAGATAAAAAAAAAATGATTTTTTTAAGTGCTTCGAAGATTGGAAAAACCGTTGGCACAAGTGTATAATATCTCATGGGGATTACTTTGAAGGTGACAAAATAGATATTCATGAATAAATAAATAATTTTTGAAAAAACAAAAAATTCGCGATACTTTTTGAACACACCTCGTATACTTACGCCAACGATTTTTGCAATCCTCAAAACAGTTTTCATAAGCATTTTTTGAGATAGCCTTCAGCTCCTTCAACGAATTTTGTTTTAAAAACGGGTTCCACGGAGCTATAATTTCAGTTTGGTCAACAAGGAAAGATCACATGGAGCCAAATTGGTGAATACGGTGGTTGTTTGATGGTATTCATTGCGGTTTTCAGATGAACTTACATACATCTAAATAATACTCTAAAATAATTTCGTCAAGTCTTAAACAATACATCCTAAATTCAAGAACTCAGCACTTGAGACGATTAGAGATTTTCTTCAGCCTGTGTCGTGTGTTCCTTTTTTTCTGAATAGTCGACTTAATGCCACTGAAGGCTTGAAAAGTAAAAGATTCCAAAAAATCGAAACATCAAAAATTAATATCAGTTCATTTGCATAAAATGATTTATAAAATAAAATTTTGGTATAATTTATTGGTTTTCGGTGCAATTGTTTTAATCATTGCATTCAGAGCCAGAGGGTAATAATTCATATATCCTGCCGTTATTACAAACAAATGCTTATGTGTATAGGTAAATATGTGTGCTTATGTGAAACACTATTTTTCATATCTGCTCCATCATTTTGAGTTAGTATTTTGGATTAATTCAACCACATAATTTATAATGACAAAACATGGAGGCTGTGCGCTTGGTGACGCACAGACACTTCCCTTACATGCGCACATACCTACACATCCCTGTTTGTGTGCGTATGTGAACGTTCGTGTTTATTTTATAACATATTTCGTTGAATGTGGAACAGAAGCAACAAGCTGTGCAACTGCTGCTACTTGCCACCGAATGTTGCAAATTTTGGCATAAACAAGTACGCAGGTTCGGGCGTAGTTACCGCTAAAATAAATAAATGACAACGCAACAAATAACTGTGTATTTATAAATGTATAAATTTTGCTCTACATGTGTGAGGACTTATGCGAAACATGCATATATACGCACATACACGGATATATGTAATCGCATATGTATGTATGCACGCAAGTGACGAGTGAACAGCTAGAAGCTGTAAATACACCTACACACTCAACCGCACCGCCCGCAAAGCGCACAAATCAGATGTTCATATGTATGCATGAATTCATATGTGTATGTATTCATGCATGTATGTGTTTATGCGTGTGTGTGAGGCATTGAGTGTGAATATTTTTAACCACAACACAGCGCGTCATTTGCTCGCCACTTTGAAGCAGCGGCAATAAAACCGAGACCACTGTTTCATTTCGCTCCGATGTAGTTTTCATTTTTCATTTTTAAATTTCGCTCCATCGTTTGCTTTTCACTATTTGGGTGTTTTTGTTGCTTTTTTTGGCGGTTAACTTGATGGGGTTGTGTGCGTTGGCGCTCATTCGAACGCACTTACAAACAATTGGCGGTCGCAGTATGGCTTGGGATATTGGTTCGCGATTTCGCGACGCCACCCGAACACGTGGGTGTTGAAAGTGATGCGCATGGACACCAGCCTAAAAACGATAAATTTCCAATCACCATGCTCAATTGGTTGCTGCCTACAGCCAAGCTGATGATATATGTAAGAATATATGTACATACATATGTACATATATAAATTGATGTAGAGGTTTTTGTGAATATCATTTTGAATATAGCATTAAGAAAATTTATTTTCCATTAAATTAGTACTTTTATGTGCACTTTTGTAACAGTTAAATGGTCAGCAATATCGAACAAATCAGCTTATTCTCGGTCCCATTACCTGGTAAATTGTATATTTCACATGCCAACGCTACAGGTTTTTCTATGAAATATCACGTGAAATTATTTATACTATGTTGTAACGGAGTATGCGAAAGTATTCATAATCAGATTTGAGACGGTTGCACTCATATAGTACAAATGGTGAGATAAAGTGATATTGATTGAGGCCACTATATTCTTTAAAAGCTGTTTTAGAAAGTGATCACAAAAAGCTATTCTGTTATTGTTATAAATTGATGATATACATGTGTATGTACCTTTAATAAAAAAGTACTGAATTGGTTTGTTACAAATAAACTTACCACTGCGGGCAAAAAATAGTAAGACACCTTATATTAAATTTGGCTATCATTATTATTCTTTACATATACTTGTCTTTCAGAAGTATATAAAGTGCATTCGGTGAATTTTACGATAAGTAAATTATTCTTTAAAAAAAAAATTTCATAAAATTTTGTGTGCGTAATGAAATTTCTAGAGCTGTGATTGGTACAACTTATTCAAAGAGGGTGGAAAACTCGTTGATGACGAATCACATCCAGGAAGGGCATTAATAACATCATCTGATGATCAACACGTCTATAATATAAAGGAATACGCATCGTACGAATATCGGAAGAACCAATAAAAAAAAACAGTTTCTAAAGATCTTTTAGGTCTAAGAAAAGTGAAAACACGATTGATTCCAAAATCACTAAGTTTCCGACAATCGGAATATGCTGAAACATATTATTTCTAGCAATGAGTCTTGGATCTATGCTTACGACCCGAAAACAGACGATCAATCGGCCGAATATCGTGACAAAAGTGAGCAGAAATCGAAAAAACTACGTCAAAGCAGGTCAAAAATCAAGGTTATGTTGACAGTTTTCTTCGATTATCGAGGTGTGGGGCACTCCGAAATCATTCCGATCCGCCAAACTGTCAACAAGGAATTCTATTTGAGCGAAGCTATTTATAACAAGTAAGGAATGGCCAAGTTCGGGTGTCACCGAACATTTTATACTCTCGCATGATAAAGTGATAATCGTGATTTCATTATCCGTCATTTACATATTTTTTATTTTGCTGTGTTTAGATCAGTTCGTGTACTTTGAGTATTGAATTGTATTTTCATTTATATGTATGAATTATACAGAGAAGGCATCAGATGGAATTCAATATAGCGTTATATTGGAAGAAGGCGTGGATGTGAACCGATTTCACCCATATTTCGTACATGTCATCAGGGTGTTAAGAAAATATTATATACCGAATTTCATTGAAATCGGTCGAGAAGTTCCTGAGATATGGTTTTTGGTCCATACGTGGGCGACGCCACGCCCATTTTCAATTAAAAAAACAGCCTGGGTGCAGCTTCCTTATGTCATTTCTTCCGTAAAATTTAGTGTTTCTGACGTTTTTTGTTAGTCGGTTAACGCACTTTTAGTGATTTTCAACATAACCTTTGTTTGGGAGGTGTGCGTGGTTATTATCCGATTTCTTCCATTTTTGAACTGTATATGGAAACGCCTGAAGGAAACGACTCTATAGAGTTTGGTTGACATAGCTATAGTAGTTTCCGAGATATTTACAAAAAACTTAGTAGGAGGCGGGGCCGCGCCCACTTTTCCAAAAAAATTACGTACGAGGAGCATATTTCTCCCTAATGCGATCCCAAATTTCATTTTAGTATCTTTATTTATGATACTTTATAGGTTTTCGGTTTTCGCCATTTTGTGGGCGTGGCAGTGGGCCGATTTTGCCCATCTTCGAACTTAGCCTTCTTATGGAGCCAAGAAATACTTGTACCAAGTTCATCATGATATCTCAATTTTTACTCAAGTTACAGCTTGCACGGGCAAACGGACAGATTTCAACTCTACTCGTCACCCTGATCACTTTTGTATACATAACCCTATATCTGACTCTTTTATGTTTAGGACTTACAAACAACCGTTATGTGAACAAAACTATAATACTCTCCTTAGAAACTTTGTTGCGAGAGTATAAAAGGATTGATTCATCGTAAGTTTTTCGCCAAATTTTAAACTATAACGTACCGTAAACACGGATTCGCCTGACTTATGTAGCTCCGTGAAATATTCTCCTTAATAATTAAGGATAGTCAATAGCAAGTATTTAACTTTGTTACTTTCACGTTACGATAGCCCCGTAATTAATATTAATTATTAAGTTAAACCAACAGGCTCGAAAACTTAAGGTGATTTTTTCAAGTAACCAATTAATAGATAGAAAGAAAATAGGTATCACACCCATTTCGATAAGTTAAAATCTGTTCAGAAATAAATTTTGCTTTTGCTTTAACTATTTTCTAGGCTTTATCTTCTTCGTACACTGGTCGTTAGTTAACTTAAGGGGGTATTCTACTCTAGAAATTTGAAAAAATCGAAAATTTTTTTTTCATAATTCGATAGTTTTGATATTCAAAATATCTCCCTAAAAGGATTTTTCAAAACTCAACTATTTTCAAAGTTAGCCATTTTAGGAATTCAGGAATTTCATTAAAAAGCGTAAAAAAATATTTTTATTTTCAGACAGTCGCAATTTTTCAAAAAAATTGTATAACAGCATCCTTACTGATTAAGAATTTATTTTGAGTTTTTTTTTCAGACCACGAGGAGAGTCAGGATCAATGTCACCAGGATGCACCATTTTTTTTTACACCTGTCCCCCTCTCTAATTTTTTTAGTTTTTAATATTTTTTTGGAAATTTTTTTTTCTGTATTCTTAAGATATCAATAAAGACACCATAAAAAAAATGGATGGTAAAAATATTTTTTGTTTTGTTTGTTTTTTAATAAAATTCAAAAAAACTGCCTAAAATTAAATGAATAAATAAATGATTTCTAGACTAGAATACTCCCTTAAAAATCTAACACACTTATTGATGAATCAGTTTTAATGTACTTAATTTCAGTGAAGCTACATAAAATTTAATGTTCCAGCCCGTTCATCATGGTTATTCAGACCCCTAATTTTAAAGTAGTGTAAAATAAATTAGACTTACCATTCCGGTCAATTCGTCATAGTATTTTGATATTTTGAACAGGCTACGAGTTTGAGACACCCATAGGGAAACATCGGAGACCTTAAGGCAGTCTGTTTGTATATACGAAAACAAGTGCTTCGGTTTTTTATATATGTATTGTATGACTCTGAAATTTGCCTGGTTTTGTTTTCTGGTCATTTGCTCGAACCGCCGTTATCGCCAACTGCCATACAAACTGAAAGATGAAGCTCTTGTAAGGAAAAATTTTTATTTGTGAAAGATATTCTGGCTTTGGTGCAACCAATGGTAATGCTTTTTCTTGTTGTTTCTCATTGCAATATATGTGATTTAAACCAAATTTTGAAACTACAAACTCTGGTACACAGGTCTTAACAATCTCAAGTCTTAAAAACTAGCTTGCCCTTCATGACTTAGCCAAATCCGATCGTCTGCTAATTGTGCTCTCTCGCCGTTTGATCGTATGGAAGGTAGTCATTAAAAAATCCGTGAAGAGGTTTATAAAGTGTATAAAATATCAGTTATATGTGTCTTTCCGAGTTTCAGATTCCAAAATTCTATAAATACAGTTGATTTTTTTCCAACCAAAGCTATACGATTATCGATATTATCCAATTTGTATTGAAAATTTCTCTAAACTTAAGAATCAAGCCTTGGTTTAACCCGTACTATAACTAGTTTGCTCTAAGCAAACGTTTTCTATGTAACTATGCCGTTGATAAGAACAGTAATCGTAATTTAAAGCAATAATTGAGAAGTGATACCAAATCGGCGAAATATGACATTTAAATTGTTACAACGTTCTGCCTTGATAAATGCGTATCTATCTACAAATATATATAACTTAATGTGAGCCATATATATGTTTTTGTACAAATGTCCTCGCACACGCATCCAACTGCAACGGGACGCATGGGCGCTTTGCCAGCGATAACCGCAAAGTAGCGGTGCGACGACATTACTAATCTGATTACATTCGTGCAGTCAAGTGCGTGCGACGACGCCCTTATGAACCGACCGCCATCACCTGACTAAACAGCAATGACATTTGGTCGAATCGTCAACGGAAACGGAAAGACACCCTAATAACAGCCACCTATGTATTTACTGTGACAGCGAACAACAATAAGCCACGGAGCGCAACCAACTTTGTACAGGACAAAGCAAATCAGTTTGACTACGGCAACGATTTTTTGGTTCACTGTGCAGGCAAAGCAACTGGAGTATGCGGCCATGTACATGTGTAGGTTAATACTTTTTTGGCATACATTAGGTGCGTACTACTTACTTATTCAGTGTGAGTTGTCATTGTTATCTCAGCAGATTTAAACTATGAAAGTTGGATGGCATAAGGAAAGATTATTAAGCATGTGTTTTCCGCTAAAATAATAATGCTTTCATGTTCTTAAAAAAAAAAAAAAAAATTGAGCTTGCTGAGAAAGCCTTTTTCAATTTGCCAAACTTTATTCTCCAGCGAATCGCTACATTAAATGATATTTTGGTAGTTGGTGGGAAATTGCTATGTCGAAAATAAGTGCGATCTGTCAACCAGTTTGTTTACAGCAGCTCCTTAAGTCGGTACATCTCAGTAGTGCATTTCGATTTTTACAATGGATAAAAATATCGAAGGAAGAATTTGTCCAAACTTTTGTATTCCTAATCAAATTTCGTGTGCGGAATCTTTGTGAATGTCGAACAAGGATTACGGTTATTCGGTTTTATCAAAAACACAAGACTACGAATGGTACAAAGCCTTCAACGGCGGTCGAGAGATCGTTGAAGATCGTTCTTCTTTGGTGAATATTTTGGGTATGAAATGCGTTTTTGCTCGACTCGACCCGACACAGCTGAATTTTTTTCAAAAAGAGTACCGTAATAAGGTCTCCTTGGACGTGCTTGATCGTGCGAACTCCGATCCCATCTTCATGAAGATGAGTTTGACATGCAAACAAGTCAACAATCATCGGAATGGAGGGAAAAAACCAAAAAAAACCAAACCAAACCAAAGCCGCTCAAAGAAAAAGGTGATGCTCACTATTTTTTTCCGTATTGGCGGCTTGGTCAATGAGGACTTCTATTTCTATTTGCGTGACAAAGTCCGTCGATAGCGGTAATAATTGTGGAAGGAAAGAGTGTTTCGAGGACTGGAAAAAAGTAAACCAATGCCTGTTATTTTTGTTTGCAATGGGAAAACACTGTTAGCCATTGAAAGAAAAGCTCAAAATGTAACCGATTGGTGGTCTGAAAGCTTTATTGGTGGCCTGGAGCCTGTATCAAAAAGTTGGAAAACCATACCACCAAGGTTAAGTTGAAGGATAAACTATACATTTTCATTCGATAAAATGTTCTTTCCTTGTTAGGTCAAAGAAATATCATTTTAAAGTCAACATTTCGGCGCTAGGGCATCCATAATGCACTCATAGACATACTATACATATACATACATACATACATCTTCTTACTGTATAAAGGCATTTCGGGTTAGCCAGCATCTGCAACTTTGCATGTGTTTGCCCTTGTATGTGTGAGTGTACAAATTTGCGGTCTTTGTGCCGTGAGAAATGACTGTTGGCAAGAGTTCTGACTGATTGAGTTTGTATGCAGGTGTAACGCACGCCCTAATTTACGCGCCCTCAGAGTCCCATTCACCTACATACGTACACATGATATTTATGTATGTATATATGTATGTATGTGTATAGGGCAATACATATGCACAGTAATGCCACCTTATGCTGGTGAGCTTTTGACAAGTTGCGTGTCACCGCCGTCTTATCTTCACATCCAAACTTGTCATGTGCTGCTGCGTTGCCGGGCCGATAAGTAAGTTGGCGACAGCAATATGGCATTGCTGAACCACCCACGACAGCATTGTTAGTTAACTTTGCTGCGTTAGCGAGACATTTGCTCATATACCCTGGTTATTGTTGCTGTTGTATATACTGCGAGATTTCGGTGCGCTCAGTTTTTTGCGCAAAACATGCCAATACTCGTTTATGTTTGATTGTGTACATGTGATTGACATTGTCCTTTCTAGCAAATTTCGCTTTGGCTCGCATTTGACAGCTGCTGGTATTGACTCGAGTATTAGATGGATGATTCTAATAACTCTTATATTCCGAAACAAATGATGCTATTAACTGCAGACTTAGTGCGTTTTGCATTTTAGTCACATTATTGACGGATAAGCCGGCAAAAATGTAAAGATTAGCTCTATTAGCCTTTTTAAACTCTTTCACTTAAAAATAAATTTTATCTTCTTAAAATATAACACGGCATTAATCTTAAATACATATGTACTTACATATGTACATACACATAAAAATGAAACGCTTTTACGGTATGTGTCCGATCCACAGCACGGAAAGGCGCAACAGTTTTTAAAAGTATTTCTTTAGCGCTGTAGAATAACCTAACGGAGGCTTTTTTTTTGCAAACTCACCGTCGGTTTTACAATGTATGTACATATATATATACATATATATTTATAACTCAAGAGCGGCTGAACAGATTTGGCTGAAAATTGCTGAGAGAAAAGTTTAAAACCAAGCTACGGGCATAGCCTACTCGCTTTTATTATATTAGGTAAAAAGTCGTAACAATTCATATTGTACGAGTACATATAAAAAATTATATATGAAATCATAAACATATTTTTAATATTCATATAAGAACCAATAGATTTTTTTTTTTTTATTTCCAAGAAGTTCAAAACTTTTCAAGCCAAAATTTTGTTCAGCGATGAAGCCTAATTCTGGCCCAATGGGTATGTAAAGGAGCAAAATTGACGCATTTGAGTCGAAAAGCAACCTGAAGAGATTCAATAACTACCATTTCAACTAGAAAAAACAACGGTTTGGTGTGGTTTCTGGGCCGGTGGAATCATCGGTCTATATTTCTTCAAAAATAATGCCGGTGAGAACGTAACCGTCAATGGCGAACGTTATGGCGCCATGCTAACCGACTATTTGATGCCAAAAATTGAAGGTCGCGGCATTTCACATTTTTGGCCGGTGGATTGGCCACCAAGATCGTGTAACATCACAACGTTAGACTTTTGCCAGTGAGGATATATAAAGTCAAAAGTCTATGCCGAAAATTCGGTTTCGATTCAAACCTTGGAACAAAACATCACGGGCGTTATTAGTTAGTGAGCAGTCGAAATGCTCGAATGAGTGATCGAAAATTGCACTGAACGGATGGACCCTCTGAGACGTAGCCATGGCCAGAAAGAGACAATCTTCAAAAAATAAAAGCCAAAAAATGTTTTCGAGTTATAATAAACGTTCCCTACTAAACTTCAAGGTTTTGAGTTTTCTTTAAAACGGTATGGAACTTCGAAATGGATCTCCCTTTATTACCAGGGTACAGTAATTTTTCTTTACATATATACTCGTATGTATAGTGATTGGTGTTAATGAACAAAGCGGTTTTTTCGGACACATCATTTAGAACCGGCAAAGCATTTTAAATATCAGATTGAAACTGAAGTGGCAGATGCATTGCTAGGAATTGAGACTACTTTCATAGATTATGGGCGAAGGACATAAAGAAATTTATTATAAACTAAGCAGAATGGTCATTAGTCCAAAGTCTGTAACCCAAACATGTTTGTATTGAAGAAATCGGTCAATCATTACATTTTTATTGCTTTTAAAAGAACATTTTTAGCAAAGCCGAATTCATGATTTCTTTACCACTTTGACAAATTAGGGAAAAATATACTATATACTGCTGGTAGTATTAGTGGTGGCGCAAAAATAACCTTTCGATGTTTTTTGGCTGTAATTTTTTTAAAAAGTGAAAAACTTTGATTCTGTTTGTGGACTATTTTTATTTGGTCTTTTAAATTTTTTTTTACATGGGAATATGACATCATGTAAATGGCCGCCGCCACAGTTGATTGTCATTTTAGCCCTTTTTATGGCATTTTGCATCACTTTGGCCAGAACTTCCGACGATAGGTCCTCATATTCTTGACGAATATTGTCTTTAATTGCTGCAAGAGTCTGAGGCTTGTTCACATAAAACCGCGACTTCAAAAAGCCCCACAAAAAGAAGTCTGGAGCGGTCAAGTAAGGTGATCTTGCTGGGCAGTGCAAATCGCCAAAATGTGAAATTAGGCACCCGGGAAATGCATTCTTTAGCATATCGGTTGTGGCACGTGCAGTGTGTTCCATTGCACCATCCTGTTGGAACCACATGTTTTCCAATACCAATTCATCAAGTTGCGACAAAAAGAACTCGTTGATTATAGCTCTATAGCGCTCACCACTAACAGTAACTGTTTGGACCGCGAAGTCTTCGAAGAAAAAAGGTCCGATGGCTCCTCCAGCGAAAACACCACATCATACAGTGACTTTGAGCGGGTGTAATGGCTCTTCGTGCGTTACATGCCGATTTTCCATGCCCCGGAAGCGTAAATTTTGCTTATTTACGTGCCCGCTAAGATGGAAATGGCCCCATCACTCATAATTATTTTTGATGAAAAATCATCTTCCTCTTGATGGTGATTAAAGATGGCTTGAGCATATGTAAGACGCGATTGGCGGTCAGCAGCTAACACTTTGTACTTTGTACAGAAACACTTTAAATCATGTACCAAAATTCGCTGTAAACGCCGTCGACTGATACCCATTTGCGTGGCACGTAGTCTGGTCGATGTCGACGGCACTTCCATGACATCCTTGGCAATAGCAGCAATATTCTCTACAAAATGGTTACTCCGGGGTCTGCCACGCCTGGCAGCATCTCCTGTTTTTCCAGTATCTTCGAGGCCGGAGGCTAAACGTCGCAGTGTTTCACCAGTAGGCGCCGGACCGCCAGGAAATCTGCGAGGAAATTCACGTTGTGCAAAAGTCACCGACAGATTATTGGTCAAATAAAAAGTCACCAATAACCCGCGTTCTGGAGCAATGTAACATAACACTGTTTACTTACGTGTATTACGCATGTGTTTACTACACAAATGTCAAATCAGAACTGACACTAGAGGTCAATTGCAAAATCTATAGCATCTTCTGATTGGAGGATTACTTTTGATTATCATTTGTACGGATGATTTCCTGCTAACTCTCAGTTTTGTGAATGCAAAATTAAATATAGTGATAGTGAAGTGAACATAAGAGTTTTAAATAATCTTTTGATTTTTTACAGTGTATATACTTGTCAAATGAATTGTGAAATTCATTGCCACGGTTGTGACGTTAAGACCATTGTACTCATAGTTCACTATACCAAAACCTCGTTGAGGTCATATACATAATACGTGAGATTACAAAGGTCACATTCCTAACTTTGTTTCTACAAACTATTAAGTTTTTTGAAGTTAGATAATCAATAAATTTCCGAAATTTTTTCAATTTAATATTTTTTAATTTATATATTTTTTAGTTTATTTACTGGCTAAAAATAAATTACGTGATATACCAAACTACTGATCGCTAGAACTCTAGTAATAAAATTCTTGAGTTGCAATTTGTGATTCATGTATTTATTTTCGAAATCAACCGACATTTTCAAAGCCTTAAAATTTAGCATACATACGAAGGCTGCTATATATATTTCTGGCCTAATAATGAAAATAGACATATTTATCAACGTAAATTTTTTTATTTTTTCGTTGAATTTGGCTCGTTTTGGAATACCTACACGGTCGATTGCTGTTTTGTTTCAGGCTCATACGCATAGATCCATGATTCGTTACCTATGGCGATCTTATAAACGTCTTTTGAAGCACCGCAATCGTATTTTTTCAGCGGGATCCAACGAAAACAAACCTTTTTTACGGCCAGGTGTTCATGCAATATCAAATGTATGCTGGTGGGAGAAATGCTAGGCATGCCTCTATCTGAAGGTATGTTACATGACGGTCTTGCATTATCAGTTCACGTACGGCAAGGTGTTCTGGCACAACGGCTGTCTTTGAGCAAACTTCGGCCACCATTGAATTCATTATACCAGTTTTTCACAGTGCTATAGGATGGTGCTTCATAGCCATATAAATATTTTAGTTCATCGATGCACTCTTGTCGTGATAATCCACGTCGAAAGTTGCGAAAAATGATCGCACGAAAATGTTCACGAGTTAATTCCATTTTTTGGCCGAGATGAATTTTTTAATTCCCTGTAAATAAAACAATTCACGATTAAATGAGAAAACGTTCTGAATAATGTTATGCTAAAAGATGTCAAACTTTCCAATGGAAATGTCAGATTGCACCTGGCAACACTTAGTGTTGTCTAGTCCAGAAATATATATAGCAACCTATGTAATTCATTGATAATAATTCACTAAGAGTTTTCGTAGAATACTATTATGGAAGTTATGAATAATATTGTTTTTATTTCTTAAAATAATTGGATTATGGTGTATGAATCCGACTTTTCCTATGACATTATTTGGTTGAAAGGCGATATTACGTCGAAAAAATAGTTGAATTTAGTGAAGTTATTATTGAGATGGAAAATTCCAACAAAAATTTCAAATACCGAATATAGTCAAAAGTTTCTTCGCTTGATCTTTCTAAAGCAGAGTAGATGCTCTTCTACTACTAGTAATATCACTGAATACTTTCAAAGCGTGAAAATCAAAAATTAAAAGTTTAAGGTATAAAATTATTAATTTGTAAAGGACGGGAGACATCGTAAAATACACTACAGACACAAATGTCATAGTTACAAAAAGTTAGTCAGAAGGAGTAAATCCGTCTCTATGCTTTTCTATAACCCACATACTGGCATGTACATACGACTTAGCAATAGAGATGTATGCAGTCTTTAGCACTATTCAAAAATAGTAAAACTAATTGTGAATGAACTTTCCGCAACTGTCTTCAGTTCTTCACATTAATCAAACCACCTGTTAACACATTAAATTTCATTAAATAATATGATGTGGGCTTGGCATACACATATATGAACATACATATTTTTTTCTCTTAAAATTGCAAACTGTGAGAATGAGAAAATTCAACTATGTTTAGAATTGATTTAAATTTTATTGATAAAACTCTTAAGTTTTAATTACTTTCTATGTGGCTAATATATCAAGAACACATTTCACAAATAAAATGGTTGACTGAAAGTGTCCGTTAATATTTTAAGGCAATTTGATCTACAGTTTCCACGACCACAAAACGGCAGTTTGATAAATGCGCCCGCCAAGCAATTCATCAACTCAACCGCGTACTTCAGGTTTTCTGTGCCGCCCTCCAGCAGCCACAGGCTAATAAACGACGCTTGCCACACTTTTGTTTGTCGTCCCCTCGTTGGATAGAAATAATGTTTGCTAAGTGCAGCGGTTAACCGACGGCAGGAAAGTCTACAACGACGGCTGAATGCAGCGAGTCAAGAAGTCTGTAGTTCTTGGCTGGCACGAGATGCAAGGTTGCACGTAAGATATTTATGTTTGTATGTATGCATGTAAGTAGCATATTTTGATGAAGTACCAGACGGCTGGTGGTGCATTCTTGAATGCGTATTTAGTCGTTAGTATACCGACGAGAAAGTATCTGTATTTGGTGTGGGTAGTGTTGAATGAAGACAAAAGTTGGCTTTGCAATTCTGAAGGGCGTTGAGGGCTTCATAGCGCCAAATTATTTACTAAATGCGCTTTTCTTGAGCGTTGAAGAACGCTTTAAGCTGTTAGGAGACAATGGCTTAGTCTTCTGGTTTGGAATAAATAAACAACTTACCACATTGTTCTAATTGCGAAAGTTGGCATTAGCAAGAATGGGACTTTGCATTTATTGTCCCTACATAACTGTTTACAGAAAATTTTCATTTGTTGGCATACTAAAACAGTTATGCAACATTTCGTGCCACTAATTAAGTTTATTTACTCATTTATGCATTACAAAAACAGTTGTTTTATTGAATTAGTATAAATATTTATTAATCAAGTTAAGTTATTCTGATTCTCAATATTTTGGCTGGCAATGCCATACAGCTTTCCTCTTTATACACTATTTTTGTTAATAATAAGGAATTTTTGATCCAACTGACATATCCACAACCAAAATAATATAAAACGTTAGATTGCGTTACTCTGGCAGGATCGTGAGCCTCGCATAGCCTTCCTTCAGAATGCCAGCGCTTGACGAAAATTTCAGTAGGTTCTGCGGACTTATTATCTACACCTCTTCCAGAATTTTATACCGTGGGGCCCTAAAAGCGTTTCCTTGCCTGTGGGTGATAAATGCACAAGAGATCATCTATTGTTTCCCTGGTGATTGGCATTTGACGTTTCTTGCAGTCAACTCAACCTGTCAGAACCATTCTGCAGGCACGTGTGACCACCAGACTATGATCAGTGACTATTCCAATCATCTTTCTTCTATTAATAGTTTACTTCTGATCTAACTTTCCTTGCCATGCTCGTTTTCGGATTGTCAGAAAGACAATGCATGGGTTTATCAACTTTGCTTGTCTTATGGAATGACAACCATACACAGCTTAATTTCGTCCACCATTTCATTGCTAACGATGCCTTTATTACATGCACCCTGTAAAACTCAAGACTACGACCGTCCTGCTTTCCAAGACACTTTTGGCCGATATGAGAAACGAGGTTACTGCTTTGATTGCTGCTTGGCTGTCTACCTATACATATGTTGAGTCTGGAATTGCCTGCAGGTGCATTAGAGGCCAAATCTGCGACTTTCGCAGTAGCTAAGAATTCAGCTTGAAATATACGGCAGTGTTCTGTCAGCTGAAAACGCTCCCTTATGCCTAACCCTTTACAGTATTACGTCTTTACGGCAAACTATCAACTATAACTATATATAGTATATGTATCGGGTAAATTGGACATTGGACGTCGATTAACAATTTCAATAGAAATGGAGTGTTTAATATATGGTGTATACTTTCGATAAGTCTGAGATGTTTAAAATATAAATAGAATCAAAATATTTAATCACCAGCTTAAATTTATTATGAGTATTCCTGTCTATATACCACAGATAATATAGGTAGAATTGCTGGCATGACTGAATGAGTTTTCAGTTTATTGTGTGTGGAAATAATAATCTTCCCGCTGCCTGTTCCCAAATCTTAATGAGTGATAGGCGTTACATATAACAGGGAAATTGACATAACCATCAGTGCCAATTGCGTCCACCGGTATAAGCTCATAATCACTTGCTCTGCCACATCAAGCTTATGTTCTGTGCAGCAGCGCTTCTATTCCATAATGCGTGTGAGGGATAACTCTCGCATTCATGGCTGGTTTCCCCTCATAATAACTGACTCAAGTAGAGATATTAAAGCAGCCGTAGACGATTGTATACACGAAGACCGTGGAGATTCGATTCGGCGCCGTTTCCTGAAACTCGTACTGACGTATTGGAAGACTTAAATTGAAAGTATGCAAAATACAGCGTTTGTAAGAACTGCAGCCACTTGACCTTCCCAAGCGATACCACTACGCTTTATTAGTTACAAGAAAACTCGACTTTTTCGAGCCAATTTTGTTCAGCCATTAGATCTTCTTTCTTGTTCCTCAATAGATACTATATGTCAACAAGCAAAATTGCAGAAAACACAACGGCTTGGTGTGCTTGTGAGTCGGTGGAACCATGAGGTTCTTCAAAACTGAAGCCAGTGAGAACGTAACCGTCAATGGCGACCGTTATCGCGACATGATAACTGACTATTCAATGCCAGAAATTGAAGCTCGTGATCTCGGCGACATTTGGTTTCAACTAGACGGCGCCACTTCCACACACATCACATCAATCAATGGATAATTTCACGTTTTGGGCCGGTCGATTTATCGAAAATTGAGCTCAATGGATGGACCATCTGAGACTTAGACGCGGTCAACATTTGAAAGAGATAATTTTTAAGAAGTAAATGTTAAAGAATGTTTTTTCGAATGATAATAAGCACTCTCCATTAAATTTGAAGTTTATGTGTTTTTTCTTCACAAAATAAGGAAACCTCGAAATAGATCCCCCTTTAGAATTTTAAAATATAACTTAACATACTGTGATGAAATTGAATTTTTAATTTATACTTTGCGTGTCTTTCGAATCGCTAACCAATTTGCTCTTTAGAAAACGGGGCAATCATAGCTCCTCCACACTTAGCGGTCGAAATGTCTCCACGCAGGAATGGAATATATGCTACATCATATAAAACAGAGTTATTTTCAAATCTGGGATTATATTTCATTTCGATCCTAAGCTTTAAATACACATGTAGGCCCATGGGAGGAGTCTTGAATCCAAAATAACAGATTGGGAGCTTTAATATGGCAGCCGATGCTATAATACCCCGATCTTTCTGCGTAGATTGTCCCACTGCCTTCAATAATGTTTCATGTTAAAATTCATGAAGATATCTTGTTTCATGCAAGGATATAAACTTGTATTTGATCGTTTAGTTCGTATGTCAGCTACATATATGCTATAGTCTCAAAATCATACATATACATATATATGGTAATTCATAGGGTCTCATATGTTTCCTTCTGGTTATTAGAAACGTCGTGACGAACTTAATGTACGCAGTTCGGAGTATAAAAATTAAACAAAAAGAATATTCTAGTATTGCCATTACCCAGAAAACCAGTCATAGACCTGTGAAGACTGTTTACAAAACAAAAAAATATTAGTCTCAAAATATATCTATATATGACTGTGTGTGAGTGGATAAAATATGGTCCTTCATGTGAACTCAGATAATAATATCATTTGGGATATGAACTTCATTATAACTTTTCTTAATTCAAAAAAAAAAAAAAAAAAAACGCGAAATTATTTAAATTTCAATTTAATTGATTTTAGTTTCACCAAAGTTTCTAAATCAAAATTTATTGAGAATTTCTTCTTATAATAAATATTTCTGGCACCAGACCAGCAAACAACTCAGCAGTGAACAAGCAACAAAGCGACTATCAAGCCCATTCTCACTTGGGTCTTGCCGTGAATAGTGCGATGCAATATATGTAATTGGATTCCATAGTAATGTTATTCGCAAAATTTTACAAGTGACTAGATACGCCGCGCATCACATGACGCCCTCATTTACTCGCATACTAAATTTTGTGGTTGTTCCAGGGGAGAATACTTGCGCATACACGCATACTTATTAAAGCAAAGGATTTCAGAATATCAAGAGAATTTGCATACCTTTGTACAAAAGATAAAGTTCATCGAAATTACAAAGCCGCGTTCATACATGTTGCGCTGATGAGTCTTTAAAGGCTAAGCAGTAGGCTTTAAAGTTTCATTTCTATTTAGAAGGGATTAAGAAAGTGGTTTTTAAGTTTTAACAATACAAGATTATGTGGAATTAATATTATGCTGTAACTATCAACATCTGTTTAACCTATAACGAAACACAATTTTCCATGCCGAATATACATATATGTATGTAAACAGTGACATATGGGAATTAATGAGGAAATCGCCTTCATCCACATAGCAACTATACATTTTCTCTTCAAGGAGATTTAAGCATCAGCGAATTGGATATTCTTTAGAATTTAAACACACGTGATTTTCAAAAAATCTAATTTTTTTGCCGTAGATTACATTGTAATTATACTATTGCAACCAGTTGCTACAGAGTATTATAGTTTTGTCCACTTAACGGTTGTACTTGTCACCTAAAACTAATGGATATAGATATACTTGTAGGTACATATAAATGATCAGAATGACGAGAAAAGTTGAAATCCATTTGACTGTCTATCTGTACGTCCGTCCGTGCCATCTGTAACTGGAACAAAAATTAAAATATCTCAATGAAACTTGGTATTCGGTTTCCTTAGTACAATAAATTTCGAGTTCGGAAATCCCCATTAATCGAAAAAATATAAAGTGCTGTCAGTAAGGACTAAATTAAGATATACATAAAGCTGTAATTTGGTACAGAGGATCGCACTAGCAAGGGACACCTGTGGTAATTTTGTTTTGAAAAAGTGGGTGTGGCCCCACCCTCTAACAAGTTTAATGTATATACGAGTACTTTCATAACTACTACAACAATCAAATTTGTTGAGTACAAATCTTATAAGATCTTCTTCCCAGTGCCTATATTTAACTTTTGATCGGAAATGTCGGTCAATGTGTGATATATAACTAACCTTGTTTTGTTTTAGTTTTTACATTAACATTTTTGACAATTGGGCACCGCTTCAGGATAAGGAGTGGAGGATCGATGACGTTTTATCCTTTTTCAGAATCGGTATTTGTGACATCTAGCACTTTATTTATACTCCATTTGGTTTGCCAGTTCATGTTGCTCTTCGGATCAACATTCGCAATTTGTCATATTTATTACCAAAATAATCGTCCGGTTCGCAAGACACATTGCAAGAAAACTTTGTTCAGCGATGAAGATCATTTTTTGTTGAACGAGTAAGTTAATAAACAGAATTGTCGCATTTAGAGTGATGATAATCCTCACGTCATTGTTTAGATGGCGTTAGCCGCTCACAAAATAATTTTTTGGTGTTCTCTATGAACAGACGGAATCATTGTTACATGTTTTTTCAAAAGTGAAGCGGACTATAATGTTGAAGTAATGGGTGCACTATAGAGCTAGGTTTGATGACCTTGCCGTATTCCATTTTGTAGAGTTATGTGAAGTCGATGTCTACCCGCAGAGACGATTGATGCCTTAGAAGAGAATATTCGTCGTATTATTGCTGACATACGACCCCAATTGCTACAAAAAGTGGTCGAAACTTGTCATAAAATATTGACATTGAAATTTGCCTCTTTATTTACTATTGCAAGTACACTAGAAGTATCGATCTCGCTGGACTTGTACGGCCAATGAACTTTGCATGTGTACAACCACTACTAATATTCTAAGGAAATGTTGAGTGGGTCCTTTAAAAATACTCTACAATGATAAGAGATTGCTACAAATTTAATCTATCTTCATATATGTTATATGATCCAATTAACATTGCAATGCTAGAAGACAGGTTCCTATAAACCAACTCTTAACAACATTGAAGTAATATTAAAACATCCCTCGAGTACCTGAGGGATACTCTGAATTCTGCTTTGGTACCTTTACTCTCATTATTTTATATTGTTGTATTTATTTGTAAAGCTCTTAGAATAGTAAATGACTCAAACGATTGTTTTTTCTATTTGCATCAAGATTATGATGATATTTATACTGTTCAAATTGGCCACTTTTCACGACCTTAATCATCAGTCTATTGCATATCTTGTGGTAAATGCGAACGCTGAAACACGAGCAATTATCGTGCAAAAAAGAACTGTGCTAGATAACGGTATAAATTGAGTCACTCAACGTCAAAGTAAAGCATTTTATAGAGTGTTCCAGTATTGTGCAATATAGCCCGACGATTCTATAATTTATGTCGGCGATTATTATATTCTAATTGCGTGGAGAGTGGCTTACTGGCGTCGGGACGACACATTGTACAAATTGCATATCGGCGTGCTTTGATTGCAAATAGGCATGTAATTTATATTTATATATATGTATGTGGTATATAATATGCACACATGAACAGAACATGACTGTTATATGTATTTAAACGTCGTTTGGCCTATTGACCTTTTATAGTTCATTCGATGACTTGACTTGGCATTTTACTGTATTGGATTGCATTTCACATCAGAGCGCCTTTGCGTCTGCTCGTTGCTATTGCCGTCGAGGCGACACTTTAATTAATGCAAATTGATTGAAGTGACTTAAATGAGGTGTGCTTGGATTCACTTCGTTGCATTTAGCTTGCAACAAGCCTCTTTACTCTGCCTACCACTGACAATATGTGGCACATGTGCAAAGGTACACTTATGCACATGCAGGTACATATATCAAGAGCGATAATTGCGCTGTGTTTGCTGTCAACAATCGTAGCTCCAAGGCTTCCCGCGTTTCAGCACCACCCCCAATGGCGGTAATTTGCATCCCCTGAACAAGTCGGTAACAACAATTCGACAGCATTAACTAATTAAAAATGAAAATTTCTCGGAACAAATACTTATGAGTCAAACAGGTAGTGCTGTTTTTAAGTTGTCACAGCTTTACAAGAGGAGTGTAGGTGATCGAAAGGGAGCTAATAGTATTCCTGTGGTAGGATTACGTAGCACTCAAACGAACGCTTAAAGGCAATTCATTTTTAATTATGTAAAATGGAAAGGCTGTTAGATTATATTATGTGGAGAAAATAAAATTTTCGTCTTTCCAATCATATACATATGTACATATTTTATGAGAACGTATGTTCACATAGAGTGCTGTTATTGGCAAAGTGTTGGCTACTTTATATGTTCGCCTTTCGGCTATCCGTACAATTTATTATATTGATATAGAGATAAAAAAAATAATATTATATTTCCATTAACACATATTTGATATGTTGGTTTTGTACCTGGTAAGAAGTTTTTCTTTTTTGACGCAATAAGTAAATTTAAATGTATTTAAAGTCAACAAGTTGAGGTCAGTGCATGTTCTGAGTCCGGCAAAAAAAGCCAAGCACAAGATAAGAAAACCCAAACAACTAAAAAAGTGGCTATACAGAATGGATCGGTACGTTACCATCAAACGTAAGCTTAGTCCGCAAAACTCAACAAACGCTAAGCAAAACATAAACCGAAGAAATGCAACTGAGCCATTAAGCTCAAAGCGATTTGCGCTTTTAAGTGACAATGTTGACGATGAGTGTAACAAAACTCCTGGAACTGTTACGAAAGTCACTAACCCCAAACCACCGCCAATATACGTAAGAAGGAAATCTCTGGCCCTCTCATTAAGATATTTACTCAGCTTATCGGCAATAACAACTTTCTTATCGTTCCGCTGTCGAAGGAAAACATTCGAGAAACGAAAGCGCAATTATACTCCGAACAAAACTTTCGCCCATTGTCCAAATACTTAAATGAGAAAAAAATTAAATTCTACACTTATCAACTTAAAAGTGCGAGAGGCCTGCAAGTTGTTATTAAAGGTATTGATGCAAGTGTTGAACCTATGGAAATCTTCGAAGCTCTTAAAGATTAGATCCGATGATAGCTCCACCAAAAACCGTCAAACGTCCTAAAAGGCCTTGGAAAACCCACAACAACAGCAACAGCGAGTCTTATTATACTGCAAGAACAGCAGCCCTACTTTCAATCCGGTGGTCAATCGAATATCGAAGCAATGATAGCGTCAATGCAACAGAGCCTGATGAACTTCATAACATTCATGCAGAACACAATGCAAGAGCTCATGCGAAAGCAAAACACTACACTACAACTGCTTGCCAACCAAAGTTCAAAATAATGAGCTCACTTAAAATTCTTTTATGGAATGCGAATGGTATACCTCGCCATAAACTAGGCTGTCAAAATTTCTTAATGACAAGGAAATTGATTTAATGCATCTTGCAAAAACTTACCTAACCAACAAATACAACTTGAATGTATCGGGATATACCTAATATTGTATGAATCATCTAGATGGAAAGGCGCATGGTGGAACTGGTACCTTAATCAGAAGTCGCATTAAATACCATTCTTTAACTGGAACTGCTGAGAATTATCTGCAAGCAACATCAATATGCGTGCAGACAAAGCAAGATGACATTACAGTGTCCGCCGTATATTGTCCCCACGTTTCACAATAACAGAAAATCAATTCATAGATTTCTTCAGCTCGCTGGGAGAGGGCTTTCTTGCTGCAGGTGATCTTAATGCGAAACATCCTCACTGGGGTTCCCGGTTATGTAACCCTAAAGGCAAGCAATTATATAACGTCCTTATATGTAAAAGAAACAAATTAGACTACGTGTCTCCTAGAAAGCCTACATATTGGCCGGTAGACCCGGAAAAGCTGCCAGATTTAATTTACTTCACTGTAACAAGGAAAATTCCTCAAAGTCTTATTAGTGCAGAAACCAGGGCAGAAGTCTCATCAGACCACTTACTAGTTTTTTTCATTTGCGGCATAAGTCACACTATAAAGAGTTATCCCACATGTTCACATCAAACTCTCATCACTCACATCGAATTCGAACCAAATTCAAATGCACCGGTCGATATTGAAAACACCACCGCAGTATTCGAATCAACCATCATAACAGCCGCAAAAATTTCAACTCCTCAAAAAGGTTATATGGAGAATAAAAAGCATAGCTTAACTAATAGGGAAATTGAAATAATAGTATTACAAAAACGACGCCTACGAAGGAAGTGGCAGGTGCATAGATCACCAGCCTCAAAACAACTGTTGAAAGCGGCCACACATGCTCTGACGCGAATCCTCGGAAGGGAGAAACAACGTGCGCAGCACCAGTATATTCATAAGCTTCATCAAACTCTAAGTGCGCCAATAGAGTGTGAAATGCCAATAAATTACAATAATGGCAAATGCGCTCGGAGTGATGCAGAAAAATAGATAGCCTTCGCTACTCAACTAAAAAGTGTCTTCCAGCCAAACCCAGAAACTAATGACTTTACATTGCCAACCGTACCCTATTTGGTGGAATCTGTGAAATTGGTACCTGAAGACTTATCATAATTATGGAAAAATTTTAACCAAGGAAAGCTCCTGGGCACGACTTAATTACTCCAAAAATTATTATTGAGCTACCAAACTGTGCTATAATCAGACAAAACAAGCTCACTTTCCTCAACAATGGAAAAAAGTCAACTATTGTGATGATACTTACTGCCTGGAAAGGACAAAACGCAGCCATCTTTCTCTAGGCCCATCAGCTTGCTATCGTGCATGTCGAAATTATTTGAAATACTTCTTAAATTCCGCAATAAGCCACATCTTCAAACCCACAACATAATATTTAACCAATTTGGCTTCAGGAAAAAGCATGGAACGATCGAGCAAGTAAATACATAGGATCACATCTGAAATCGTGTAGGCTTTTGATCGAGTATGGTTAGATGATCTTATGTATAAAATAAATGCGCTACTCCCGCAAAACACCTACGAACTGTTTTTTAATTTCTACCTTTATGATCGATGTAAAACCACTACATCTGGAGCCCAAGCGATTGAAGCTGGTGTACCACAAGGCAGTGTTCTTAGCCCAGTGTTATATCTTTTATATACTTCAGATATCCCAATAAACGGCCGCCTGACTATGTCTATTTTTGCTGATGACACTCTAATAATCAGCCGCTCCAAGGACCCAATTCATGCAAATGCGCATCAATATGATTGCTGTGCTCATATTGAAACTGGAGGATAAAGGTTTACGAGCAAAAATGTAAGCACGTTTCACTTACCCTAAACAAGAGCAGCTGACACTGAACAACGTAGAAATACCACAAAGCCATCATGTCACTTACCTAAGAGTCCACCTGGATAGGCGACTTACGTGGCGAAACCACATAGAGGCTAAAAGGACTTATCTTAAGTTAAAGCACTGGCTTATTAGCTCTAGCTCACCCATGAGACTGGAGTATAAAGTCATTATATATAACACAGTTTTAAAACCAATTTGGACCTATGGATGAGAGCTGTGGGGCAACGCGAATAGCAGCAACATCGAAATTCTTCATCGTGCGCAATCAGAAATTCTTCTTACAATCACCGGAGCACCGTGGTATATCCGAAATGAGAACATCCAACGAGTCTTAATAATTCCAGACGTACAAACTGAAATAGAGAAACGAAGCGCGAAAAATATATTGAATCTTTCGGTTCATCCAAACCAAACAGCAAGTTCAATATTTCGTGTGAACAGGAGCTCAAGATTGCGAAGAAACGACTTACCAGCCCAAATGTAACAAAATTTATTGAACCAGTCGTTATAATTCTTTAAAAACTTTCAAAATAGGCTCCTTCTGCGTCGATGCAGCGCTGCCAGCGCGATTCCCAAGCATTTAGAGCCGAGGTGCATGCTGCTTGGATCCGCTCCGTTGTATCAAAGTGCTTACTTTTAATCGGCCTTTTCAGGCGAGGAAAAAGTCTGGGGGCCACATCTGGGCTGTAGGGCGGCTGCCGGAAGCGTTGGGATGTGTACCTTGGTTAGTTAGCTGATCGCAAGAAAGACGGTGTAAACCGGGGCGTTGTCGTGCTGCAACTTTCAATCGGCTGCGATGTCTTGTCGGACTCGATTGACCCTTCGTTTGAGTCTCTTGAGGACTTCCTCGTAAAACTTACCGTTGACGGCTTGTCCAGGAGGAACAAATTCATGGTGGACGATGCCTTTGATGTCGAAAAAGACAATGAGGATCATTTTCAACTGGTATATGCTCATTCTTCCGGTCTTCATCAGTCCTATTAGATTAGGCAACTGAATTCACTGAATAAGAATTTTGTAGTAGTTAGTAGCAGGCTTCTAATATAAGTGCGTTGGTACAAAATATCGTATACAATACATATATTGCTTCATTCGGAATAATATGAAATGTGTGGTTCCATTCGAATTTGCTGGGGTTTTCTTCCACTTTTTCCTTATTTGCTTGGCTGAAACTCTGCTTTAGTGCTCCAAACGATAAAAGATTGATAAATACTGAAAAACAGCTATAATAATATTGATTAATTTATCTTGTCGCGGCTAAAAAACTCCCTTTTGTTTTAATAAAAAGCTCTCCTATGTTTTTGTTGGACAAATCTAGTTCACTTCGACTTGTATATTACTACCGCAGCAAAGGTGCGCCTGTCAAAGGCATTAAATTATATAAAATCGTAAGCCACACTAACAAATGCAGTGCAAAAGCGTTAACTTAGTTTTAACTATTCTTGTTTTTGTGTCTCTCGCTCAGTTGCAGTAAAGCCTTTACCTTTGCGCATTTGCGCCCTCTTCAAATGCCACTTTGTACTACATTGAATGAAAAAAAAATTTCGCAAAACGTGAGTTGAAAAACCGGCGCGAAAAAGTTTATGCTTGGGATTTTCAAGGATAAAAGTGCAATTTTTATGCAGATATGTTTTTACGACCACGGCGACGATGGCGACACAGTCTATGCGGGCGGAAAGTAGAAGCGCGTAAAATAACTGTAGAAAATGGAAAATTCAAGTGAGCACGTTATCCAACTGCGATTTGGGTTAATGTTTACATGCACGTAGCCAGTTGCTTGCCATATACGAGCGGCGTTAGAACTATGAGTGAAAGCTTTATCGAATAGGGTCATTGTGACCGTGGATGGAGTTTGTACTAGGCGGCATTAAATCGAGGCGCGGCGTGCCGGATCCACATATGCAGGTGTAAAAAAGTGTAAATGTCTAACTTGTCTTTGTTTGTGCATATTTTTCTTTGTTGCAAATATTCCAGATTCTCTTTTACGTCTATAAATAGACAAATTCTTATGATATTCTCGTGCGCATTCTTAATCTAGCAATATCACAATGTGCCATGTTTGGATCTTATAGACAATACGTTGTTAAATTTTGTTGTTATTTGTATCACAATATATAAAATAAAGTAAAAGAAAGTAATAATTATATTGGTTATATGGTCACTCAGAAAGCATGAGGTCAAATAGTGTTATAGTAGAATGATACTCCCGTTTAATTGTGTAAATATATTCAGTATTTTAGTCAATTTTACTATATATATTAGTGTAAGTGTGAAAATCAAAGGATCGTGTTTGTTTTTTGATAGTCTTTAGTTTCCTATCCCATATATCTATACTAATATTATAAAGAGGAAAGATTTATACCTATTTTTGTATGTTTGTATGTTTGTAATGAATAGGCTCAAAAAGTACTGGGTCGATTTAAAAAATTCTTTCACCACTAGAATGCTACATTCTTCCAATTTGACATAGGTTACATTTTATTTTGAAAAAAATTAGGGATCCTTGGTAAAATTTGAACAATGTATCCGAAGGAGTAGAAAAATGAGTCTTAAAATGTCTTTCGTCGAATGCGCTGCCGAAACTAAGCGACAGAACAAAAAAATGTACAACAATATTGAAGAACATCATAATGTCTACAAAAAACTCCGACTAGCATTGTAGAACTATTGTAGTTATGTCACTACAACAACTTTTTTCATTTTAAACATTATTGAAAATGCTAACCAAATTCAAACCATGCTATTTATATTAATCCTTATCCAAATACATTATTTTATGGTCAAGACCATTTAATTACCTATAAAATAGTTTTTAAATCGGACTTTCCATTCAAAAGATATTACGAATTAAAAAATTCAAAAAGTAAACAAAACCGCCCGAACGCCGTGGCCGTTATTTGAGATGCATTCTGAAAAGCGCGCCGGGCCAGAGAATATAAAGTATAGAGAAGGTGCAAATTGAATTCTCTATGATGTTCAATTTGACGGCTAACAGAGCCGATAGAATCAAAGTAAGGAATTCGACGTTGTCGCTGCTATTTGGCAGAATTGAGCACGTGCAGTGGCAAAAATATATGCAAAACGATTGAATTCATTATTTATTACTGTTATTTTAAGTTTTTGATTATTATTATTTTTATTTTTTAATTTTTCATAAATGCCCGCCACTTAAACCATCAAAGAAATTGAACATAAATAGACTTACATACAAATATAACTGTGGGAATTTTTTTTAATACAAACAAAAATATTTGTGAAATAAGTGTTTTATATCCAAATTTCCAAAAATAAATAATTGTCTACCCCGTGCGATGCCGGGACGGGCTACTAGTCTTCCATAAAGTACGAATATGGTATCTGAAATGGCGTTCAATGGGGTGTGATCGTCGTCCATTTCTTGCTATTTTCAAACTTTAAAAAAGTAATGTCTAATATTGCATATCAGGCAATTATCTTTGAGATGGATGAATACAAATAGGATTGTGATGTACATACAACTTTTATGTACAAGTCTTATATGCATTAGTACATCTTTGGAGAAAAACAGATTTATTGGATGCTTCAGCACTCGATGTATGTGGGTACAGGAGAAAACATGGATTTGAAGATATAGATACTACCTACTCTGATATCATATGAGAGGAGGTACCATTGACGTATGACAACATAACCTGTTGGTCCTTGGGTTAGACCCACGTTTCTTGCATTAAAATTTTTTTAATATTTATTATTTGAATGGTGATTGAAAAAAAGTTTATACGCAAAAACATTGCGTATTTAATGGTACTTTAAATATAATATTCAAATATTAATATTTAAATATAACAAAATGGTGTGTTTTCAAACATGCTTTTAAAGCTACTTAAAAGAAGGTCTCTTTTTCTTGGTCTTTGGAATACACGCACTTAGGCTTTTAAATTTTTTATTTGAAGAGTTTTTTTTTTCATTTTTAGTTCGTATTAATATTTGGATTTATCTGAAAAAAATATTTTCAGTAACGAGTACTGTTCTTTGTTAGTAATAACTTCATATATCCCTTCCTTAATTGAATGATACATGATCGCTCCAAGCAATTTTAATAGCTGCAGTTAATATTTCATTATCTTCATATTGCTTTCCTCCTTCGTGTACCTTCCGTGTTAGCCAGCCCCAAACATTTTCAATTACGTTAAGATCTGGAGAATATGGTGGCCAGGTCATGATATTCACGTTTTGACTCGAAATAAACGACTTTAATACTCGAGCGTTATGAATAGGAGCATTGTCTTGTTGAAAAATCCAAGGGATTGGTCCAAAAAGATCACCTAATTATGGAAATACGGACTTCAGCAATGTTCGATAGCCCACACCATGAATGCACCTTTTCGGTTGTGGTAGCCACTTAAGGTAGTAGTCTGGTAACTTATGCCTATTTTTAAGACTTCTTTGGAGCGTGCTTTTTTATAGGAAAATAAAAACGAATTATCTTGAATATTTAGAGTGTTTTTTATTTACATATTGAAAAAATAAAAAAAAAAAATGTATTTAAAAAAATTTAATACTTTATTACTATTATTATGGTCGCTCGAAAATGGAACCTCAAAAAAAATGCAAGTGGGTGGCCCGAGTGATTTTAAATAACAAAATGGCGGACTTTGAAAAAAAAGTCCTTTTATTTTAGCAAAGAAAGGGTTGTAAAATAAAAAGTTATAGGTGAAAAAAATTGTCGTTAGTACCTACGAGAACTGAGGGTGTGCAGAACAGCCTGCAAAAATTTGAAGGCAAAGAGGCAGTAGAAAAAAAGTTAGGACCCGGGCCAACCTGTAAAACAATGTTTTCAGAAAAACGCGTTTAAAGTTCAACAACTCCGAGGCGCTCTAGAAAACTTCTTCTAAATCCCGAAATATTTCGAATTTTTGTTTAAAATTTTCACAGTTTATTCTCAAGACATTGTACTTTCAAATTAAGCAAAAAAAATTTTTGATGTTTTGAAACCAAGTTACCAGACTACTACCTTAAATATATCTCATCTTTAAACAAATCGTTATAATAGTATTGAAAGCCATCAGAGCTATCTAAATTTAAACGCTTTTCATCAGTGAAGACAACTTGGTGTATATATCAGCTAAATAGTATAGAATAGAACCACTATTATAAGAAGTAGTAAATGAGTGCTCCTCAGTGAAAAAATACACACTAACTATATAGCGCAATTCTGTAAGCAGTCTCTGGTCACTATTTGAGACATCTTGAGGTAAAATATTAATTTGTGATTGGTTGCTATTCACAACACAATCCTTAGATTTTAGTCACAAAATATTGTCTCAAAATTCTCACCTGATAGTTAGCAGGTCACAAAACTAAAAAGAACTCTTGTTTGCCATTTTGAATATACTGATACTTCATTTATAGAGATCCACATATCTATCGACCTATTGTCGCTTTTTTTTATTTTGTAAGCAACTCAAACACGAAAAAGTTAATAATAGGAGTATCTTATTTGACAAGCAAATTAAGCTACCAGCTTATTTTGTATGACAGTCTTAGCTAATATAAAATAAAAAATAATATAATTATGTTGGCTTGTCATAAGCGATCATAGCTTGTATATTGAACGAGAGGCATTGTCAGTTAACCGCTTTTTTTTTATTAAAAATAGTTAGGTTTTTTGGTTGAAAATTTTTTCAGTTTTTTGTATTCTAGACCTCAAATAAATTTCACATAAATTTCGTAAATTTGCTGAAACAAAGTCAATATATATTTTTCCTTTTACTGGTAATTATGTCTTTTGACTGCGATATATAAAATATTATAAATATGAAATAATATTTGTTATCGACATATTTATTTTCAATCAAGTTTACATACTTCTCTAAATAACAAAAAGTAACAAGTAACCTGTTCGTTTAAATTGAGAGATTTTTGTGACTATTACGTACTGAATTGTAAAATCGTTTTAAGTCACAAAAATTTTAAATTTAGAGACTTGTGACTGTATCACAATACAGAATTCTGGTAATAGTCGCAATTTTCGGCTCTACGATCCAACCGAAGTTAAAAACGAAGGATGAAAGGATGAATAAAAAATATATTCATAAATTATCAGCGTGTCGAGCTGAGCTTTAGCCATATCTGTCTGTTTCTCCGTCTTTATATACGAGTACGTACGTTAATTTATTTTGAGATTTCGTTCTAAAATTTTGAACACGTCCTTTTCGCCACAAGTCGCTTATTATTTGTTGGACTGACAAAGGCCAACAGGAATGATTAAAGACAAGTTCTTGTATCTGTACCTCTTTATTTGGGAAGGGTACTCAGTACAACAGAAACTAAAGTTTTTTATTGCTTTTCTCATGTAAATAGAACAAATCAATTTGTTTAAATTTAGATGGTTTATAAAATAGTTTCCACCCTTTGCGGGGGGTGCTCTCATATTGCATTTATGTTCTGCTCGTTTGGTGTATGTTGGACAATCTCTTGAGTAATTTGAAATGTAAGAATAAGCAAGAAGCATTGTAATTGCACTTGACGTTTACTGATTTGAGTTATACAGTGTTTTCCAATAAGAGTTATATTTTTTTAAGTTTTTTTCCAATGTTTTTCATTTAATGTGAAGTACGATTAAAACAGTTAAGTTCTGAATATCAAATCATTCAAATTCCTTTCACGATTTCATTTGCTTGAACGAATTCGGTTAACCTAATTTTCGGGTACATTTTCTACTAAATCAAGTTGTACGTCATGAATAGCACAATTGACCCAGTACTGACTTCTAAAGCAAGAAGAGAGTATGGTTTATTGATAGAGACCATTGACTTCAAAAGACTTCACTAGAAATAGTTTGTTGGTATTAAATCACAGCCATTAAATCAAAACCACACAAAACTCTCAATTTAGTTGAATATAATGGTTATTCGGTAATAACTTGTGGATCTTCTTCGCAAAAGAATCGACCGTTTTGTTTATTAACCGCACCACTCAAATGAAAGCGAAACTCATCGAAGAAGATTTTTTTTTTTTTTAAATCATTATCGTTTTCAAGTATTTCCAAGTCAAAATCAGCAAATCCACAATGCTCACGGTGGTCCAATGGCTTCAGTTCTTGGGTAAGAACAATTTTATACTCAAATATTTTCTAAAAATACTCCAGGTTGTGAATTGAGACAATTCCAATTCTTGGGATCGTCTTGGAATTAACAAATTGTATTCGAAATTTTCAACACCTTGACGAATAACGAGCACAGGTGGGTGATTATTAAGATCAAAAAATGGCAAAAAAATACACGAAAAGCTGCAATTGGAGAATAAATATTGTAATAATAAAATTGGTTAATTTGTTAATGTTGTTCTTGCGTATCCCGGAAAAAAATTACGGGTCATGAATTTTAGAATGGCTGAAACGACACTTGGATATTATTGGGTAGTCGAAAAAGTGTTTTTGTATTTCTAATCAAACTCCAACTTATTTCTTTATGTTTATACTAATAAATAAATAAACAAATTGTGCCATTTTGGTCGACGACTTTTTGCCATTTTTCCGCTATAGACATGATTAAATGAGTGTAAAACTTTCATCAGATTTTCATATAAATCGAAATTTCGAAATTTGAAGAACGGCTTGGAACGAACCATTGTTGTGATACACGAACAGATACATCATCGTCTCAGTAAATTTCACAAATTTCATTGGTAGCTTGAGTGGCATTCTTCTTTTTTTATATGTATAAAAATTTCAAAATCCAGCGAAATTCTTCATTATTTTCACTCGTTTTGGAATAGCTGTAAATTCTTTTCGACTTCCTCGAATTTAATTTTTTTTTTCCAACATTTTATGTTATGACATAATGTGCTACAATTGGAGATATGCGACTGCAACGACGTCTATTGAAAATACGTAAACACTTTTTCGACTACCCAATATATCATCCCTTTCAGGAAATCTGGTTAATATTCGTGTAATTTATCTAATTTAAATTTTTTGAAGATGAGTCTGCAGAGTTGTTTATCTAAATTTGTTTAATATATACTCATTAAATTTTAAGGTATGCACATCAACACAAAATAAGTGCAAACTGCACGTCGCTTATCCAAAGTGATATGAACAGATTTTTTATTTCGCTTTTTTGCTAGGAAACTTTTAGAAGAAAATCTTCTACCTGCTTTCACTGCTGGTGTATCATGCATTAAAGCACCAGTGCCATTGAGGTGTATAAAAAGCTATTTCATTAGCCAATTTTCTCTATTTTCGGAAGAAGCTCAGCCCCTTGCGTAGATATCTTACAATTCCGCTTAATGCGCTCTTTGGCAGCGCCGAGCACTTAATTTTTTCCAATTTTTCTAACAATATTTAGAAAAATAAATCTGTAAGTTTTGTTTTTGCTTTTTGCAAGCTGTTGCAGGTTATTTCTTCGGCGTTTGCGCGCATTTAAGATGCAGTTAGCTGGATAAGTTCGCTGCTGTGCGCTCGTCACTAATTTCGCCTCTGTCTGTCTGTTTGTTTGTTTGTTTGCGTGTTTGTTGTCTGGATTTGCATGCCCTATTTCGTATTTCGCATTTTCTTTTACTCCTTTGGCTTAGTTGTATCCTTGCAGTTGCATGAAAACTAAATTAAAGTGCCAAGTTTTTATTATAGTTTTGTGCATCTCTCCGCACGCTGTCTGCCGGGCGTGAGGCAGGCATTTTGGCGCTCCGTTCTAGTCTGTTAGCAGTGACACGTTAGGGATGGGGTGGCGATGTAGTCAAGTGTAGGAATGTGGCAGCCGCTTCATTTAGAAAGAATTTTATTTGGTATAGCCGCAGGAATGCAAATCTTCATTTCGTAATCTCCAAATTAATAAAGTTTTCGACGTTGTTTGCATTATTTATTTATGTGCAAGCGTGAGTAACTACTTATGTACGGGTATGCGGTACATCATGTACATACATATATAAATATGTATACGTGTGCAAATATGTATGCATTGCATATTGGCGCTTGCGTGCGGAATTTGCTTTGGAAGGCGTTGGGGGACAGTGGTTTGTTTGCTCGTTCGCCTTTATTTATGAATTCAAGAAAACTTTTGCTCGCTTGTCTTTTTTCATAGATTCACAATTTGAAGGTTAAAGTTTTTGCATTATTTTTATTGCTGGCTGTTTTGCGTAATAGCTTTTAAACGGAAGAATGTTTGGTACATTTGATTTATTTAAAACAAAAATTAAATACGTGAGTTGAGAGGTTTAGCATTAAATGTGCTCAATTAGAATTGTTAGTGGTTTAAAAGCTTGTGGTTTTATTTGTTGAATTTCATCAAATATTATCACAGCTGGCAGGCAATGGCAGAAATGTGCTGTTAACAGATCACCCTGGTTGCTGCTGGGAGTAATCTACCTAAGGTGTCACTTTGTAGTTGGATGTTCGTTGCTCACACACATTCTTCGAATAAGAAGTCTTACCATGGTTGCGGGTACAAAATAGGATGGATAAAAGTGTCACGAACCTACTTTCCCTTACAATCGTGGATTAGATTGTGAACTAAATCCTGGAACTGGTTCTCCTGGAAAAAACTAGAGAAAACTAGTAGTACTTTCTAGAGGCAGTGCTTGTAACGAGCGCGATGGCAGACAACACAATGATTTGATCAAAGCTTGATCAAGGTGCAAGGGTTGGCATTAACCCTGGAGCTGATTTCAAAGTATGGTTGTAAAGCTGGGATGTCTATTCTAAAGGTCGGTTATATAGCCAAAGTAAGGAATGCGTAGAAACTTGTGCTGCCCACCTGCTCAAACAGGATATAGCTGAAACCGCCATTGATTGCTCGAAAGCGGTAATACCCAATTTTAAGCTTGAACAGCCACCAGTGGTAGCTAATATGAAAAAGTAAGTCCAGTGCCCAATGGCAGTGTGTACAAGCAAGCTGCGTTTTTTACAAACGTGGCACTAAAAGGGCTGTTAAGTGCCTGGAGAACCAAATATGTACCGACCTACAGCATGCTGTACATGGCAGGGAAAATACTGGAGCGAATAATATGCGCACGCCTAGAGCAACATCTCCAAAAAGAGCTGCCGGCACTAACCAATAACCATTAGGGACTCCGCAGACACAGGTCAACAGGAAACTTACTGATGTCGCAAGTAAAGCAATAGAAGGAACTAGATGGATGTATGGCTCCAAAGAGTACTCAGCGGTAGTCACATTTAACAGTAAGAATGGCTTTAACTCGGCCTATTAGCCCCATATAATAAGACCTTTTCAACTAAACCAACACTGCTCTTTTTTCTGAAGGTCGGAGTTCCACATGGGTTAATCCTGGACCCACTTTTGTGGAACATCTTATAAGATGACGTGTTGCGCTTCCTATTATTCAAGGAGGTACAAATAATTGGATGCGACAAAAATTATTCTTGGCGACAAAGCTTCAAGTAGCTGGACAAAAGACGGAAGCAATATTGATTACAAGCCGGAAGAAACTAGAGGTCGCCACATTCAGTATTGATGGATATACCATTACGAACCAGGAGTCACTGAAATATCTAGGAGTGATGATAGACTCGAGGCTAAATTAGACAAAGCTTGCGAAAAGCAGAAAAACCGAAGTCAATAATAAAACTAAATGCAATCAGAGTTGTTAGCCAACCGAAGTGTATCACATCAGGCCACTCCATGAGACTCCGGCTGGGGTCAAAGCAGGTCTCATGCCACCACACATAATGGGCATGGAAATTAAGCAAGTATTCGATAAATCAAAGAGCACAGGCATTCGCTTAACGAAAGAAGAGAGGAAGCAGGAAAGACAAAGGAGCCTAAAGGAATGACAGAAACGATGGGCGAAGCAATAACGGGGAGATGGACGCACAGACTTATTAGAAGCGTACAAGCTCGGTTAGAACGGAACATGGGGAAACTGATTTCTATCTAACACAGTTTTTAGCAGGTCATGGTTGGTACAGAGAATACCATTACAAATATGGACACGTTGCCGGAACAAATTACTCCTTCTGCAGTAGCGCAGAAAACGCTTTGCATATCTTCTTTTCCTGTCCAAAGTATTAAAAAGAAAGATTTGATGTAGAGGACGACCGAGTGACGTCGGAGAATGTCGTGCATTGCATGATTCAATCGAAGGTGGTTTGGCACAGAGTGAGAGTGTGAATAGCTATGCAAAAGATAAACAGAAAGGAGTAGCAGCGTGGCGAAAACAGATAGATTACCGGACCTATGGCGAAAATACGTGACTGAAGAGCTTTACGGTTAGGCATGGCTCCACGGCCTTGGCAAGTTCGACTTGGGAGTGATCCTAAAGGAGATATATCTGTAGCGGCCAATACGAATCGTACATATCGGCCTTTGACGTTGCCCTATAGGTTTTGAACCCATTCGATAAAAAAGTTTTAGTCCACATTTCGATGTCCGAGTTACATTCCTTTTATGTAGCTTATAAATGATTGTTAATGATAACTTGAGCTTACAACACGAAGGTTTAAAAGTGATAAAAATAAATTAAATAAGCTTATACTCCTTAATATAAATAATGCAAATAATTGATGAACGTATGTGGGCATATTAGTTACTTATACGCCATGTAACACCTTTCTGAATATTATCACTAATACCGTTATGGTAGCTAAAGCTACTTAGGTGTGTAATATACGTTACACTCTTCATTAGCAAACTTTCACAATTTCCCGCTTAATTCGCATCGAGTTAATTACCGCATAAATTACTTATAAAATGGTAAATTACACCAAGTTTGCGCTAGAAAATCATACAAACTTTTGCAACAACTTATCAACCAGTTGCAATGGGAAATCGGGAGAATAAACTGGAAATATACATGCATACGAGTACTCGCACTCGTACGAAAAAGATAAATATTTGCGCTTGCTAAACATAACTTTTAATAAGCTAAACACGCACACACGCTCAAACACATACACAGATTCACACAAATCACCAGTGGTATGCATACGATCAACCATCCAACCAGCGCTTTCGTAGATTTGTGTCGTCAAAAGTTTTCACGAAATCGTGTAGTTTCTGCCAGAGATATATATATTCGTATCTATGTATGTGTGTGCATTGCGAATTTATGCACACGATTAGCACACGTATGCACGAAATGTATCGGATTAAACGTCGATATTTGATATCCCCTTTTTCCAGCTCACCAACCGAATGATAACTCTAATTTAATATTAGTATTTCAGTTTCATTTTATTTCACTTGTGGAATGGCAAAAATAATACATTTATACAAAATCTATACTATATATATTTATATATAAATACATATAGATGCGCATAAAAGGTACAAATAGACTGCCGATTTTCATTCAAACTCACTCCGTCTGTGTGCGCGTATGTATGCCACCATCAAAGGTCTGTGTAGCGCCCTCCTCTAGCGCAAGGCTTGATATATCTGATTGTGTTCATGATGATTGCGCTAACACAGCACCAATAGGCTTCACGTAGCTTTTATTTATGCGTATATGTTTATGGATTGCCACATGCAAACGTATCGAAAATGAAGTGCGTGGAAGCTTTTTACACACACACATCCCTTGGCGCACATTTCAGCTAGTCTAGAGTACGTATGTATATGAAATCGGCGTATGTGCGGTTGTGCCTGTAAATACATTTATTTTGATATTTTGGCTTTGCATATTATTTTACTTGTGTACTCCGCTCACGTACAGCTGAAACCTGCGCTGAAGCATTTATATTCAGTTAACTTTGCTGTATCAGGTTTACGTTGGATTTGCACCCCAGTGTATATTATAAAAATTGAGTAAAAATCAACTTCAAATTTTCAAATCTTTATTTAAATGTTGCAGATTTAGGAATATGGGTTGTTCTCTTATCTTTAGTGGGACGCAGTTAATACTTTGGATTGTGTTTAGCGCGGAACTGATAATAATTTCGCGCAACACCAAGTTTTGGATCGACAATTTTCGGGAAAAAAATATTAATTTGAAACACTGAACAGGCTATAGCATGTTCGGAACAAATATTTGAAGTGATTAGTAATTAATACATTTAATATATTCATTAATCTATACTCTTCTCACTGCCTTTGGAAGTTTAAAAAACACCTGTTTTTGACATTAAAATTCTCATTATTTAATATTTTTCCATTTGTTATAAAAGTCTTATTTTAAATAGAGTTCATTTAATGAAAATAACCAATGAATTTGTTGATTTTGAAGTCGATTGTCAGCTGAATTCAGATGCATTGCTTCTAATTTATTTGTTTGTTTACATTTTTTTCTTTCTGAAGTGTCAACATCGGCAATGATATTGTGATAAACTTGTTTACTGACAAACAGGTAACACAAAATGTGAGTCGCTCAGGGAGATTTTGAGTAGATTAGCTTCAAATCTCCTCGGTGACGATATTATTAAATTTAATTTTGTATGACGAAATCCTGCTAAATCTGGTAGATTAGTGTTATTAGTGAGATAAGCTACTCAATTAATGATTAAGTGTCGACTAAAACATGCTATAAGTTTGCAAAGAAGGTTGTGAAGATTGTACTGCTGCCTTCGATAAAAAACGATGCCAAAATTTCGTAAAGATGTTTTCACAATTAAAACAGTTTTCCATAAAAAAATCAACTGATCGATATGCATATGAAAAACTGAGGGATTTGTTCGTGACCATAAAGACAGACGGTCATGGCTAAATTTACTCACCTCGTCCCGCTGATAATAATACAGACATTTATATCAAAGGGCCTCTAATGTTCGGGGTATATAATGGGTGATCCAGTAGAGGTACTTTTTTCAATAGCCTTTCTTTAACAAATCACGAGTGAGACGTTGAAGATTAATCATGTTATTTTTGTTCAGTACCCTTTTGCATTTAATCATGGAAAGACTTATGTCTGAACAAAGTATAAAAGTTTATTATGAAAATTCTCGTTCTGTAAAGATTGTGCTTCGCACGCTTCGCTCAACTTACGGTTAACATAATCGGCTTACTTGAGCATATTATTCGCATCACCATCACCAATCTTGAGACCCAGCATTCATTTTTGGACAATATTCGATCGAATAGAATAAGTGAAGAAATTAAGGTAGCTCTAGGTAAGTCCGTGAAGAATCAATTCGACGCCGTTCGCACCAACTCAGACTGACATATAAAACGACTAGCCGCATTTTTTTCCAATTTTGAAATTAAATTGAATAGACCTTGTCAAGCGACATCGCTAAGTTTTATGGGCTCTTGAAAAGTTCTAAGAAGATCCCGAGTTTTCGAGCCAAATTTTGTTCAGAGAAGAGGCCCATTTCTGGCTAGAAAAAGAAACAACATTGCGGCATTTGAGACAAAGAGTAACCTAAAGAGATACCCCAGATACCCCATTTTATCTAGAAAAAAAAACAAGGGTTCGATGTGGTCACTGGGCGCTGTTATCGCGATAGGATAAGCGACTATTTGATGCCTGAAATTGAAGCTCGTGAGCTCAACGATATTTAGCTTCAACAAGACGGCACCACTTCTCATTTATCGCACCAATCAATGGATTTATTGAGATAAAACTTTGGTGAGCAGATTAGTTCTCGTTTTTGGCCGGTCCATTGGCTTTCAAGATCGTGTGATATCACAGAATTAAAATTTCTCCTATAGGGATATGTAAAGTCGTAAGCCTATGTTGACAATCCCGCTCCGATTCAGATCTATTAGGAAAACATCACGCTTATCATTCGCCAGTTTCCAGCCGAAATGCTCGAACCCGTCACCGAAAATTGCCCTTAACGGATGGGCCATCTGAGACGTAGCCGCGCCCGAGATTGGAAAGAGATGATCCTCATAAAGTGAATACAAAAGAATATTCTTTCAAATAATAATAAAGGCGTTAAATTCCAAGTATATGGGTTTTTTTTTTTTTTTTGAAAGTAAGGAACATCGAAATTCCATATATATAGGGGTGGACTCGTATTTACTATAAGAAAAGTGTTTATTTTACAAAAATGTTCTTACTTTATTTTACACAAAAATTTTCTAATTTTATTTTACAAAATGTTCTTAAAAATGCTTTAGTTTTAGTTTCAACTGGCACCCTGCTCGTCCCGTTGTCGACTGACTGACGCTTTCAAAGTCTTCGTTACCCGTTTCTTTGTCGCTATTCGTTTCTTCGTCGCTACTCATTGTCTTTTGCAGTCAGTGTTGCATGTTACTGTCCGTACCTTTTCCCACTTCTAGTCTGTCCTTTATTCGTTCCCACATATATTACAGTGTCACTAACTTCAGGGTAAATATCGTCACATGAAATACAAAATAACGTAAAAACATTTTCAGAAATTTACAGTGGCGTGAATGAAACACGAAATAAAATGGAATATGAGTGAAACAAAATTTTAATATTGGTTGAAACTGATTTATATCTGACCGCAGAATATGAAAATGTTGAACATATGTAATATTATTTATGCAATGTTAAGCAGTGAAGCGTAATCAATAAGACAAGTAAAATTTCAAGTCAAATTTCAAGTAAAAAACTGTTTCGAGAAAAATGCTTTTATTATTTTGAGTTCGGTAGCAAAATAAATATGTACAATTGTTAAAATATTTCTCTAAGTTAAATAAACTTAAATGCCTGCCTGAGAGTAAAGGAATTATCTAGTAATTTGTCATTTTCCACTTAGAACTAATCTTAAAGCCTTAGGGCTCTACGCTGAAAACTTTGCATCGCTTATGTGTAAGTTGTTCGTAAAATATCTCACAGGTCAAACGAGCAAACTGCGCAAACTTGATTTTGAATGGACGTTAACGTTGTTGATGTTCCAAGGGACATGTTCGACATATCGTTCATTGAAAATGATAATTTAAGGTTACATATTTGGGTCGATGGACAATATCAACTGGATAAGTTCTAATGTAAGTTGTGTTATGAAATTTTATTGTCAAACAATTATAATGTTGCCACATTTTCAAAACAAAAAAAAAAACTAAATTAATGCACAACAACTTCGCTAAAAATCATCATAATATGCGATTCTATAAAATACATACAGACAAGCATTCAGTTTTGTATAAAGAAGATATAGCGCTAAATAGCAAATATAAAATTATTTTCTAAGCACTGGGGCAGTGAACAGTTTAATCCAAAAAACTTGAAACATTTGGATTTTTTATGAACTTCAAAGTTCTCCTAAATTCTTCAATCTACCAGCGTAATGCCAAAGAAATGCCACAAAAATCAGTTAATGCTTTTTAATTGCCCACTGAACGTAAAATGACATAAACTCTTGAAGAATGTGCAGTTTAATTAGAAATCGCATCATGCGTCCGTTCTAATGGATTTCAAAGCCATACGAAATGTCCAAGCAAGCAAATCCTGTTCACGCTACCGAACGCATCTGACCTTTCTTGCACATTAACAAAAGGATGACCACTTGAAAGCATAAAATAACAGCAAAACACTTCGTAAAAAAGCGAACGTTAAAGTTTACGATTTCCACCCACAAAAGTTTGGTGGTCATTGAGCGGTAATGAATGGAAGGGACGCAGGCGACTAATGAAATGGGTCGCATTTTTTCGTTTTGTTGCATGTTTGTATGTTAGCACGTCCTTAAGACATTTCTTTGCTTTCACGCATTTATGCTGCTAACAACAACAAACATAACATGACTTTATGAATCTATATGTGTAGTAAGGAAAACATTTAAACACCGGAAGCACATTCGTTTCCACACACAACCTTATTGATTTTAAATTTTTTATTGCAGTTTAACCCAACCATTTTCTGTCCCTTGCCTAATGTGCAGGATTGCATGGAAAGAAATGGACGAAACTCTCAAAAAACGTGAAATCAGCAACAGAGTAAAAATGTTATACAAATACAAATATAAATGAAAGTAACATTTCCACATTCGAAACAATTGAGAATTCATGTCACGTTTGAAGTTGGAGAGCAATCGTTCACGCCGTGAACCCTTTGGTGGTGTTAACATTCATGCTGTGCTACGAACTAGTTATAAGTAACCCTGTAACTAGTATTAAGAGAGGATGAAACTAGTTAATGTCATATAAAGAATTATAATTTTTACAAGACGACGACGACGATGAAAAAAATAATTAAATTACGCATTTAAAAAGTCATAAAATCATAGGCTAAATCTCTGTAGAACAACAATAAAATTTGGAAAGTGTCTTGGCTTAAAGTCTTAACAGCTAATAATTAAGTTTATAAACTTAATATTTTTTATACATACAAGTATGTTTTACATATTTTAACATAACATATTTTTATTTACTAGAATAAGTCTTCCAATTTTTTACGTTATGTTTCGAATCCGTCCATAGCCTCGTTGAAAAGTTTTCGTTAAGCGAAAACATATAAAATAATTTGATAAAACGAATCTCATTGAATAGGGGTACCACCGGGTTAAAAGGTTCTAAAAGTTGGACGTGGCCCAGCCTCATCAAAAGTATAAAAAATATATAATATTTTAACACCTCTTACAAACATTGTAAAAATGATTAAAATTGCCTATAAACCTGCCCCCTCACCATATAACGGTGATGTTAAAAACAACTAAGAGTTCGGTAAATTTATATCCAAGTGCGTCAGGGTCATTAAATTTTACTTCCAGGATGACACAAGAAGACATCAGAGATCATAGTGTCAAATTTGGATGATAAGAGTGAAAACACATATGTATATCTGGATCTACTCTACTAACTAAATTCGGGTATGCAATGTTACAATGTGAAAGTAGATAATATGTGTTGACAACCATGTATACCTCCTATATAGTTAAAAGGTTACGAGTATATACAGTTAGAATTATCAATAAATCGATTTTTATACTCTTGCAACCAGTTGCTACAGAGTATTATAGTTACCGGTTGACTGTCTGTCCATCCAGTAAGAATTTAGATAACTTGATGAAACTTGGTATACAGGTTCCTAAGTACAATGAATTGGAGTTCTTAGATGGGCGCAATCAAACCACTGCCACGCCCCCAATTCGCCGTTAATCGTAAACATATAAAGTGCTATACCTAAATAAATTAACCCGAATCACCCTACGTAAATATTTTGTGGAATTTTGAAAAGATTTTTTTTGTGGTATCCTTTTGGGTAAACTAAAAAAACTGTAGAATTAGATTTTATGTCCTGGATCCAGGGTCTTTGAAATGTCCTGTTGCCATATGGCAACACTAGGTAAGCTAGGCCACTGGTATACATATATGTAGAAAATAATTCCGCAACCCCCAAAAATCAAACTTAAAAACAAAAATTTTTAATTCACTTTATTATATATCATTAAAAAATCAAAACTAATGAATTCAGTTTATTAAATATCATTGAGATGATACAAAATTTTATTGAAAAATCCTGGTTTTTCACATTTTTATATGATATGCTTCGAAGCAATGCAAACAAAGTCCAACATCGCATTTTTTGCAGGCTGTTCGCACGATGGACTTGCATACATCACCTGCACATCGCCTCTTATTTCCAATTGGAACCACAAGGTGATCAGTTCTGTCATAGCGCAGGACATTCGTTACGGATTCAATTCGTTTATTTGAGGTTTTTTGGAACTTTTTCAGTTCGACGCCGTAGTGCTTGCAGTAGTAAATGGCTACTTCTCTCTTAAAATCTTTAAATGACTTATTTTCATTAGCGGATCTGTAAAGAAGCCAGCTGTTTTGCAAGCTTGCATCAATAAGCCAAGTAAAAATGGAATGCCACCATTTTTTTCCTCTAAAGCTTATGCGGTGGCCTGCAACATTTTGGTCAAATCGATCCACACCCGACATAAATTTGTTGTATTGAGTTACAACGCAGGGACGTGGAACTGGTATTTTCCTACGCATGTCTCCACTGTAGCGAAATGCTGTGGATTTTGGTTCGCCACTAAAACATGTCGATGCAAGGCATACTAGAGAGTTATCTACCCATTTAGTCAGATAAATTGACTCTTCTTTGATTTCCACGCTTTCGTGATATCCTCTTTGCTGTTTACGTAAATCCTTCTTATGTGGAATAGGACAACTTTTTGGAATTCGGTTTTCTCGAATTGTACCGGTAGCCTGGAAACCTCTTTTTTTCAAATAAATCAACAATGGTATTCCAGTGAAAAGATTGTCGAAGTAAAAGGATAACGGAAGTTCTTGCACCTCTTCCGAAAATTCGTCAATCATACACAAGAGTGGAGCCGCGCAAGTACCAAAGCGTTCTTCATATTTAGGATTCACCCTCGGATTCTTGCCTTGGTATATTTCAAAATTGATCATATATCCTCTAGGAGTGCAAAGAGACCAAGCTTTGTATCCGAAACGAATTGGCTTTCCTTTTATGAACTGTTTACATCCATGGCGACCGAAATATGCAATCATACTTTCATCATATGAGAGATTTTGTTCTGGGTGAAAGTTTTCAGTCATTTTGGCCTTTATATGGTCAGTCAGTGGGCGTAGTTTCCAAAGAGTGTCAAACCTATCAGAACTAGCAGACGGTTCGTGCAATGCGGACTTGAAGTGCAGCATATAGTTGATTTCCTCAAAGCGGTTCCTTCGCATAGCATTGAAGACCATAACGTTTTGAACATCATCATCGCAGCTCCACATGTCTCGAAAGGCTCCTGTAGAAGTGTAGCCAGTTACTATCGTCATTACCATCTATAGTAAGTTCTTCGTATCTTTTCTGATGATGCGTAGCGTACAAATTCGAACATTTGCATATATGTTCAAGCAAGTCAGCGCTGAAAAATTTCTCAAAAAGTTGATGAGGTCTAAGATCCCGACAATCTTCGAAATTTGTTTCAGGGAATATGGGAAGGACTGGTAATGAATTAGCGGTTTGCCAAGTATATTTGCTGTCTTTGTTAGCTGGTGGAAGTGGTACCCCAGTATTTGATTGAATTGGGCGACAAAATTTCTTGGACGAGCTCGGCAAACAATCGTCTAAAGTATCGTCATAAGGTTCCTCGTCATCGACATCCTCTAGATTACAATCGTTAGTTTTCATTCGCGTACTATTTTCAAATACAATTTCACATCCGGCTTTAAGTTGTGCTGGGCATACATTGTCCGGAACTCCACCTTCATCCTCGCCATCATCTTCCCCACTTTCATCCCCATCCTGATAAGGTGGCTCGATGTAGAGTGCCTGGATATTAGTAGGAACATCGTTTTCATCATCAGAACACAATTCCTCTAAAAAATCCAAAGCTTCTTGCAACGTTAGATATACCAGTGGCCTAACCTGCCTGGCGTTGCCATATGGACACATGCACAGAAAAATGCAAAAAAAATGCATTCAAATACAATTTTTTTAGAAAAAAAACATTGAGAGTTATTTTATATTCCAATCACTACACAAAAACATAACTATCATAGCCCGACCGCGCGAATCTTCGATATCTTAGATATACTTACTTTTTCATTTCACGTTTTTCCCCACTCCACATTTTGTATACACTTTGCAATGCACTCACGACCACGAACCAAATATAACTGAGGAGCAAATGAATGCTGCCGAAAGCGCGATCAATTACGCAACAGCCACGTGCTAACAGATAACGGTATCTGCATTCTTTGGAATTTTGTGGACATATTAAGCAAGACTATCGCGCGTTGCCATATGGCAACCACAGGGTGATTTGGGTTAAGATATAAGGCTGTAATTTGATACAGGGGATCGCATTAGCAAGAGCACTTGTGGGCAAAATTTTTTTAAAAACGTGGGCATGGTCACGATCCCTTAAGTTTAATGTTCATATCTCCTAAACCGTTAAAGTTACCACAACAAAATTTGATCTTCTATCGACAGTGTAACCCCGCTTACTCCCCATTTAACGGTATTGTTGAATACTATTAAAGGTGCGATAAATAAAAACTAAATACGCCAAAAGCATTCAATTTTACCACTGAGATGCTATGATAGAGCTTTATGGGAGCTGGTGGGGAAAATTGGACAATAGTGGTGGCAAACAAAATTTAGTTGGTGGAACAACAATCATGCCTGCTTCCCCTATAGCACAATTTTAAATTCCACTTTATTTTTTTAGTTTCCAGTACACAAATTAAGGAGCAATTTTCTTTAGTGTGCGCCAAAAATTGTTTAAATCAAATAAAAACTATTCCTATTAAGTTCCTAGGTACCGAATGTTTAGTCCCCGGTACATATAGATGACTTCTGATGACTGAAGTTAAGGTGTAGTCTTCTCTGGTAAGTCTGTATGTCAAAAACAGGGCTTTTTGAATCTAGCGCTCTCTGGTGGCGTCATCTATATATCGATTTAAAGCGGCAGTATGTTTTTTTTATCGGTGCGAAAATGAGCTCGGACAAAGAGCCAACACTAATTTTGTTTTAACATCGGTAAAACTTTTACCGAAACATTTCAATTGATGAAACAAGTTTTTGGCGATGATTGCCTATTCCGTAGCAGAGTGCACGAGTAGTTTCAATGTTTTCAGGACATAAATGACGATCAACATGTGGGCCAATCAAAATCCGTGATCACCGGAATTTCCATTGAAACTGTGCTTGAATTCATAAAAAATCCACCGAAATCATCATTGAAATTCATTGAAATGGAATTGAACATCTCCAAAACATCGATTTATCCCATTTTGACCGAACATTTGGGCATGCGAAAGGTGTGTGCACGGTTTGTTCCGCACAAATTGACTGATCCCAAAAATTGCTCAGAATCCAACATTCAAAGGAGATCATTAAGGAGATTTATTTGACCAAAAATCACATTTTAACTATTAACCACTCTCCGTTTTCAGCTGATATGGCACCATGCGACTTCTTCCTTTTCGGAAAAATTAATTTGTTATGCAGACGTAGAGGCCATTCAAAAGGCTTGCACCGGCATACTGGCGGGCATACTGGCCAATCAACTGAAACACTCGTGAATAAAATAAATTGTTTTTGCCGAAAACCCCATTTGTTCTATTTTATTTTTAAATCGTCTTTACTTTGGAAAGCATCTCGTGTAAAGATTTTCGAACTTTCGGGTGACTCTGCGCCGCATATATTGGCCAATATGTGATTTATCTCAATGAAAATGAGATATGAAATGTGTTTGCCCATAACAGAGTATTTTTGTGTCTAAAATAGATAAATTTGAGCGAAAACTTGGCTTAGCCCCTATATAACTAATATCATAATTTTCAAACATCCGGCTGACTTTACTCTTTACACCTTAAAGCATTTCCCTGGCTTTGATTCTTGCATGTTGTAAGAATATGAAATGTTCGTTGGCACCCGAACTTAGCTCTGCATTATATATTTATAAATTATAGTTTTTATTTTCTTAATATTTAAGAATACACATAGAAATTCCGTATTGTTCCGGTGAATATTTTCAAAGTTACACGCAAATTTAAAAAGGCGTTTCGAAGTGCCTGGAAGTGCATTCCAAACTTTAAATGCGTTTTCTAAGTCGGGGACCAACATTACCCAAAAACAGCTAAGCCGATTAGTCTCAAACTTTAACTCAAGCTTCTTAAATAAAATTTTAAGAAAATAAACAAAGATTCTTTCTCACCTATTAATAAGTTTTATTATAAACAATTTATGGTCGAAGTTTTGGTCAAAATCAATTATTTTTCAAGAAGCCGCCATTTTGTCAAAAACATTACTTCAGAGATATTGTGGTCACGGCAAAACTTTTTTTTTTTAGAAAAGCTTCGGAGATCAGCTGCATTTCCTTTCCAAATAAATATTTTTACTAATATTTCAAATTAGAATACAGTTTGAAGATAGAAATTATTTTCAATTCGTTTCATTAGAAATTATAAATTATATTAATGCTTTAGCGCTGAAGTTTGTCTAAACATTGGTCTAAAAGTCATACAGGTATCCTTAACATTAACTCAATGTATAAAAATTTGCTTTTTCGCTTGAGTCTATATTACAATTTACAGGTGAGCCGTACCACAACTGATGTCAGTATTCCGTACTCAGAAAATGTTGAGGGCATACCAAATTTCGTGCTTTAATTTGGTTATACCTATGCAATTTGCTTATCATTACACGAAATTTATTTAACTTTCATGGAAAATTAAGAATTCAAGTGGTGAAAAATTCCACCTCGAATGAATGCGAAACCCGCAATCTATTAATTAATAATACCCTTGAACTGCTAATTAACAGACAGAAGAGCCTATTAAAATTCAAACACCTGTATCTGATATCGCATAATGATAAGTATGCGCAAATTCCAAATGATTGTGTAAAGAAGGTGTTAAAAGTTAATTAAGAATAAACAAGTTAGACCCTTTTTTTACAAATTTATTCAAGCTAAAATATTAAATATTTGCCGGAATTGTCCTTCAATTGAATTTGGGTCTGAAAATAATCGAAGGCAAAAATAAAATAAAACACATGTCATCTGTTGCTGAAGCTTATAAAAACCCAAATAATTCAAATTCATTTTCGTACCCAAAATTTGAATAACAATTCCAAGGCAAACAAGCTAATTGAGCGTGAAATGCTAAGAAATATACGCTTTCTGCTCCGTGGACAATTGTTTCTAGAACAAAAAGTTGAAAATGAATAAACAAAAGGCAAAAGCGAATGTGATTAATGGAGGAGTGTGCCGAAAAACAAGAATCAAATGCGAAATGTCAAATAATCTCAAGTGAATACGGATATGGAATTTCATTCACAGAAAATTGTCTGACGAGTTATTATCCATAAAAGCGAGTTTAATCAGTAATTTAAGTACAAAGGGCGCCCATTTATTTTATTGGTACAAAGTGTTTTTTTTTATTTAAATCCATTTATTTTTATTTGTAAAGTTTCAAATTGCGCGACTTCATGCGCTTATTGTAATGCCTAACAGCTTCGTTGTATAATAAGTAGATAAGTGAATTTAATTATCGATGTCAATTGAAAACACTTAAAGTAAATTATAATTTTTTGTATTCTTTTTTAACCTGTGAGTCGAATTCAGTTCTGATAATACCTATAAACAATTCGATTCCGTTTTTATTGGTGAAGATTTCATTCTATAGAGATATTTACAACTAACGTTTTGCGGATTAATTAGCTTGGCTTCCAACAATGTCGGAAATTCCATAAACTGATACAAATACGATTATACGTACATACGTACATCCCAAGATTGTAGAGGGAAAGACGTAGATATTCAGGGTCGGATCCAGAGTAGAATTTTTTTAACTATATAACATTATACTTGCAACTCAAAGTTGTTTTCTTCGCGAAGTGTCACTTATGATGGAATTGATGTATAACTTTTAACTTTTGGGGAGGGGGAAATCTTCGTATTTCAGGCATCCACGAACAAACCGAATAGAGCACGAACAACCTGAAAAATCGCAGCAGTAGCTCAGAGTGTAGAGAGTCGATTCAGCGCTGTTCGCAGGAACTCGGACTGATATATGAAACGACTTGGCAAATTTTACGCCGATTTTTAGTTGCCTGAAATTGAAGCTCGTGATCTCGGCGAGATTTTGTTTCAACAAGATAGCGCCACTTCAATACATCGCATCAATCAATGGATTTATAATGGTTATGTACACTTATTTTCTGAAAAAAAATCGGATATTTTAAGATCTTTTTTCGCAAAGTCGTGATTTTTTTAAATAGTTGGACACTGTTGATACTTTATAGATGTTTAAAGTTGTGAAATTTTATTTTTCAATCAAAAATGTGCCCATATTTTGGCACTACAGCTGTTGTGCCTATACACATTTTTCTTCTACGCATTGCGGTGAGCATGATAAGTAGGGGACGGTTCATCTGCAATCAAATAAAGGAACAGTTTTCTTTAGCTTACATCATAACGTCGTACCTGAACGAAAGACTTAGTGAAATAAAAATTGTTATGCAAGTGGTGATGACTTTACTGAAAAATCAATTTTTGTGGTTCCAAAAATTCATTTTTTTCATTCCCACAAAAGAACTCTTGTTTCAAATAAAAAATCCTTCCTTCAAGTATGAGGGTTATTGTAGCTTTCAAGTAGCCGGTTAAAAATTAGATCGATAGGTAACATGGTTCTTGAGAAACCTTGCTCACCGCAACGGCAATTTTTTATTTGCTCAAGTCTTTAAGAAATTTGAAAAAATAATTTTAAAAAGATATACTTTAAGAAAATGCAATAAAAAAACATCGGTTTTTCCAATCAATACAAGTGTATTAGTGTGATTCAAAAAAATTTTTTTTTTTTTGTCGATTGGTACTTGGAAAAATAAGTTCCTAGGCACCTCTAAGAAAGCTTCTCTAAAAACCTATGAGTTTCATCATTCATAATAAGTTTTTTCATTGAGTTATAAAATTCAAAAGAAATAAAAAATTTTCCCAAAAATAATTAAACTTCGACCGTTAATATCTTTTAAACGGTTAGGTTTACGAAAAAATCGTGGGGGCTTTTTTGTAGAGCATTCAATTTCTTAGAAAATCTGAGGAAGGATATTTTTTCAAGTAGTTGCTTGCGAGATATAAATTTTTCTATCTGATAATAAGAAAAAATAGAAAACTGTATGAAGGAGGACCTTCCCGTTATAATTAAAAACTCATATTTGGAGAGGCTTTCTTAGAGGTGGCTAGGAACATACTTTTCCGAGTATCAATTGAAAAAAAAAGTTTTTTTGAATCACCCTAAGGTGTATATAAAACCCTTAAATAACACTTCGGTGAGCACCAAGATCGTGTGATAGCACATCGTTACACTCTTTGCTTTTTATGATATTTTGAATTATAATAAACATTCCACAGTAAATTTGATATCTGTTTGTATTTTTTTAAGTAGGGAGTCTCGAAATAGAGCACCCTGTATATGTATAAATTTTTAGAAGGTATTTTTAAAACCCTTACGTCTTAACTGAAACATTTCTATATAAAAATAGGAGGACTTTTTGGTTTTGGTGTTTTGATGGGCTCTGTTATAACACTGTATATTTATATAATGAAAATAGTGTAGTACTAGTACGAAATTTTTAACACCCAGCTGAATCGATTAGGCATGTTACTCAGTTTTGAAACTTTACGCACTTTCCTCTTTAAGAACCGTTCTTCCGACAGCATGTAGCAGTCATATCATGGTCATGTTACAAACTGACCGAGCAAAATCAAGTTCTTGTAAGTAATATAATATTTGGTATTTGTTAAGGGTATAGAGTTTATTTCTGATTGCAGTATTACTTAATAATATGAATAGCAATTTAGATATAACAGCTCACAACAAACTGGCTTATGGAAAAGCGCATGATGCTAAAAATTAAGCGGAAATTAAAGTAGACTGTATATTGGTCAATAAAATTTAAGATAAATGTTCATCGCCGTCGCTATTAGCAAGCAATTTAAAATTTCAAAGTTAAAAATTTCGAATACTCGTGGGAAATCTTTGCATTTGTAATTGAAAAAATCGTAAAAATTCAATGAATGCCTCGCAACGGAAAGCTGAAGAAATGAAGCGCAAAAATATTAAATTTAAAGGAAAACAGTAGCGACAAGCTCTTCCAAAATAGAATGTTTCCTAAACACCACCGTTAAAAAGTCACAAATTCAACCTTTTTACTTGTAAACAAAGGGAGGGGCCAAAGCAAGGCAAGGTTAAGTTCGTGCAGTCGGATTATATGCTCCCGCAGTTTGTAAGCATACAAGATATGTGAAATAGTTCTGGATTCAATATTCGTAATTTGCACGAAACTTTGAATCGATTGCTATACATTTCATTGCCAAACCAATTTATAATATACAGAGCTCACATACTCAGCTTCATTATGACTATATGTCCATGTCCATCTGTCTGTGTATAAGCGAAATAGTCACTCAGTTTTGGATATATCCATCTGAAATTTCGCAAACGCCCTTTTCTACCCAATAAACTACTCACTTGTCGGAATTGTCGATATCGGATTATATACTGCAGCATAGAGCTGCCATACAAACTGAACGATCGTAATCTAGCATCTGTATGGAGAACTTTTGTATTTGAAGAGATATCTTTACAAAATTTGGTATGAGTTATTGTCTAAGACAATAATACAACATTCGAAGAAATTATTCAGATCGAATCAAGCTAGATCTGACTATAACCTACATACTCCACATAAATTCAAAATATCAGACTATGGGGCCAATGAGAGTTGTGAACCGATTTCAAAAACAATTTTTTTTTTCAAACAATATTCAATGGATCAATTACGTTGAAATCAGTGATGTTATTCAGACGAACGGATGGACGGATCAACAATCAGAAATCGGTTCATTTTTCTGTTGATTTTGAGTATTTATATACGGAACCCCAACGACATTTAGTCCAATTCACTTGAGAATTTACAAATAACCGTTATGTAAACAAAACATTTTTTCACTATGCAAAATGTTGTTAGGGTATAAAACAGCTAATGAAGGCTTCTTTCCGGCCGGAGGATATTTAAAAAATATTCAAAGCTGTTAAGGAATATTGAAGAAATGTGTAATCTATAAAAGAATTGATATTGCACGGAAGCTAGCAGCAATGAATTGGCAATTTTGTTGCCCTCGTCATTTCGCTTATGCCATCCATTTTTAGTCTCGTTAAGCGATTTTTCGCAAGTTCATTTACTCACACCGCCACACAAAGGAATATTCAGAGTTTGTTGCTTGACCAAAGGGGCCGATAACCTTAATAAAGAAAATGTATATTTTATTTGTTTACGCCTGTGTATTATTTAAATTAAATACTTTATGGCTTCATTTTATCAGCGCTGCCATAGGCTCTTTGTCTGCTTCAATTCACTTAAAAGATCGATGCGACTGGCCTATGTGTCAAAGTTGCCGTCTTCAGAGCGCTTTACTGTGTACTTTCTTTCCACTTAGCTTCTTTGCTACATTTTTTTTTTTATTTTTCCCTACCCCATTTAAATAAATGTTGCTGTTGCTTCCTATTGTATTTCCGCCACTTCCGTACCTTCTTGTTAAGAAACTCGGCAAATTTACTTGCTTTTGTCAAAAGTTTTGTTGCTGTACCCCCAACTGAGCGAGCGTCTTCGACCATATTAAAATGTAATTTTTTAAGCTTAGCAGCATTTTTTTTTTTGTGCCTTCTTCTTTTGGTGTGTGGGCAGAGCACAGCCGAATGGAAAATAAGTAGTGTTCTGCGTCAGTGCAGAGTACCTCAAATACTCCCTACTGTGTAGTTGGCCGCCACTGTGGCTGTTGCAACTTGTGATTACACGAACAATGCCTGTCACTGCGGCATAATGCCATCTAAGTGAATACTTTAGGGAAAGCGGTCGCTTTGCTCGCCGTTTTGAAGCGCACTTCATTTTTCGCTGGCGCTGCGCTTTTCGCTCAGATTTTGTTTGGAGATTATACCAGCATTGACATGAAATTTATTGTAAATTCTATACAATATGCGTAGACTACATTTCAGATAGGCTTGTATGCTCAAGTTGCGGCCCAAGTTGACAGAAATTCATTTATTTCTCGTTATTGGCACTTTGACATCTTTCGGTGGTCCGGGTGCGTAGTTAGATAAAGAATTTGCATAAATATTCGCAATGACAGTATTGTAGTCTGAGTATAAAGTGAAGTGTTTGCAAAAATTATTTATGCAAAACTTATAAATGCGTGTTTAAATATTTTGCTACACAACACAGTTGTTGACGAGAAATGATAATGACAATATCAAGTATACGGGATTGACTTATGGAAGTATGGCGGACTATGTTTGGTAGGTAACTTAATCCAAAGTACTTTACCGAACAATTGTGAGCGCCGAATTAAGTCACTCGGTCAAATGAGTCAAGGATTGCCCTACTGAAATGTCAATCTGGTTTAACCAAAGCAACTCCTATCGCGAAGACAAATACGAACAGTGGGACCCCATCTCGAGTTCTTTTCATACCGTTTGCGAAAAATGTGGTAGGTTACTATCGCCCAAGCAGAAACGCGTAGTATGATGATGAATGTCATGCCGCGCCATCACTCTACGCTGCGTACAAAGCCGCCCTGCAGCTGATTTCAAAGAGAGCAGTGAAATAATAATAACGCCAGAGGAGAGGGGACAAGAGACGTATATTCAACAAAATGAATAGAGAGGCTTGAAAATTTTATCAGAAGTTGAGAGAAAACAAATGGACCGGCTTTTGTAAAGACAGGAATGTAAGCCTTCATACCAGACGCACTCCGTTCACTCGAATTTTGAAGAAAACACATCTCGAAACTGTTAATGGTGAGAGCAGTATTGCGACGGATTAAGAAGAACCCACACCAATAATCTAGCGGGACAACATTATATTGACATGGTAGGGACTAAAAACAGAGCCGTCAGTGCTACCTGTTTCAGCCTAGAAAAAAAAGCAAAAATGTTAATCTTGTGGAGAATGAGGGCAAGAGAAAGTACCTATATCACATGCAAATATTCCTAACATCATAAGAACTTCGTCGCTGTTGACAAAAAATTTGAAAAAGTTAAAGACTTTGAATAAAAGCCAGCATAAATTCCACCAATGCAGACCCAGATAGAAAGCACTTGAAGCATTTGAGACAACTGTTTTTTGAAAAACTCTTGGGCCGTTTGCGTGAGCAATGTATATTGAAGAAGGCAGAATCCCGAACTAAATGAGCTCTACGGTGACATGGATGTAGTAAAGCGCATAAAAATCCAACGAATGCGCTGGTTAGGTCATTCGACGCGAACTGCAACTCGAGAACCTTGGACCAACAACGGAAGCAAGGGCACCCATACACATACAAAGGACAAAGTGCATAGCGACCTGTCTTCAGTTAAGATGTAGATCTGGCGTGGCCTCGCAAAGGATAGAGGCAACTGGCTAAGTTTTATCTTCACGCCCCTGACCAACACACGGTTGGAGTCTAAAAGAAGAAGACAAACAAGTTCTTATTATGTGTGCTTGACAAAAATGGCAACTTATCTTGGTTATCTTCGCCTATCGTTTTTCGTGCTGTATTTCAAGGAAGATTAGCAAAAGAGTTATGTATGTTATAGTGCTGAGCGCTTGCAAAGAAGTATTTTATTAAAGGGAAGAAATTACCGCAACAATGCCCACCGGTATAATTTCATTTCATCGTTTTTAAAGCAACAAAAGTGATTGACGTAGGTTCACACTAAGAACGACAGGGATAAGATTATGTCAAATTGTCAAAGTAACTGTAAACAAGGGCTTTACCTCTTTTCGTTTATGATTTCGCGAATTAATGAATTTTTCTGTCAATTTCTTTCCAAAAATATAGCAAAAGGAACGGTTGATATCTCTTTTTGATGACTACTGTATTCCAAAATATATAATCACTATCTCAACGCACCTTAAATTTTGAATGATGAAATGATTTATCCCACTAATAAGTAGAAGTATTTAAATAATAAAATTATTTTTGGAAAGGCTACACCATTTATAGTATAACTCAAGGACGGCTGAAACGATTTGGCTGCAAATTGGTGAGGAGGTATCTTAGAACCATAGGTTACTTTTTATCTCTTTATGCTAAAATTTAATACAACTCATAAATACAAAATTTATATTTTAAATCATAAGCATTTGTTCAAAATTCATGTTTGTAGGAATCATTTGAATATTTCATTTATTTTTATAATGAACTTGCGAGGCACCTACTTTTCACAGAGCTTTCGCCGCTTTAGAGCACCGTTGTTCTCGGTGCTCATTTCGCCTGTTTCTAGCTTAACAAATATCTTTTCAACGGTGGATTTCCCTGAGCCAAAATTCAACAGTGTTTTTCCCTAAAAAGCAATGCTTTATGATGCATTTTTTTGTAAACTAACACAAGTTGCCGCACTAAAATGCTATATCTCATTAATTAACAGTTATAACCCAACTAATAGAAATCATATAGATGGTAGTAGTTGTATCAGCCACAGTGAAGCGTGGACGGGTCCTCTAGGATTATATATATAATATAACTGAACTGAAGTATTTTCGGGCACATGTTTTCATTTTGCCGATATTATGGTATAATGTCAACCGAAATTTTCAAAATTCCTGGTCTGCCACATAGATGGCGCTAGTAAAACTAATCTATAGGATTTTTAGATAGCCGTAACCCCTAACTTTCAAAAAGCGCGTGTACAAATTTGACAGCTGTCGAATCATTAGTTGGTGAATTATATCATTTTGAGCAAAAAAACTTTTGCTATTGTGAAAAAAGGGATAAAAAGAAATTTCGCGTGTTGACAAAAACTTGACTTGGTGACAATTAAATTAAGCCTATGGAAACTAATGTCCCGATTTTATCCATTTTTAGCACTAGGACTCATTATTATCAGCAAAAAAATTGCTCTAAGTCTCATTGTCAGGCATAGGTGCTCAGGTACACACGTTCGGTATAAGTGGCTTGCTAAATTATAGTCCTATTTCGACTATTTTGATAGGGAATTTTAAAACACCAGTTGTATAAGTTTTCTTCCAATAACTGCATTGGTATTTGATTTGTACGAGGTTTCTACAAAAAGTATAGCGAGTTTTGAATTTTCACGGGCTACGTGTTTCGACGTTCGATTGTTTCGTTGATACTCATATCTCTTACTTATCCTGTCGAGGTCGGCCATTTTGATTGTCTTTATCTTCGATGTTTGCATATTTCAAAAAAAAAAAAATGCATCAACGGAACTGTATAAAATTTTGTATCAATAACAAAATTTAGTGCGCGGACGCATTCCGAATATTGACTGAAACATATTGTGAAGCTGCCTTGGACAAAAGCAACGCTTACTGGTGGTACAAAATGACCTTAGAGGCGGCGCCCGAACAAGTCAAGAAAAGACGAAAATATTAATAAAGCGAATGAAATAGTATAAGGCAATCAGAGAAACTGCTGAGGAACTATCACAATCATATCAGTTGACACGTGCCATTCAATTTTAACAAATTATTTGGTTGTGAGTTCGGTAGCCGCGAACTTTGTGTCAAAATTGCAATGTCATATAAAAACAGTGTTGCGTTGACATTGTCCAGAAGATGTTGGTCACAGTCTACGAGAGCCCATAACTGCTTCAGTGGGTCATAACTGGTGACGAATGATGGATTTGTGACGTAGAAATTTAAGCTCCATCATCCCAATGGAGGCTGCCGCTCGAGCCAAGACGACAGGAAATCGAAAAAATTGAAGGAGCTAAACAAGATCGTAAACAAAGATTTTTTTAAGCGGTTTGAGGATTGGAAAAAACGCTGGCAGAAGGGCAATATATCTGATTATGATTATTTTGAAGGAAACAAAATAGATATTCATCAAAATATAAACAATTTCTTACGTAATAAAAAATTTGGGATATTTTATAAGCAAATCTCAAAGAATATATTGTGTAAAATAAAGAAATTAGATGATATTTAGTTTGTTGTTATATTGATTACAGTATCATTCACTTGATTGGTTTGGTGATGGATTTCACCTGAAAATTGGCAATAATCTTGTGAACCTTTTCTACGCCATTTAGCATTTAGTAGTTTTCAATATAACCCTTATATGTGAAGCGGGGTCGATTATATTGGGTAGTCGAAAAAGTCTTTTCGTATTTCTAATTAAACTTATAATAATAAATAAATAAACAAATATGTACAATTTTGGTCGAAATTTCAAAAGTTGTGCTACACGAGCGGATACAACATCGCCTTCATCAACTTCACAAATTTCATTGGTGGCTTGCGTGGCATTCTTCCTTTTTTTACACAAAAATTTCAGAATATAGCGAATATCTTCATTATTATCACTAATATTTGAACAGTTGTAACTTTTTTTTTCAACTTCCCCGCAATTTAATTTTCTTTTGGTTAAATGAAGTTTAAGGTCTCACCTTTCCAACACTATTTGGTATGACACAATGTGATTGGCAGTAGCACTGGAGATACAGATGTATGACTGCAACGACAACGACATCTATTGACAAAACACAAAAAGACTTTTCCGACCACCATAGTAATTTCAATCCATTTTGGTAATGATAGAAACAACCTTTAGTTTTAGTAACACTATACTCGTATTATACTCTGTAGCAACATGTAGCGAGAGTATGGTATAATAAAGCTCAGGTATAAAATCTTGACACCGCGTAAAATCCTAGCACGGTGATAGCTGTGATTATGGCGCGACAATATTAAAGTGGCTTATACACGTAGCCAACAATAAAGCAAACGCTTAAATTTGTCAACAACACAACCAAACAGACGTCGTGAAATGTGATTGCTTTAAGAGCAGACGACAGGCGCCATTGTGATAACAGTGCTGTGGTTAAAAAACAAAACGAACAACAATAACAACAAAAACAAAATTAACATAAGGCCGATAAAAAGATCAAAACAAAATGCCAACAACAACGCACAAAAGTGGTGCGAAGTGTTGGAATCTCTCGGCAGCTACGCTTAGTGTTCATATGGGAAAAGGGAGATGAGTGGAAGGGTTGTGGAAAGTTTGTTTAACAAAATTAAAACAATTACATACAGATGTGCCATACGAAGTCGAGATAGCAACATGAAATGCCATACACATGAAGGGAAACTGTCAAAAATTTAATATATGTATGTGTCTGGTCCTGTAAGAAGCGAGGGTAAAAACGAGGCGGGTAAAAGACACAGCACGCTGGCTGTCTTACCCTTTAAAGCCTACTCATGCAGTTCGGCTTTTTGAAAGTTGTCGCTGTCGTTCAGGTTGGCATTGCCATTGTTGGCTCCTGTTGTCAATGTCAACGTGGCTGCAACTGTCACAGCACCGTTTATTGTTTTCCAGTGTTGTTGTCATTTTTGTTTTGCAGTTAAAGCTTGTTCTTGCCGTAGAGAGATGTTTTTGTGGCGTTACTGCACCATTACTGTTTGCAATTTCAAACGCAGTTACCAACAGCTGTTGCTCGTTGCAACAACTTTAACCTGCAGAGAAATCGCCCTTGTCATCACAACCATCGTCAGTACATGCCACCGTGTTCACCGTTGGAGTTGGATGAGTGGTGGTGATGTTGATACCTTAATAGTTTTTATACTCCCGTCATATGTTTCACATAGCATAAGATTTTTGGTAATACATACCTTAAAATTTTCGAGATACTCTGAATGGTTATCTATATCAAAATTATTAGTACGCGAGAAAAAAATAGAAATATGTTTATGAAATTAAATCACATTCAGAGTAAGTTAATACTACAGAAGGAACATTGCAGAAGGACACTACAGAAGAAGTGCCAGAACTAGATACTTGATTAGGGTGTAGAACTGTAATTTCGCACAGGGTATCAAAGCAAGAGGCACCTGTGGGTAAAAAATTTTGAAAAAGTGGCCGTAACCCCGCCATCTAATAAGTTTAAAGTATTTATCTTCTAAACCAATTAAGCCATAAGAACCAAATTCATCCAGCTCAAATATTATAGGATGTCCTTCCGACAATGTGAAAATGGATGAAATCGGATAAGAATCCCGCTCACTCCCCATATAACGGTACTGTTAAAAAATCTTAAAAGCGCGATAAATCAATAACTAAATACGACAGGACTTTGTGGGAGCCGGTGTTAAAATTGGATGATCGGCGTGGCACCGCCTACTTTTTTTTTGAGAAATCACTTATCTCAGGACCCGATCGAACGATTTCGACTAAATTTAAAACGTGACATTCTTCTCATATTCCTATGTCACAGTGCGAAAATGGTCTACAACGACGTCTATTTCCCATATAACACAATTGATTTTAGATATCTCAATGAAAATTATTGAAATTGTTTTACTTTTAATAGTGCACTTTTGTGCCTAAAACAAATGAAATTCTAATCAGGTTTTACGAATATACAGCTGACTTTACGCCATACGATTTGTGATTATAAGTGAGGTGCTCTATGAAATCCAGGAAATATATTTCTTCTTTCTTTTCGCAAGGTGGCACCAACTGGACATTCCAAGCGAAGTCTGGTCCTTCTCCACTTGGTCTTTTCAACGGAATGTAGGTCTTCCTCGTCCCCTCTTTCCACGGCGGGTACTGCCCCGAAAATTTCAGAGCTGGAGTGTTTTCGTCCATTCGGACAACATGACCCAGCCATCGTAGCCGCTGTCTATTAATTTATAGAACTATGTCAATGTCGTCGTATATCTTATTCAGCTCATCGTTAAATCGAATGTGATGTTCGCCGTGGTCAATGCGCAAAATGGTCAATCGAAAACTAATAAAGTCTATAGCAGGACGGGAATAATGACTGACTTATAAAGTTTTGTTTTTGTTCGTCAAGAGAGGACTTTACTTCTCAGTTGCCTACTTAGTCCGAAGTAGCATCTGTTGGCAAGAGATATTCTGCGTTGATTTCGAGGCTGAAATTGTTGTTGGTGTTGAGACTAGTTCCAAATAAATTATTTACGACTTCGAAGTTATGACTGTCGACAGTGACTTGGGAGCCCAGTCGCGAGTGCGACGACTGTTTGCTTGATGACTGGAGATATTTCGCTTTGCTCTCGTTCACCACCAGACCTATTTTTTTAGGTGCAAATCCATTCGGAAACAAACAAAAAACGTATTTATAGTGACATGATAATAGATAAAATCGAGTTGGTACTAGAGCAACTCCCATATACTACGTTTATTTATTTTCGTTTTTCTGATAAACCGTATGCTGAATATGTCGATCAGGGTATATGTTGTATAGAGTATGTATATGTATACATAAAATTGCTTAGATTCCGATCTTCTGTTAAACAATTTAAATCTTAAGGTAACTTCCTGTCAAGTTGCAAAATCTTCGTTTGCAGCCAAACTCAGCACTTCCTTACATGTTGTAGTGCGATATTCATTCGACGAAAATTTCTTCCCAGCGAGCCTTTTTTTTTAGATTTGAAAATAGAAAGAGTCGCTGGGCGTCAGATTTGGGGAATACGCGACCATTTCGTAGCCCAATGCATGGATTTTTGCCATCGTTTTTACTAACTTGATACATGGTACATTGGCTGGGTGCAATAGCAGTTTCTTTTTTTCATAGCAGCGATATTAGCTATCTCAGTGCTATTGATGCCTCCGTGATAGTAATCTGTTCTTTTCAATATCAATCCTGTTAATAATTTTTGTTGTACTTCAGTACCATTGTTGGTTTGATTTCAACGGACGGAATTGCCTGAAGTGTCGCTTGATTATCATTTAGAATGAAAATAGCAATTTTTTTGCCGTGATAGTTTTCCTCAAGAACAATTTCTGCAGTTTTGCTAATGACGTAGTACTTAGCTTGAAATATGCTTGGAAACCTGCCCATGTCCAGCTGATAGTTGATACTTAGTGCCACTTTATCAGCCTCAACTTCATCTGTAATCTTCCGGCCGTTAATGTACCATACATATCATGGAATTGTGTTCCAACGAAGGTATTTCTAAAGTATGGATTTTCTTACTATCGATAAAGCCATAGAGAATATCAAATTTTGAAGAATTCAGTGCAGTGCCATCAATAGATTTTCTTAACAAACTTCTTCTTTAAAACATTGCAAAAATCTTCGTATTCAACAGTAATTCAGCTTCCATACATTCTACTTACGAGTATAATGATTTTAAACTTTTTGGGGTCAAAAATGTGTTTACAATGTCCCCGAGGATAATAATAATTTCCTAACAGGAAAGTACAGTATCTTTTACTTTATGTTACCACCATCAAATTACTTTCAATACACCTTTAAGTGCAGAGGGGGAATTGATGCCTATAATTGGTGTCATTTTTAGCAACCTAATGAAGAGCTTTTGCTGCTGTCTAAGATGACGCGCCGACTTTCTTGACGACCGTATTTGCTAGCAGACGGTCTCAATGCACGACTGATTCATAAGCTGTTGACAGCTTGAAAACTTGACTATTTAAAAGCCGGCTGCTTGGTGAGATAAAGATGGCATCAAGCTACAAGCGTAAGTAAGTTTACTTCTTGCTTTTACCAATTTTCCTATTAGTTTCCTTCTGATCTTTCTGTCTTCTTTTTGTGCTCATTAAGATTTCTTTTGCTTCGCCGACGTTGCGCATTTTACTGATGGTTGCACATTCAAAAGCAATTTTTGCTGCATTCGCATTGCCCATAATGGCACGTTTATCGGCGTACTCATCTAAAAGGTGCATTAAAGCTGTTTCACATACACTTCTTCACATTCATATAAGCGCACACATGCTGTTTGTTGGTAAGCCTTCGCACGAGTATTAGGGTCAGCAAAACTGCAAGAGAAGAAGTAAAGATTTTAGCGAAATTGGGAGAAAGAACTTAATTGATAAACACATTGTCAACTTCTAAATAGACTCTAAGATTGAACAGTTCTTAAGTGAGATTTGATTTAGAATGAGATTTGTGATTGGCGTTTTTATAAAGACTTGGCATTTCAAACATAACACGTAACTTAACTAATGATAACTCTATTACAAGTTAGTCTTTGTAGTCAGAAGATCAGCGGAAATAAACAACAACGCAGGAAGCCAAAACGTTTCAATTGATGAAAAAATTTTATGGCGATGATTGCCCATCCCACAGCTGAGTGCACGAGTGCTTTCAACGTTTTCATAGTGGTTGCAAGGACAAAAATGACGATCAACATGTGGGCCAATCAAGATTTGTGATCATCGGAAATTCCATCGAAACTTTGCGAGAAGTCATCAAAAATCAGCCGAATTCATCATTGAAATTCAAGGAAATGGAATTGAACATCTCCGAAACAGACAAAGGAGGCTATTTGGAATAAAATAAATTGATTTTGCCGAAAAGGTCATTTGTTCTGTTTTTTTTTTTAAGTCCTGTGTACTTTGGAAAGCACCTTGTAAATGTATAGGTCGATGGGCAGGTGGCAACCCAAACAGTAATCTCCCATCGTATAGAGAATGCCCTTAGAAGCAGGGAGGTGGTGCCTGCTGAAAAGAGTCTGCATATAAAGTGGTTCCACGATAGAAAAGTGTTCCGGGAAACGAAATAGATGATGAGATTGAAGTGTCATCCATCTAATTTGCGAACAAGTACATAAGTTATTAAAAATAATATACAATGAAATTTCAGAAAGGAAGAGAAAGTATTCCTTAAGTACACGTGGGATCACCAAGATCATGTGCAAAAAGCCGTTGGAAAAACTCGCATCCTTTTTACTCACACGGTCTCGAGGGGACGGCAGGATGGTTGCTGGCCTCTTGATAGATCACTGCCATCATATGTGTGCCAGATGAGTATAAGTAACGACGACAGAATTTAGAAGCTTCTCAGTTGAAAGGCCTAGACGAAGTATCAAACTTAGCTTAGTCGGTATTAAAGTTCACAAAAAGCGTTGTCGTAGTAATATTAATGATGAATAATTCACTTCATATTAAACAAAATCTCTATCTGGCTTTACTTAAGACCAATAAATATATATAAATATATATATATATATATATATCTATATCTATATAAGATGTGGACCGAGCAGATTATATATGTATATATGTAAACCATTAGTATTACGAGCTAAATGTCTGTTAAAACATTATATCAATATGAAAATATATACAGGTATTTTTCTCCCCAAGAAGCTGCCGATATCTCACCACTTATGATATAGCTCCAATACAAACTGAACGATCGTATTCAAATGCTTGTATGGAAACTTTTTCATTGGACGAGATATTTCAACGAATTTTGGCGTGGTACAATCTGGGATGACATGAACAGTGTTATAACATAAGCTACCATACTGATCAAAATCAAGCTCTGGTAAGGATTCTAATGTATTTCTTCCTTTGCAAACAGAATACTTCGCCAGACATTTTATTGAAAACCTAAATTAGAATATTTGAAAGAAACTTTGTTTTTCTTCCATTGGTAATGTGTTGGAATCAGCTGGCACCAAACTTTTAAATAAAATTCAAAGGCTAAAAGGCCTTGACGATAGAATATTTGAACCGAGCAGCCTAATACGTGATTTTCGCCAGTTATTACAGGTATCTTTATACTCGTAAGCAGACACTGGTACACAGGCATCCACATAACTACTGGAATACTTAAGCAAAGGACACTGCTGCTGCTGCTGTCGCCATGCTCGTTGTTGTGCAGAAAAATTGTTATCAATAAAAGTTTCGTTCCTTCTCGAATGGATAAACTTTAACGACACTCCGTGGACTAGATGCTCGCCACCACCAGGCTGTTGTGCTGAGGTGCCGTAAAAATTGATATACATTTTTCCGTGCGGAGGTCAGTGGTTTTGTTAACCTATTTTAATTTGTTGTGTATGGCTTTGGTGTTGCTTTTTTTCTTGACTTTTTATTTTCATTTTTGCGTTTGTTGTCTTTGATTTCGCCCTTGTTGCTGCATGTTGCTCGGTTGTTGAACAAACAAATATACAACTTTCTCGCCCACTGAACAAAAAACAGTTGCGACAATTGTAAACAAATGCAAACAACACCCACAACAAAAGCAACAATACCAACAAAAAAGCAAATCCACGAAAAAGCATTAAAAAACAGTATCTCCAAACAGGAGTTGAGCGGGCATTTAATTGCCAGTCTGGTTTGCTTATGCTGCCGCTGCTGCTGTTGCCAATGTCTAATAGGAGTTGAGTGGGTGGGCATTTAAATTGATGGGTGTGCAAATTAGTGGAGCCGAGAGCGTTCGATGCGGGTTGTGGAGACCCTCTTTTGCCGCTTAACTAATTAATTTAATTAGTTTGCATTGCAAATATTGCAAACGGGAGCACAAATGTTTTTGGTCCCATAATGATACCAGCCATTGTCGCCATTAGCCATCATTTGGTTACCAACAGCAGATCGCAAACGTCGCAGAGTTCACTTTTGTGGATAGCAAAAATATAAAACTAATTTAAACTAGTTTCTGCCACACCCCCTTGTTATGCTTGGTATTTTAAATGGTTTCGCCACTGTTGTTCTTGTTCATGCTATTATTTGACACTTTATTGGACGAGGCATACAATGTCCCTGACGGCGTGCCAGTAAAAACAAAGCGACCAACTGCTGTCCTGCTATCAACTGCGGTCCGTAGTTTGTTAGTGACATTTTCCTGTAGACACTTTCGATTCCGCTTCCTCCTCGTTCACCTTCTATTAATACGGAAAGTAGTTTGCTCGTAAATTTCACAAGCATCTGGCCGCGAAGATTGCTGATGCGGCCGTGTAAACACGTGAAAATTACTATTTTATGAATTGCCGTTAGGTAACTCGTAAATGATAAGAGAAATACCTAACGGGTGATTTTTTTGAGGTTAGGATTTTCATGCAGTAGTATTTGACAGATCACGTGGGATGTCAGACATGGTGTCAAAGAGAAAGATGCTCAGTATGCTTTGACATTTCATCATGAATAGACTTACTAACGAGCAACGCTTGCAAATCATTGAATTTTATTACCAAAATCAGTGTTCGGTTCGAAATGTGTTTCGCGTCCGTGTCCGATGAGCGATGAGGCTCATTTCTGGTTGAATGGCTACGTAAATAAGCAAAATTGCCGCATTTGGGGTGAAGAGCAACCAGAAGCCGTTCAAGAACTGCCCATGCATCCCGAAAAATGCACTGTTTGGTGTGGTTTGTACGCTGGTGGAATCATTGGACCGTATTTTTTCAAAGATGCTGTTGGACGCAACGTTACGGTGAATGGCGATCGCTATCGTTCGATGCTAACAAACTTTTTGTTGCCAAAAATGGAAGAACTGAACTTGGTTGACATGTGGTTTCAACAAGATGGCGCTACATGCCACACAGCTCGCGATTCTATGGCCATTTTGAGGGAAAACTTCGGACAACAATTCATCTCAAGAAATGGACCCGTAAGTTGGCCACCAAGATCATGCGATTTAACGCCTTTAGACTATTTTTTGTGGGGCTACGTCAAGTCTAAAGTCTACAGAAATAAGCCAGCAACTATTCCAGCTTTGGAAGACAACATTTCCGAAGAAATTCGGGCTATTCCGGCCGAAATGCTCGAAAAAGTTGCCCAAAATTGGACTTTCCGAATGGACCACCTAAGACGCAGCCGCGGTCAACATTTAAATGAAATTATCTTCAAAAAGTAAATGTCATGAACCAATCTAACGTTTCAAATAAAGAACCGATGAGATTTTGCAAATTTTATGCGTTTTTTTTTTTAAAAAAGTTATCAAGCTCTTAAAAAATCACCCGTTACTTATGGTCTCAAATAGGGAAAATATAGAAAATCAAGTCGGTGTATGGAGGGGTGCATACATACATACAAACGACTTAGCTCAGATGGAATAAACTATACTTTAGGAAAGCAAATTGCAATTAGACTCTGCCAAAGAATTTTCATTAAGAAAATTAATTAGCGTGTTAGCTTTATGGAGTTAGCATATTTACATTTACTTGACGATTATTATAATTATATATACAATTTTAGACAGGAAGCAAAATAATATTTATTTCGTCTAACGTATAATCTATAATGTCTAGAAATTGTCAAAATTAGGTCAATAACTTTCGTAGCTCCCATAAACTTATTAGTAAATTACGTTTTTCTAATACATTTTAAACAATATTTTAATATGAATAAGCTTGAAATTATGAACTCTGTGCTTTTGGTTTTCACATCCGAAAAAAATTCTTGTTTTCACCAATTTTTCATATAATAATAAGTTTATTAGCAAAAAAAGTTTAGCAAATATCAACATTTATTTAAATATGTGTTTGTATATTTTGTGAAATTTCCATAAAAAAATTGTGGAATTCTGCTATTGGCAGCTGGTTGCCGAAGGCTTCGCCCAAAAATACATTTCCTAGGGGTAGTTAGCATAAAAGATGAAGACTTCATCTAAATCAAAAACTCAAATTTCATCGCTTAGTAGATGAGTATAGGTCATGTATTTCGAAAAAGTATTAATTTTTCGCAAAGTTCCAAACAACGGTGTGATTTTAGATCTAAAATATAAAAATAAAATTAAGCGGACATATGATCTACAATCTAACTTAATAAATATCAAATTTGTTTTCATTTATTCACGGTTTCATCAAATAATGCATGCTGAAAGTATTTGCCAACGCCTGAAAATATTTCCCTGCTTTGATTCTTGCTAGTTTCAAGAGTATGAAATGTTCGATTAGCCCGAACTTAGACCTTTTTAATTTTTTAGTAGTGGTCTATAACGGCGGCTCTCAAAACATACTTGAGATTAGTCAGTTATCAAGAGGTAAAAAGACCTCTTAATCTCTGAGAACTATTTTGTACATCTGCATCTGTAGCCGAACGTACAACAGCTGGCCAGTCGTTTTTTCATTTTGCAATTTTGCGCTGGTTGGAGATTCCTACTTGATCTTTTCAACAAAGTGGAGGTCTCCCTCCTCTGCTTCCTCCGGCGAGTACAAAATCGAAGTCTTTCAGAGTTGTAGTGCTTTCGTCTATTCGGACAACATAACGACATAACCATAACAACCTCTAGTAGCGTCAGAAAAAGGTAATTTTTTCCACATTTATTATGGGAGAAAGAATATAAGCATATTTTTTGCATGTATGGTAAGAGGTATTATTGAACTACAAAATAAAAATTATTTTATGTCAAAAAAAAAACAAAAAAAGGCGGAAATATCAACGATCCCGTGGATTGATAATTTTTGCGGCCGTCAACTTCCTGGCTAGGCTTCTTATCTGAAACTTTTTTTTTAATAGAGGGATTTTGAAAATTACGAAGAATTTCTTCCAAAATATTCTTCGAAAATATTCGGAGTAAACCATTGGAACTTCTATACTAAATTTTTTAATTGACTAGAGCCAAAAAACTTTTTTCATTTTTCGAAAATTCCAGAGGTATGGCCCTCTTTATTGTTGGTTTCGAGATAGACGAAATTAACCACAAGAAGTCGCCTTGCCTGAAACCTCGTTTGGTATCGAACGGCTCCGAGAGGTCCTTCCCGATCATGATGGAGCTTTAAGTATTGCTCAACGTAAGTTTACGCAGTCGTTTCATTTTTGAGGGGATACCAAACTCAGACACCGCGGCATAAAGGCAGCTCCTTTTCGTAGTGTCAAAAGCAGCTTTGAAATCGACGAAGAGGTGGTGTGTGTCGATTCTCTTTTCACAGGTCTTTTCCAAGATTTGCAGCATGGTGAATGAATATCTGGTCTTTTGTTGGTTTACCAGGTCTAAAGCCACACTCACAATTCCAATCAGTTTGTTGACGGTGGGCTTTGATTTTTCACATAATACGCTCGAAGAACCTTATACGCGATGTTGAGGAGGCTTATTCCATGGTAGTTGGCGTAGATTGTGTGGTCATCCGTTTTGTGGATTGGGCAGAGCACAGTTAAATTCCAATCGGTGGGCATGTTTTCGTCCGACCATATTCTATAATATTCCAGTCTGTTTCTCTCCACTACGACACGGCTCTCCTCGTCGTACCAGCTGTTCTTTTGCATTTTCCGAAAACCAATGGTTTCGGTTGCAGCTGTACGTCAGAATCTTGAAATGCCGTCTCACAGTTTCCTTATTTCGATACCGTTTTTTGATGCACAGAGGCGGCTGCGACAATACTCGTATAATGGTCACAACCGATGGTAGGACCTCAGAGCGTACGCACGTTTAAACACTGAAGACCTACTCGTTTCAGTCCTTGTCCCGTCCATCGCATTTCTTGGACGGCGGTGATGTCAGTTTTGACTTTAACGAGGACATTCCAGTTGCTTGCCCTTAAAACGTTATCCTTAATTGGTTTGCCATGGTCATCTTCAAATGGGGGGTCTGCCATCCGAGGCTGTCGATTAGTTTTCACTGGTAGTGTTTTTTACGTTGCGGGTCTGAAACGCATAGCGCTGTGAAAGGGAGGTTTCGCGTTTTAGCTTTAGCACGCCTTCAAATGGATGTTTTTTGGCTATCCAGAGGATACTTGGTCTAGGACCGGAAGTCGTGAGCTGCTTGAGCCAAATGTAAAAGAATCGTTTCTGGCTTAAGTGAACGGCAATCAGAGAACTTTTCTCACTTGCATGAACTTCTATACATGACTCCATCCTCCAAAATTATAATTTATTTACATATAGGCAATAGAATTAGTAACAAAATAAGCACTGTTTCGGGAAAAAAATAAGTACAGGTTTAAAGAAAACTCCTTGTTCTACTCAAAAATGAAAAAGTTGCCTTTGAAACAGCTCTTAAATAGTTCCACACAATGTCTCTCCACGGTTTTTATTTAATACTACGGTCGCAGCTGAATAAAGAATGTAAAAGTGCTATATACATGAAAGTATTCAGCGGTTTATACTGTTCTTAAGCTTGTTGTAGGGTTTACGGACTATATTTGCATTTCACATTTTCAATTATGTCGACTGGGTGTTATCAGCAATCGGCTAGTTTCGGCCCCATTACCGTGCATTGCTCTATCTGAATCAATGAAAGTAATTAGAGTAATGCATTTTGCCTGAGTATAATTATTGTCTTCATATTGCATTGAAATGCACTGACTGACATCGGGCCGTTAATGATGCCAATGAAAGTTCATTCCCGCCCTTATTGGTGGGAAATGTACGGTAAAATTATATGCAGGTATATAGTAGAGACGTATGTACATATGTATGTGTGTGTGCGTGAGGTGTGGTATGTATAAATTTTTATGTGGTGTACGAAACAGTTTTCTGGACAATCATTAATTTACAGTCGATGAGAAATCTCCAGTTGCAACGTACTCTTTATTGAATTGCAGAACAATAAAAAATATCAAATTATACATTTCTTATATGAAAGATGGACTATCGCATTACACCTTTATGTGTTTAATCAAAAAGTTCACTTTTAATTTAAGATTGCAGGCTTAAGCGCATACAATATTATAAAATATATTTATCTTAATTCTAAATACAATACCAACATGGCGAACAGTTTACTTTGAGGTGATTTTTCATTTCAAACAAATTATTCCCATTCCATCTTTTTAGTTCACTTTTCATCCAATATTATTATATTCGGAAGTTTATGTATAGATTATATTTTATGAATAACACATGCCAAAAAAATATTTTTTTGAGAATGGGTTCTACATTATTTTTTTAAGGTTATGTAAAATATTTTTTTTTTTTGAGAATGGGTTTTACATAAATTTTTAAGGTTATATAAGCAAATATATAAATATAAAAGAAAATATGATTCTAAATCGAAAATATTTGTTTAAAGAAAAAATTAAAGCGACTTCCATTTTTGATTTTCGCACTAGTGTTAACCGAGGAATAACGTGTCTCGGGGTTATGTTTCCTGTAAAAATCAGTACAAAATGTCCTCGTAAAGTTCTTAAAGAGACACTCACTCGATTTTCTAATATTTATTAAAATGAGAAACTGTTTTATATGATTCAAGAAAAAATTTGAAGCAAAGCGTACCAAGCTTTCAAGATTTATGTACACTTGCTGATATATTCGGAATGACGAGTTTATTTCCTCTTTTTATACTCTTGCAACATGTTGCTAGTTCTGTTAGGTCTGCTTTCTCTAGAATGCATAAAGCAGCGAAGCAAATGGGTCTAACGCAGAGCTTCGCTTGAGCAAAAACTCGAAAAAGCCTCTAAATACCTAATATCAGGATTTTAAAACGTCCTGTTGACTTTACTACATATGTATGATTGGATTTTTAGTATGTGGTATTGAGCAAAATAGATAAAATTGGGTAGCTACTACGCTCAACTTTCATATACAAGGTGTGTTCAACAGGACTTAAAGACAGAAGAAATGTTTTTTTCGGCAAAATCAATTTATTTGATTCAAAATAGTCTCCTTCGGCTTCAAAACGGGTTTCTGCATGGACCAAAAACATGTCGAACGAGTGTTTTAGCTCGTTGGCCGGAATGGCCGCCAGTATGCCGGTGCATGCCTTTTGAATGGCCACTACGTCTGTATAACGCTTTCCATTCATCGGCAAATTTATTTTTCCAAAAAAGAAGAAGTCGCGCGGTGTCATATAAAGTTAATACGGGGAGTGGTTAATTATTAAATTGTGATTTGTGGTCAAATAATCGGTCACTAGCGTCCTTCGAATGTTGGATTCTGAGCAAGTTTTGGTCGTCAGTCAATTTGTGCAGAACAAACCGTACACACACCTTTCGTAAGCACAAATGTTCGATCAAAATGCGATAAATTGATATTTTGGAGATGTTTAGTTCCATTTCCATGAATTTCACTTATGATTTCGGTTGATTTTTGATGAATTCACGTACATTTTCGATGGAAATTCCGGTGATGACGGATTTTGATTGGCCCACATGTTGATTGTCATTTACGTCCTCACGACCACTTTGAAAACGTTGAAACCACTCGTGTACTCTACTACGGAATCATCGCCATAAACTTGTTTCATCAATTGAAACGTTTCGGTAAAAGTTCTAACAATTTTAAAACAAAATTTACTGTTGGCTCTTTGTTCAAAGCACCGATAACACAAAGATAGTGACACTTAAAACACAATAACTTCACTTCCACTTCCAATGAAATGTCATGAAATTCTCACTGCACAATCGATAAAAATAGCAGATTTTAACGCACCAGTCAACATGCAGATGGCGTCACCAGGGGGCGCTAGATTCGAAAATACTTTACTGTGCTTTACTTTGGAACGCACCTGGTATTATGTATTGGGTAGTCGTATTTTGTCAACAGATGTTGTTGCAGCCGTAAATCTCCAGTCCTACTAATTACATTGTGTCATACCATATAGTGATGGAAAGGTGAGATTTTGAGCTTCACTTATCCTAAATAAATTTAATTCGGGGTAGTTCAAAAAAAAGCTAACCAAGCTAAAAAAATAATAATAAAATAATGAAAAATTCGCTCTATTTTGAAAGCAAGCCACCAATGAAGTTGGTGAGGCTTACGGAGACGACGCTGCATCAGTTCGTGTAGCACAACAATGTTTCGCTCGCTTTCGTTCTGGAAATTTCGAATACCTAATAATGATATTCGCTTTTCTAACAAACCTTATGCCCAATATGTCGGTGAGTGTATGAGTTATATTTACTACATGTATATTGTTCGGTTACACATTGAACTTAGCCCTTTCCTACTTGTTTATAATATCTATGAAATAATAATATTATATCAATAGCTATGTTAAAATAAGTTGTGTTTTATTCTAGGCTGGTACCGCGTTGAAAAAAGCATGTCGGACGACATGACCTAGCTTTCGGAGAGGGTCACATACTCAGCGTACAACCCTGGGGAGGGATGGTTCGCTTTCTCACTTTAGCTCGATTTCAAACAACTGTTCTTTGGCTGCCCAAAGGATACTTGGTATAAGATCGGAAGCCTTGAGGTGCTTGATCCATATGTAACATAATCGTTTCTGGCCACTCTCAAGTGAATGGCAATCAGAGAACTTTCCTCACTTGCGTTAACTTCTACACATGACGCCATCCTCCATCCTGCATTTGACATTTAAATGTGCTAATTATTGTAAAACTGACCAATGCATTAAATCAAATAAATAAAAACGTTACAAGGCAATTTGAAGAAGAAGGAAAGCTGTTACAATTTTCGTCATTCAGAAACAATTAAGTAATGAGACTTTTCAACAAGAATATCGGAATTGATTACACAGTACAACAGCTAATCTGGGGGGTGAGAAATTCCAAGTCAGGGTGATGGTACTAGGTCAGTATAGTAAAACCCTCAAAGGGTTTGGCGTTCGCATGTGCCAGGTTTTTTTTATGACCTTTTAAATTTTTTTCCTTATCCTGATGTTTTTTCGCTTAGTTTCTCACGTTTGGATCATTTGAAATACAAACAGCCAAATAATTCTTAAAAGGTACGTGAATGGTTATCGTCCCTACTAGAATCATGAAAAAATGTTGATAAATAAAAAACTAATTACCGTTTTTTTTTGTTTATAATTTTTCCTCTTGTTTTTTGACATAAATTTTATCATAACATTGTCAATAAATTATAAAAAAAAACTATAAATCCAGTAGGGACGATAGCAAGGCGTTTTGTGAACATTTGAAAAAAAAATTAAGCGAATCGCTTGAGTATTTCGACCGGAATCATTTCCGCCAGTTTAAAAAAGTGTGTTTTGAGAAAAACGCGTTTAAAGCTTGAGGTACTGCTAGGTGTGCACTCCGAGCGCTCCGAACGTCGAGCGGTATTATTATTTTTGGACCTTTTTCGAAACCTTCCTATGCTAAAGTGGGTTTCTTCATTAATTCTAAGGGTAAATGCAGAACAAAAATTAAAAATTTTAAAAAATATTACCCTACTGACCTCTTAAGCAGATTCAACAGTTATGAAAAAAATTGGATAATTTGTATGCTAAACTATACCACGATATATTCATTGAGGCTTAATTTGTATACCACAAAATGAAATAATCAGATGGAATTTTAAGATTCTTTATATGGGAAGCAGGCGTGGCGTTAGTCCGATTTATATTTTCGCACTATAATATAGGAATGTCAGAATAATTTAACCAACCAAATTTGGTGGAAATTGTTCGAGTAGGTCAGAAGATATATGATTACACCTAAAAATAAGCGCTATCACACCCATCGTTCAACCCTGTGTCATCCGAGATGTAAAATTCAATTTTTCTGCCAGATTTATCTCACTTTTAGTAGTGATGGTAGTTGGTGAGTCATGCAATTTCATCTATTTTAAGTTGTTGTGGAAGAAGTCGAAAATATTTGCCCTGCGCTATTCTCATTGTTATAGTTTAAATAGTTTGGAAGATATTTACAGTAAACCTGTATGGAATAAACCTTCGTACCAAAATTACCAATCTTTTATGAGATTCGTTTTACTAATTTTCAGCTTTGTATGGTACTAGGTGACTTAGTTTTGGCAATTTTTAGGTTTTCTCGTAATGGTTTTTTGTGTGAGGGATACTCTGCAGATATCAAAGGAACATATAGTTCAAATGTATTTCAGATATCAAAGGATTGATGCACAAGTTTACCCCAGTGAAAACGATGGCAAATGCATTCCTGGTATTCTCCGGCACTGACTCCATTCACAGTCTAGTTCTCCTTAAATCTTAAAATAGTGCTCCCTCGAAAGCATCTTGCCGAAGAGATAATCATCGCAACCGATTCCTTACAAATTTTACTACAAGTCTGTAATCAAAATGTGGAAGCGTGACAATGATAGAGATATCACCTTTGATAGCAGCTATGTCATATTCAGATTGTTAAAGGCAAATTTTCGTGAGTAAAAATTATTATTAAATCAGAGATTTTCTATCCATAAGTAGTTTGAATTTTCTGCTTTCCGAATAGGGCTCCAACGTCCTTTTTTAATTAATCCTCTTGCAAATCTGAACCTAAGCTCTTTTAAAATTTCATATACATTTGTGTATTTCAATATGTATGCCATTTTTATTTTTCGGACTGCAGAACCACACATGCCCACTTAGCGTTGTGCTTCTACAGTCGTGAGCGGCCATTAAAATTTTAAGCTGCGCAAACAAACGTAAACTTATTTAATATGTTAGAGTGACATTAAAATGCGTGTGTGCTGCTATTCATTTAGTTTTGCGGTGGGACTTCCTAGTTCATATGAGTATGTTAAGGACGTACCCTCTACACATTTGTATCACAGTTACAAACAGTTTGAATTTTGAATTGCTTTTCAACAAAACTATGAGTTCCCGAATTCGGATGAGGAAGCATGGTTGTACATTTAAGTAGGTACTCGCCTCTTCATCCGCATGTGTACATGTTTATTTTAGTTTTCAACTTTCTGTATCGTTTTAGTCCACTATTATTATTATTACATATTGTTATTAAGCCAAATGCATTTTAATTCATGCTACGTCGAAGTATGCCAATGAATACGTAATGGTAATGGGTAATTTAGTCATTCTAAAATAACTTAGATTGGAATGGGAGAATGAGAGAAAATTGTAATGACATGAAAATAATAATTGTAGTTATTGTTATGTGTTAGTGTGTGTATAAATAGGCAGTGGTCAATACATATATCGGGTAGTTGTTTAGACATGTGGTTTTCATTGAGTCAATACTATTTTCGAAGGTTGTCTTTTTTACAACTGTTACTAGATTAATACTTAGTTTGATACCGAATAAAATTCCTTCGTATTAACGTTTACAAATTGCGAAAATATTCTCGTTCAAAATCAGAACCATACCCTTCGCTTCTAGTCTGGAGAGCCCAGAACAGACGGCGAGGTTGTTAAAGCCAACAATGTCAATATCAACGATATTAAGGAGACTAATCCGCATCGTACCTTCCCCGCGTTTGCTGAAAGACGTGATTTGCTGTACAGAGGCAGGCGCGTATCTTCGCTACAAGAAAGTAGTATTCCGAGTCGATGTTAGGTCCTCGGAGCGTACGCACGTCAAGGACACTAGAGACATATCGTCCATCTATCATAACATGATCGATCTGCTTTCGAAATTTTCGATCCGGAGAAAGCCAAATAGCTTAATGAATTTTCTTAAGCTGGAATTTAGTACTACAGATAACCATGTTTTCGGCCTCTGCGAAGTCGATCAGCCTCAACCCATTTGAAGTAGCTTAAGATCGCCAAGCACCACACATTGAGGAGGGGACTGTGGTCATAAGTGCGCTCTAGCTGCTCATAAAAAGCATTTTTGGTGATATCGTCCTCCTCTCCCGTCGAGGCGTGGGCGCAAATCAGCTAGACTTCCTTCCCTTCCGAATTTGTTGGAGTAGGTCGGCTGAATCTTCTTCTCTTTTAGCCGTGACCCCAGGCTGCCGCATCTTACATAATGATTTTCTAGGGTGGCCGACAAGAATGCAAGAGTACGAATTGGTTTTAGCCCTACGACTGTAACGCTTTACCCAGAAGAAAGAGTGTCAGCCATTCCACCCCTTTAAAACCAGTAGATATATCTAAAAAATGTCGATTACATGTATATAAGTATGTACAAACACCTTTGGTATTTATTGAATTTTTTTTATTTCCATCAGTACACCTCCTAGCTATTTCATTCAGGTATATGCATTCTCTGCAGTTTGATGGACACATAAGGGTAACAGAAACATTCACAACGGTTCATTAGTTCTTGACCTACAGGGCTAGTGAATTAAAGCTCATACCTGTAATGGGGTTTCTTTGACGATAGACCACTGTTAACCGCTTTTTTTGTTTTTCAGCACAGCCCATAACAATCTGGCACCTTGGATACATAATAATTTATCACCGCGACAAAACCAATTAATCAATATAAATATAATTGAAATATACTTTAAGCAAATAATCAACTTTAGTGTTGTTAATTATCAACCATATTATCAGTTAGGGGGTGTTTTTAAGTGATTTAATTTATTAGGTTTAATGAAATTAATTGCGTGTTGTCTGGATACTGCACTGTGATGTGAGTTGTATAAAAATCATGGTAAAATAGGAATACAAAAAATAAAAGGGACAATTCTAGTTGACTGAGTTATCCAAATGGGGTTAAAAACAAGCATATCATAATATTTATTATTCAGGTGTTATAGGAAGGTGAGGACCATTACATCCACCGTTCTCATTGAAAACTGTCAACTGGGCAGCTTTCGACAAAATTTTTTGAAAATTATTCTCTGTTTTTACATTAAAAGGCATGAAATTAATCGATTATTACGCTTGGTGTGTGATCCCATTTTAAACATTTAATTAAGACTTGCTTCGAAGTATTTCTTGGACGCCCTAACATAACACACTATGAAAATTTTGTACGAATTTTGGTTTAAATTGTTTCAATTAGTATATATTCGACTTAGCTGGCAGTTTTTTGGCTGAATATAAATGAGTATATGTTTCAGTTGCATAAATCCTTAGATTGAGCCTGACGATTTACCAGAATTATAACATCTCAAGCAATTGTGTGCAACGTTTTGTAGACCTTTGCTCTGATCTATTTCGAGGTTCCCGACTTTTTTAAAGGAAAAACCGAGAAACTTCAAATTTTTTGAGGAAAGTTTATTATTGTCAAAAAATCATCCTTTGGAATGGCAGGCGTGGTGTTTTGTTCCAAGGACTGAATCGAAACAGGATTGTCCGCATAGACTTTAGACTTCACATATCCCTATGGGAAAAACTAATAAGTAATATCACACAATCTTAGTGGCCAGAACCGGCCCAAAACGTCAAATTATCTGCTAACCGAAGAGATCTCTCAATAAATTCATTGATTGATGCGATAAGTGGGAAGTTTGTTGAAATCAAATATCGCCGAGATCGCGAGTTTAATTTTCAGGCCTAAAATAGTCGGGCATTATGGCGCGATAACAGCCGCCATTGACGGTTACTTTCTCACCGGCATCATGTTTGAAGGAATATAGACCGATGATCCTACCGGCTCACAAACCACATCAAACCATTATCTTTTCTGGATGAAGTGGCCGCTCTTTAATATTTTCAGGTTGCTCTTCGTCCCAAATGCCACAATTTTGCTTGTATACATACCGATTAAGCCAGAAATGAGTCTTATCCCTGCACGCACCTTGGTTCGAAAACGTCCAATTTTCTTGGAACTTTTCACTTGGGAAGACCGAGCGGCTTGAGTTCTTACAAAGGCTGTATTTCAATTTAAGATCTCTACGAATCATACGCGATCTGTCAAAAAAAAAAGGCTTTTGAAACAAATACCTCTACTAGATACTATAAAAGCACAGGCTAAAATTTCTCGCGAATTCACACACCGGGTGCTACTCTTGCTTTGAACTTGTAGACGTGCTTTGTCTTTCACGAGAGCGTATTATAATGGCTGCGACCATTACTTTATAGTAGAAGACTGAGAAGTAACTGCGCAATTAGCAGAGGGCGCGATTGCATAAATAAACTTGTGGCTAACCGATTGTGGTTTGGTTGCTGTTTTGTTTATGGCGCTCACACAAAGCTGATTAGAAAATCACTTGGTCTCATTGATGTAAGCGCGCATAATTATTCAAAGTTAATTATCAGTTGTAATTAAAATCAATTTAGTATGTACTGTATGTATTTATTCATTCCCTTGTATTAAGGCGCCGACCAGAAATAGTAATTATACTTAGAGAGAAATAAGCCGTGTAGGCACAAATATTACTTTTGCACAATCTTTGCTATTTACACACTATGTCTCGCGCTGCTCCAATTTTTCATCACATCTGATATACATAGCTGGCCTTATCTCGCCAATAACTCATGGAATGTTGCATTTTCACTGGTTGGGGGTAGTTATTTTATCAACTAAATCTCCTGATATCTCCACAAAAAAGTAGCCTAACGAAGTCAAACCATAAGTTATAATTCAATCAGAACAAGTGCATTTCGATATAGCGCTCATCCTCATGTGTTGTTTACAGCAACTTAAAATATAGATTTCGTTTGATCAATTTTTTTTACAACTTTTATCGTGGATTAACCCAGCAACAGTGCATCAATAAGCATAATTCAATTTTGACGATGAAGCTCCGTCAAGGCGCAGTGTTTATCGATGGTATGATGAATTTACTTGAGGTCGTATATTACTCCCAGCTGAATTTCTCGAAGGTTGTCCAAAATCAGTCGTTGCTCCGGAAACTATTGTTTCTGTGATTGATTAAGTTTTAGTGAGACCAGCTCACATTCAATATTGCAAGAACATTTAACTGTAAAAAATAATTGTTTTACGTTAGATCTCACAAAAAATTTTCAATCGCTTTAAAAGGCTCGTGTCGATTGGTCGTGAATCGTGAATACCCTGTTTATGGTAAAGTAGAATATTATTACTTGGGGCGTTATTGGGGCGAAATCTGTCTATGCCGTCCCTTCTCTCTCATATACCAGATTTCAGTTCAAAAAACAAATAAAAAATACCTTTCACGTAAACATAGATATACTAAAATATTCGATAATTCAATAGAAGTCTATGAGCATAGTTCCTACACTCGCGGCAACGCAAACGTTACCACTAAAAAATTTTCAAGTATTGTGCATATTTGACTACATTTTATAGCGGTACTTTTAGTGGTATAGAAATTTTTTTATTTAGAAATAAATTAATGAATGACATATTATTAAACAAAAATATTAAAAATTAAAAACAAAACATTCAGCTATAGATAAATCAATTGAAAGATAGTGAGCTTTACAAAATTAGCTCGAAATGTAAGAGACTGACATGCGATGAAAAACTTATATTTTTTATTTTATGATTTTAATTTCATTTACATTATATTTGAAATTAATATTTTATTTTACCTTTTTTGTTTTTGATTGAAACTTTGTATAACCACAGAAAAGGTAATTTTGTGTTTTGTACATCAAACGTAATAAATTAAAAACTATAATTATATTAAGATAATATATTGTAGTTTTCTTATGCTTACTAAAAACATACAAATAAAAAAATTGAAGAAAACCCCGAACGAATGAAAAAGTCCGGAAAAATTTAAGAAAGTATAGTGGTAAGGTATGCTTGGCCGCCAGTGTATACCTTGGAAATGGATATTTGAGATTTTTTAGCATCTTTTCTAACCCCTAGCGACTTTAATGTCTGCTTGGTAAACTTCAAAAACAATTTGTAAAATATCGTATAATATTTAACAAGCCTGGGTTTATAAGAAATTAGTAAGGACATTGACATAATAGTTAGATCAATAAGATCGATTTTAGGGGCTATAGCATTGTGACGCATGAAAAATTAAGCGATTTTCGTGAATTTTTTTAAGAGAAAGTACGCAATTGAATATTTCAAACTTCTCTGAACGTAATAAGGTATATTTTCAGCTATATTTTAAGATTTGTTTTTTACAAAAATGTTGAAAAATAACGGAGGTATGGGCTGTCTTCGGAGGTGCCAAAAAAGTGCCCCAACTGCTGGCATGATTTCGGCCGAATAAGTACACAAAAAAGTTTGAAATGTTTATTAAACAAAAAAATAGTTCCTATGCAATGACCTACGATCTTTGAAAAACATCAAAAATTAACAAAATGGCGTAATTTTGAAAAAAAAATCGTTGTTTTTTTTTATGTAAAAAATGGTCGTTTTTTAATGCCAAATTAACAATTTTCAACCAATTGAAAAGATCGTTGGTATGTAGTTAATTTATTCAAAAATACTTAGTTTTAATTTAAGTCGATCGGTTAATTTCTCGTTGAGTTATGACGCCGGCAATTTTGAAAAAATTTCCACCTCCGAGTGGCCGCTTTTTAGAACGCTTTCATTCAAAAACTATTTAAAATACAACCTTGCCGATTTCACAGGATACTTGTGAAAATATAAGTTATCGAAAAGCAAACAATTTTTTTTTTTTATTTTAAAAGTGTCACACTGGTATAGCCCCTTAAACCGATAACTTGTTATTGAAAATAAAAACTCGATTTCGTAATATATTTTTGCAATCAACCACATTTCACTTTCTTTTCATTTCTTCTGTTTGCGAGATATGTAACTACAGATCTTGTTATAGAAAATACCGATGAAATCAGATTTATGCATATCTTATTTATACAGAAATAAAAACATCTCTTTTGTAACGCACGGACCGGTCAAGCCTTTGAAGTTAATAAAAATAAATGCGTTTTTTATTTCCCATTGCTTATAAAATCCGTCAAAAAGATGTTTACCCCTTTTTAAGTGTAAGTATTATTAAATTTTTATTGAAAGCAGGATTTCACATTTAAATAACATCTACCACAACGCTGAATACTTATAGCCTGTAAACATTTTAGTACTTATGTTGGTATTTTATATTTGTGGTGCACTTTCAATGAAACCCAAAAGCTTAGCAATTGAAAACAAATCTTATATTTTATCTAAAAGCATGAAATATTCAAAACGCCGCTAGCACACACATTGGGATATTTCTGTTTGTACGGCTATACAACTGCAGTTCACATTCGAAATTGATGTGTAGCATTCCTGTACGCGTTCATATGTACTCCTTACAAAGATTCACCATTAGGTACACAGAGGGCCATGTTAATTTTCGCACATGCATATGCATTTGATAAATAAATTGGCGTACGTTGGAGACCATAAAAAGCGTGGCCGCACCCCGCAGCACACATCGCCTCGGCCTCATGAGCATTCACAGTGGCAAGCTCATAAATATTGAGTGGGCAAGCATATGCGTGCATAAATTTGGAATTATGACAAAAATCCCGTAAAGGAATGACACGAATCGTTCCAAATGTAGCCATAGACATTTTTGAGCGGAGTCGGTGGACAACGAAAAAGTAAGGGAAAGGATTTTGTATTAGAAGCGAAATATCAGTAGAAAATTGAGCTGCAGCACCAATTCTGCTTTCACTCAAACTTCATTCAAGGCAAATTGAAGTGGCCCATATTATATTGCATGTGCTAAAATATGTGGTATACTCCTTTCTGAGGTTTTAGATTTACTCTAGAGGTGGACTGTGTGAAACCCATTATTCTAAATTTGTAATGATCTTTACAACTTTTTTATACTTTTAGTATATAAAAGACAACCATCACATAGTAAGTAATAGTACTAGGGAAGTACCATTTAACTTTTTTCTTAAGTACATCTTCACATCTCAGCTTGCTCATCAAGGTAGTGTAGATGACTACTTCTAAGTTGAGTGGAAGTCCTGGTTATTGTCTGTCCGGCCGTCTGTTCAGTGATAATTTGAGTAAAAGTTTAGATATTTTTACAAAAATTGATACACAAGTTTCTTGATATCATTGCAATGAACGAAATCGAATTAGTGCTACGTCCATAAAATACTATTGAGCGAATAATTAAAAAGGCTATAATATAGGGCACATACAAAATGCATACATACGATGCAACGCATGTGATCTAAACAAAGTATGAATCATTTCGAAGTTCCCTACTTTTTTAAAGAAAACACCCAGAAACTTAAAATTTAATATAGGAATGTTTATTATCACTCGAAAGACCACTCTTTGGCATGTATTTTTATACTCTTGTAAACAGTTGCTGCAGAGTTTTATAGCGGTTATATAACGGTTGTGCAAGCTTGAGTCAAGATTGAGATATCTTGATGAAATTTGGTATGTGGGTTCTTTAGTACAAAAACTAATTCGGGTTCGTAGATGGGCGTAATCGGACCACAGACACGCTTAGAAATCGTTATTAACGGAGAAAATATGAAGTGCCATAACTACGCACTAAATAAGGATATGAAGCAGTAATTTAGTAAAAAGGAGTAGTAGTAACAAGGGGCACTTGTTGACAAAATTCTTCTAAAATGTGGGAGTGGCCACGCTCTCTAACAAGTACAATGGCAATGTACGTATTTCCTTAACCACTGAAGCTACAACAAGCAAATTTGCTGACATGGCACAGTTCACTTTTTGGTGAAATCCCATATCCCGGGGCCAGACCAACCGATTTCGACAAAATTCAGTACGTGCCATTCTCATTCCCTTAGGTACCAAAAATGAAGACCGCGGTACATATAACTGACTTTTGATCAAAAATGTCGGTCAATGTGTGATATAAATAATATATACTGGCAACCTCAGATCGTTCATTTACTTCCTACATTTTCGCTTAAGAATAAATTGATAAAACATTTTATGTAGATGCACCGTTATGTAAGTAAACAGTTGGGAGTACTATTTGCCGTTATTATTTAGACGCAAAAAATATAGGTTGTCAAAAAAGTCTTGTGGTATTTTCGCTAGTTGGCGCTGAAAGCGCGTTGTTCTAGTTTTATTCGTCGCATCGGGTCATGTTATACCTTTTTGGAAAGCTCATTTCACGCCCTAACACATGTGTGATTGATTATCATTTCTTTTAAGTCGTTCGTGAGTTATAGCGTAGCAAACATGGAACAAAATAAAGAGAAAATACGGCATATTTTACAGTACTACTACGATAAAGGCAAAAATGCATCTCAAGCCGTCAATAAAATTTGTGCAGTTTATGGAACCGATATAGTTTCCATTTCCACTGCACAACGATGATTTCAACGTTTCCGTTCTGGTGTAGAGGTGGTCGAAAATGCGCCACGCTCCGGAAGGCCTGTCGTCGAAAATTGCGATAAAATCGCTAAAAACCGTTATAAACAATTTAAAGAAGCCTGGAGTCACTAAGAAGCGGGATATATGGGTGCCACACGAACTGATTAAATAAAAATACCGTAAGACTTTTTTGACAACCCATTAATTACTCCATCGAGATGGATTAGCATTCGCTGGTGAGCCTATGAGTGCGCGTCAAATGAAAGTATAATTTTGGTTTTGGTTCAATTCTTTTAAGATAAAGCTGAATTTTTATTTATTAAGGGAATTCCTTTTATGGTGAACATTTTTTGTTCTGCTATTAATAAAAAAATACGAAAAACTAAAGAGAATCGGATCTTAATTGTGGAGAAAAGTGGTAAAACGTATCGAAAAATATCTTAAAAATATTCTATTTCGATCGGAGAGGCAAGATAGATTTTTGAATACTTCAAGAGAAGTAAAACATGCAACACTCATTACGTTGGAGGTTCAAAGTCCAAAATTTCTATAGACGTTGAGCGATTTATACGAAGAAAAGGTCCTGAAAACTCTGAAATTTTATCGCTGTAGTTGATCGAAAGTTTTGGTTTGGATGTCTTTATTAGTACAATGTAAAATAAAACTACAAACATCTGGTTTTAAAAACTATGTCGCAAAAAAACGCCCTTTGTTTTGCATTTCGAGTAAGAAAAAAGAACTAGAGTTTGAAAACAATATCTAAATATGCCAAACACATTTTGAGATAAAGTAATTCAGTCCGATGAATTCAAATTCGAGCTAAGAAGTTAAAAAACACGTAAGAGAGTGTGGTGTAAACTTTCTGATCGCTTAAACGCATACAATCATCAGTGAAGCTGGAGGATGTTCTCTCATGGTTTGGGACGATTTTTCAAAATTTGGTGTAGGTAGTGTAATTAAAATCGATGGACCAATGACGGGCGCTTCGTATGTTGACATTCTTAGCGAAATATTTGAAAATAAATGCGGAAAAAGTGAACTTAAGGTCGTTTATCTTCCAATAAGATAACGATCCCCAATGCACATCTCGCCTTTCTTTTTTGAAGAAAGCTTAATCGAAAAACTGGCCAGGCCAGCTCAGTCACCGGACTTAAATCCAATTCAGCATTTGTGGTAAATTTTTGATTCCAAATACAAAAAAGCAGCCGTACAAACTTGGAATAATTTTTCTTAGAGACGAAGCGTTATTCCAATGAAAATTATAGAAAATTGGGTTTGAGGCGTGCCAAAACGCCTTCGTTCAGTAATTCATAATAAAGAAGACAATATTAATTACTAAATTTATTTTAAGGGGTTAGGGGTAGTTAGAATATTCAAAAACTGATTTTTCTTTATGCCTTTTCGTTAAGTGTAATATCTAAAAAATATTTCCTGAAAATTTTACGTTGATCCGATAATTAGTTTTTGCACTTCAAAGCGCTGGTGTAAAACTTTAAACGCGTTTTTCTCAAAAATATGTTTTTTGAATCGGTGATAACTGCAACTCGAAAACCGCTCAGTAGATTTTAATGAAATTTATACAGCTTTTAGAATACATAATAAACTCGAGCCTAATCGAAGGATTTTTATTTTTTCGAATATTTCGATTTTTTAAGACCAACTAACTGTTGATTTTTTTGCAAAAATTAAAAAAAAAAAACTCCTGAGGCCACCATTTTGATAATTTTGAAAACAAAATAAAATCGTTCGATCGGTCCCGGGATTATCTATTTATAAAACTAATTTTTTTTTTTTGTCCGAATGTTTTTAAATGAATCTCCAAGGATTTATGCTTGTCACCGCAAGTACCTTTTTTTAGAACAGGGTCAACACTAACAACTATAACTTTGGAAATAAATTATTATTAATTTTTTTTTTTTGAAATTTTCGTGACTTCAAATCAACACATCGTATAATTATGTCGTATTACTACTTTTGTAAAATTATACGATTTAGGAGCAAAAAAAGTACTGAAAACTCTCATTTTTTCGTGCCTTTGACTACCCCTAACCCCTTAAAAGAATCGTCTCATATACTTTCAAACGTTCGAACAGGCTGGAGCAGCTCATAGTTGATGATGTCTTTCCAATCTCACCAAGCAATCAGCATTCCCTTTCCAGGCGTCAATCCTGGCTTTGCGACCATTTTTTGGGCTTCATCCCTCTTGAATCATGATCTTTTTCGCACATTATTGTCGTAGTAGATCCACTTTCCTTTCCTGTTACCATTAGCTTCAGAAATGGTTTGACTTCATTTCGTTTCAGCAAAGAATCGGATATGTTAATTCGGTCCATTAAATTTTTCACAGACAATTCATGTGGTACCCGCACATCGAGCTTCTATTGGTAGCCAGCCTTTTTAAATTGTTCAAAACCAGTGAAGTGATCTTAGTGATTTCATGCCAGCTTGTGTGATGGACCTGGTCAATATTTTCCATAATTTCATCGACTTTTTCAAAGATAGGTGCATTTTTCACATCGAAATTTCCAGAACAGAAGCAAGCGAACCATTATTGTGCTACCCGAACTGATACAGCATCGACTCCGTAAACTTCACAAATTTTATTGGTGACTTTCATGACATTCTTCCCTTTTTTATACAAAAATTTCAAAATAAAGTGAGTTTCTTCATTATCTTCACTCATTTTTGAACAGCTGTAATTTTTTCATCTTCCCCGAATTTAATTTTTTTGGTTAAATGAAGCTTAAAATCTCAACTATCTAACATTATATGGTATCAAATAATGTGATTGGTATTGGTACTATAAAAATATTCGGTTGTACCTGAGCTTAGTCCTTCCTTACTTGAATTCTTTTGATTTTTGCTTCTGCCCGTCGCCCGACGTAGTCATAATCCAAAAGGTCCTTGAAGTAATATATCAATAAGATTTTCCACTTTTTTTGTTTTCAGAGCACCTACTTTTCGAAAAGCAGTAAACTCAGTTGAAATCCATCCAATACTTCTCTAGAAAAGCACGATTGAAGCCAGCGAGGAACGTTCACTGAGACCCTGTAATAGAGTATTCCTCTCAAGTTATCATGCAGAAATTTTCGCGTTTTGATTGTCTGTCGCAGATCCTTGGTTTTCTCCCTCAACTTCCAGTTCTGCCGATATTTTTTTCGTGTTTGAATAGATGGATTTCATTTTCAGTTTCCCTTCTCTGAATCCATCACTGGATATAGATATGGATATGAATATATGTGGCCTGGTCTACGAAAATGAGGCTTAGGTGTCAAAAAAGGGGAACATATAATGAGATAACGACGAAACGAGTTGTTTATTTTTAACAGCTGTTTCCCAGAAAACTAGTTTTCGCACGTTAGCTCCCTTTTCCTAGACCAGGTCACATATAAATACATAGATTTAGTTATGGACATAGATGTAGATATACAAGTGTATATTTATATTCGCGTAAGTAAAATTTGGTTATTTCATATTTGATATAATTTCATCTTAAATGACTATATCTTCAATATTTTAAGGCACTGGTCGACGAACATTCGCAATCAGATTAAAAAATAAAATTCTCGATTTTTATTACCCAGCATTGGGATTCTGATTAGTAAAAAGAAACCAGCATTTTTAGTTTTTATTATAACAGGAGTCCACCGAAATTTTCATTTTCCATTACCTACCGAATTTCTTCTGCTCTTCTTGTTCAGTGTTGAAATCCAGTTTGTACTCATTGATTTTCTATCATTTGCAAACGAAATATTTTGGTGTGAGATAGGCAAAACAAGCCAACTCACACCGCAACCAATGTGTAAACATGTAAATTGACGTAACAATACACCCAGCTAACCTTGTTACATCCGGCAGCCTATAGTGAGTTTAAAGTTCTTTCGAATATGCCTGCGGGGCCAACAATCTTGTGTGCAATAAGATGAAAATAGTAAATATACCGCAGGGTGTTGTACTCGGTGTGTGCCTACATGGCTGCGTAACTTTGTTTGTTTCTGTTTGTATTTTATGATTTTCTTCACGCCACAAGCAACACAAATGATAACTTAATACCCTCCGACATTTTTACTAGTTTTGTGTATTTTTTGGAAGAAATGTTCTGATTTCTGCAATGGGAATTCGCATAACTTTCCACATAGGAATGAATATTCTACATATTATGCTCTTTTGTCGATTTCCACATACTTACTTACAGTGTGTGCCTTAGCATCCATGTATTTACCTGTATATGGGAATTCATGCTGGAGATTTTCAAAAATATTGTCACGTCGCTGTACACAAATCAAATACCAATGAAACGGAAAGTATATATTGATGCAAGTGTTGTTTTTGTGGTTTGGAAAAGCAACCTTGGTTTGTGTTTTATTTGTAACCAAATTTGTAGCCTCTGGTGGTTAGAAATGTGGTAAGATTTAAGCCGTATATTCTGATTTAAAAGTGAGAAGAAAATCAAATATTTATTTCGATTATTTTTATATGAGCTTTAGTTGTGTATAACGGTATAACTTCTACCTTGTGGAGGTATTATAAAATAAAATTAAAATGTTTTAAGGCTGCTAAAGAGATTTGTGGAATAACGCAATTGCTTCAAATTACAGCTTTGTTATGAAGAAATAAAAAAGAAAACACTACAAATGGTTAGAAATGGATTTCACTGCAAATTTATATTTATCGGTAACTATTTAGATCAAGAAACAATTTTATTATTTTCAAGAAAATGAAGAATGCTAGTAGAACAAATATATTCAGTAACTCACGAATTGCCTCATTCACGTTTTATTATTGCTTCGTATACTATTAATTTGTATTTAAAAGATATAACATTTCTTAGTTAGAGAAAACTGTTATTTAAATAAATCAGTCATCTTTTTTTGTACTTTCTGTTTTCTAACTATTTCCTCCCTTAAGCGTCTCAGTTTACATCGTTTTGATCGACTCCTTTATGCTAGGCTATATACATAAGTATAGCTATTGCGCTTTATTGAAAATTTCAACTGCTTCGTTTGGTTTGATTTTCTCCGGTGTTTCTAAAACGCAGTCTTCGTCTGATTCTTCCTCTGTTTTAATATCGTCGTCCGCATTGTCTACCTCAATATCTTCGCTGTATTCATGAATCGTTGGTAACGTACATTCACTCTAAAATTGTTAAAAGGAGAAAAATTCGCAGTAATTTATACAATTTTGAGCATTTCTGCGGATAAAAATAAACCTCAGGATTTAAACTGTGATGGCGATCGATTGAGTTCTTCATCAAGGAGCAAAGTTCGGCTTTTTCATTAACTTGAGCAAAAGAAATTTCGTCCCTGCTATAGAAGCAAAATTTCGTAATTTTTTCGGTTGCATAAGTACAGTAATGTTTGGTGCTATAAACATTGCGAAAGTGTTTCCGTCTTTCAGGAACTAGTATACCTGCGAAAGGAATGATTCATGAAACCATTTTTAGCCATCATATCCATGCGGTTTTTGAGGTATTGTACTCAATGGGACACTAAAATTTTTTTAAACATCGTGGATTTCTTGCCTTTCCAATAGCCAAGATTTTGAGTTTCTGAGTTCCAGGTGCGTTTGAGTAGCAGAGAAACGAAATTCGCTGCTTCTTCGATTTTACGCTTGGGGCTTTTATCGAAATTGAGAACATACATACGTACACACATTTTTTTCCAGAGGTATCCAAAATAAACCGGACCCGTCAGCATTATATAGCAGATCCCTGACCACGTCTAATTTGGTCATTTTAGCTCTAAGTTTTTCTATAAGCTAGCTGAGGAAACTTTTCGCCCAATATTTGAAGAAGTATTCGAAACATATAATTTCTTGAAATTTTGAAGCCATCCATCGCTAGCGTAAAAATCAGCTTCGTTTTCCTTTAATTTTGGATGCAGATTTTTGCCTTCTTTTGGCAATAAAGCACTTACTGGCCAGTTCGCATACGGATAAAGACTTTCTCCTTCTGCTTTCTTAGTGTTTTTCTATTTCTATGCTCAGAAAATCTGTTATTTATGCATTTTAACATTACTTGTGTCTTTACTTGAATGCCGCAAATTGTGGATTTAACAACATTATATTTCTACGCTAATGACGTCACGCTCGACCCTTTTTGTAAATGACGTCAGGCGCTCAAGTTTCTTAAAACTTATTTTTACTCACTAAATCTAATGTGAAACGCTTCACGTAAATCTAAAATTGCGACCGAAATTTGCTGCCCTTTACATTCAACCACAAAAAAAAAAGAAACGTAATTTACTATTAGGAGTATCTCTAAATTCCGAATTATAATCAATAATTATTTAAGGTCCTTGAAAAGTGCATTAAAACGTTTTTTGTTCATGTTTTAGAGCTTTCTTGCATTGTTCGGGTTTTAGAATAGTCAATATACAAAAAAGGTGTTCACGTTTTTTAAAATTGGAACGACTGACCTAAACAGCAAGGAATTTGTCTAAATTTTTGTATTTCTTACCAAATTTCGTGAGCGTAATCGATGGGAATGTTGAAAAAGGCTCACGGTTATTCAAAAGCGAGTGGTACTAATCATTTAAAGACGGTCGAGAGATCGTTGAAGAGATGCGTTGTTCTGGACGACCTTCGACGTCTTCAACTGATGAAAATATTAAAAAAATTAAATAACATTTGTAACGTCAGGCAAGTGTTAGAGATGGCAAGTAAGATCGACATGTCTTGCGGGTCCGTTAGACTTTGGTGGATATTTTGAGTATGAAACGCGTTTTTGCACGACTCGTACCGATAAACCTGAATTTTTTCAGATTGCATTGTGATCGGAATTATAGCTCTACCACCATATTCACAGTATTTGGATGCGTGTGGTTCTTTCTTATTCGCCAAACTGAAACTGCCGCTCCGTGGAACCCGTTTCCAATCTTTCGCAGAAATAAAGCAAAATTCGCTGAAGGCCATCCCAAAAAGTGCTTATGAAAAGTTTTCGAGGATTGGAAAATTAGTTTGCATGAGTGTATTACATCTGGTGGGAATTACTTTGAAGGCGACAAAATAAATATTAATAAATAATTAAATTGTTCAAGTTCTATTTTCATTTTCCAAATTTTTTTCACAATGTAAATTGTGGAACCAAAATATATATCTAAATAGTTAGTATCATTAGAATGCATAAAATTTGGTACTCTCTTAAATTCGTATAATCTAGTTTGACACTAGTTTAAAGCTTGATAAAGATATGATAATTAGTAAGTTTTTGCGGAGCTAACACACAAAATTGCTTACGAAATCAACGTCCAGCTAAAATACTCCAACACAATTTACAACGACGTCGTTGAATGCAGATATTGATAACTGCGAAATCCTTTTATTAGGATTCTGTCCAGGGCAAACAGAAGACATTCTCAAACACCGGTACCGAATAAATTAGTTTTATTTTAATATTTCAATAGTATCTTCTATGACCTACTTGCTAGAACCGATCTCTGCATCGGATAGAAATAACTGGTGAACTAATCAGCAGCGCTCCATAAGCGAAGACCCACACCAGGTTGTGGAGGTAATCACTCTTAATGTTAACCATGCCGAAATTTATAAGAACAAAAAAAAACAAAATCCTTGTGAAATTTTCAAATATGTGAGTCTCGGTGATATGCAATATTTACGGTGAT
>CM050323.1:6024506-6050484 GCA_027475135.1 Bactrocera correcta | reverse complement strand
CACTATATAGGATTGGGAGCACTAGAGATATACGACTGCAACGACGCACAGTGAGAGAGCCTAATAGAACCGCGGCAAAAAATAGTTTTTGACGTGTCGTCCAATTTGAATGAAATTTTCACAGTATATTAACAGATATATGAATAACAACTTCCTGAAATTTCAGCCACATAACTTCATTACTTTTTGGTCTAGAGCACGTCAAAGTTGAGGTATGCCAACGCGCTTGAAATATGTTAGTTCAATATGTAATGATCAAAAGCTTATTAAAATAAAAATACATAATAAATGTAACTTTAAAGTATTTTTTTAATTAATTTAGTTATTGTAGAATGAGTAAATGAAAAAATAAATTTGAAAAAAAAAACACAATTTTTTTTTTCTTAACAACAGAATTGTCGTGCAAAAATTGAACATTTTGCATTTTCAATGGCCTAGGAAATATAGAGCAGCCCCTCGCTCTAGGTGCAGATTTATACCAAATGAAAGTTTGAAATCTCAGCTTCAATTTAAAGTAGAGGACATATAGCAAAAGTTTGCAAAAGCACATTAAACATTCAAACAACTACACATTCTGTCGCTATATGTATGTTAGCATGCAATAGCATGTTTACAACTTTTTACTTTTATTTTTTTTAATTGTTTACTATTCACTTGTTGTGCAAGAGAAAAGTAATAAATTACATTTGTTTTTTGTTAGTTATTCAGAATTATGCTTTAAAGATCATTTATGTTTTAATAAAAATATTCTTGTTTACATAAATTTTATTTACGTTATTAATTTGATAGATAATTTTGTTGAAGGTCGTTGACTTTGGGTTAGATAGTTGCATAATTTTTAATTTAAATTGATAGTGCAAGATATTGTTCTTATCTTAGTTGTGTTATGATCACTTACTAATGTGATTAGTTTAATTGTTATATTGTAGTGCCGCTTGTCGCCTGGCAGGAAAATAGAAAATAGTCTCTTGCATTATAATTATTTTTATTGTCCAAAGCTCATAAGCAGCCTAATATAGTGAGCATAATTTTGGTTTTGGTTGTTGTTGGTTTTTGGGCATTTTTTCCATCCGCTGAGCCAAACCAGTTTTTTTTTTTGCTCAAACATATGTACATTTGTACACACATAAATGATCGTGTTCTTATCAATTTTAGTGAAGTAAAAAACTAAGAGAAAAAAAAGAAGCTCACGTAAATAAGAATATTCTCTTTGTATTAACAATAACTTTTAGCTGTTATTCCCAGCAAGCCATATTATAGCACTTACATATTAAAAACAAAGTGTAAAATAATATTACGTTGTTGTTGTTCTAAATATTATTGATCAACAAATGGTAATTGCAATTATATATGTAATTCACAATCTATTTGAGCGTGCAAGTTTAAACAAGTTTATATAAAGTGATAAAAAAAATTTAACAAGGTCATGGAAAATTTAAGAATTTCTTATAGTGCAATTTTGATGTTGAGGCAGTATGGGTGATGGGGTTAAAAGTGGGCCAAATTTCAATTTTTATTTCAAATAATGTTTGTAACTATATAACATTCAAGTATACCAAAATTGAAAGTTATACCTAAAGTATTACAGACAATACGGCATTTTACAAATTTCGACTTTCCTTTTGCGACCTTTTCAACTTTGTGTGTTACGCGTTTGTTTTTTGTTACGACAGTTTCCCCTGCCGTTCATGGTATGCAATTTTTCGAGCGATTTAATTAAAAAATACTTCAACTACCATAAACTTAAGCGAACTGTAAACAATTACAGTTTCAGCATTAATGTCAAACATGTGTTGATATATAGATATGAATTGCTGTATATTCTACGATTCTTCCTTTCGCCAGATGCGCCAGTATCTTGTTAATATCTGCTTTTTATCTCCAATATTACAACAACAAATGTAAAATATATAAGTATCATCAATGAAATGTTGTCCGTTGATGATATGGCTTGACAAGTCAAATTGATAATTACGTAATATATTTTAAAATAGTTTATTCATTCATTATAAATATTAAACAGCCGCATAATTGGCTGATATTGCAGCTATAGGTAAATTTAATGAATGATTTTGTTAAGAAAAGTTGGACGCTCCACCTATTTATATATGAAAAGCGCGTCACTTAGCAGCTGCTGCGTCAAATAACATGCATATGTGTGCTGCTATGTACACGTATATAAGAGATATACTTATGTATATCATAATTACTTTTGCATATTATAAAGAGATATATATGCATATACATACATATATTCTATTTATCCCACATCACATTCATATTCAGACAGTAAGTAAATGTGTCAGCTATAAATACGGATGCCTTACATTTTTTTTTTAATGAAAATTATAACAAGTAAGGTAGAGTTATGTTCGGGTGCTGCCAGATCATTCTCATTCGTAATTATTGAGAACTGAAAGCTTATTGTTCATTGCAACCACTATCGAATCACTTTTCGAGAACACGTCAACTGTTTCTCATTTCGATCCTTTAGACATTTATCAGATTATTCTTTATCCTTTACATATACATCTTTGTTTCTCGATTAGCGTTATCTATTTTAAACAAGTGATAATTCAACAAAATGATTATACTCGGAGCAAAATGTTGCGGGAGTATAAACGCTGACTTATCCTGTTCCGTCGATAAATCGTTGTGGCAAACCAATAAGTATAGAAATGTAGTTGTAATTAATTAAACAAATAATGACATCGACGGATTTAAATTTCTGCTAGAGACGAAAGTTTTTGTAACTGTTTGACAGTGACGTCTATTTATTGTTATAACCTTTGATCGGTACTAAATGAGGTCATACATTGTAGGCATACAACTATTATTAGACGTTTCTTCATTACTTGTCATAATCAAGTGACATCGTATACCTAGAATTCTTATTAAACATCAGAAGCTTCGCAATTCAATTGACTAAATAAAGTAACAAATTGGATATTAAGTCCGTTTTAAATTTAATTTTGTATTTTACTGTAAATATTTAATTATTCCTCAATATTTATCTTGTCGGCTTCAAAGTAATACCCATCAGATGTAATATACTTATGCCATCGATTTTTTCAGCCCTCAAAACAGTTTTCATAAGCATTTTTTGGGGAAGGCCTTCAGCGAATTTTGTTTTATCTCTTCGATTGAATGAAAACGGGTTCCACGCAGCAGTTTGGGGAACAAGAATAAATCACAAGTCTTGTAAATACGGTGTTTCACCGATGGTAGTCATTGCATTTTTGGCTTTGAATTCGGGTCATACTCGTGGTACGAAGCGATTGTGCATTACGAGGGCTGCTATATATATTTCTGGCCTAATAATGAAAACAGGCATATTTCGCAACGAATTTTTTTTTTGTCGTTGCATTTGGCTCGTCTTGGAAGATCCACACGGTCGATTGCTGTTTTGTTACGGGCTCATACGCTTAGGTCCATGATTCGTGTGACGATCTTATAAACGTCTTTTGAAGCACCGCGATCATATTTTTTCAGCATTTCTTTACACCAATTCACGAGCCTTTTTTTGAGCAATTGTCAAATTGAGCGGGATCCAACGAGAACAAACCTTTTTTACGGCCAGGTGTTCACGCAAAATCGAATGTATGCTGGTGAGAGAAATGCATAGGCATGCCTCTATCTGAAGGTATGTTACATGACGGTCTTGTATTATCAGTTCACGTACGGCAAGAGATGTTTTCTGGCACAACGTGTGTTTTTGGACGACCTTTACGGAATTCGTCTTTGAGCGAGCGTCGGCCACGATTGAATTCGTTGTACCAGTTTTTCACAGTGCTATAGGATGGTGCTTCATAGCCATACAAAGATTTTAGTTCATCGATGCGCTCTTGTCGTGATAATCCACGTCGAAAGTTGTGAAAAATGATCGCACGAAAATGTTCACAAATTAATTCCATTTTTCGGCTGAGATGAATTTTTTAATTCCCTGTAAATAAAACAACTCACGATTAAATGACAAAATGTGCTGAGTGATGTTATGCTAAAAAATGTGAAACTTTCCAATGGAAATGTCAGATTGCATCTGGCAGCACTTAGTGTTGCCTAGTCCAGAAATATATGTAGCAACCTACGTATCATCGTCCCAAAATCCATGAATTGTTCTTCCAAAATTCCGTTTGTTTTTGATAGGTGTTCTCAAGAAAATGCATTAATATGACCAAATAGAGCTCCTTATTGACATTCTGCCTCTCCGGAACAAATTCCTAATGCACTAAACTACGAATATCGGAAAAAAAACAATGAGAATTACTTTGAGAAACCCATGTCCCATCGGCAGTTATAGTGCTCTTCATGAATGTGGGATCGAAATTCGCACGATCAAGCACGTCCAAAAAGACCTTTTTTAAAAAACTGTTTTTGAAAAAAAAAAAAGTTTTATTGGTCCGAATCCAGCAAAAAAGCGGTTCAAACCCAAAACATCCACCAATCGGTATCCATTGTAACAAAAATTCGAAATTTTGTTTTAATATGAGTAGCTTGTATTTTATATCGTTTTGTTTCTTTCTGTAAACAGAACTTTATCGTAACTAAAAACCTACCACAGTATGTATAAACAGTTGTCTGTCTTTTCTACGAAAGTAAACTGAATATTTTTATGCTGTTGTCCAACGATATGTCAACTGTTACATTTTGGTAAGAAATTTACTAACTTCATACTACTATATTTGGAAGCAGTAACTATTTTCTCATCATTAGTTTGAATTATTCTCGAGTCCTCCATTAACACCATCGCTTTACCCCACTAGTCACAATCACAAATACTGTAAGACAACCACAAACAGAAGTTAATTAACAACAGTCCATAATAAATCATTCAAATCGTAAATTGCAATGACAAGTAATCAAACAAATTAACAATGAATATACAGCATTGTGCTCTCCAACGTGTGTCTTTGGTCAAATTCTTGCAAATACAATTTAATTATTTGATTCAATGAGAGATATTTATAATTATATATATTTAATTCACTGTAATTTTAACAATCTTCTGAAAGCTATAAATAAAATTTATTAATTTTCTATCTAGACAAAGCAAATGTATAATTTTGCTGGGACTAAATGCAAATGTTTTGTTTTACAAATGTTGGGATTTTTGAGTCGATAATTTTGGCATTGTTGACACTAAAAGTAACAGAGGAAGTAGATTAACCAGTTTTTCTATATTTTTTTTAACAACTTATTTACCAACATACCATATAATAGAATATATAAAATACAGAAGCAAATTAATAAAAGTTTAACCATAATTTACATAATGTTATGCAAGTGGTGAGTTGAGGCAAAGCACAATTTGTAACAATTCTAAAGTCTAATGCAACCCTAATTATAGCATAAATCCAATGTTTCAATTGTGGCTTTAGCTTGATTGGTTAACTTTTTCCTGAAAGGCAGTAAACATTTTTCTCCTGTTTATTTTTAAATAACACAAACATTGATTTTGAGTAAAATTATTTTCCATATCCTAAATAACTTTTCACTGTGCTTGTAACCAGACATGTATGTAGATATATTTCAGTAATTTCCTGCAGACAAATTTCGTAGAAATGCTGTCAGCTTAGGTTATTCGTATACTCGCTGCTGTGCATTGTGTCCGTCTAGGTTAACCGAAAATGGCAAGCCTAATCTAATGTAACCTAATGTCAAAATTACTCTTAATCTTGGTAATCTCTATAATACAACATCAAAGTTGCCTCAGAGCCACAGTTGTCATCGCCTTTCGTCTGCAAACTGTCGTCCTCCTTTGCTCTGAACTAATTCGGCAGACTTCAGTAAACCAGGCACTGCACTTACTGTGTTTATATATGTATAGCGTTTATATATAATATAAATTTCTACATAAACTTCAAGCTCAATGTCTTCAAGCTTATTAATTTAGCACATTACCTTTAACATAACTGTTACTTACAATGTTTTGCTGAAGCTTATTTAATTAGATATATACATGAATTCGTCTCCTTAGACTAAACCACTGACTTGCAGACTTATTTAACTGTCTTGTCAGTCTGCAGCAAAACTTAGTAAATTTTGTTGTGTGCTGTAAGCCTGCATGAACAGTAATTTACTTATGTCAGTAGAAGTGTGCAAAGCAGTGGCCTCGTTAGCTCGCTTAGGCACATATAAACAGGCTTTTTGACAGATGGCTGCTCTACTTATCAGTAATAAATAGTGCAAAATTAAATTCAATGGAAATTGTTTCCCTGCATAATAAATAATTACTTATTCATGCTCCCGAAGCATGTTGCCCAAAGCCTAATAGTTTGGCTCCATTTGGTATACTCCAACTAAATTCAGAAAACCTATTTAAAATATTTTGAATTGCCATAGCCAATTTGTGTGAATTTTTATAGACCCCAAATGACTCAATGTAATAAATAAAGTAGGCATTATTTCTATATTCTATAACATCACCTAACTGCTAACGAGTTTTTCAATAGGGACGCTACAAAAGTAGACCGATAGGGACAGTAAACGACGCTATATTTTTGCCGCTCTTTCTGTAGTCTATGCAGACAAGCCAGCGACGATTGGTGAACGAATATCGAAAGTAAAATTGTAGCAGTATCGGAGGAGTTATGCTTGAAAACCGTCGAAAATTGGGTTCGGCGTCTGGACTTTGGCAAGCGTGCCCGTGGTGGTCATGCAAAAGAAATCGAGATCCATACATAATTGCATCGAATGTACTTTTCCATAATTAATTAATAATTTCGGTTTCTTATAAATGATTCGAATGACTAGTCGAGTTGAAATCCTGTGATGAAAACCAAGACATTCAGTTTTTCCTGGACTAAATGCTGCGTGGCCATATTTGTACTTCCAATTCGTCGAAATATTTTGTTTGCATTGCTATGACTGTCAGTGATAATAATTAGTGTATATGTGCTTGTCTTTCCGAAGTAAATGAAGTGCATTACTTGATTTTTACGATGAGTGAAATTATTCAATATTTCCATTAAATTTTGTGTGCGGACTTAAATTTCTGGTGCCGAAACATTCAAAATGTTGGAAAAGGCCTTCGGTGATTTCTTTGATTGTTTGTTGATTGGTACCAATCAAGACGGCCATCAACATCATATGATGATCACCACGTCAATAAGACAAACGAATTGGTGTTTGAGAGTCGACAGTTAACAGTCAGAGATCTTATTGGCATCGTTGGAATATCGGAAGGATCAGTGAAAACCATTTTGAAAGATCATTTGGGCATAAGAAAAGTGAAAGCACGATTGGCTCCAAAATAACTCAATTTTTTTTCGAAAAACAGCGTCGCCCCAACTTCTGTGAAGCTTCGCTATCCAGCTACCAGGATTTCACGAAATGTATTAGTACTGGTGATGAGTCTTGGCTCTATATTTACGACCGGGGTAACAGACGCTCAATTGGTCAAATATTGTGGTAAAGGCGAGCCGAGGTCAAAAAAACAAAAAACACGTCAAAAATCAAGGTTTTGTAGTCACACTGTCAACAAGGAATACTTTTCGAGTGGTATGCGTCATCAGCGCGAAGCTATTCGTAAAAAGATGTCGAAATTACGGGCGGCTGACAACTCTTGGTTTCTGCATTGATTCTTTTTTTGAAAACATTTTCAACCAATTTCGTGTGGCAACCACCGTGTTCGCCTAATATAGCTCCGTGTAATGTTTAGCTATTCAGCAAACGACCGTTCAATGAAACCCGTCAATTGAAGCCATTAAATGTGAGTCGCTTCGCGCATTGAAGGCTATTGTAGAAAATAGAATTTAACAATAGCTTCGAAGATTGAAAAACTTTTTAGCGCAACTGTTTTAAGGCCTTTGAGGATTACTTTGAGTGGCACGACCTAATTTTGAAAATTAAATACAAAAGTCTTACTAATTTGCTGATAATAGTGCATAGTTGCTTATTATATTTCGGAATTAGGGAACAAAAACAAATTTGGCCTAATCTTCAAAAACTTAGCTAAGTTAATGGAAGCATTGTTACTAAGATAATTCTCGTTAAAAGCTGTAAAAACAATAGCGCAAAAATGTTCGGGTATGAATTCCGTTTTTTACTGAGACGAACATTTTAAATTACTGTAAACAAAACGGTTTATATTCAAACGTTCTGAGTATCTATTAGATCAAAAATATCAAACTTTATATTTATGTTGCCAGATTGCAAAATATAAAAGTCAGTCTATGTATCATAGTAACTTCTTTTGTTCCATCGAAATTGATTTGAGTAGTGACACTAGTGAACTTCTATTTCTATCGTTAGTAACTTATGCTCGTAAGATTTTGCAAGCGATTTGTGGTATCCTTTTTCTAAAACGAGATGTGAAATTAGTGAAAATGAAACTTAATGTAATAATCTGTGGAACCGGACCACTTTTGTTAAATATAGCTATTTCTCTTACCAACTAAACATAGTAATGCGTGCTGTTTTGACACTGAAATCAGAAAAATATGGGGTTTATATTATCACTACTTTATTACATAACCCTATAATTAAGATGAGTTTAAAATTTAAAACATAGGCATTCATTTGTAACATTTCAAAACAAAAAAAAAAAACCAAATATCCAGAAATATGTAGGCGAACGATAGAGGCTTCCGTATAAAAATGTTCAAAAATTTGAAATAAATAACTCCATGCAAGTGCCGCGATAATCATCGCTCTTTTCATCGGAAAAGCCATTTATCAGGATTCAGCTCAGAACTTTTTTGGTTGCAATTTTTATTTCTGATACATTTTATATTTCTGTTTGAAAAAAGCAGGACTTCATATCAATTTGCAGGGCTCATATTTCATAGCGGTAATTAATATTTCAGCGGTTTTTTGGTTATTTAATATTTAATGCATGGGAACGTGAGCATGTGTAATCCCGAAATTACGTGTCTTCATGTCACATATTCCACATGTGTATATATTATTTAAATGCTCGCATGTATTGCTCTCCATTTGAGTGTATGTGTGTGTATGCAACGTCGGCATAGAGAAAATTTAAATTAATATTAAAGCGCCGCGAAACAGCACGAACTACAACAAACGTATTAACTGCCATTAACAGCCACACGCATACTATATAACGCTGACAACATGTTGTATATGCAACAAGCATTTTAAGAATTCATTATAATACTACGCGCTTCACGCTCCATGTTACCACACTCATATGTGTTGCGCTGCGTATGAATTAACAAGTATCGCAAAAATTAAAACAGAAGATTCTTGCAAAAGCATTGCTTGCATGTCACAAAATGTGGCAGGCAAAAATATGTATATGCATGTGGTGCTACGGATAATTGCAGCAAACGTCGAGTTCGTTTGGTTGGCTGTTGTTGCTGCTCATTGGGCCCACCAAAGTAGTGCCACCTACAGAATGATTGTTGCAAGTGGGCTATTTGTTGGTCGCAGCCAACTGAGCTGTACACACTCGTTGGTGCAATTAATCAGTCACAATTTTTATACCAGCGTGCAACATGCCGCAGAAAAATTTTATGCGTTAAAAAGTCAACTACATGTTGTATAAGATGAAGACGTCTGATTTCTTACATTTGAAGCATAGTTTTCGCTTAGCAATGCCTAAAATTCCGAGGACAAAGCGCACTATTATCGAAAATGAGCTGGGAGTTGCATATGGAAGTAATTATGCCAGCTATTCAAAGGAGTTAGAAGCACTTGAATTGCAATGCTAATTTTCATGCTGTGAAAAACAATCTAGTAATGACTACTTGTTTAGAATACGCCCTTATGAACACATGAAATATAGTTATCAAAATTACCATTAAATTTTTCTTGACACTCACATGACCATGTGGGTACATATGTTTTCCCTCTGACTGGAGTCGTGCATGCCAACGCTGTTGCGATCGTGTTTGGGCCGCCCTACTTCGTTTTAATTAAAAACAATTTTCTGCATAAGCAATGAAATACATTTTATATAATATATTTTATACGGCATGCAATTTATACGACACTTCCTTTTCGTTGTCGCAAATTGGTCTTTTCGCATATTAAAGCCTAAAACGGATATCAAGTGCTGTACTCTCAAAATCTAAAGACGATACTACTCAGATAGATTTTTCATTAATGAAATATACTCTTGCAGAGTTTTGAAGCTTAGCTTGAAACTAATTGAAAATTGTGGATACGGAAATAATGTGGCAGCTGAAATACCTTCGGAGATTCTTAGTGTACTGTTTAAATAACCGTGTAAATCATTGTCATGTCCACATAGTTATTATTTAAATGTACGTGGAGATATTACAATAATAAAATGTACGTGGATATTGAGTGGAAAAACTAAAGCCTTTACAAATGAGCCTCACAAAATACTTCCGTTTAAGTTCCGACTTACAGTTTTTCTTGCACCATAAAGTAGAACGGGGGTGATGAGTGACTTACAGAGTTTGGTTTTTGTTTGTTGAGAGAAGACTTTACTTCTCAGTTGTCTACTTAGTCCGAAGTAGTACCTGATGAGAAAAGTTATTCTGCGTTATTTTTTGGGTTTTTAAAGCTGGTTCTGGATAGACGAAATTATCTCCGCACCCGAAGTTATGACTATAAACAGTGACGTGGAAGTCAGTCATTCCTTCACTGCCAGACTCATATGCTTCGCTTCCTTATCCGGACGGTTCAAAGCAGAACTAATGGCGCGGTTGTTGAGGCAAATTGTATCAATATCATATGCGTACTCCAGAAGCTGTACACTATTATAAAAGATTGTACCTTCTCTATTTAACTCTGTAGCGCGCATTATTTTCTCCAGCTATAGATTATAGAAGGCGCACGGTAGGCAGTCTCCTTGTCTGAAAGCTCGCTTGGTATTGAACGGCTCGGAAAGGCCTTTCCCTATTCTGGTTACAGAGCGTACATAGAGGCAGTTGCTTTTCCTGCTGGCGAAGGCGGCTTTCAAACGATGAAGAGTTAGTGCGTGTCGATCTTACTTTCACGGGTCTTTTCCAAGATTTGGCGCTTGGTGAATATATGGCCAGTTGTTGATTTCCCAAGCCTCAAGCTTTTAATTTTAATCCAGTGCCCCCAATAGAACCTTATTTTCGAAGTTGAGTTGGCTTATCCCACGGTAGAGAATATTTAAATTGCAATCATCGGAGCACGCTTTCGTCCAAAAAAAATTCTATAAAGAAAATAATGCATGCTCCTAATCAGTTTTTCGGCCTCGCCGCATTCGATTGGGGAATCGGATATACCTTTTTTGATGTTATGCTTTCGCTGTCACTCATCAGGCTGTAAAAGTGTTCCCTCCATTTCAGTGTGCTCTGGGCTTCAGTCACTAGATCACCTCTGGGGTTTTAAAAGAGTATACTCCGGTCTTGCCTCTCAGACAGGAAAAATAGTTATAATATATAGTCCACTCTTACTTGTTTTTCCAATTAAATTATTACAATTATTAATTGTGGACATTTAGTAATGAACTTTGTTATTATCGGAAAGCTTTTAAGCAAGAATTTTAGAACTTTATTTTATTCTTTATATTTTCTATGATACCAATTAACATCGATTTATAAACAGAAAAGTAGATATTTCCTCTTTCCAATTCAAAAAATTAAAACAAAAAAAAAAAGACTATAGTGATATTTTCATCGCTTCATTAAATATTTGAGTTTACGCTTTTGGCTTTCAGCATATTCTGCTTCAGTTGCCTGCATCTGTGTTGCCTCCGATGAAACTTATCTGCAAGTGGCAAAAGTTTATCGCTGAAATTTTCGCTCGAATGCATCCCTGTAGTGATATATAGTCGTCTTCGCTTCGTCGTTTTTTGCAGGAATTGGCTATCGTTCTTTTATTTCAACGCTTATTGCTTAACAATTTCCTTTACAATACTAAGGCGTTTGTGGCGTTGACATTGCCATTGGTGTGTAATATTTGCGAAAAAAAAAAAAAGTTATTGGCCTTTTGCCAATTTATTGTCAAACACACTCGTCGTTGGTGGAGCCAGGCGCACGGCCACTTGTGATTACGATAGGAATTGCGCGCCAAACCGCAAGCATACTGTCATAGCACCGCTCCCCAACCCAAGACTGAAATGTTTGCATTTCTGTATGTACAATGGGTAAAACACAGATGGTTTGCTGGCATTTAGCCCGAAGTGATTTCTAATTGCACAGATTTAAGCGCAGCTAAAGATAAATCTGCCCACAAATTCTATGAAAATTGTTTGTAATTTTGGCCAAATATTTGGGGTGTTTCCTAAAATTTAAATTCTCAAATTGCCATGTAAATCGGTTGGAAAATTTGCCTGCAAAGCTTTGCACCTGACAGGTGCCACTGTTGCCGACAATACTTGATGTTGTCAATTAGAAGAAGTTTAGTGGAGTTGAGTTCTCCACGAAACCACTGCGAATAGTTCTCATCGAAAAAATTCATTTGGTTAATTTAATCTGTCACTCGGTTGATTTTCATTATTTTTGCACATTTTTACTTTGACGTCAGCATTCTTACCTTCAATTGCCATTCATTTGTGCATTGTAACTTTTTTATTAACTGAACATTAGCGTTTGAGAGGTGAAACGTGATTTTTGCTTTGACAGCAAGTTTTTCTCTTTTTTTTGTTTGTTTTTACATTTTTGTCCTGCACATCGTCCAACACTTTCATTTATTACTAATTGCAGACCATTATCGTTTGGTTTATTTTTGTGATTTTGCTTTTTACGTTTTTATGGTATTGGATTGATGCAAATGACAGTACTTCAGTCCGCTGACGTATTTCCCCTTCATTGCGCTGTCATTCTTATTTTTCTCAATCGTCCATTATTTGTACAAAAACTAACAGCGTGTCAATTAAGATCATTCAATTCCACCAAGGAGAACGCTGTGCTTCAAGCGAAAAGAAGTAACTTTTTGATCAAGGTATATAACCATTAAATTAACTGAAACTTTTAAATAGTTCTACAGATAAATGGAAATAATGGCTTTGTTATAATATCTATTCTGCTATACCAAAACGGGAAAATACAGGAGTTTAAAAACTCTATAGAGAGTGTCCCATTTCGAGGTTCCCTACTTTTTTGTAAAGAAAAAACACATAAACTTCAAATGTTTATTATCATTTAAAACAGCAATTCCTTCGCATTCATTTTCTTAAGAGCATCTCTTTCAAATGTGGGCCATGGCTACGTCTTAGATGGTCCATCCCTTGTGTCCCATTTTCGATGCTTCGTTCGAGCATTTCGACTAGTATCCGGGGAATGATACACACACTATTTTGTTCCAAGACCAGAATTGAATCATAGACTTTATACTTTCCATATCCCCAAATGAGAAAATCTAACAGGGTAATATCACAAGATCTTGGTGACCAATCAACCGGCGCGAAAAATGAAACTACCGGCTCACCGAAGTGTTCTCTCAATAATTCAATGGATTGATACAATGTGTGGGAAGTGGCGCCGTCTTATTGAAACCAAATGTCGGCGAGATCACGAGTTTCAATTTTTGGTATCAAATAGTCGGGTTTTTATGGAGCGATAACGGTCGCCATTAACGCTTACGTTCTCACTGGTATCATTTTTGAAGAAATAGGGACCGATGATTCCACAAATCGCACCAAACCGTTCCTTCAATATCTTCAGGTTGTTTTTCGTCGCAAATCCAGAAATTTTGGTGGTTTAAATACCCAATGACCCAATGACGACTTAAAATGCTCCAAGCCATTCAGTAAGTCAAGTTGAGTTGCTGAAAGGATTGATATCATATCTGGTATCTTATTAAAATTGATGTTATTATAGATCAAATAATAAATTTTTTTTATTGCCATCTTCTACTTCGTGTAAACGGCATTTATATTAAAATCGAACTCCAGAGATCGCTTCCAGGTTTAATTTCTATTCCCCCCAACTTGATAGTATATCTGAAAGTGAGTCGAAAATTTTGATCTCGCAAAGGAGATTTACCGAGGCAAAAGAGTTTGCTGGATCTGCTATCAGAGAAGATCAACACTTCTCTGAAAGAGGCTAAATGAAATATATTTAATAAATCTAAAACTAAATTATGAAGTTTTGTTAGCACCTGAGCATATCCTTTCGTACCTGCAAATTCCGTTGAGCATAGAATTCTAAATTAAAGCCAAACTTATGTCTTCCTTACTTGTTACAATTAATCATACATTTGGAAAGTTCAGTAATACTCTTGACGTTTTCAAAGAATTTTACTGATAAACAAATATATTCAAATATGTTTGAAAGCTTCTTCTGTTGTATTCCTTATCTTTTAGCACACGAATCCCAGTAACTAATTTGCTGAGAAACATAAATTTAACCACTGACATTTCATTTATTCTCGTTTTCGCTTAATAACAAATATTTACTATATTTACTATGCATACAGTTGTTTGTTGATAGCCGCTATTCAAATAAATAGAAAGCAAGTAAATAATGGGGAAAGTCGCAAGTAAATAATTATCTATGAGACGATATGCTTCCACTTATGTTTAATCACTTTGCAATTTAAGTATAAGCCTTGTGTGTTAAAGCCTAAAATGCTTATGTAATTAGTATTTGTTTAGTGTTAATACATTAATTAAAATCAATTTATATGTATTCGTATGTGCTCGCGAAAGTGAGCTGCCCTTTCAAGTGACTATTTGCAATTTGACCCACATTTGCAGCAGAATACAAATGGAAACCAAAACAGAATCACAAACACATAATAAAACAGACATTTGCAAGCTTACACAAGCTTTTATGTAATTGCTTACATACGCCGGATATGTACAGCAGACTGCTCAAGGAGCAAATCGAGCTGCGTTCCACAGGCAGAGCAAACAATTCAAGCAATCCGATTATCTAATTGCTATAACAGGACTTAATGCAAATATAATTCAAATTAAAACATAATCACAGGACCACAGATACACATACACACACATTCGCACATACTTTGGTGTGCTTACAATTGCACAGTCGAGTTCAAAGCACATACACAATGCCTTAAGCACACACAAACATATGCGTAAGTGCATACCAAAATAACTGTAATCCCTTGAAGTTTACACAAAACCTTTTATGTCAACGCTGTTATAAGTGGATTTGCATAAATTAGTCCTAGTAAAGGATTGACTTACTTTGGGGTGACACCGGACCAGACACTGGACTTAGCTGTTCACGACTTGCTCACTTGGATCAGTTCACTACGACTTAAGTGAATAATATAGTTTATTTCAAATGTGTATATTGGCACAGAAGTATTTGAGTTAGAAGAGGCATTTGAATATTCAATCTGGGCCCTTTTTGAAATTATGTCGAGTTGATCCCGGTATAACCCTGCAAAAGTTAAGGACCAGGTTAGAGTGAACTTGAAGCCAATGAAATAAAAACAAAATACACTTCTTCTTTATATTGAAACCAAAATCTTGCCGTTAAGTTACCATGCTACATATCAATATTTACATTTTTCAAGACAGCCGAATATGGACCATAGGAAATTCAGCAACTAGACGCCAATTCTGGTGTATTGCCTATTGCTACAAAGTACCTTCCAAAGTAAACAGGATTTTTTGAATCCAGCGCCCTTTGGTGGCGCCATCTTTATCTCGACTGGTGCGCTAGAATCTGCTATCTTTATCAATTGTCTAGTGAGACAATGACATGACAATTTATTGGTTGGAAGTGAAGTTATTGTGTTTTAAGTGACGTATGTTTGTGTTATCGGTTCGAACAAAGAGCCAACATTTAATTTTGTTTTAAAATTGGTTAAACTTTCACCGAAACATTTCAATTGATGAAACAAGTCTATGGCGATGTTGCCTTTAGCAGAGTGCACGAGTGATTTCAACATTTTCAAAGTGGTCGTAAGGGCATAAGTGACGATCAACATGTGGGCGAATCAAAATCCATGACCACCGGAAATTCCATGGAAACTGTGAGTGAATTCATCAAAAATCAGCCGAAATCGGGATCGAAATTCTCGGAAATGGAATTCCATTTTGACCCAACAATTGGCGTTAGGAAGGGTGTGTGCAAGGTTTGTTCCCCACAAATTGACTGACTTGACTCATCAAAAATTGCTCAAAATCCAGCATTTGAGGGACGCTTGTGACAGATTTTTTGACCAAAAATCCCATTTTAACCATTAACCACTCCCCGTATTCATTTGATATGACACCAGGCGACTTCTTTCTTTTCGGGAAAATGCATTTCTCCAAGAAAGGAAAGCGTTATGCAGACGTAGAGGCCATTGAAAAGGCTTGTACCGGCGGCCAAGCTGACCAACGAGCAAAAACACTCCTTTAGCATGCTTTTGGACCGTGCAAGAAGCTATATTGAAGCAGAAGGAGACTATTTTGAATAAAAAAATTGATTTTGCCGAAAAAACCATTTGTTCTGTTTATTTTTTTTAAGTCCTGTTTACTTTGAAACGCACCTGGTATATCAAAAATGTCGAGTTCAAGCAACTGGTCTTGGACAATACTCATATTTTGCTAGACTTGGAGTTTTGGAGTACAGATATGTACATGAAATATGTATTCGTACATGACGTCTAATAGTGGATCTGAAAGATCTATTTACCTATTGTAGGCCAAAAGGTCTTGAAAGGGTCCGAATTTTCTACAACCTTTCGCGCTTCAATCAAGTACAACCCAAGGCTCCAACTTTAGATAAATTCTCATGACTTGTTGAACCAGATCGGTTTGCTCGCTACATAAAAATCAGAGTTGTGACCGCAAGCAGGTTATCTCTGTGTACACAAGCGGACATGCGAGTGTTTTTGCGCTTTCACTTGTAAACCATTTAAGTCTTAAGTACAGTTTACTGAAGACAAAACTACAATAAAAACAAACAGTGCACAACATACCATTATCACTTTAACAATCGACTTGAATATAGATTAGCAGCGCTATGTGTGTATGGCGTAAGTGCAGTAAATTTTGTATTTCCTTATATTAAAGCGCAAAGGCATACTCGCAGCAGAGCACAACACACTAGCAACTTGATGTCTGTTTGCTTCTCTTAATGGCGCAACAATTGCAGCATTCTGCCACTTATGCTTAAAATTTACCATGCGCAGGCGCATCGACGCCAACACCGTGTTGCTTGTCCATTGCAGCGCCTGATGATGTTTTAATAATTCCGAAAATAATAAACAAGTCAGAAGCACAGAAATACATTCCAGGCCTGTTGTTGTAAATATGAAATATACGCAAGGCAACGTTGTCGTAGCGCCCATACACTGCGTTGAACTGCTCAGTATCGTTCCACTGGGCGGCTAACTGAAACAAACCAATCACGACAATACGGAGGATATATTGCAAGGCTCATAATTCAAATACTTGCTTTGCATGCTTGCCTGTTTGCCTGCCTGGCTGCATGTTGGTTTGTGGCAACTGTCATTTGCAAGTTGCAGTAAATTCTTTTACGCCCAAGGACATGTAAATGAGTACAGTTTGCGGATATAGTCGCTATCAGACAGGTAGTAGACGTAAGTATATATCTTGTGAAAAATGTATTCATAAAATAAATTTTCTTTGTTATTTTTTTTTTTTAAGTTTTTATAAAAGTGCGATACTTTGCAGTTATTGAAGAATTAATTTAATTTTTTAAAACCCTAGTTTTTGCCAATTTCATCAAAAAACTTTGAAAAATGCTCAGGTCTCTTTCATGATAGAACCATGAACATCCGGCAAACTATCTGAAATAATATGATTTTGCTCACCTAATGATAAAAATATTTGAGGAAAATAAATATATATATAAATACCATTCATAGATGCTGAAATGATTTGCGGATTTTCTTTTATCTGCTCTTCCATTAGCCAGCTATTCAACTTTTGAAAAGTGCGGTAAATGTCTGACGAATAACTTCAGAAACATTAAATTTGATGAACTGAAACTACTACAATTTTCGAAAAAAATTTTAATGTTGCAGTTGTAGAATTTCGGGAATAAGACTATAAACACAATTATTATCTTAAGCCCCTTTTTCATAAGATTATTTTAGTTTCTTCTTTACTGGTGTAGTCACCGTTTACATGGTTATAGCCGAGTTAGTTGTGGTACTAAGTGCAGCCAACCCCTTCTCTGCCTAATCCCTCTAACGGAGTGTAGGTCTTCCTCTACTGACATCGGCGGGTACTGAATAAAAAAATTTCATAGCTGGAGTATTCTCTTCCGTCCGAATAACATGACCTAGCCAAGGAAGTCACTGTCTCTTGATTCTGCGGTACTCGCCGTGCCAATACGTAAAAGCAAAGCCTTTCTCTCGAACAACCCTGAGACCGACCCATCAAATGATGATGTCCATGTCTTCGCAACATATAGCAGACGGGAATTGTGAGCAACTCGTAAAGTTTTGGGCTTTGTTCGTCGAGAGCGGACTATACTACCGAAGTAGCACCTGTTGTCAGAAGTGATTCTGCGTTAGATTTCAAGTTGTTGGTGATGATGCTGGTTCCAAGATAGGCGAAATTATCTCCGTCTTCAAAGTTATTACTCTCAACAGTGACGTAGGAGCCATCAGCTGTACACTCCTTTAGAAGATTGTACCTTCTCCACTTAGCTTTGCAATCCATATTATTTTCTTCAGCAATAGACATATAATAGATTTTCCAGGGCTACAGTCAGACTAAAAAGGTCAAATCTGTCTGTCCTACGATCAGTAAGATTTTAATATCGCATAAGTAGGTTTACTTAACGCAAATTGTGAGATCCAGTTTTTTTAAGCACACTTATGTTCCAAATGTTGGACATGCTTTTATCCAATCATATCTAATAAAGAAACTGATGCATGCTCCTTGTTATTGAAACAAAACTTAGCCTAATTGTGTCGCGGATATGTGGGAATTTTAACCTTATGTTTGAGCTTTCACACATCTAATATAGGGTATCTAGCCATGAGCTGCAGCTGCACATGAGTATCAGCCATATGAGCAAGTGGAACCACAAACGTATGCTGCCCCAACTTTTATAACTAAATTTCATCACACACATTCAAGATACTTTACTATTCACATACGGAAATTTTTGTTGAAAATGTTTCTTTTTTATTGTTGTAATATGTATACTTGTATGTGCAGACTGCTTGGCCACACCTACACAGTTTATTTTATTAATCTCGCATACGTTTTCGCAATCGCAGCAATACTCAATCTCCAATAAAAATAAGGGAATCGCTTTGCTTTGATTTCAAATAAATTTAAGCTTTTGGAATGTTGCGTGAGCAATAAAAGGAAACAGTAGCAAAATATTTACAAACGTACCTGTATTCTGAACGCCAATAAATATCAAATATTTTATAATAAATACAACACACACGTTTCTTGCATTGAATTTTATAAGACTGTTCAGATATTTTGTGGCACAAATATGTTTTTCCTATTTTGTGTTTACGTCAGAGATTTACATGTTTTGACTAGTTAAAGTCGGAAAGCTTTCTATGATTCACCAATACAAACGTAGTAAACTTAACAAATAATCGGATTTTCCCAGAGAATAGACTTATATGAAATTCCATTTGCTTTGTGTTGCTGCTGTTGATTTGTTGATTTTATTTCTTTATAAATTTCTCCAAATCTAAAGTCAAAGACAACATATTTACTAAAAATAGGCAAACAAACGCATCAAAAATTATTTGCATTTAGCATTTATTTCAAGTGGTTTCCCAGTTTAGCACACGTACTACTTTTAAATGGATTTATTATTCTTTTATTTTATAAGCGTGACATCTCAGATATAAGCGCACTAGCCTAAATTCATATACCAGCAAAGTTGATAAAGAATACACATGCTCATTTTCTTTCTCATTCGCAATGCGTGGCACATACTCGTATTATGATAATGCCTCTTCATTCGCTAGAACAGTTTGTGAATTAGTGCCAAAAGTGAGTACAAGACACTGCGTGTCACATTGTGTTGCTCGTAATCGTACAGGCTGTTTATGGGAATTACGTGATAATTGCATAATTTTAGGCGCATCGCCTAACCGGCTTGTTAAACTAATGCTTAGAAGTTTGCTCTGTTATTTCCGGTTGTATACGTGGTGTTTTGTATTAGATGGTAAGTAACACAAACGCTTTTCACTGTTTTGTTTGGTAAAAATTTATTATATTGTATGAGAAATGAAGCGTTGAAAAAATATTCTGGATTCGACTTGTGATATATTTTTTATACCATCAACAGAGTTTAAGTTTTCAAAGTAGTTGGTTATACCCAGAAGGGTATGCTCACTATTCTATAAAATATGTACATAACGATTATGGTGACGAGCTGAGTCGATATAGCCAAACCTGTCTGTCTTTTTGTCGGTATATACACCAACTGGTCGCTCAGTTAAAGAGTTATCGATCTGAAATTTTACAAACTTCCTTTCCTCTTCAAGAAGCTGTTCATTTTTCGTAATCACCGATACCGGAGCACTATAGCATGTAGCTGCCATACAAACTGAAGGATCGGAATCAAGTGCTTGTATGGAAAGTTTTTTTACTTGTCGCGATTTATTCAGAAAACTTGGCATGAACTTTTATACAAGGCAACAGTACAATCATCGAAAAAATGGTTCAGATTGGAACACTATAGCACATAGCTGCCATAGAAATTTGATCAAAAAAAATCAAAAATTGTTCTATGTAAAACTTTTTATTTGAAAAAATTTATTCAGGAAATTTGGGTACCGATTATTGTTCAAGACAACGGTATAATCTCCGAATTGGTTAGATCGCACCAGGATCCTATTCATCTATCAAAATCAATATAAAAATCTTTTCCTACCCTTGTATGCCATAATAAATATACCTGTGAAGGGTATTAGAACTTTGCTGCAGAAATTAACATTTTTTGCTTTGTTAATTCTGAAATAATCAAAATATCATTAATTGAGCTAATGACTAAGAATTGTATTGTCATATAATTTATTTAATCAAATTTACTATGTCCTATAAATGACATTACAATCTGCCAAGTAATTGCACCAGTGCCGCAGTAGTATAATCACACTTGCATATTTAATTTATGATTCCACACACACAACTTAACCACATATTCATTCTTCATTATCCCTCTTCTTCTAACAGTGACAAAATTTATACGCATTGGCATTGCCGATAAGAACGACAACCCGCCTTATTTCGACAAGTCGCTCTACGAGGCAGAGGTGGATGAGAACGAAGATATCCAACACACTGTGCTGACCGTTACAGCTAAAGATCACGACGAATGTAAGCACATACTCACTCAAGTATACTCATATTATAGTTGTTTTAAAACAACAACAATGCTTAAGAAATGTCTATAAAAATGTATTTTTTATCTTTTCTATTTCTTTTAAATGCCACCAACAACATAACGCCGTTAACCGTTCGAAATGGATCGCACTTTGTACTCGAACAACGTTTGCTTATATATAATGTTTCAAATGAAATTAAAAATGTCAACATTGTCAACACTTACAACAACGTTCACCGCCACTTTTGTTATTACATCTGTCACTGATGGCCATTGGCTTTTGAAATGCGTACAGCATCGCGTATACGTTACGAAATTACGAGGGGCAACATTGGTGGCGCTTTCGCTGTGAAAAATATGACTGGAGCCATTTATGTGGCCGGCGCACTGGACTACGAAACTCGCCAAAGGGGTAAGTTGATAAACGATAAGTCTTGCTTTTCTTTTATGTTTTGCGTTTTCATATGCTTATCCACATATATTTTTATATATGTATTTTTATCAATTTTAAAGGAACTTTTTTTTATGAACGTTTACAGTTGTAGTTTTTCCGAATGATTCGACCTGTGAGCGCGTTTTTATGCTTCCACTCCAATGGATATGAAGCATAAACATACAGCTCCTTATATTGACACTTTGGAGTTTATGCCAACACTTAAAATTAGCGCTATTTCGTTTCTAGCACGCAATCAAATACATTTTCAGCTTGCAATAAAAGAGTTTTCGCTCATAATGTAAGCGTTTTAGCACAGAAGAGTGATAATAATGGCAAAAGAACTAGGTATCAAAGGTTTTGAAGCCGAAAAAGTTGAATAATTTTTGTTTTTCGGGAAAAATAATGAGTATGTTAAATGAAAAAAATATATATTTGAAACGTTTTTTAGCAGTTTATTGAAATTTTTTAAAAATAACTTAAGTTTTTGTGAATCATAACCAATTTCCAAATTTTAATTGCTTTTGAAAGTAACTTTTCCTGAAATACCACAATGCAGGGTTTGAAGCACTATTTGATATAAAATCCTTAAAAAAACGGTATAAAGTATATGTAAGGTAAAGGGTTCAAATGATATTGATAAGTGAAGTTTTGCAAACTCAAAGAACTCTTTTATAAAAGAATTCAATATCAAAATGAAAATGGAACTGAAATTGAAACCTGAAAACTGAAAAATAGAAACAATATTCCTTGGAATTCGCACAAAAGATTTAAATAAAATTCTCAAAGCGAAAATTTTCGTCTGTCACTATTCAAACACTTGCATGTATGTAATAATATGCGTATTTACAGTTAGTTTTGTGTTCATCAGTGAGGCATGATGGCTTGCATATCGCAGATGATTGGTTCAAGTCTACTAGACCCTTCCTATAATTGAATTGCCGTGCTATGCAGCAGGTATTTTACATATACATATGCGTTTCCGCACTTTAACGTGTACGTCATGCTGAAGGCCATCCAAAATCTAAAATGAAGTCAACTAGTTATTAGTTCCTTTAGAACTAGTATGCGCCGCTAGTTTCACTAGTCAAGAACATATCTTTTTACCACACAATGCTGGTGCCTGCCACGTGTTGATATCTTACGAGAAGTTGATTTCAGATTTTGCTCAGAAATCTAGCAGTTTTAATCAAATACTAGCATTATGGTCTAAGTTATGTTATCGAAAATAATAGTGCTTGACCAGGTGCTCACTATTTTGTTAAAAAATACCGATTCACCATTTTTTAAAACTGCTTTTCATAAAAATATTACGAAAATTACGTTTTTCTGTTCACTTGGATTTTAGTGAACCCTTTCTAGTTCCAAAGTATTTGTTTTTATTTACCAGTTGTACGTTTCCTTGTTGGTAAGCTACATGTGACACAATTTACAGCATGAAAATTTGAAAAACGTGACCAACTTTAACAAAACGCCACATAAAATATTCTAGCCAAAATGTGGCACAATGTTTTTTTTTTCTTTTTTTACAAACGTCTCCCTGACAACCGTAGCCAACGCGAGAGCCATCATACCATCACGTATGCTCACACTAAATAAATGTCACTATTCGCCAGTTCCAACAAATTCAATATACCGCATTTCCTTTCATCTGTTAGCACTAGTTCAAGTACATTTCATTTATTTACTTATTTATAGGTGCATAAATATTGCTACCAAATTTCAGTCTGCAGTACCTTTCGATTGTTTTAGCAAATTTATATATGTATGATGTTATTTGGAATTTGACTGTGTTATTGCAACATTGAAAAGTGTGTAACTGCAAGAGTCATTTGAACAATTGCAGTCCATACCTGCTGCTATTTTATGAGCTCTGCAAGCGAAGTCTGATATTCGTTGGAAAATTTTAAAATTGAAAAAAAAAAAAAAAGAGTTTTGAAATGAAAAAAAATTTGTTAAAATTTTTATTTTTTAAAGATTTTTTTCTTTCCTTTTAATAATTTTTTTATTTCAATAAAAGAACTTTAAAAAAGGGTTTTTTAAAGGCCCCTTAAAACCGTTTTTTTTTCAATTTTTTCATTACTTCAAATAGCCAAATTCGTTTAGAACAATGCTCCTAAGAACTATTACCCACAGTTGAAAACGGATGAATCGAAAAATAACGCCCTTATTTTCCATATAACGGTACTTTAAATTTAAGCCCGAGATGATATGGGAGGGCCGGTGTAAAATTGGAGAGGACCTTCCACTATTGAAAAAAACCATATCTCATGATCTCTCGACCGATTTCAACCAAATAACTTTCAACAGTAACATTTTTCTAACATTTTTTTTTATGCAAGGGCCCCCCCCCTTTTTCCCCATTTAACACAATTTTGAATTCCATCTAACTCTTTCCTTTTTTCCCGGGGTAATGCTATCTTATGACCAAAAATTGTTCAAATCCAAAAAAAGAACAGTTCAACCCAACTAGGAACCAAATTTTTTGGGGAACCCCATACTTACAGTTGAATTCTTACGACAAATATCGGTCAATGTTGAGATATATGTACATCGGGCCAATATTTCCCCTTTAGCCCCCATATACCTAATAAAAAATTTTTTCAAATTTTCAGCTGACTTTATAACGAAGATATCGGCTAATATGGAGTTATCTCAATGAAAATTAAACAGCGTGCTTTATATTGATAACGGTATATCTTTGTGCCTATAATAGATAAAATTGGGCGAAAACTTAACCTAGCCCCTAAATAACCAAAAAAAAATAAAACATTCGGGAACTTTCCTCCATATGATTGGAATAGTATGTCAGTATCTTCATGTTTTTCTCAAAAAAAATTTTTTATTAGATGTGGCATATTCATGTTAAAGTATTTGCAGAAATAGATAAAAACGGGTCGATACTCCTCCAACTCCCATACACTACATAAATATAATGATTTTTTTTCCTTTTTTTCGGAAAATAAATTTAATATACATATAATTGCTTGGATTTTGATCCTCTGGTTGACGTTTTGCTGCTTAAGGTATTTCCCTCGATTCTTGCAAATTTCAAGAGTATGAAAAATTCGGTTTCACCCCAACTTAGCCCCCTTAATTGTTTAAATATTTCTTAGGTGCTTTTCTGGTTTTTACTACCTTAAAAGAGACATCTTGAAGTAGAAATTATAATTCGTCATGAAATATGATTAGAGTTTTCGCTTATTTCGAAAGCGGCAAAATAGTACTGAATACTTACAAGTTTTTAGAGAGCAGAAAGAAATCAGTCCATAGAAAAACTACCACTGAGAATATAATTTAATTGTTTCGAACTAGTTGGGAAAATGGTATTATCTTAGATGGAATAAATCCAATTTAGTTAAATGCACGGCATTTCAAAAATTTTTATTTATGCAAAAAATTAAAAAAAAAGAAAAATTTTGTTCTTAAGCCATTTTATCTTACAAACACTTCGCTAAGAAACATTATCAGTTGAGTTGAAAACTTCATGAATATTGAATACTTTTTAAATTTAAAATTGCGACCGGGAAGCAATAATACTGACCTTTTAAATTTTGCTAAATACAAAATTTCTTTATCTATGTTTAAAACTATGTTAACCCCTTAATATGTATATTCAATCAATAATTTCAAAATATGCTATATAAATTTACAATTAAAAGTATTTTTTATTAATACGGTATAAATATAAAAGTTCAAGTTGCCATTAAACATCCCTTAATATTATCGTAAAATATTAGAATTTTATGTTTTTTTTTAAAAAATGGCAAGAAAGTTGTAAAACCTTTTTCCCTTTAAAATTGCTCACACAAATAATTCGCTTCTCCTCTTTAACTAAACATCCATAGTATGAGCTGCGTTTAGCCGCTTCCGATAACTTGAAGGAAAACTACACGACCGTCATAATTCACGTTAAGGATGTCAACGATAATCCACCAGTTTTTGAACGTCCCACCTATCGCACGCAAATCACCGAAGAAGATGACCGCAATTTGCCGAAACGTGTGCTTCAGGTTATTGGCCATATAACGTTACTATAATCGCACACTCTTGCCCATATTTTGTAAATTTTTTGTAACTTAGTAGACGCCAATTTTTAATGCAATTTTTATAAACTATTTTTTTTTTTTTTTTTTAATTTGAGCAAAGCTAGAGCAACTTTGCGTTGGGATTTTAAGATTTCGTCTTTATATAGCTTTAGCACCATTTTAGCTGTTGTTGTTTTCGTTACGACTCCGTTTAGCATTGTTTCAAATTTGTTAACCGTAATTTTTGTTTTGCTTCACTTATGTGCAGTTTGAAATAGTTTCCCCTTAATAATGTTTATGTTCCAAAAAAATGAAAAAAAAAAAAATTTCGAATTATATTTAAATTTTAATATCCATTGAATTTT
>CM050323.1:5742281-6023506 GCA_027475135.1 Bactrocera correcta | reverse complement strand
ACGCAACATTCCAAAAGCTTAAATTTATTTGAAATCAAAGCAAAGCGATTCTCTTATTTTTATTGAAGATTGAATAGTGCTGCGATTGCGAAAACGTATGCGAGATTAATAAAATAAACTGTGTAGGTGTGGCCAAGCAGTCTGCACATACAAGTATACATATTACAACAATAAAAAAAAACATGTTCAACAAAAATTTCCGTAAGAGAATAGGAAAGTGTCTTGAATGTGTGTGATGAAATTTAGTTATAAAATTTGAGGCAGCATACGTTTGTAGTTCCACTTGCTCATATGGCTGATACTCATGTGCAGCTGCAGCTCATGGCTAGATACCCTATATTAGATGTGTGAAAGCTCAAACATAAGATTAAAATTCCCACATATCCGTGACATAATTAAGCTAAGTTTTATTTCAATAACAAGGAGCATGCATCAGTTTTTTTTTAGATATGGTTGGATAAAAGCATGTCCAACAATTGGAACCTTGTACCTTGAACCATTGTGTACTCAAAAAAGCTGGATCTCACAATTTGCGTTGGGTAAACCTACTTATGCGATATTAAAATCTTACTGATCGTAGGACAGAGAGATTTGACCTTTTTGGTCTGGCTTTAGCCCTGGAAAATCTATTATATGTCTTTTGCTGAAGAAAATAATATGGATTGCAAGGCAAAGTGGTACAATCTTCTAAAGTAGTGTAGTAAAGTAGCTGACGGCTCATACGTCGTTGTTGAGAGTAATAACTTTGAAGACGGAGATAATTTCGCCTATCTTGGAACCAGCATCATCACAAACAACTTGAAATCCAACGCAGAATCACTTCTGACAAAAGGGCTACTTTGATAGTAAAGCCCTCTATCGACGAACAAAGACCAAACATTACGAGTTGCTCATAACTCCCGTCTGCTATATGGTGCGAAGGCATGGACAGCATCATATGATGAGTCAGCCTCAGGGTTGTTCGAGAGAAAAGCTTTGCCTTTACGTATTGGCACGGCGAGTACCGCAGAATCAAGAGACAGTGGCTGCCTTGGCTAGCTCATGTTATCCGGATGGAAGAGAACACTCCAGCTTTGAAATTTTTCTATTCAGTACACGCCGGTGGCAGGAGAGGAAGCCCTACACTCCGTTAGAGAGATTAGGTAAAGAAGGGGTTGGCTGCACTTAGTATCACAAATTGGCGCCAAATAGCGATAAGAAGCTAACTCGACTATAACCACGTAAACGGTGAATACACCTGTAAAAAAGAAACTAAATTAATCTTATGGAAGGGGCCTAAAGATAATAATCGTGTTTATAGTCTTATTCCCGCAATTCTAGAACTGCAATATTTAAACTTTTAGCGAAAATTATAGTAGTTTCTAAGACTTTAAAGGTCCCTTAAAATGGAGCTCTACTTCAAATTTTAGATTTTATTTATATCTAACTTTGAATGGTCCTTATCGTCAACATTAATGTTTCTGAAGTTATTCGTCAGGCATTTACCCCACTTGTCAAAAGTTGAATAGTTGGCGAATGGAAGAGCAGATAAAAGAAAATCCGCAAATCATTTCAGCATCTAAGAATAGTGTTTACATGTATATTTATTTTCCTCAAATATTTTTAGCATTAGGTGAGCAAAATCATATTATTTTCGATACCTTGACGATGAAATAAAACTTTAACTTTTCTAAAGCAGATAATTCGGCCTATTCTAACAACGTTTGGGTTTTAAGGGGGCATTCTACTCTAAAATTAAAAAAAAAAATCGATTTTTTGTCATATATTTAAAGTTTAGACCCGTAAGAACATATCCTCCAAAGGATTTTTGAAAAATAAAATTATTTAAAGAGCTACAGTTATTTTAGTGACGCAGTACCTAGCGCGGTAGGTAGGAAGACTCACTTTTTCAAACGCGCTTTTCTCGAAACTACTTTTTTTCACATGGTACCGGCATTATCTCAAGTTCTATACACCGATTTACGTGCAATTTTGTGTGAACTTTCTCTATATATAATCCCTTATGGTTCCTACTAGCATCGTGTCAAAATTATTGTTTTTAATATTTTAGAAAAATTCAGGAATTTGAAAAAAGGGTAAAAAATGATTTTTATTTTCAGGCAGTCGCCATTTTTCAATAATTTTTTTTCGTGTTCCCTGAGGTAGGGACTATTACAACATCCTTACTAATTAAGAATTTCTTTTGATTTCTTTTCAGACCACAAGGAGAGTCGAGTCAGGGTCAAGGTCACCAGGATGCACCATTTTTTTTCACACCTGTTCCCTCCAATTATTTTAATTTTTAATATTTTTTTGTAAAATTTTTTTTCCGTATTCTTAAGATATCAATAAGAAACACTATAAAAAATAGATGGTAAAAATATTTTTGGTTTTTTTTTTTTAATAAAATTCAAAAAACTGTCCAAAATTTTATTTCTAGACTAGAATATCCCCTTAATGAATTTATTAGATTTTGGATAGGACTCAACTCACTGGCGATTGTCCATTGACCCCTCTACAACTAGTTTGAAAGCATAGTTGCTGTAAATGGAAATATCCTTCTTTCCGTTTGCCGTATGTTCATGGTTCTATCATGAAAGAGACCTAGGCATTTTTCAAAGTTTTTTGATGAAATTGGCAAAATCTATGGTTTAAAAATTAAATAAATTCTTCAATAGTTACAAATGTAACGCACATTTTATAAAAACTTAAAAAAAAAAAATAACAAAGAAAATTTATTTTATGAATACATTTTTCACAAGATATATACTTACGTCTACTACCTGTCTGATAGCGACTATATCCGCAAACTGTAGTCATTTACATGTCCTTGGGTGTAAAAGAATTTACTGCAACTTGCAAATGACAGTTGCCACAAACCAACATGCGGCCAAGCAGGCAAACAGGCAAGCATGCAAAGCAAGTATTTGAATTATGAGCCTTGCAATATATTCTCCGTATTGTCGTGATTGGTTTGTTTCAGTTAGCCGCCCAGTGGAACGATACTGAGCAGTTCAACGCAGTGTATGGGCGCTACGACAACGTTGCCTTGTGTATATTTCATATTTACAACAACAGTACAGAATGAATTTCTGTGCTTCTGACTTGTTTATTATTTTCGGAATTATTAAAACATCATCAGGCGCTGCAATGGACAAGCAACACGGTGTTGGCGTCGATGCGCCTGCGCATGGTAAATTTTAAGCATAAGTGGCAGAATGCTGCAATTGTTGCGCCATTAAGAGAAGCAAACAGACATCAAGTTGCTAGTGCGTTGTGCTCTGCTGCGAGTATGCCTTTGCGCTTTAATATAAGGAAATAAAAAATTTACTGCACTGATGCACATAGACACATAACGCTGCTAATCTATATTCAAGTCGATTGTTAAAATGATAATGGTATGTTGTGCACTGTTTGTTTTTATTGTAGTTTTGTCTTCAGTAAACTGTACTTAAGGCTTAAATGGTTTACAAGTGAAAGCGCAAAAACACTCGCATGTCCGCGTGTGTACACAGTGACAACCTGCTTGCGGTCACAACTCTGATTTTTACGTAGCGAGCAAACCGATCTGGTCCAACAAGTCATGAGAATTTATCTAAAGTTGGAGCTTTGTGTTGTACTTTATTGAAGCGCGAAAGGTTGTAGAAAATTCGGACTCTTTCAAGACCTTTTGGCCAACAATAGGTAAATAGATCTTTCAGATCCACAAGTAGACGTCATATACTTATACATATTTCATGTATCTGTACTCATATTGTCCGAGACCAGTTGCTTGAATTTGATATTTTTGATATACCAGGTGCGTTTCCAAGTAAACAGGACTTTGCAAAAATAAAGAGAACAAATGATTTTTTCGGTAAAATCAATTTTTGTTATTCAAAATAGTCTCCTTCTGCTTCAATACAGCTTTTTGCACGGTCCAAAAGCATGCCGAATGAGTGTTTAGGCTCGTTGGCCGGCATGGCCGCCGGTATGCCGGTACAAGCCTTTTCAATGGCCTCTACGTCTGCATAACGCTTTCCTTTCATGGGCAAATGCATTTTTCCGAAAAGGAAGAAGTCGCCCGGTGTCATATCAGGTGAATACAGGGAGTGGTTAATGGTTAAATTGTGATTTTTGGTCAAAAAATCGCTCACAAGCGTTCTTCAAATGTTGGATTTTGAGCAAGTTTTGATGAGTCAAGTCAGTCAATTTGTGTGGAACAAACCTTGCACACACCCTTCCTAACGCCAATTGTTGGGTCAAAATGGAATTCCATTTCCGAGAAATTCAATCCCGATTTTGGCTGAGTTTTGATGAATTCACTCACAGTTTCGATGGAATTTCCGGTGGTCGTGGATTTTCTTTCGCCCACATGTTGATCGTCACTTATGCCCTTACGACCACTTTGAAAATGTTGAAATCACTCGTGCACTCTGCTAAAGGCAACATCACCATAGACTTGTTTCATCAATTGAAACGTTTCGGTGAAAGGTTAACCAATTTTAAAACAAAATTAAATGTTGGCTCTTTGTTCGAACCGATAACACAAACATACGTCACTTAAAACACAATAACTTCACTTCCAACCAATAAATTGTCATGTCATTGTCTCACTAGACAATCGGTAAATATACCAGATTCTAGCACACCAGTCGACATAACGATGGCGCCACCAGAGGGCGCTGGATTCAAAAAGTCCTGTTTACTTTGGAACGCACCTTGTAGTAATAGGCAATACACCAGAATTGGCGTCTAGTTGCTGAATTTCCTATTGACCATATTCGGCTGTCTTGCGTAATGCAAATATTGATATGTAGCATAGTAACTTTTGGTTTCAATATTAAGAAGAAGTATATTTTTTTATATTTCATTGGTTTCAAGTTCACTCTAACCTGGTCCTTAACTTTTGCAGAGTTATACCGGGATCAACTCGACATAATTTCAAAAAGGGCCCAGATTTAATATTCAAATGCCATTTCTAACTCAAATACTTCTGTGCCAATATACACATTTGAAATAAACTATATTATTCACTTAAGTCGTAGTGAACTGCTCCAAGTGAGCAAGTCGTGAACAGCTAAGACTTCTTGAATCTGGTCCAGTGTCACCCCAAAGTAAGTCAATCCTTTACTAGGACTAATTTATGCAAATCCACTTATAACAGCGTTGACATAAAAGGTTTTGTGTAAACTTCAAGGGATTACAGTTATTTTGGTATGCACTTACGCATATGTTTGTGTGTGCTTAAGGCATTGTGTATGTGCTTTGAACTCGACTGTGCAATTGTAAGCACACCAAAGTATGTGCGAATGTGTGTGTGTGTGTGTATCTGTGGTCCTGTGATTATGTTTTAATTTGAATTATATTTGCATTAAGTCCTGTTATAGCAATTAGATAATCGGATTGCTTGAATTGTTTGCTCTGCCTGTAGAACGAAGCTCGATTTGCTCCTTGAGCAGTCTCTTGTACATATCCGGCGTATGTAAGCAATTACATAAAAGCTTGTGTAAGCTTGCAAATGTCTGTTTTATTATGTGTTTGTGATTCTGTTTTGGTTTCCATTTGTATTCCGCTGCAAATGTGGGTCAAATTGCAAATAGTCACTTGAAAGGGCAGCTCACTTTCTCGAGCACATACGAATACATATAAATTGATTTTAATTAATGTATTAACACTAAACAAATACTAATTACATAAGCATTTTAGGCTTTAACACACAAGGCTTATACTTAAATTGTAAAGTGATTAAACATAAGTGGAAGCATATCGTCTCATAGATAATTATTTACTTGCGATTTTCCCCCATTATTTACTCGCTTTCTATTTATTTGAATAGCGGCTATCAACATACAACTGTATGCATAGAAAATATAGTGAATATTTGTTATTAATCGAATACGAGAATAAATGAAATGTCAGTGGTTAAATTTATGTTTCTCACCAAATTAGTTACTGGGATTTGTGTGCTAAAAGATAAGGAATACAACAGAAGAAGCTTTCAAACATATTTGAATATATAGGTTTATCAGTAAAATTCGGTGAAAACGTCAAGAGTATTACTGAACTTTCCAAATGTATGATTAATTGTAACAAGTAAGGAAGACATAAGTTTGGCTTTAATTTAGAATTTTATGCTCAACCGAATTTGCAGGTATGAAAGGATATGCTCAGGTGCTGACAAAACTTCTTAATGTAGATTCACAAAATATATTTCATGTAGCCTTTTCAGAGAAGTGACGATCTGTTCTGCTATCAGATCCAGTGAGCTGTTTGCCTTCATTAAGGCTTTCTTCTCCACAGTTGTAGGAGTTCTAACAGGACACTTCCTTGTTGGCGTTCGTGCAGTAAGGTTGAATAATATCTTACTGTATGTAGAAAGACGAGATGAAAACATCTTAAAACTTCATTCCTCATTGGCCTCATTTGGGTGATCAGGGCTTAAACAATTGGAAGCTACCGAGTAAGTGAGAATAAAAATTAAACCTATGAGCGAGTTTGTATTACACACAAGGGGATTTATTTCCGTATAGGATCGAATACAGCAGTTTGGTTTTTTTTGGCTTCACAAAAAACTCTCCGTGAAAGTCCCAATTCGATTTTTGAATTAGCCGCCCTTACTTAACCTATAATAGCATATAAGTTAATAAGATACCAGGTATATTATAACATTATTCCTTTCATGCTTTCGGCGCATAATAAAATTTTTAGTAACGGGTGATACAAGCAGAGGTATTTTTTGTGACAGAGTTTTGTTCAGCTGCAATGTTATTTTTGTTTAGTATTAGTTGACATTTTAACATGGAAAGACTAACTCCTGAACAACGTTTACAAATCGTTCAAATTTATTACTACTCAACTTAGGGTCAAAGTAATCGACGTACTGAGCATACTACATAGGTTGCAATATATATTTCTGGACTAGGCAACACTAAGTGTTAACAGGTGCAATCTGACATTTCCATTGGAAAGTTTGACATTTTTTAGCATAACATCACTCAGAACGTTTTGTCATTTAATTTTGAATTGTTTTATTTACAGGGAATTAGAAAGTTCATCTCGGCCAAAAAATGGAATTAACTCGTGAACATTTTCGTGCGATCATTTTTCACAACTTTCGACGTGGATAATCACGACAAAAGTGCCTCGATGAGCTAAAATCTTTATATGGCTATGAAGCACCATCCTATAGCACTGTGAAAAACTGATACAACAACAGCCGTTGTGCCAGAAAACATCGATGCCGTACGTGAACTGATAATGCAAGACCTTCATGTAACATACCTTCAGATAGAGGCATGCCAGAGAAGGAAATAAAGCAGCTTTAGCTGAGAGTGCACACGAATACTTTGGAGAGTCGATTTGGTCGCAGCTACTCGGACTACGCATTTTACGTTGAGATTTTAAATTGAAAGCGTACAAAATATAGCTTGTGCAAGAACTAAAGACGCTCGATCTTCCCAAACAACATCGCACCGCTTTATGAGCTCTTGAAAAGGTCCAAGAATATCCGACATTTTCGCGCCATCAATAAATGGATTTACTGAAAAAACACTCCACAGACATTTTACATTTTGGGCAGTTGATTGGTCACCAAAATCGCGTGATATCCCACCGTTAGACCTGTGAGGATATATAAAGCCTAAAATCTATGCGGACAATCCCGTCTCGATTTAGGTCTTGGAACAAAACATCACACATGCCTTTCGTCAGTTACCAGTCGAAATGCTCGAGTCATCAAAAATTAAACTTGATGGATGGAACATATGAGACATAGCTGCGGCCACCATTTGAGAGAGATAATCCTTCAAAAATAAATGCCAAGGAGTATTCTCTCGTATGATAATAATTTGAAGTTTCCATGTTATTTTTTTCAAACGTAAGGAATTTCAAAGTGGATCATTCCTTATAACTTTTAAAACTAGTATATTTTCCCAGTCATTACTTTCTACAGTTTTGAACTATTTAATTAAATATTTTAATTATCATATATTTCTTGAATAATTTAAAAGTTTCAGTTAATTTAATGGTTGTATACCTTGACCAAAAAGTTACTTCTTTTCGTTTGAAGCACAGCGTTCTCCTTGGTGGAATTGAATGATCTTAATTGACACGCTGTTAGTTTTTGTACAAATAATGGACGATTGAGAAAAATAAGAATGACAGCGCAATGAAGAGGAAATACGTCAGCGGACTGAAGTACTGTCATTTGCATCAATCCAATACCATAAAAAAGTCAAAAGCAAAATCACAAAAAATAAACCAAACGATAATGGTCTGCAATTAGTAATAAATGAAAGTGTTGGACGATGTGCAGGACAAAAATGTAAAAACAAACAAAAAAAAGAGAAAAACTTGCTGTCAAAGCAAAAATCACGTTTCACCTCGCAAACGCTAATGTTCAGTTAATAACAAAGTTACAATGCACAAATGAATGGCAATTGAAGGTAAGAATGCTGACATCAAAGTAAAAATGTGCAAAAATAATGAAAATCAAACGAGTGACAGATTAAATTAACCAAATGAATTTTTTCGATGGGAACTATTCGCAGTGGTTTCGTGGAGAACTCAACTTCTTCTAATTGACAACATCAAGTGTTGTCAGCAACAGTGGCGCTTGTCAGGTGCAAAGCTTTGCAAGCAAATTTTCCAACCGATTTACATGGCAATTTGAGAATTTAAATTTTACGAAACACCCCAAATATTTGGCCAAAATTACAAACAATTTTCATAGAATTTGTGGGCAGATTTATATTTAGCTGCGCTTAAATCTGTGCAATTAGAAATCACTTCGGGCTAAATGCCAGCAAACCATCTGTGTTTTACCCATTGTACATACAGAAATGCAAACATTTCAGTCTTGGGTTGGGGAGCGATGCTATGACAGTATGCTTGCGGTTTGGCGCGCAATTCCTATCGCAATCACAAGTGGCCGTGCGCCTGGCTCCACCAACGACGAGTGTGTTTGACAATAAATTGGCAAAAGGCCAATAACTATTTTTTTTTTTTTCGCAAATATTACACACCAATGGCAATGTCAACGCCACAAACGCCTTAGTATTGTAAAGGAAATTGTTAAGCAATAAGCGTTGAAATAAAAGAACGATAGCCAATTCCTGCAAAAAACGACGAAGCGAAGACGACTATATATCACTACAGGGATGCATTCGAGCGAAAATTTCAGCGATAAACTTTTGCCACTTGCAGATAAGTTTCATCGGAGGCAACACAGATGCAGGCAACTGAAGCAGAATATGCTGAAAGCCAACAGCGTAAACTCAAATATTTAATGAAGCGATGAAAATATCACAATATTCTTTTGTTTTTTGTTTTAATTTTTTGAATTGGAAAGAGGAAATAACTACTTTTCTGTTTATAAATCGATGTTAATTGGTATCATAGAAAATATATAGAATAAAATATAGTTCTAAAATTCTTGCTTAAAAGCTTTCTGATAATAACAAAGTTCATTACTAAATGTCCACAATTAATAATTGTAATAATTTAATTGGAAAAACAAGTAAGAGTGGACTATATATTATAACTATTTTTCCTGTCCGAGAGGCAAGACCGGAGTATACTCTTTTAAAACCCCAGAGGTGATCTAGTGACTGAAGCCCAGAGCACACTGAAATGGAGGGAACACTTTTACAGCCTGATGAGTGACAGCGAAAGCATAACATCAAGAAAGGTATATCCGATTCCCCAATCGAATGCGGCGAGGCCGAAAAACTGATTAGGAGCATGCATTATTTTCTTTATAGAATTTTTTTTGGACGAAAGCGTGCTCCGATGATTGCAATTTAAATATTCTCTACCGTGGGATAAGCCAACTCAACTTCGAAAATAAGGTTCTATTGGGGGCACTGGATTAAAATTAAAAGCTTGAGGCTTGGGAAATCAACAACTGGCCATATATTCACCATGCGCCAAATCTTGGAAAAGACCCGTGAAAGTAAGATCGACACGCACTAACTCTTCATCGTTTGAAAGCCGCCTTCGCCAGCAGGAAAAGCAACTGCCTCTATGTACGCTCTGTAACCAGAATAGGGAAAGGCCTTTCCGAGCCGTTCAATACCAAGCGAGCTTTCAGACAAGGAGACTGCCTACCGTGCGCCTTCTATAATCTATAGCTGGAGAAAATAATGCGCGCTACAGAGTTAAATAGAGAAGGTACAATCTTTTATAATAGTGTACAGCTTCTGGAGTACGCATATGATATTGATACAATTTGCCTCAACAACCGCGCCATTAGTTCTGCTTTGAACCGACCGGATAAGGAAGCGAAGCATATGAGTCTGGCAGTGAAGGAATGACTGACTTCCACGTCACTGTTTATAGTCATAACTTCGGGTGCGGAGATAATTTCGTCTATTCAGAACCAGCATTAAAACCAAAAATAACGCAGAATAACTTTTCTCATCAGGTACTACTTCGGACTAAGTAGACAACTGAGAAGTAAAGTCTTCTCTCAACAAACAAAAACCAAACTCTGTAAGTCACTCATCACCCCCGTTCTACTTTATGGTGCAAGAAAAACTGTAAGTCGGAACTTAAACGGAAGTATTTTGTGAGGCTCATTTGTAAAGGCTTTAGTTTTTCCACTCAATATCCACGTACATTTTATTATTGTAATATCTCCACGTACATTTAAATAATAACTATGTGGACATGACAATGATTTACACGGTTATTTAAACAGTACACTAAGAATCTCCGAAGGTATTTCAGCTGCCACATTATTTCCGTATCCACAATTTTCAATTAGTTTCAAGCTAAGCTTCAAAACTCTGCAAGAGTATATTTCATTAATGAAAAATCTATCTGAGTAGTATCGTCTTTAGATTTTGAGAGTACAGCACTTGATATCCGTTTTAGGCTTTAATATGCGAAAAGACCAATTTGCGACAACGAAAAGGAAGTGTCGTATAAATTGCATGCCGTATAAAATATATTATATAAAATGTATTTCATTGCTTATGCAGAACATTGTTTTTAATTAAAACGAAGTAAGGAGGCCCAAACACGATCGCAACAGCGTTGGCATGCACGACTCCAGTCAGAGGAATACATATGTACCCACACGGTCATGTGAGTGTCAAGAAAAAGTTAATGGTAATTTTGATAACATATATTTCATGTATTCATAAGGGCGTACTCTAAAATAGTAGTCTTTACTAGATTGTTTTTCACAGCATGAAAATTAGCATTTCTCCGCTGAAGAAATAAACATTTTAGCACACGATTGCAATTCAAGTGCTACCAATTCCTTTGAATAGCGGGCATAATTACTTCCATATGCAACTCCCAGCTCGTTTTCGATAATAGTGCGCTTTGAATTTTAGTCATTGCTTAGCCAAAACTATGCTCTAAATGGAAGAAGTCAGGCGTCTTCTTCTTATGCAACATGTAGTTGGCTCTTTAACGCACAAAATTTTCTGAGGCATGTTGCACGCTGGTATAAAAATTGTGACTGATTAATTGCACCAACGAGTGTGTACAGCTCAGTTGGCTACGACCAACAAATAGCCCACTTGCAACAATCATTCTGTAGGTGGCACTACTTTGGTGGGCCCAATGAGCAGCAGCAACAGCCAACCAAACGAACTCGACGTTTGCTGCAATTATCCGTAGCACCACATGCATATACATATTTTTGCCTGCCACATTTTGTGACATGCAAGCAATGCTTTTGCAAGAATCTTCTGTTTTAATTTTTGCGATACTTGTTAATTCATACGCAGCGCAACACATATGAGTGTGGTAACATGGAGCGTGAAGCGCGTAGTATTATAATGAATTCTTAAAATGCTTGTTGCATATACAACATGTTGTCAGCGTTATATAGTATGCGTGTGGCTGTTAATGGCAGTTAATACGTTTGTTGTAGTTCGTGCTGTTTCGCGGCGCTTTAATATTAATTTAAATTTTCTCTATGCCGCCGTTGCATACACACGCACACACACTCAAATGGAGAGCAATACATGCGAGCATTTAAATAATATATACACATGTGGAATATGTGACATGAAGACACGTAATTTCGGGATTACACATGCTCACGTTCCCATGCATTAAATATTAAATAACCAAAAAACCGCTGAAATATTAATTACCGCTATGAAATATGAGCCCTGTAAATTGATATGAAGTCCTGCTTTTTTCAAACAGAAATATAAAATGTATCAGAAATAAAAATTGCAACCAAAAAAGTTCTGAGCTGAATCCTGATAAATGGCTTTTCCGATGAAAAGAGCGATGATTATCGCGGCACTTGCATGGAGTTATTTATTTCAAATTTTCGAACATTTTTATACAGAAGCCTCTATCGTTCGCCTACATATTTCTGGCTATTTTTTTTCTTTGAAATATTACAAATGAATGCCTATGTTTTAAATTTTAAACTCATCTAAATTATAGGGTTATGTAATAATGTACTGAATATAATATAAACCCCATATTTTTCTGAATTCTGTATTAAAACAGAAAGGGTAACAAAAATGGTCCGATTCCACAGATTATTATATTAAGTTTAATTTTCATTATTTTCAAATCTCTTTTTAGAAAAAGGATACCACAAATCGCTTGCAAAATCCTACGAGCTTAAGTTACTAACGATAGAAATAGAAGTTCGCTAGTGTCGCTACTGAATTCAATTTCGATGCAACTAAACAAGTTATGATACATAGGCTGCCTTTATATTTTGCAATTTGGCACACTAGTATTGCAATCTGGCAACTGGCAACATAAACGTGGAGTTTGACATTTTCGATATTATACATACTCAGAACGTTTTAATATAAAAGATTTTGTTTACAGTAGTTTAAAATAATCGTCTCAGTAAAAAATGGAATTCATACCAGAACATTTTTGCCTGATTGTTTTTACAGCTCCCAACGAGAGTTATCTCAGTAACAATGCTTCGATGAACTTAGCTAAGTTTTTAAAGATTAGGCCAAATTTGTTTTTGTTCCCTTATTCCGAAATATAATAAGCAACTATGCACTATTATTAGCAAATTAGTAAGACTTTTATATTTAATTTTCAAAATTAGGTCGTACCACTCAAAGTTTTCCTCAAAGGCCTTAAAACAGTTGCGCTAACGATTTTTCCAATCTTCAAAGCTATTGTTAAATTCAATTTTCTACAATAGCCTTCAATGAGTGAAGTGACTCACATTTAATGGCTTCAATTGACTCAAAACGGGTTTCATTGAACGGTCGTTTGCTGAATAGCTAAACATTACACGGAGCTATATTAGGCGAATACGGTGGTTGCCACACGACATTGGTTAAAAATGCTTTCAAAAAAGAATCAATTCAGTATTCGACGGTGCATCATTGTAGTGCACAAATCAAGAGTTGTCGGCCCATAATTCCGATTTCTTTTTACGTATAGCTTCGCGCATATAACGCGTAACACTCGAATAATATGCCATTGACAGTGTGACCGGTCGGAAGACAACTGTCTACAAAACCTTGATTTTTGATGTGTTTTTTGTTTTTTTTTTTGTTTTTGGCCTCGGCTCACCTTTGCCACAATATTCGACCAATTGATCGTCTGCTTCACGGTCGTAAATATAGAGCCAAGACTCATCACCAGTACTAATGCATTTCATGACATCCTGGTAGCTGGAAAGCAAAGTTTCACAGAAGTTAGAGCGCCGCTGTTTTTCGAAAAAAAAATTGAGTTATTTTGGAGCCAATCGTGCTTTCACTTTTCTTATGCCCAAATGATCTTTCAAAATGGTTTTCACTGATCCTTCCGATATTCCAACGATGCCAATAAGATCTCTAACTGTTAACTGTCGACTCTCAAACACCAATTCGTTTGTCTTATTGACGGCCATCATATGATGTTGATGGCCGTCTTGATTTGTACCAATCAAAAACACTTGCTCGTAACAAACAATCAAAGAAATCACCGAAGGCCTTTTCCAACATTCTGAATGTTTCGAACCCAGAAATTTGATTCCGCACATAAAATTTAATAGAACTATTGAATAATTTCACTCATCGTAAAAATCAAGTAATGCACTTCATTTACTTCGGAAAGGCAAGCATATGTATATTAAACACTAAATTTTTATTTGTATGTGACATTTGGCAAAGATGTATAAGAATACGAAATTTTGAGTTAATTATGTGAAAGTACATTCGATGCCATTATGTATGGAGCTCGATTTCTTTTGCATGGCCACCGCAGGCATGCCGGCAAAAGTCCAGATGCCCAACCCAATTTTCGACGGTTTTCAAGCAGAACTCCTCCAATACTACTAAAACTTTACGTTCGATATTCGTACGGAGCTCACCAATCGTCGCTGGCTTGTTTGCATAGACTACAGAAAGAGCGGCAAAAAATATGACGTCGATTACTGTCCCTATCGGTCTACTTTGTAGCGTCCCTATTGAAAAACTCGTTAGCAGTTAGGTGATGTTATAGAATATAGAAATAATGCCTACTTTATTTATTACATTGAGTCATTTGGGGTCTATAAAAATTCGCACAAATTGGCTATGGCAATTCAAAATATTTTAAATAGGTTTTCTGAATTTAGTTGGCGTATAGCAAATGAAGCTAAACTATTAGGCTTTGGGTAACACGCTTCGGGAGCATGAATAAGTAACGGGTGATTTTTTTGAGGTTAGGATTTTCATGCATTAGTATTTGACAGATTACGTGGGATTTCAGACATGGTGTCAAAGAGAAAGATGCTCAGTATGCTTTGACATTTCATCATGAATAGACTTACTAACGAGCAACGCTTGCAAATCATTGAATTTTATTACCAAAATCAGTGTTCGGTTCGAAATGTGTTTATCGACAAATTTTGTTCAGCGATGAGGCTCATTTCTGGTTGAATGGCTACGTAAATAAGCAAAATTGCCGCATTTGGGGTGAAGAGCAACCAGAAGCCGTTCAAGAACTGCCCATGCATCCCGAAAAATGCACTGTTTGGTGTGGTTTGTACGCTGGTGGAATCATTGGACCGTATTTTTTCAAAGATGCTGTTGGACGCAACGTTACGGTGAATGGCGATCGCTATCGTTCGATGCTAACAAACTTTTTGTTGCCAAAAATGGAAGAACTGAACTTGGTTGACATGTGGTTTCAACAAGATGGCGCTACATGCCACACAGCTCGCGATTCTATTGCCATTTTGAGGGAAAACTTCGGACAACAATTCATCTCAAGAAATGGACCCGTAAGTTGGCCACCAAGATCATGCGATTTAACGCCTTTAGACTATTTTTTGTGGGGCTACGTCAAGTCTAAAGTCTACAGAAATAAGCCAGCAACTATTCCAGCTTTGGAAGACAACATTTCCGAAGAAATTCGGGCTATTCCGGCCGAAATGCTCGAAAAAGTTGCCCAAAATTGGACTTTCCGAATGGACCACCTAAGACGCAGCCGCGGTCAACATTTAAATGAAATTATCTTCAAAAAGTAAATGTCATGAACCAATCTAACGTTTCAAATAAAGAACCGATGAGATTTTGCAAATTTTATGCGTTTTTTTTTTTAAAAAAGTTATCAAGCTCTTAAAAAATCACCCTTTAATTATTTATTATGCAGGGAAACAATTTCTATTGAATTTAATTTTGCACTATTTATTACTGATAAGTAGAGCAGCCATCTGTCAAAAAGCCTGTTTATATGTGCCTAAGCGAACTAACGAAGCCACTGCTTTGCACACTTCTACTGACATAAGTAAATTACTGTTCATGCAGGCTTACAGCACACACCAAAATTTACTAAGTTTTGCTTCAGACTGACAAGACAGTTAAATAAGTCTGCAAGTCAGTGGTTTAGTCTAAGGAGACGAATTCATGTATATATCTAATTAAATAAGCTTCAGCAAAACATTGTAAGTAACAGTTATATTAAAGGTAATGTGCTAAATTAATAAGCTTGAAGACATGGAGCTTGAAGTTTATGTAGAAATTTATATTATATATAAACACTTTACATATATAAACACTGTAGGTGCAGTGGCTGGTTTACTGAAGTCTGCCGAATTAGTTCAGAGCAAAGGAGGACGACAGTTTGCAGACGAAAGGCGATGACAACTGTGGCATTGAGGCAACTTTGATGCTGTATTATAGAGATTACCAAGATTAAGAGTAATTTTGACATTAGGTTACATTAGATTAGGCTTGCCATTTTCGGTTAACCTAGACGGACACAATGCACAGCAGCGAGTATACGAATAACCTAAGCTGACAGCATTTCTACGAAATTTGTCTGCAGGAAATTACTGAAATATATCTACATACATGTCTGGTTACAAGCACAGTGAAAAGTTATTTAGGATATGGAAAATAATTTTACTCAAAATCAATGTTTGTGTTATTTAAAAATAAACAGGAGAAAAATGTTTACCGCCTTTCCAGGAAAACGCTAACCAATCAAGCTAAAGCCAACTTTGAAACATTGGATTTATGCTATAATTAGGGTTGCATTAGACTTTAGAATTGTTACAAATTGTGCTTTGCCTCAACTCACCACTCGCATAACATTATGTAAATTATGGTTAAACTTTTATTAATTTGCTTCTGTATTTTATATATTCTATTACATGGTATGTTGGCAAATAAGTTGTTAAAAAATATAGAAAAACTGGTTAATCTACTTTTTCTGTTACTTCTAGTGTCAACAATTCCAAAAATATTGACTCAAAAATACCAACATTTGTAAAACAAAATATTTACATTTAGTCCCAGCAAAAATATACATTTACTTTGTCTAGATAGAAAATTAATAAATTTTATTTATACCTTTCAGAAGTTTGTTAAAAGTACAGTGAATTAAATATATATAATTACAAATATCTCTCATTGAATCAAATAATTAATTTGTATTTACAAGAATTTGACCAAAGACACACGTTGGAGAGCAGAATGCTGTATGTATATTCATTGTTAATTTGTTTGATTACTTGTCATAGCAATTTACGATTTAAATGATTTATTATGGACTGTTGTTAATTAACTTCTGTTTGTGGTTGTCTTACAGTATTTGTGATTGTGATTAGTAGGGCAAAGAGATGGTGTTAATGGAGGACTCGAGAATAATTCAAACTAATGATGAGAAAATAGTTACTGCTTCCAAATATAGTAGTATGAAGTTAGTAAATTTCTGACCAAAATGTAAAAGTTGACATCTCGTTGGACATCAGCATAAAAATATTCAGTTTACTTTCGTAGAAGAGACAGACAACTGTTTATACATATTGAGGTGGATTTCTAGTAACGATAAAGTTCTGTTTACAGAAAGAAAACAAAACGAACAAAACGTGTTTTATACACAAGCTACTTATATTGAAACAAAATTTCGAATTCTTGTTATAATGGATATTATATAGTGGATATTTTGGGTATGAACCGCATTCTTGCTGGATTCGTCCCAATAAAGCTGTTTTTTTTTTCAATAGTTTCTTAAAAAGGTTTTTTTGGACGTGCTTGATCGTGCGAATTTCGATCCCACATTCATGAAGAGCACTATAACTGTCGATGGGACATCAAAGTAATTCTCATCGTTTTTTCCCCCGATATTCGTAGTTTAGTGCATTAGGAATTTGTTCCGGAGAGACAGAAGGTCAATAAGAAGTTCTATTTGGTCATATTAATGCATTTTCTTGTGAACACCTGTCAAAAACAAACGGAATTTTGGAACAACAATTCATGGATTTTAGACGATGATAACGCACCATCGCTTCGTTCCATGAGTATGACCCGAATTTAAAGCCAAGAACACAATGAATACCATTGGTGAACCATCGTATTTACAAGACTTGTGATTTTTTCTTGTTCCCCAAACTGCTTCGTGGAACCCGTTTTCAGTCGATTGAAGAGATAAAACAAAATTCGCTTAAGGCCTTCCCAAAAAGTGCTTATGAAAACTGCTTTGAGGACTGAAAAAATCGTTGGCATAAGTATATTACATCTGGTGGGAATTACTTTAAAGGCGACAAGCTAAATATTGAGGAGTAATTAAATATTTACTGTTTTATTTATAATTTCGGGGTGCTTTTTGTCACAATATTCCTTTCCGTCCTTGCAATTACAATTATTTTTTTCAACAGGTATTGGGTTATAAAATCCCGTCTAACTCTTACTGCCACGACATGGATCTACTTGTTCTTATTAATGCCAGTTGTAGATTCAGTTCAATTTGATTTGAAGTACTAGTTATACAATACAAAATTTGGATGTTGATATTTTACGACGGACTTAATATCCAATTTGGTACTCTATTTAGTCAGTTGAATTGCGAAGCTTCTAATATTTAATAAGAATTCTAGGTATACGATGTCACTTGATTATGACAAGTAATGAAGAAACGTCTAATAATAGTTGTATGCCAACAATGTATGACCTCATTTAGTACCGATCAAAGGTTATAACAATAAATAGACGTCACTGTCAAACAGTAACAAAAGCTTTCGTCTCTAGCAGAAATTTAAATCCGTCGATGTCATTATTTGTTTAATTAATTACAACTACATTTCTATACTTATTGGTTTGCCACAACGATTTATCGACGGTACAGGATAAGTCAGCGTTTATACCCCCGCAACATTTTGCTCAGAGTATAATCATTTTGTTGAATTATCACTTGTTTAAAATAGATAAAGCTAATCGAGAAACAAAGATGTATATGTAAAGGATAAAGAATAATATGATAAATGTCTAAAGGATCGAAATGAGAAACAGTCGACTTGTTCTCGAAAAGTGATTCGATAGTGGTTGCAATGAACAATAAGCTTTCAGTTCTCAATAATTACGAATGAGAATGATCTGGCAGCACCCGAACATAACTCTACCTTACTTGTTATAATTTTCATTAAAAACAAAATGAAAGGCATCCGTATTTATAGCTGACACATTTACTTACTGTCTGAATATGAATGTGATGTGGCATAAATAGTATATACGTACAAGTACGAGGTGTGTTCAAAAAGTACCGCGAATTTTTTTGATTTTTCAAAAATTATTTATCTATTTATGAATATCTATTTTGTCCCCTTCAAGGTAATCCCCATGAGATATTATACACTTGCGCCAACTGTTTTTCCAATCTTCGAAGCACTTCAAAAAATCATTTTTTTTTTTATCTTCTACAGCTCCTTCTTCGATGCCGTCTTTATCTCGTCAAGAGAAGCGTAACGTCGTCCTTTCATGGGTTTCTTCAGTTTAGGGAACAAGAAAAAGTCACAGGGGGCCAGATCTGGGGAATAGGGTGGCTGCGGCATCATTAGTGTGTTGTTTTTGACCAAAAAGTCGCGCACAAGCAACGATGTGTGTGAGCAGGGGCGTTATCGTGGTGCAAAAGCCAATTTTTGTTCTTCCACAAATCCGGGCGTTTCTGGCGGATTGCTTCGCGCAAATTGCGCATAACTTGCAGGTAATATTCCTTATTGACCGTTCTTTCCTGTGGCAAGAACACATGATGCATCACGCCCCTGCAATCGAAGAAAACTGTCAGTTACGATTCGCGATACTTTTTGAACACACCTCGTATATATATCCCTTTATAATATGCAAAAGCAATTATGATATATAAGGCTTATATGCATGTACATAGCAGCACACATATACATATTATTTGACGCAGCAGCTGCTAAGTGACGCGCTTTTCATGTATAAATAGGTGGAGCGTCCAACTTTTCGTAACAAAATCATTCATTAAATTTACCTATAGCTGCAATATCAGCCAATTATGCGGCTGTTTAATATTTATAATGAATGAATAAACTATTTTAAAATATATTACGTAATTATCAATTTGACTTGTCAAGCCATATCATCAACGGACAATATTTCATTGATGATACTTTTATATTTTACATTTGTTGTTGTAATATTGGAGATAAAAAGCAGATATTAACAAGATACTGGCGCATCTGGCGAAAGTAAGAATCGTAGAATATACAGCAATTCATATTTATATATCAACACATGTTTGACATTAATGCTGAAACTGTAATTGTTTACAGTTCGCTTAAGTTTATGGTAGTTGAAGTATTTTTTAATTACATCGCTCGAAAAATTGCATACCATGAACGGCAGGGGAAACTGTCGTAACAAAAAACAAACGCGTAACACACAAAGTTGAAAAGGTCGCAAAAGGACCATGGAAGTAAGAAAAAGCACAAGATGTTAAAAACCAGTTGCGAGAACACATTCGAGTGGTAGAGAACATGACCCACAAGGCATTTGACATGCAAGAGATTACAGTGCAAGTCCTTGAAAAGTAACAGCTGTGTCGTTATATGCAAAGCAGGGCTTACATACATACATATGTAGAAATACAGAAAAAATTTTCTTTAAATGATAACCTGTGTGTTTGGTGGCAATAAAAAATTGAAGTTAGAAGAAAGGAATGAAGTCAAAATTGCTCTTTTAATTTTTTTGGCGTCCACGACATGGATTTTTCACGCTGTCTAGTGTTGAAAACTCTTTTCAAAGCTTTAAAGCTATCACAAACTTGAATTTGGTCAAGAAGATCTTTCTTTTCGTATGATTATGGAAATATAATCTGTCATTAGTTTGTCGCTGGTTCAAATTAACCACCAGCTGTACTATTTTCGATTTATAACTTATTACGGTTTTAAATACCACTCAATTGAACCAAACACGTTTTGCCATTAAGGACTTCAACTTTTCTCAGCTTAAGTTTCATCGGTGTTGCCAACATAAAAAATTAAGATTTTACAGATAAAGAAACAGCTGAAAATTTTTAAAGAAAAGTGAAAACAAATCAATTCAGTTAAGGCTTACGAAGGCGTCAAGACCTCAGGGAGGGAGCTCCACTGACCCATCTCCCAACAAACGCCGTCACAAAAAGGGGAAACTTCACGAATAACTTTAAAGTTACTCTCGGCAGAAAGGTGTACTGGAATTATTCTACACTAGACCTACTACTGAATGGCAGCATTATTCGGTGTTGGAGCAGGCAATGCGGGACCGCATGCCAAGCTTTCCATACCCATGATGTTTTCGAAAATTTTTGAAGCATAAGTTGTTGTTATAAATTAAGTGATTGAAGGAATTAACCTCCAACGCAACTACAAGGTACGTTCCAAAGTAAACAGGACTTAAAAAAATAAACAAAACAAATGTCCTTTTCGCCAAAATCAATTTATTTTATTTAAAATAGTCTCCTTCTGCTTCAATATAGTTTTTTGCATGGTCCAAAAGCATGTCGAACGAGAGTTATAGCTCGCTGGCCGGTATGCCGGTACAAGCCTTTTGAATTGCCTCTACGTTTTCATAACGCTTTCCTTTCATGGGCAAATGCATTTTTCCGAAAAGGAAAAAGTTGCACGGTGTCATATCAGGTGAATACGGGAAGTGGTTAATGGTTAAATTGTGATTTTTGGTCAAATAATCGGTCACAAGCGTCCTTCAAATGTTGGATTCTGAGCAATTTTCTTGTGTGGAACAAACCGTGCAAACACCTTTCGTAAATCTAAATATTCGGTCAAAATGCGATAAATCGATGTTTTGCAAAGTCGACACATAGATGGCGCCATCAGGTGACGCTACATTCAAGAAGCCTTGTTTACTGTGGAACGCACCTTGTATATCAACTAGTGTATCGTTATACTCAGCGATAGTCAAGCGACGTTAAACACGATCTCAGCCTAGTATGAGATTAAATCGCTATTAGTGGTGGAGTGTATAAAAAGACTTAAGGGGCTATACCAGTGTGACGCATGAAAATTTAGGCGATTTTGGTAAAATTTTAAAAAAAAAAAAAAAAGTACTACATTGAATGTTTCAACGTTCAGTGGACGTAATAAAGTATATTTTTAGCTGTATTAATTTTTTTTTTTTACAAAAATATAGAAAAATAACGGAGTTATGTGCTGTCTGCGGAAGTGCCGAAAAAAAGTGCCTAAACTGCTGGCTTGATTCCGGTTGAATGAGTAGCTGAAATAAAAAAATTCAAAATGTTTGTTAAACCTAAATATATTTTCTATACAATGAACTACGATCTTTGAAAAATATTAAAAATTAAGAAAATAGCGTAATTTTGAAAAAAAATTCGTTTTTTTACGAAAAAAATGGTCGTTTTTTTAATGCTAAATTGACAATTTTCAAAAATACTCAGTTTTAATTTGAAGTCGATCGGTCAACTTCTTGTTAAGTTATGATGTCAGCAATTTTTAAAAATGTCGTTTCGAGAAAAACGCTTTTAAAGTTTCACTTATATGTGTTTGCACCTCTGAGCGGTCGCTGTTTATACGCTGCCATTCAAAAACTATTCAAGATACGACCTTTCCGATTTCACAGTATATTTTTGAATACACATATCAAGCTATCGAAAAAGTAAAAAAAAAAAATTTTTTAAGTGTCACACTGGCCCGACTGGTACGACTTCTAAGATAATAAGGCCAGAACCACATATTTCCCACACCCTAAAGGAGCTGCGCCGCACGAAGAAGAGGGTGAGCAGAGCGATATACTGGCAGTAAGCAATAGGTATGCTAAGCTGCAATCGGGAGGTTACAAACTAGTAAGATTTACCGATGTGGTCAACCTCTCTCGACTGCGCTGCAGGCTCAAGAAACGCCTATCCAATATGGACATAGCTCCTTGTGCGAACTGCCTTGGATGCACTTAGATTAATAGCCATCACATAATCCAGTAGACTACGGATGTTTCTGGAATTTATTAAAGTGCTGCGCCTTCAGGATTACATGTGATGCAGAAGAACCTCATCTTATCTTTATTCTATTTATCCGAGGTCTTATTGACAAAGCTATATATTGGGAAATCTTTTCGTAATTCGTCAATATATGTCGTTGCAGTCGTATATCTCTAGTGCTCCCAATCCTATATAGTGTTGAAAAGGTGAGATTTTAAGCTTCATTTAACCAGAAAAAAATTTTCGTGGAACAGGAAAAGGCACAAAGATATGTTATAAGTAAAACACGCTCTCTTATAGTCATCCCGAAGTACCTGCTGTATTGAACAATTTTTATTGTAATTAAACAATCTTTGGTCATAAGTTGGCAAACAATAAGTACATTATACGTGCAAAGTTTTGTCCCTTTGTACTAGTTGCTTCTTGATTTATATACTGGAAACTGAACGAATGCAGTGGAATTTAAAATTGTATTTAATGGAAGTAGGCGTATTTCTTGACCGATTTCGTCCATTTTCACAATGTGATGTAAGAATATAAAAAGAATGCCACCTAAAAAATTTTGACGAATTGGCTTGGACGGTTCCCGAGATATGGGATTTCACCAAAAAGTGGGGAGGGAGTACCGTTGTATGGAGTTTTTTTTAGCTTAAGTGGAGCCACGGTTGCAGATGATTAAATATAAAGGGTGATTTTTTAAGAGCTTGATAACTTTTTTTAAAAAAAAAACGCATAAAATTTGCAAAATCTCATCGGTTCTTTATTTGAAACGTTAGATTGGTTCATGACATTTACTTTTTGAAGATAATTTCATTTAAATGTTGACCGCGGCTGCGTCTTAGGTGGTCCATTCGGAAAGTCCAATTTTGGGCAACTTTTTCGAGCATTTCGGCCGGAATAGCCCGAATTTCTTCGGAAATGTTGTCTTCCAAAGCTGGAATAGTTGCTGGCTTATTTCTGTAGACTTTAGACTTGACGTAGCCCCACAAAAAATAGTCTAAAGGCGTTAAATCGCATGATCTTGGTGGCCAACTTACGGGTCCATTTCTTGAGATGAATTGTTGTCCGAAGTTTTCCCTCAAAATGGCAATAGAATCGCGAGCTGTGTGGCATGTAGCGCCATCTTGTTGAAACCACATGTCAACCAAGTTCAGTTCTTCCATTTTTGGCAACAAAAAGTTTGTTAGCATCGAACGATAGCGATCGCCATTCACCGTAACGTTGCGTCCAACAGCATCTTTGAAAAAATACGGTCCAATGATTCCACCAGCGTACAAACCACACCAAACAGTGCATTTTTCGGGATGCATGGGCAGTTCTTGAACGGCTTCTGGTTGCTCTTCACCCCAAATGCGGCAATTTTGCTTATTTACGTAGCCATTCAACCAGAAATGAGCCTCATCGCTGAACAAAATTTGTCGATAAAAAAGCGGATTTTCTGCCAACTTTTCTAGGGCCCATTCACTGAAAATTCGACGTTGTGGCAGATCGTTCGGCTTCAGTTCTTGCACGAGCTGTATTTTATACGGTTTTACACCAAGATCTTTGCGTAAAATCTTCCATGTGGTCGAATAACACAAACCCAATTGCTGCGAACGGCGACGAATCGACATTTCACGGTCTTCAGCCACACTCTCAGAAACAGACGCAATATTCTCTTCTGTACGCACTGTACGCATTCGTGTGGTTGGTTTAATGTCCAATAAAGTAAACTGAGTGCGAAACTTGGTCACAATCGCATTAATTGTTTGCTCACTTGGTCGATTATGTAGACCATAAATCGGACGTAAAGCGCGAAACACATTTCGAACCGAACACTGATTTTGGTAATAAAATTCAATGATTTGCAAGCGTTGCTCGTTAGTAAGTCTATTCATGATGAAATGTCAAAGCATACTGAGCATCTTTCTCTTTGACACCATGTCTGAAATCCCACGTAATCTGTCAAATACTAATGCATGAAAATCCTAACCTCAAAAAAATCACCCGTTAATATAGGGATTAGAATTCAAAAGACTCAAGAGTTATTAATGGCATTGATGGAACTAAAGTTCGGATGATCTCTCACAGTTGTGGCTCCTGTATGCGTAGTCAATCCCACCAAAAAGTTAAAGTTTGCAACACTACAAACTAAATTTTTTTCAGATTCAGTTTGATTTCAAATTTCAACCAAAAATCAACTGAGTTGAAAACCATAACAGAAGCTTTAATTTTTTATCCGCCTTGCACTGTTCGTTTTCTAAGAGAAAGAGCTTTTCGAAAATTACATGGTACATAAAATAAACTTAGAATCGTTCTAAAGTTGGGTGTATGGTACGGCCGGAAAATATTACTTTTTCTGTAAAAACCTTGAATTGTTATACCTCTCCGATTTTTTGTATATATGGATATGTTGCAAGAACAGGCCCGAATGTACACCAGCACAGACCACAACTTGGTACTTCATCACTTATGTCGTGAATATTCACTCGATAAGTTTACTTCCATAATACTATTTTTTTTTTTTCAAATAACGTAAATTCTGAGTTGAAGATTGCATTAATTCTTGGGAAATATTTATAGGATTTGTTAGAGAGCGAAATCAAACATTCGTGCACAAGGAATCAAAAGTAAAACAGTTTTCTGGTTTATTGCAATCAGAAGTCAGTCAATTATTTCTTACACGAGTGTTTAACCGCAATTCTGGAGTCGTGCCAAATTACTTGAGAATGGTTGTGGATATGTACAGCTATATGACTTCCGGTTATTGCATTGAAAAACTCGTTTTAACGAGATCTACTAATGGATGACATTTCCTTTGGTATTTTGCAGAAAAAATTATTGTGGTGAGCTTCAACCTCCAACAATTAGAAACCTCCGAGTTAAAATTAATCTCTGAAGGCAGCATAGGACGATATTGACTTTTTGAAATTTTTACTAAATTTAATATTATTGTACATAAATACTGTAAATTTCGTTGAACAGCTTTCTAGTTAGTGGTAAATAAAGGCCTGTAATTCAATACATTTTATGGAAATCTGTATTTGATTGCATGCAATTTATTTACATATGTTTTATTTAGAAGTCATAATTGAATACTTGCGTAAACATAAATAATGTAGGTGGCTTTCTACAAAATTTGGAATACAACAAATACATACACACTTTGGTTGCCAAAAATAGAAATAGTTGCAAATAAAAATGTGAGGTTGTTAACCACAAAATTACTAAACATTCAAATTCGTAATGTCTTTAGTACGTTTATACCTTTAACATAGAGCGTCAAGTATGAGAAGAGAAGTGTGAGTACTCTGGCAAAATATACCCGAAATTATTTAGCTTCGGTACAAACAGTTATGCATACGAGCTCAACATATTTATTTTATGGTACTTTTTACCGAGTTGTTTCCCAATTGCTCAATACTACTGTACTTAGTAATGCATTATATGCGCAGCCGTATTATTACAATTTTCGGCTACACCCAGCCATTTGAATACCTTTCCGAATCAAGAAATCTCCAGACACATTTCCCTGATATTTTCTATTATGAGGCTGTATTGGAGTGTGCTTGCTTGCTTTTGGTGACTTTATTGTCGACCATTAAATTTTATTTCTCGGTGTAAACAGTCGTGTGCTCGGCAGTTGATAAAAATTGGCCATGGAATGTGAATACACCCACAAAAACGAAAATGAAATGGTAAAAACGAAAACAGAAAGAAAGGCATTCGGTCGTGCAAGGGGTGCGATTGATTGCGGTAATATAGTATAAGTGTACACAACAACTTTAGCCATTAAGGGGGATTTCTGGCGTGATTTTTTCTGCTTACGCTACTTTTCACAACAAGCAAACATTATATGCATACCTTCTTTGCTCGTTCAATAGCTTGAGCAGAGGCATTCGGGCATATGATTACTACTCTTTATTTTGCTTGCCAAATTCTTGTTGGCTAGTTGGCAAAACGTCAAGTTTGCACAGCCGATGATATTTATTGGCTCACTACAGGGTGGCATGAGGAATAAGTACAACTCATGCATGTGATTGTGCATTTGCTACGAACACAATTAACGAGTGGCCTGTTAACCAGATTAGTTGCAAGCATAAACCACCTCCTCTCAACAATACACTTTTCTGCTTATTTCAACTTATCAGTGATGTGGCTACACATCAGTGATGTGGCTACTCATAACAATAACTACTTGGTTTCTCACCAAAAAGCAAAAATTCACTAAAATTAAATGCAATGATGGAGTTCTTCCAGCCACAAACTCATGCAAAAGTTGTGTATATTGCTCAGTGTTCGCTCTTATATTGCAATAGTTTGCTTACTTTGTGTAGTTATGGTTTTTAGGCGACGAAAGACAACACGTGCGTTGCCAACCTGAAGCGTTGCCTCTGGTTTATTTGCATGACAGTGTAAGTGTTCTTTGTCAACTTGGCAAAATCTGGCTGCGGTCAGCACAAATTTTATTACTCTGCGTAAAAGTTGGAGTGTGTCAGGTGAAAGTGTGTCATTAGGTAGAATGTGAAAGTATTCTCTACTTTCCGTTTATTTTATATATATTTGCAAACGAAATGTTTAAAGATTATATTTGTTGTTAGCATATTCAGTTTATTTATTGATGGTCCCACGGACCTTTTTCACAATTTTCCACAATTTAAATCAAATTATATTAAACTTTTGACAAATGTACTCAAGAAAAGATAAAATCTAAACGACTTAATAATATGTAATAAAATAAGGGTATTTATTTATACCAAAAAACAGCGTATATTAAGTTTGCACGAGAAACCGCAGGAGATTCTACAAAGGTCATACATACATATGTATGTATATACATATAGTATATGTATACATGCAAACGACCAGTCACGCTGGTGCCTGATGTGATTTAGCCAGGTGGGTCTGTTTGTTATTTAGTATACATATACTTGTATATCACATTTTGAGTTATCGGTCTGAAATTTTGTACACGTCTTTTTCTGAGCTGTTTATTTGTAGGAATTGTCGGATTAATCCCACTGCACGCATTGACACCTGTTCACAGAGGATATATTTAAGTAATCACTTCCAAGCTGGCAAAGCAGTACTAAAAAGTTTATACTGAGCTCCGAGTCAATGGATTACATGGAGGGTTCCAAAGTAAACAAGACTTTTTGAATCTAGCGCCCCTAGTGGCGCCATCTATATGTTGACTGGGTGCTAGAATATTTATCGATTGTCCAGTGAGAATTTCATGACATTTCATAGATTGGAAGCGAAATTATTGCATTTTAAGTGTCAGTATGTTTGTGTTATCGGTACGAAAATGAGCTTCGAACAAAAAGTCAACATTAAATTTTGTTTTAAAATTGGTAAAACTTTTACCGAAACGTTTCGATTGATGAAAAAGTTTATGGCAATGATTGCCTATCCCGTAGAAAAGTGTACGAGTTGTTTCAACGTTTTCAAAGTAGGCGTGAGGACATAAATTACGAAATTCCATCGAAACTGTGCGTGAATTCATCAAATAACAGCCGACATCATCATTGAAATTAATGAAAATCGAATTGAACATCGATTTGTCGCATTTTGTCTGAATATTTGGGCTTACTTAGCTGTGTGCACGATTTGTTCACAACAAATTTTCAGACGACCAAAAATTGCTCATTCGAAGGACAATTATTTGACTAAAAATCACATTTTAACCATTAACCACTCCCCGTATTCACCTGATATGGCGACGTGCGAGTTCTTCCTTTTCGGAAAAAAGCATTTGCCCATGAAAGAAAACGTTATGCAGACGTAGGAGACCATTTTGAATAAAATAAAATGAATTTGCCAAATAAAACATTTGTTCTGATTTTTTTTTAAGTCCTGTTTACTTTGGAAAGTACCTCGTTTATTGTGAATTGTATTGAATATATAGGAATATATTGCAATAACGCTGTGTGTTGCAGGCGGAAACTTAAAAGAACATGCACTTTAATCGGTCAGTTTGTATGACAGCTATATGCTATAGGGACTGAATTTTCTTTTGAGATTGAAACATACCCTTGCACAATAACTCATAGCCAATTTTGTGCAGATATCTTCTCAGATGAAAAATGACTTTCACAACCACTTGATTCCAGTCGTTCAGAATGATATTAGTTAATGATCTTCTTCGAAGATACCAACATTGCCCTGAAGCCCGTGAAAATTTCTTGAAAAAAACTCAAAAATGAGATATTTTTCCCATACAAGCGCTTTATTCCGATGGTTTTCATGGAAGCGATGTGAGAAAACTGGAATTGGCTTTTTCCCATAAAATAAGAAGCTGGTTGTAGGGAATTTGAAAACCTTTTATTGATATTCCGATTTTTTAAAAAAAAAAAATATTACTTTTTTTGGCAACTCTCAAGAGGTTGGACTTTTTTGGTTATTTTTCGCTTTTGTAAATATATACTGCACATAAGCTATCAACTTTTTGAGCAAAATTTAGCATTTAATTCAGTAACAACCATATTCCCTGTAAACCCGATACCTAAAAAAATAAAAAAAAAAATTCCTAAAATTCTGTGTTTTGGCTTGAAAATAATACTTTAACCCGAATCTATTGCCGAACATTTTACGTGCCGTAATACCTTTTGCATTTATTTACATTTATTTATAGCAAATGTAACTCGATATTCCTAAAGTGTGAATTAAATTGATAGGAAATTGAATTGTTGCTGAATCTAAAACACAAGAAAATTTTGCTAAGTAAACTGCCGGCTCCCTTTATTTTCTAGCAATTTTATTCTCATAATTTTATTGCGTTTTTCTTTTCTTCTTATGCCTCCCCAGACGAATGCCCCCATAACAAATCAAGTAGAAGAGGTCATTTTCGAGGCTTCGAAACACTAGTTAACGTTGACGTCACTGCAAAACTTGCAAAGAATATACAAAATATACCTTAACCATAGACACACATATTTAACAATTTTTTTCATATGCACTACGTATAAAAAGTTACGTATACGACCTGGCGGCGATAGTGTGGAAATACCGTTGATCTTTGACAGACTTTACCTTTGGCTTTGGCGATGGCGTTCGCGCTGAACTGGCGGCGTATCAAATATGAGCGCAACTTTGTTGAACTTTTAATGGCTCTTCAGTGAAGCTGAGTGAGCACAAAACAAAGTTTCTAAAAAGGTAAACACAAAAATGCATAATATGAATATGGGCAAATTGAAGCTGAAGGTTTGCCGACACTTGACTTAGCATAATGACCAACTTTGGTTTTATTAGCTTGCGAACAAAGAGTGAATGAAAAAGTTAAAAAAATAAAAGGAAAATCTATAAAAAAAAATCTATGGAAAAAGTAAACCAGTTCAAAGCATATTGAGCTGCGAGTAGCAAGTGGCGAAGTTGGCAGTCAGCGTCATACATACCGACACAGTTCTGAGGTTGCAAATCGAAGCCAAAACTACGTTTATACACTCTGCTATGTAACTTTCTAATATTTCAGTATTGTGACCATACAAATCACTACTAGTGCGGTTTATTGGAAGCTCCAATAACGTTATGTGCTTTGAGTGGTGGCAAGCGAATGCCGACTGCAAGGTGTGACAGCATTTCAGGCGTAACATTTGACATCAATGTGACGCTTAGTTAAACTTTCAAAGCACAGTTAGGCGGCAATTGTGCGACAAATTGCTTTTCAATTTTTTTTTGCATTGACAAGAAATATCTATTCCATGGATGGTATAATTACAAATTGTAAAATAAAGGAAACTGCCTTAAAGCTTTCGACTTTTCCACCGTTTCCTTCATTAGGAATTATGACACGTCAAACCTCAACAAGTTGGTCTCAATTTTATCCCTGCTTAGAGGGTAATATATGCATTAGAAGTGGCGCCTATATGGAATGCAATTACCCAAACCTGTTTCCACGACAGTCGTGGTTACGTAAACAAATGTACCGGAATTTTTTTCGGTCCAAGGACTATCAACTCATATTTTCCATTATTTAAAATATTTCAGGAATACTTTATGCCGCTATAAAAACAACAAAAGAAACTCGTATTAAAATGATTAGGCATCTTAGACTTTCTTTCTCTTACCATTTGGTAAAAACCTCTTCTTAAGAGGCCATTGAAACTTAAATTATCTCGAGCAGAGTATATCATATTAATTTATTCACAACCTTTCTCATTAAATATTTTCTATAGACTATCAAATAGATCCAACAACAAACATAAAACACCTCCAAACTTGCTATCTCCAAATTTTATACTTGTGAAGAGCGATTTATGATGTTTCAATAATCATAAAAACTTGCCTTCAGTACAACGTATAAAACTACTCATCTCTCCGTGGCCTCAAGCCCGGTTAATAGTGGTGGAAGCATTGGCGAAGTATGCACCATAAGCATTTGCATTTTATCGCCGCCTTGCACGTTCATTCCAGTAACGCAACTATGTACATAAGTAACTGTACATTGCTGCGCTCGCAATCAATCAACTTTTTCTCATTAATTTAACACTTACCGCAACACAATTTACTGAGCGCAACAAAAAGCCAAGTACATAAATCAACAAACAAGTCAATGAAGCGAACCTCCGAGCATACCCAGCCAGCAGTAAATCGAAAACAAAAACAACTATAACTACGAGTATCCCGGTGAGTGCTTGTGCATCATCTTATATCAGCAAGACGTTGTTAAGTCTTTATCGCAAATTTATTCTTAAATCGCGTATATTTGTTCTTTACTCATACATATTAGATGTTTGCTCTCTTTCAATAAAACTATTTCTTTTTCCGTATACGCTGTACGAAAGCTTCTTCGGTTAATGTCGCGTAGCTGTCAATAAAGCAGTCGACTTTGTAATGTGTGATTGATGCTGATGCGCACAGTGTGAAAGTGATGGAGTGCCAGAAGACAGAACAGTTCAGTGCGAGGGTGAGTGGAAAGAATGTAAAGCACTTGCAGCGTAGTTATAGTACTAGTAAGTATGCTGCATACCATTTTTTGCCATTACTTTGTAGTGTTAATAAAATGGCGCTAAAAAATAAATTTGTTGATGGTACTGTGATAGTTAAATTTAGAAATGTAATGGCAAAAATCAAGCCAATTGATTTTTCTTTGCCAGCTGGATCTTTTTTGGGTTGGTTTTTCGAAATGTATACTTATTCTACATAGTTTTTACGAGAATGCGAATAAAACCAAGTTCCTGTTTCACAAAATTTCGAAGTTGAGAACACATTTACGGTCATTTAAAGGATAGCCGCTCAGTTCAATCTGGTCTGAAAGTTCATTTTTAAACGCGCTTTTCTTTAGATAACATTTTTTAAGGTAGTAGTCGGGTAACTTATGTCTATTTTCATGACTTTCATTGAAGGTGGTGTTTTATAGGAAAATAAAAATAAATTATCTTCAATATTTAAAGGGTTTAAAAAAAAACGTAATACTTTATTACTATTATTAGTAGTAGGAACCTCAAAAAAAATGCACGTGGATGGCCCGTGTGGTTTTGGCTCTCGATGTTATGTGAAATCAAATATTCTTATTTATTCTTAATCTATAGACATGTCATTGGGGTCGGAACTACTGAAGTTAAATTTCAAGGGTAAATAACAAAATAGCAGACTTTGAAAAAAAAATCCTTTTATTTTAGCAAAAAATGGTTGTAAAATAAAAAGTTTGGTTTGAAAAAAATTCTCGTTAGTTTCGACGAGAACCATAAGTGTGTAGAACAGCCTGTTAAAATTTGAAAGCAGTCGGTTCAGTAAAAAAAAGTTAGAATTCGGGCCGTCCAGAAAAACAATGTTTTGAGAAAAACGCGTTTAAAGTTCGACAACTCCGAAAGAGAGGACTCCGAGGCGCTCTAGGAAACTCGTTATAACTTCCGAAATATTTCGAGTTTTTTTTTTTTTGAAATTTTCACAGTATATTCTCAATACATTGTACTTTCAAACTAAGCAAAAACTAACAACAACTTTGTTGCACTGATAACTCTAAGGCAAATGATTTCGATCATCATAACATTTTTTTTACTATCTGTTCCGTATATAATTTACCACATACCATAACTGAGATGGTTTTTGGTTTCAAAATCGAATTTTCGCAGATCGAAAACGACCAAAATTTGAAATAAAATTTAGCCACTTGCAAAATTTTTGATTTCTTTTATCGTAGGATCAGAGAATATCCCCTAGTTTACCGAGAATTTTTTATTTTTAGTTTTAATCCATGGAAGAGGGCAATAGAAGAGGCCTTCACAATAGCAAAGAACTAATTTTGGAATATACAGCAGTGGTCCGGCAGCTTAAACGGTTGCCTTATGCCTAACTCTGGACAGTATATTCTCGTCTCAACTTCATCCTCCACCTCTACTTTCTTGGTCATTTTAGCGTCGTGCTATATTGCTCTTAGCCGTCTTGATGTCAAAAGATCCAGCGTTATATAGCGGGATCAGCATCTATTGGCTGGATACTATTCAGAATAGATTCCGTAGAGACGCTGTTGAACGCTCCAGAAATGTTCATGAATGCTCCAAAAGCATACTTCTTATATTCAAAGGCGCTTTCGATATTCAAGTATAGAGTTCAAACTTTACTGATCATTCCAACAAACCTCGCTTTCTGTTAGCTTGGCAAATTTGAAGCATTTCCGCACTTTACACTTGTAAAACCCAAGCTTCTTGTTCCAGCGAGGGGGCTTCGACGTAGCGTTGAGCATGCTTAGTCAAGAGCTGGATTGAACAAATATATTTCCAGTGGCTACATAAGTACAATTGGTTGCGAACATATAAATCTGGAAATGTACAAATCTAATGAAAATAGCAAAGCAGAAATTTACTTTGTGGTATTTTCCTTTTTTCTGTTAATACCACCGATTTTACAAATTTTAGAGTTGTAGAATAAAAAGCCTGAAAGGAACTTGAATAACATTCTTTTTGACGAATTCAACCACTGTGTTCGGCATTCATCAAGAGGGAAATGCAATAAAAATCCTTACGAATATTATATAAATACAAAAATAGTATGTCCACAAAAGGAAATTTTCAACAAATAAACGGTACAAAGAAGCTTAAAGGAATCAAAAATCTGTTAATACCCATAAACGAGTTCAAATAAAATGAAATCGCCATTTAGTGACAACAGCACGTAATACGGTACTCTTATCACAACAATGTGCTCTTATGTAAGTATATATGTATATAAAGCGTGTCTTCTTAACACTCGTGTATTGCCGAAATTTTGCAAATTTAAGAGTAGCCCGAACGTGTGTTCGAGGCTTAAAAGATTTTAAAATTGTTACACACTCGCAACATGCTGCACAGAGCACAATATTTTTGTCTCCGTAGGGGTTCTTTGAAATTATCGGAATGAAGTGAAGATATATATATATGTATATCTTATCTTATATCCTCAATGTGCTACATATTGGTTGGTGTGTTAGATATCTCGGTAAAACTAAGCAAAAGAATTCGCTTCGCTCTATGGGCTATTGAAAAGTTCCAAGAAGATCAACCGTTTTCGACCCAAATTTGCTTGAGCGATGAGGTCCATTTTTGACTCAGTGGGTATGCAAACAAGCAAAACTTCTGCTTTTGGACGAAGAGCAACTTTAAGAGCTTCAAAAGCTGTCATTTTATCGAGAAAAAACTACGGTGGGGTGTGGTTTGTGGGCTGATGGAATCATCGATCCATTTTTCTACAACAATGATGCCGGTGAGAACCTAACCGTCAATGGCGAGCGCTATCGTGTCAAGATAACCGACTTTGATGGTTGAAATCGAACCTCGTGATCTCTCTGACATTTGGTTTCAACTAGACAACGCCATTTTCGACACATCACATTAATCAATGGATTTATTGAGAGAACACTTCGATGAGCAGATAGTTTCTTGTTCTTTGACGAGATTATTCAAAGTTCGGCTGCGCCCAGTCTTCGCTTTCCCTTACTCGTTTTGTAAATTTAAATGCACGTATTCGCCACTACGTTGACATGTATAAAACATAAGTCAGTGTCTTATCGTATACTTGTAGTGAATATATTTTTGGTAAATGAATATTTCTCCACCATATGCTGTGAGTCACGTGTTGTTGACGGACCGTATCTCCCGCATGAAAGCAAGGCTACATATCCTGCTGCTTTGTAAAGTGAACATAACGTGTCCACAAATATACACGGATTCTGTATACGGTTACGTGTTTGTGGCATTATTTTGCGTACAGATAGCAGTGGTCAGATTTAATATGAAGAATGCTCATGTGCGCGGACATATTTGGCAAAAGGAGAGTATGAATACATTGCGAGTATTTCTATCCACGTAAAGGACACAAGGAATAATAAAGTAGTTGATAACGCAGCTTACGTGCACTTGCCACCTTTCACTGGCAATATATGTATGCTTTTTTTTGGAAGATTTTCTCTTGAAAAATATACATTAATATTTGAATGTTTTTTTAATATTTTTTTTTTCACGAAAAATAATATTGAAATTGATTGATATTGGAATTCATACAATTTTTTTTTCGCAGCTCAAATATTGAATAACACATTTTTTATTTAATACCTTGAATGTAACAATTACATGCTTGTTTTCTCGTTAACAGAGCTTAGCAATCAATAGCGCTGAGAGCGCCGTATCACTAAAACCTTAAAACCTTGAATGTTAGCTATTTCCAAGGAAATATTTCGGTATTAATGAAATCCTTGTACAGAGTATTTGAAAATAATCTACTCGTGTTACAAATTTATACATCTCCAATTTATCGATCATTTACACATTTAGTTAATATAAATTTCGTCTGAAATCTCTTTTTAATATACAATCGAAAACTTACATTTTTCGTAGAAACTTGCCAAGTATTTTAATGCCGAAGTATTGCAACCAGCTGTCTCATTTTACTCACCTGCAAAGAAATTAGAAAGAGAATAGAATTTTAACGTGTGTGTGTATGTATGTACATATAAATATTTGTATGTGCTTGTTTAGGTAAGGCATACATGTAAGTAAAAATCGAAATTTAATTTGAAATAAAACTATAAAGTTCAGCTTGCAGTTCTCGTGCTGAAGCGCAGCGATCCTAAGGTTTTGGTTGGCAATAAAAATACAGGGTAAGTCTATAGTCCGTTTAATTATGAAGTAGTTGTTGTAGCGACTCAAAATCTTGTAGTCTCTATAGATACGGATATAATTAAAGCTTGTGGTATTTAAGATCACAACCGTGACACCAAAATTTATATTAAAATTTCACAAACTTTTTTCTTTGATACTAAAACAACTTTTCAATAGAAACGCTACAAAAGTAGATCGATAAGGACCATATTTTTTCCCGCTCTTTTGACATTTCTCTTCACAAAGATTTGACATTTCGCCATGGAAATACATACGTTCCAACAACAAGTTGAAATTTTTTAAAATTAATACCGAAATTAGCGGTCATTAGTAATTTATGGTCATCATAATCGCCCTGTCAGATCAACAGTTGAGCGTCTAGAGGAAAGAGTTGAATCCAAAGGCACAGAACAAAAAGTTCCCATGCCAGTGAGGCAAAGAAGTGCCCGTCGGAAATATTGCTGCCGCTAGCACATCACTTGAGGAAGACGCAAGTCAGTCTCTCACATATCGCACTCAAACGTTGGGCATCTCTGTGACGTCCTTGTGGCGAATTTTGCGAAAAGATTTTGGTCCACATCCTTGCAAGATCAAATTGACGCTTGACCACCACAATAATTGTAAGTTGGTGAATTTGGCTGAGCAACCACTTGAAAAAATTTTTATCGAAATATCATCTTCAACGATGAGCTCATTTCTGGCTGAATGGTATCATTAAGCAAAATATGCATTATTGGTCAAACAGCATGTACTCCATGAGTCACCACAGCATTCCGAAAAAATTACAATTTGGTGCGGTTTATGGGCCGGCGGCGCCATTGGGCCATACTTCTTTCGCTATGATGAAAATCGGCACGTAACTGTGATGGGAATCGCTGCTATTTTTGGCCCGAATTGGATCATATAGACTAGAACTATATGTGTTTTCACCAGTACAGCGCCACAAGCCATACAACGAATGTCACAATCAATTTATTGAAAATCAAGGTGCACATTTTGTGTGGACTTTTGAAAAAATACTAATGACATTCTAAATTTCAAGTCGATATCTCACATAGTTTTTGAGTTACAACCTCTTGAAATGTACCCACTCGGTGCAATCAGTTCAATAAATTCAAATAATTTAGATATGTTTTTTCGACAAAGCATTTTTTGAATTTGCTGCAGTGATAATTGATCATATGACATATGATTTGACACCACCTTGTCCTTATATAATTTTACATACAATGACCCATCTGATTTCCGGTTTCTTCAAATATCGAATATTGTCAATTCAAAAATTACCAAATTTGGGTTAAAGTTGAATTTTTTAAATCCACACTACTTTGTCAAATTTCGTAGGTTATTGAGGATACGTTTTAGTAAAACGTTAATTTTAATTTTTCGGTTCTATCCGCGGAGAAGGCCACAATAGTTATTTTAGGTTATCACACTAAGTTTGCCCTTAAAAATAAAATATTATTGAGTATGTTCATAAAAGCAACAAATTTTTACCACATTAGCCATTTATTAAATGTAAACTATTTTGGCTCACCCTGTTCTATGGTCAGTTCATTAAGTTTGAGCAGTGTCGACTGACTGCAAGAAAGGTGCTGCTATGGCAACATTAAGGAAATGTGTACTAGCAAAATTAAATTAAAAATATGTTGCGGAAGTAATTGAAAAACTCATGATGGTGTTCACAAAGGAATTGTAAAATACATGAGTACATAAGTATGGACATTTATTATATAGTGAATTTCAATTTAATTTTCAAAATTAATAAAAGTGCAAGAAAATCTTTTACTTTGATTTCATTGCTTATCTTGGGGTAATTTTCAAATTATCAATAGCATAAAAATGCCTTAATTCGGATAATCTAGTATTGTTTATTGAAAAAATTTGTTCTTTTGAAGCGTTATTATATTTGTTCTAGGAACTATACTTGGGTAATAACGAAAGATTTACCAAAATTTAAATTGTTATTGACAACCGGCGACTGGTCGAAGACTCATTAGTTATATATGTTATTACCACGTTTTCAAATGTCAAAGCATTTGATAAATATTTTGTTAGATCTTGTCAAAAGTCCAATATTAATCTGTTACTCTTGCTGCATTTAATTCGGAGAATTCTAACAATTTAGGGCAGAAGGTGCAAATTAGTTCAATTCAACCACAAATCTATTAATTATAACAATTTTAAATTTCAATTAGTAATAAATAACAGCTATGCTGGGTGTTTCAAACATACCACACGCGTTCCAATCATAATTTCATGAATTTCGCCACTTTTTTGCTCCACCGCACAGTTAATTTATGTTCCTACGCAGTTCTGAAAATATGTTCATACCAACCACACGGTGGTAAATTAAACGAAATTTATTTGGCTCCGATATATATTTATGTATGTACAAATGTGAACATGTGTTGGCCGCAACGCTCCTGCGCTGACTTTTGCAGTCGATTTGCCGAACATTAGTGAAACAAGTATTCACCTTGTGGAAAGGCAATATCAGACAGCACATCTGACGTAGGCAAACATATGAGAAATGCCTCGAAGACATATCCGATTTTAATTAAGTGAAATGCTTTGGTACGAAAACCGACGCAACACAAACAAACACACACGTGTCTGCACTCAGCATGAAGCACCATTGCGTACGGTAAGCATTGCAGAAGATATCTATTTGACCAGTATTTGTTGCTTGCAAACATACTGAGCTCAAATAAATTGAGTGTGGACTATTTGGCCAGGTCTCAAGGCAAAATATATCTTGAAATAAACGGACGCTCATTTCGTCGTTTGTAATGCTTACTTACATATAGATCTAAACTAATATTGTTTGTGCGAGAGTGTGAGCTTTGGCTTTTCCTTCAGGTTGCCAAGTACTAGCACTTGGTACCTTATGTTTCTAACTACCACAAGCGATATGGTGAAAATTTGGAAACTTTTATTTTCTTTCTGGCGAACAAGGCACACCTTTCCTTCTTCCTTATAATGCTCGTAGGCCACAGATGCGCACATAAAACATATCAGTATACTAAGGTGTATATGTATGTATGCAATCAACATTGTGCTAGTAAGCAGTACAATAATGGGCTGATAAAAGCAAGCAATCTCCATCGGTTGTTAAGGACAAATAGCAAAAATTGCCAAACAACGCTCGTGGCTATTTGCATCGGTCGATTTTAGTTGCCTATTTGCTTTGCGATTGGCATCAGTGTAAAATCAAATCGAAAATTGGCAATGTAAGTGCAGAAATTGAGTAGGCCACATACGATATATACATACATATGTACCAAAAATAACAACAACATATGCTCACATTATTTGAATAAGAGGAACTCTGTGCAAGAGGGAAAACAAATTGGGTAGGCAAATACACAAACAAAGGATGGGTATGTGTGCCGAAAGTCAAGCCGAATTAGGAAAATGGCATAAAAACCACTACATACACATGTAAGTACACATGTACAGTAGGATTATATTCATTTGATTTTCCGCAAAAAGTGAAAGCCCATACAGCAAGGTAAAGTGACTGGGAAGTAATTGCTTGAGCATCATCTAACACTTCCGTATCAATAGCAAGCACACACACATGTTTACAGTTTGTCTTTCAAAACTGTCGAACAGTTTTTTAATTGAGTTGGTGTCCTTCCACAATTCTTGTGGCTTCACTGCACATTAACGGAAAATATTTTAGAGTAATTTGAGTGCAATCGCTAGGGTATTTTGATGTTAGGGGGAAGTTTAGAGAGCCCTTAATACGCTGAAACCAAACCTGACTACCAGAGAGAATCATGACTTCCAAAGTACTACCGGTAAGTAATACTTTGACGAAGTAGTAGGACTTGAATATTTACACTAGGCTATGAACTGATTATCCCCCAAAATGCTGATCATAATTAAAGCTAAAGCTTAGCTGATAGCTTTCTACAGAAAAAAAAGAAATCACATAGTAAGACAGTCAAGTTTTAACAATGTCTAGTGCAGTTTTTATTTCTCCTATTATTCGTAGGCACCCAATGCATTGAAAATACACGTCTTCAGAGTTTTCACATTACATTGCATACGTAGCAGCTTTGAAGGCATACAAGTCCACTGAGTAATTGGAATTTGTAATAGGTGATAGCAGTCTATGGGTCTGCCATCTTTTGCATGAGATTTTGTGATCTTCTTTGTGATAGTAAGAGACCCATTAGCAACACGGGATATGATTTGGGAACCGCATTGATGACGATCTATTATAATAGACTAATAGACTGCTAAGCTTTCAAAGTGCTTTGGTCACCTACGGTCTGATCTTCGATAAAAATATTTCGGAATGAAAAATACATCAACCAATATTTCGGCCATTCAGGTCATAATTTTGAACCATGGGAGCCAGACTTGACGTTACTGCAGGCATGGGTACTCGGTCTTGTTGTAAAACTCCACAAAATCAGCAATACGACTGAGAAAAGGAAATCCACAAGAAATTAAGCACAACGTTATCATTCCCCAGCAGAAAAGAATGGACCAATGACAGGCTTCTGCTCTAACCAGAAAGTTCATAAACTTTCTAGTGGACAGCGCAGCATCAATTAAGATTATCAAGCGTCAATATTAAGTTTCTCTGCATAAGGTTATGCAAGCGGCAATATCTAGTCACTGGTAGGTAACTTCGTTAATGAATTCGTGGTACCCAAGCATATAGGTATAGAAGGAAATTAATAGATAGGCGAGTTAGCCCATACAACACACAATTCCTTTAAGCTGCCCAAGGCTATTCAGCTTTTTCAAATTTTGTTTGAAGCAATGGACCCTGGAAAAACACTTCAGATCTTTGGATACGAGCAACACAGGGCATACCACAAAGTTACTTGGAGCAGTGTTAAAGGTGAATAGAGCAAAAAGCTTCAAATTCTAGGCTAAATGGGGCTAAGTAATATTGTAGTGGACATCACAGGGCACCTACACTTATGCTCCCAACTTCTTTCATTTAAAAAGACGATTCGGAGTCCCTCTAAGCGTGCGCGGAGGATGTGGAACACTATCTTTGCGAATAGCCAGTCTTTAGCCGAATGAAACAGTAAATATTTCACGGCAAACAATGCTCCAACTTAAGAGAGAAGGGGTGAAAAAATACAGGTTTAATGCCTGGAAGAATGTTAATTTAGACTTTTTATGTCTATATTTCTAACAGTGATCACACAATCAAACACACAACTTATTGCATTGACCATAGATATAGTAAAACAAAAGACCTAAAACCATACAAATAAAGAATAACATAAGTATATGTTGAGCTCAGTTTGAAGTAAGCCATCCCAGATCCAGGCAGCTCAGTGTGTGGTGTGGCAGCCCCCATGTCTGTACAATGAAGATGGTTAAACAACGGAAAAGCAACACGAAGAAACGATGCAAAATGTCGTAACAAGCAGCAGCAAAGCTTTTGAAGCGAGAAAGAAGAGTTGATGGCGCGAGCATACATATGTACATACATATGAGTGAGTACCTGTGATGGTGTATTCTTCACATGTGTGTACAATGTACATACGTATAGACGATCATATACAAAATATGAAAATGCTGTTATTTGCAATTGCATATGCACATGAAAAGAAGTGTTTACTTTCGTGTAGTCCAACAAATGTGTAATTGCTGTATGATGTCGGTTTATTACAATATGCATCGTTTGTGTACTCAAACATAAGTGAAATTGGCATATATAAAAAATGTATGCTCTTCGTTGTTGTTTACTACATTCATTGTTTGTAATGTAAATGGTAATGTGCCAGTGAATCGTAAATAACTACTGTGTGAGTTTTATTGAGAATTAAAAAAAGGAAACGATGCTACCTTCTGCTGCGCTATATAACGGACTTTTTATGAAGCGAAATGTATTTAAAGTCATTATACTACTTTTTATACAGTTTATAATAATTGACAACATCCGGCATTCTTAACAGCTTCACTGTAAGGAACGCTTTTATGGTTCACAACTTAGCTCCACCTTAACTTGATTTTTAAAATTTATTATAGTACATTCAAAAATAAATAAAGAATCAATCTGTCAAAAAAAATTTAATTAAATTGTCGTCGCCTTATATTAGCTTTATGACCATGTAATATGTATCAATATGCCTTCAAATTAAATTGGTTGTAATATCACAAAAGTGTTAAAAATTTAGTATACTATACACTAATTTAAAGTTGCTTTATACGGACAGTAGGCGCGGCTACTTACTTACTTACTTTTTTAACATCTCGTTTTAAAAATGTTGTAATAGTTGTGACATTTTATAGATTAATATTAATTTGTAGAAGTGGCATGGGTACTATTATGTCCATCTATAATTCAGGATGCCTTACATTTTATATCATATTATATTTATATATGTGACCTGGTCTACGAAAAGGGAGCTAACGTGCGAACGTTAGGGACGTCTGGGACGTTTTCTAGCACGTGAAAAAGCATCTCATCTTCCATCCGAATCAACAGAAAAGTGAAAATTGATTTTTTGACACCTAAGCCCCTTTTCCGTAGACCAGGTCACATATAACGATTTCGTTCATAGGTCCATTCATTGTACCTTTGTCTTCAAGTCACAACCTAACCTAAATCAAACAACAAACCTAAATCTGTAGCGATTAACTTATAACTGTTTACAAGTACAAGTACTTAGATATACTTAATAGCCTCAGTTATCTTTTTGACCGATCACGCGTGAGTCGTGTCAAGCTGTTATGCTTTTTTGTTCGGTATTGTTTGGCATTTCACTTACGCCTGAACAGCGTTTAAAAATCGTTCAACTTTATTACGAAAATTCATGTTTCTATAAAGAATGAGTTTCGCTCGCTTCGTTAAATTTTTGATCAACATAATAGGCCTATTGGACGTACTAATCGCAACACCATCACCCATCTTGAGACCCAGCATTCATTACTGAATAACATTCGACCCAATAGACCACGTCCAGTACTCAGTGAGCAGCCGTAGCTGAGAGTGTAAACGAGGACTGTGGAGAGAACATTCTACGCCGTTCGCAGCAACTCGGACTGAGATATTGAACGACTTGAAGCATTTTACGTAGAGTTCTTAAATTTAAAGCGTAAAAAATACAGCTTGTGCAAGAACTGAAGCTGCTCAACATTCCCAAACGATATCGCTTCGCTTTATGGGCTCTTGAAAAGTTCCAAGAATCTAACGTTTTCGAGCGAAATTTTGTTCAGAGGATAAGACCCACTTCTAGTTCAATGGAATTTTATGTAAATTGAAGTCGGTCATACTGTTTACTCCATCATTATTGCCGAAGAATAGATCGTTACATGACGCTGATCGCTATTTGACGCGATCAACAATATTGGGCTTATCAACCGAATTGTTTCCATTGTGTTCTCCGCAAATTTGATCTGACCTAATCATACTCGTTGCAGTTCTCTGATGTGCTTATTTCTCCACTTTCGCTCATCAATAGGTTGGAAGGACCTGGGTGGAACCCACTACAAGACGGTATCGAAAAGTAGGTATGAAGTCGTAATTTAGCCCTGATTTTTCTAGAAACTGTACTGCAACGCAACTAGTTATATAATTTACAAACGAATTTTGGCGTAATGCAAGTTTTTTTTTGTTTCTTGTCTTTGCCTTGACATAAATTAATGCAGTGTATTCGTTCAATTAATGGCATTCCTGCGTTTGTTCTCTGCTGGCAATAACAATGAGATGTGGCTCTTTTCGTTAAGAGAGTTTGAAACTATTTTGATTTATTCCCTTCGACAGTCTTAACAATTTTCCAATTATGTGGCTACACTACTCTTAGGCCATCGCCACTTGTGGTTGCTTGCTTAGTCATTTTTTGAACTTTAGATTTCTCAATTTCCTCTTGAGCACATTTCAACTTTTGTCAAGAAACAGTTTCATTATATGTATAAATTTTTACTCAAGTTATTGCTTACACAGACGCACGAACTTTTCGTATACTGCTTAATTAGTAGAACTAAAAGATGCCAACAAATTTATTGATATCTCCTTGATATTACGAATATGATTTTTTTTAATTTTTAGACAAAATTAAATGGTAAAACAAGACAATTTCTAAGAAAAATTAATTGAAAAAGCAACTACTCAAGTAGTTCATATCGTTACGCTATTTAAGAGCATCTTCCCGGAAAAATCGCTGTTTCCTTTGCTTAAATACTCCACGTTTTCCCAGTAGTGTGAATAACGTACATTTGTGTTTAAATGTAAATACAGCCATGTGAATGCCTTTGTAACATGTGCTCGAGCATTTAGAAGCTGATCACAGTGCAGTTTTAATAGCTAATGCTTGTTCGAGTAATACCCCAAAAAATATAATAAAATGTTGTATGACATGCAAAAAGCATACATAAGAAAACAAAAATGGACATAAAATGTTACGAAAACATTTTAATCAGCTTAAGCACTTAGGATTTCGTATTTGTTAGGCTAAAATCCGAATACGACATAAGCTCTCATATTGGGCCAAAGCGCGCTTTCACAGACCATGCGACTCGCATACGACAAAAATGCGCATTTAGCTATGCTTATGTGGAGATGTGGACATATACATACATATATGTATTACTATAGGTACACACATATGTAGTAAATGTGTGTATGTATGTATGTGTTATGCGTGTAACTTTTGTTTTCCGCAGCAGTGAAGCCATAAACGTGTTCTAAAGCATATGCGTATGTGTACACACACATACATATGTATACTGCACGCATGTTTGCACATATGTATATTTTAGTAATAAGTAGAGTTTAAGTTGGCAAAAAGTATGTAATTGGAATTGATTTTTAGATACCTCAACAAATGTTGCAGACAGATTTTCTTTCTATGACTATAAACCTACATACAAACAAGAATATGCAGTTTTTGATGACAATATTGAGTCACAATATATTCTTTTGGCCAATTGTTCGCTAGTTGGTATTTAACTTTATGTTAAAATTGCGATGTATTAGATTTTCAATCTACTTAGATTTGATTTCAAGCTGAAGAGCAACTGAAATTATTGGCTTATAAAAATCCTCAAATCAAATCAGTATTAGAGGGTCCCATAAAGCTTTCTATACCAGTTATCATAAACTACAATAAGTAGCTTACGTTGTAGTGTGAGCAAACTTTAGGTAGGAAGTACTGGTTAGGTTACGTTAGGGTGGGTAAATAGGTGGATTCCTCATAAGGTCACGAATAATCACACTTGGACAACTAGATGCGCGTGTCCCTTATGATACCTACAACTATTTACTAGGCTTGGTTCAAGCAGACCGTCGCATTTCGACAAAATGCCTTGAGCCTGTCCCAAAGTAATTGAGATGACTAATATCAATCCCAGACAAGTAGCGTTCTAGAAAATCTTCACTCTCACCACGCGAGTGAAAATGAGGCAGTGTCCAAGGGTTAGGATGTCTACCATTCCGACGATGGGAGCCATGCCAAAAGCTAGTAGTTCAATGAGCCTTCTTCGTTCGGCTCTAAACCAGAAGACAGGAAACACCTGCTCGTTTTAATCTTAATGGGATGTGGGTAAGAGTGCCCTTTCTAACGATCTCGTCGGCATAACACTCTCCCGACAATTTTGCTGTGGTTAGGCACAGAGATTATGGACTACTTACTTCTTGGCTAGCTTTGAGTTCACTGTTAGCAAGCTCAATGCGTATAGTAACTCGGCTAATGAAGCGGATGCGAAAATCCCTAAATAATTATAAATTCTGCTACTACCTTGCTGCCTGGCACTCCTTTTTTCGACAGAAAATTCCCATTCCAACCTCCCCCTCACCAGCCAGCTTAATAATAGTGAATAGGAAAAATTATTATTAAAGAAAATGTTTTGAGTCTTTCACCTTTAAAGCAAATATTAAGCTTAACTCGTTGGAACCTTTTAAATCTTTCCACTTCCAACTATAAAACGCTTGCCAAAAATTATTTGATTTATTTTCGCAAAAAACCATACGCCATACGCCATTATTAATAGAGACATTTAAATGTGCCAAAAACTACTTGAAAATGTTTTGACCATCCGGCGACTGTGTTTCCTGTAGTCAAAGACCAAGGGTACGAAAAACAGATTTGGCAAACTTGGTTGATATTCATTGCCAAATTAGATCCATCTTTTAATAACTAATGTATGGTTGTTTAGTTTACTGTAAAATTAGCATCAAAATGCTTTTAATTTTTTAGCAAAATCAACAATCTTTAATACCTAATAGAATAGCAATAATAAAAATCAGTTTTATTTACTATAATTTTGTCTTAAGTTCCCTGACTTCCTAAAATCTGTCCAGCATATATTTAATTAAGTTAACAAAATCATATTCTATTAAACTTTAAGGCACGCGAAGTTCATTTAAACTACGCTACGCATTCAAGGGAATGCAACGCAAGTATTCGGCAGCCGTTGGCAGATGTGGACTCAATGTCATTTGCTCACGGCTAGTCAAGAAAAACAAGTTCAAGTATCTTGCAACTAATTGGAGAGAAAAAAGTTTGGCAAAACAGTCCTATTATAAACGCTGTTGCTTTGTGCGGCAAGGTCGGCCGCGGGGTATGGCCGTGATTCATTTCCTTCTGTATTTATTTAATTTTCCATTTTTAATGCAAAACTTTTCAGTGTCATGCTCATGCCACTAAAAATAAAGGCAAACAATATTGCTAGAATGCAAAGATAAAAGAACAGCAAAGAACCCCAGTTATATGCCTTTAAAATGACAGTCAATTGCTCTTATTTTAGCCCACTTGAAATACTTCCAAATGTTACATTCTTTGTACTATATTAGTATAGTATATATTTGAGTACAACTTCCTGCTCAAGCTGCCTCTTCCACATGCGTTCTTCTACATTTTCTTGTTATTTTTGCGTCTAATTTTAAGTAAACAAATTATAAAGTACAATGTAATATGACATACCGCACCATCATTGCCGTTAGTCATTACAAAAGTCCACTATTTATTATACAATGAGAAACGAAAGAAAAAGTCATGATGAACATTCAGCCTGTATAAAGTGCAAAAGAGACCACAAAACTGCTGTCAATGCAACAATATCATTTAAACTTCAGTTCAACTTTCCTTGAAGTGACTTTGTTTTGTTTTCTTTACATTGTCACTACTTTCCATTGTCACATTGTGTCTGTGCTCCCTTACTGCGCTGTGACAATGATGATTGCCTTTGTATTGTTGGTAGCATCAATATTTTGTTGATAAGCGGGAGCAAGCGCAAGATCCCAGTAGCTGAATGTTGTCAGTCACATTCCATTCGCTCATTGCAGACTCCTGCTCTTACTTATGTAGTCTTTCACTTGGTTGGGTGATGGCTCGGTATTAGTGTAACAGGTGGTGGTAGTTTGGAATATAGACACCTTTATAAGCAATACAAGAAGTCTCATATTATGATGACCATAGAATGTGTATTAGATATTGGTTTTTTGTAGATTTTAATTAAAAATTCAGAAGTCCAAAACATCGAGTCATCGATTTACATTTGAACTTTGATTTTTTATGGAATAAAATTTAATAAAATATCTAAATAATGTCCTTATTTTACCACAATGTTGTTAGTGTAGGAACTCAAAGATAGTTTTATCTTAAACAAAAAACAAAAAAAGCAACTTCCGTACCTCCGAATCTAGGTGGCACCATTCATAAAACATTATGAACAATTCTTTTGACAGGTCGGTTTGTATCTTATCTGTGACATTGTACGATTGACTTCGGTAATATGATATTAAAAATTAGTGTGTGGTTCCATGATTCCAACTGATAACGAATGATAATTTCCATGGATACTACTATGAGCAAAAAATAGTATATAGTGGTATTTTTTGTTAACGGTTTCGCCAGCTTGAACTGCATTAACGTGGTTTTTTCGACGTCGGCTCAATTTTACCGCGATATTCGGCCGTCTGATCATCTGTTTCCGGGTCGCAAGCATAGATCAGAGGCTCATCACAAGTAATAATACGTTTCATGACATCTAGGTATTCGGAAAGCATTGTTTCACAGGTGTGGGCGTGTTTGGAACCACTTTTTTACTTTTCTTAAACCCAAATGATTCTTCAAAATGATTTTCACTAATCCTTCCGATATTCCACCGATGCCAATAAGATCTCTGACAGTTAATCGTCGATTCACAAACCCCACTTCCTTTATTTAATGGGTTAAGGTTAGTTAGAATTTTAAAAAATTATTTTTTTTTTTGCTTTTTCGTTAAGTGTAATATTTTATAAAAATTTTCCCACGTTGATCCGATAATTAGTTTTTGAGTTATTCGACAAATAACAAAGCTGGGGCCCACTTCAATGCACTAGTGTGAAACTTGAAACGCGTTTTTCTCAAAACTTTGTTTTTTGAACTGGTGACAACTGTAACTCGAAAACCGCTAAGTAGATTTTAATGAAATTTATACAGTTTTTTAAAAATACATTAAAAAGGATTTTTTGTTCTTCAAAAATTTCGATTTTTAAGACCAATTAACTGTTGATTTTTTCCCAAAAATTTAGAAAAAATTTCCTGAGGCCCCCATTTTGTTACTTTTTGACACAAAACAAATCCTTCGATCAGGCCCAGGATTATCTCTTTCTAAAACAAATTTTTTTTTGTCCGATTGATTTTAGATGAATGGACTTATGGTTGTCACCGCAAGTAGTTTTTTTGGAACTGGTTCAACACAAACAATTATAATTTTAAAAATAATATTTTTTTTTTTAAAATTTTTCTTGACTCCAAGTCAACACATTCTATAATAATGCTATATTACTACTTTTGTAAAATAACACGATTTAATAGCAAAAACATTACTGAAAATTCTCATTTTTTTGTGCCTCTGACTCCCCCTAACCCCTTAATTGACGAGTTGGTCATCAGTTGATGGTCATGGACGACCTGGACACTACTGACTAATACCGATGTAACCTTTTGCACAGATGTCACTGAAAGTCATCCCAAATTAACAAAAAATATTCGACGAATTAGTCATAGCGCAAAATTTTACAAAACAGTCTTTTTTTCTTCACAGTAGCACGTTTTTTAGTTAAAAATCTTTGCGCAGCTCTAATTTTATATTATTTTATTTTCCCTTTAAATATCATGAAAATATGTAATGTTGCCTTCTTCCTTATTTGTTTGGGTCAAATCGTTATTTTAAACTCAAGACATGTCGAAAATCAATTTAAAATTTACACCAGCTGTTGAGCACTTGAAATTACCGAAGGTGTCTAATATTACTTTATTAATTAACTCAACCATTTTAAAAGCCACGCTGTCGAGGAGCGTAACGCCCCTGCCTGTGCAATTCTTCTTTATGTCTTCTTATGTTACCGTAATAATGCAAATATAAGTATATTTCCTTGCGTAACGCGGTGTGACGTAACATTCACCGGAATGCTGTCATAATTTGCAATTAAGCATTAACTATCAGCGCAACAACAGCAAACGACAGAAGCACAAAAACAGCGCGAGGGCAATTCGATATGCAGCGGAGACGAGTACAGTTTTGTGTTCAACAATTAATTTTCAAAAATTGTGTAGCAACTGAGGAAATGAGTGGCGCACAAAAAGCAAATGAAGGAAATACTTTTCGTAGCTTTTTCTTGCGACACACTCCACAAAGTCTATGTAGGTATTTATGGTATGCGCGAAGCCACTGAGTCTCGGCGGTGAACGAACTGAACGCAACGCTGCAAAATAAGTGGAGATTTGAAATTTTAAGCTGACTGTGCATAAATTTGCCATCCGCCAGCGAAATCTAGGGCCAAGTGGAGCACTACCACATAATAGTGACGATGCAAAAACTAACAATGTCAAATTGTTCGCTGATTTATTGCGCTTTTTTTCAACATGTCCACGACTCGGCTGCAAACACCAAAGTAGAAAGAATGCAAAAAGACATTAAAATCATGCGAAGGCTTAACTGCGACGTCGGTAGTTGCGCCAGGGAAAAAAGAACAACGAAATATGTTCCCGCCCCGAAGAGTTTTAGTCAAACAACGGCACTTTTTTTCCGAATCGAAAAAACTATAGTCGCTGATTGCGCTGCCATTTCCGTCAACCGAGCAACAAGAAATCTCAGGGTTTTAGACCCCCAACTTCTTGCCTTTACTGTTCTTCTTTCGCTGTCGCGCCAAAAATTTTTTCGCTTTTTATTATCCACTGATAGACGCAGTTTCAGTTGGTTGCTTCCTAATTGAAAACGGGCCCAAATAGTCCTGCATACGATCCGCTGGCTAGTAAAGCTAAATGCAACGATTTGCAATAAGGCGCCGCTTTTTTGTGGTCGAAAGGGAATACGAGCAAAACGCTGCAAAGTTGCATATTTCACAGAAAGCACGTCTTACGTGCAAAAAAAAAACGCGCGACTCGGGGAAAATGTGGTTAACTAGTGAATTACTGACAAATCAGGCAGTTCGTGGCGCATTTGAGGGACCCCGCATGCTACAAGAAAACAATTGACGACAATTGCTGAATGTGCAATGCAAAAAAATTGTTGTTTTTCTGTTTTTTGGCGCACGTTGTTCGTAAACTTTAGAATCGAGTGGGAGTTCTCTCAGCACCGCAGGCTAATTGAAGAAACTTATCGGTTTTTTTTGAATTTGAAAAATATTCTTCTTCCAATCTGTCAGGTAATAACTATATCCAAAGAGTTTGTTGGATGATAATTGCGAATGGAATACAAAAACTATTGAATTATGTTATTTACAATTTTTAATTCATTTTTCAACAGATAATGTGCTCAGAACTGATTAATTAAATCTTATATTTTAGAGTATTATTTGCCATTGAACACATAGTGCTTTATCCATGTTTCAAGCCATCCCGAACGTCTAATAGGTTAGGTTAGTTTTAACTGGTAGGCCAATAAGATCATTTTTGGTCCTTTCCGATATCAGATGGAGTTCAGTTGCCAGGTACAAAGGAAGTAGTCACCCTTTTGGGGATAAAAGTCTAATACAAGCGAAGATACGTTTGTTCAAGGCACTGTCTTCCACTGCTGGTCGTCCACTTTTTGGCAAGAGTGGCTCTTCATTAAAAATTAATTTTGAAATTGTCAAGGGAAAATTTATTCAAGGGCCTATATAAAAATTTTTAGCAAAACTAAATTTGCCTAAAAATTTTGTTACTGAATATATAACGAACACCCCAATGCTTCCAGTTGCAGTCATTTTATAAGAATATGCCAACTCCATTCGCATTCGCTTGCTCTAAGCATTCTTTTAGTGCCGACGAACCTTCAGGCAACTCATTCGTACTCATCGAAGAGCAGAAATGTGTGCGAAAGTGTTAGCCAAACTGTTGCATTGTTGTTCGTGGACAGCACACAGCACTTGCTTGCCTCGTTTGCTTTAGCAAATAAATCGAAGTTCTATTAATACAACAACAAGTGCTGCAAAGATAGCGGTTTTCAGTAGAAAGATAGAATTAAGTTGCGCAGAAAAAATGTGAGACTGCAACAGCTTGCAAAGTGGTGAGAGTAAGAGTTAGCGAAAGTTATTTAAATTTAAACTTTAACACTGAATAAATTTTCTCAACGCATTTCAAAAGATTTTCAAGTGTGTGCTCCAATTTGATTGTAGTTCCAGCAGATTACACAGGTGGAAAGTTGGTTCTGGCAAATTGAAATATTTTACTAAAAATATAAGTAAGTAACAACCAGTGTGAGTCAGAAGCTGCAACCGCGAGTATAAAGCTTAAACAAGCTAAGGGGCCTCCAGGTAGAAAACTAATAGAATTGCAGGGTGTGTCGTTTATGCGATGAAACTATTGTCATTAATATAATTTTATGAAGAGAATATCTCAAACGGCTTGCGGCAAAATCATAAAGTAAGAAAAATCACTAAAAGGGCGAAAATTGAACTTGTTTGGATTTCATACGATTCCTTCTGTATGACATACGCGCTCAATATCTTATGAAGATTACTATGAGTCATCTTGAAAACAGGAGACTATTATTCGATACCGATTAAGGCACTGAGAGCTACCCTATTTTGAGTGGAGTACCTATGGAACTAAGGTATGATGGGGTGCTAAAGAGACCCCAAAATAAAAGCCGTTAAATTAATTGCATACGCAGACAGTCTTATTGTGGTAGCAGCGGCTATAGTGTAAAAACGGCCTGCGTCAATGGTTCTCCTCAATGAGTTTAGAACTGACTGAGAGTCTTGCTCATTCATATGTAAGTTCTAGAAAAGTGAAGGAAAGTATATCCCTCAACATAGGGGAATGTGAGATTTATTCACAGCCACAACTACAGTATCTGGGAGAAATAATAATAGTCTCAAGGCTCAAATCTAAAGATCACACGCTGCAGGTAAAGCAAATAAAATCCTAAACGCCTTATCAAGGATGATGGCAAATAAAGGCTTGTGTGCGTTCCAGTTGGTGATTGGTTTTATAATATGCGTCTCCAATATGGATCCAGGCGCTAAGCATAAATGCGCAATAGTCAGTATGATACCCATTGACATCCAGGGCAACTAATACGAGAATTCTCTCAATACAAGCTATCAGAGCCAAAGGAGTAAAGAGAGTCAAAAGCTTAATATGGTAACAGCGGTGACAAACCTCACTCATAGAACGGTAGACCCACAGACTGATATCGGACATCCATTCGTAGATCGAGAGACGACTTGAGGATATGGATTTCCACCTAACCCAAATACTAAGTGTACATGGGTGCTTTAGCTGCAACCTGTTCAGATTCCAACACGATATTAGCCCAAATTGTCCGACATGTTTAAAGTGCTTTGAATTTTCTAAGCATGTATTCTTTTATTTCCCTCACTCAAGGCAAAAACTTAAAACTACGCTTGGTGTTAGTTTTACGGTGAAAAATTTAACAACACTCATGTCCACTAAGAACTGAAAAGCTGTCAGCAAAGCGGCAGCCTCAATCATGGCAAAACTGAGACATATAACTAGATCAGATTAGGTGTCCGTCAGTCAATGCCATAGAGAATACTTAAATGTGTTATCAGTCCCACGAAGTAATATCTAATAGGGGATTCGTGGGGGAGTCTAGAGTTGGGAGTAAGTTAGGTTTGGCGGATTGAAGTTCTTCCCTCCAACCTTACCTCTACTTTGCAAAAAAATATATACTGTGTTATATCACAAACGATTATATTAAGCTTGGCTGGCAGTTTATAGCACCCAGAAGAAAAATTCGGAGACCTTATAAAATGTATATAGAAATGATCACATCCGTCTATCTATTCATCTGCCTTTTCCATTTATGAAGACTAGTCTCAGTTTTTGAGAAATCGATAATTTTTTCGTCGTTCTTTCCTCACAAAGGAACTGCTCATTTTTCGAAACTAAAGCATACATATATGTATGTAGCTGCCATGCAAACTGAATGATCGAACACACGGTGTAGTATAGAAGGCTATTTTATTTGTTTAAAAGGGATTATAGCTTCGATTTGGTTTCTGGGTTTTCAAAAAGCATTCGTCTTTCACTTTCTTCCTTTTGCTCTTTTAGTAAAAAAATTATGAATATATGAAAGCAAAAATAAAATAATCTAACTAAATTTACCTCAACCTCCCCACTAGAGTTATGCCCGTTGTATGTTCGTTTCAGCGCTGTCCAGGTTTTAGCTAAACATTTGGTAAATAGCAGCATTAGATTGCATAAAATTCATATCTCTTTTTTAATATATATCTCACCTCAAATACTTGTATGTAGTAGTGCCAAATATGACGTACTTTCTGTTGAAAAAAATTTTTATATATAGCCAACTCACTCGCATAATGTCACTCAACACTTGTCGATTATTTTTGAAGCGCGACTTCATCGACTACGCTACCGCTAAATAGACGTTATCAATCAACGGTTTAACGTCAATCAGCAAAAAATGCAGAAAAATTGATTTCATTCCAGGAAAGAGTGATTGCCGCACACACGTCAGGCACAATTACACGTACTGGAAATTTGAGCACAACTATGGCAGGAACTAAATATAAGTGCGTACAGATTGGTATTCGTGCTGTCGCGAATTTGTGTGACCTGATTTTTTTTACAGCGAATTTCATGCTGATCGAATTTAAAGAAAATCATCAAACAAATGTTTGCCAGGTGCCAAGTTGAAAGCACGTTGACGCATTGCAAGCATTGCCAGCTAAATTGTAAGCTGAGAAATATTACAAAATTAAAGCAACAGTGCATTACTTGCGCTTGTACTCATTGAGCTGAGTATATTTTTTCTTGATTTTTATTTTATTACAATATTTTCTATTTCCTTTATAAATTGTGTACAAAACAACAGCACAACATCAATTGTTCTCAACAACCTCAATTTGCCTCTTGATTTGCAAAAATGGAAATGGTGTATGAAGAAGTGCACTTAGATATACTTATATAATATAGTACATAGTATGTGCTTTGTAGTTGTCACTTTTCAAGCGGCACATGGACTCACTTATTGCAGTTTCTATGAACTCAACTGAAAGTCTCAAATAATCTTATTTATGCACATGGCCACATAAAAATATGATATATCATATTGCTTATCTACATACAAAACTGTATAAATATCCATGTAGGAAAATCCGTATATGAAATATTAGGGGTGTGTTGTAAGTCCTAGCGTAATTTTCGAGCAAGGAACTGTTTGAATTGTTTAGGAGAAGCGTCTATAGAAGTGGCTCAGAACCTCACTCGCATGACTTTTGAGGACTGATTCATATGCCTGACAGTCTAAAAATTTTGTTTAATTTTTGAGAGTAGTAACCTTTAAAATTTAATGCATATATTTTTAATAAAATTTCGGGGCTGTCCAAAAATTTGTACGTGGGTTCTAATAAATTTGAGGTATTGTAAGCATTGACCCTAAAAATGTGTTGATGAGTATCATCTGCTAATCAAAAGCAAATATTCGTTAGTTTTTTTGGTAAATTTCATTAAAAACATATAAACATGGAAGGCAAGCACACAACAGTGTACATTTAAGAGAGGATTTTGTAGACAAAAACATAAAGTAATCCACAATAATATTGGGGATTGCAGAATAATAAGGTTATTCAAATAAGGTGAAAGCTAAAGCGAATTTATGAAAATTTCAGTATCTGTCCGAATTGGGTGCCGCACGCTCAATCAACCGATTCAACATGAAGAAACTATGTTGAAATCACATAAATTGAGCTTTGAAAAGAATCTGTATCTGACTTAGTTATCGAAAATGATCTCAGAGACTTTTAAATACAAACCTAAAAAGAATGATCTCTTTTTTTTTTTTTTAACGACGTGAACAGATAGTCCACCATTTATTTAACCAATCAGTATATCCCACCGTCATATAATAAATATGTGCATCAAACTACTCGCTTCTGCATTGGTAATAGCCGCCATTTGACAAATTCTGCCACATCTGCATTTAATTAAGAATGTATAAAAAAAAACTTTATTTTTTTTCCCTTAACCCTTTTTGAAGCCTGCTGCTGCTGGCTGGGCTGTTGGCCTTGACTGTGGATAAAATCCTTATTTACATATTTCTTTTAACAAGTCTATATAAATATTTACTTGTAACGCTTTTTGCGCCATTTCGCCGTCTGCTCTGCGAGATAACTATTTCATGTGAGCAACCGAAATACGTACATACACATATGCACATACATGTATACTAGTTCAAAGCAAGTGTACGGTGAGGTACTTGTATTATCTCATACTCAATGCAGTCAGCTGGTTATATGGGAAAATTAACTAAGCAAATTTGCCATATACTGAAGTCAGTGTTCGGCAAGTCTTATTTTCTGTAACGCTACCCCACTCATACGAGTATATGCAGTGCCAACGCATAGTTGCAACCTTGACAACTACTTGTCTATCTATCTGACTGAAAATTTCCCATTCAAGTTGGCTAACAAATGCGCAACAAGCATCATTTTACATTCACGAGTAGGTACCACAAATGTGGGGTGCATGCCACATTTTGCTAGATTTCGAATTAATGAACATGTTAGCCTTCGCCTTAAAGGCTATGGTGCGCTCTCTCGCTTAAAGCATGCGGAAAACTGTATTGGTGGTAATTTAAACCGCATAAAAATCATGGTGGAGGCGCGATAAGATTCTTAGCATTAATGAAGAGAACTAAAAAAGAGCAGTTTAAATGTGAATAGAACAACATGTGATAGTATAAACAAACCTGCCAGAAACTACACATTTTTTTTGAATCCTTATAACTTTCAGTTTTTGGCTGAGTTAAAAATAGAGACTCAAGAAAATACAATAAATATGTATTGAAGGTAAGGGAATATGCCCAATTTTTCAATTCTTCAAGCACAAAAAACTGGCAAAGTAACTTTTAAAAAACAAGTAAAAGCTTTGTTCTTTGTAAAGAGTAACGAAATTGAAATAAACATAGAAAATTAGCGATGAAGAAAAACGAGCTTTTTTGTAAGAGAAACTGTGCTTGAAAATATAAGAGAGCATGCTATAAAGCACAGAGTTCGCTTTATTTCAATGTTCTCTTGTTTAGTAGGCTTGGTAGCTTTTCATAACCAACCAACATTTGGCGTGGCAAAGCTTTTCATTCATGTCATGCTCCTGAATAGAAATTGAGTTCCATCTATGTTGTTAGATTTCGTGCTTAACACGTTAAGGTCCTCTTAAAAGCTTTGATTGCAATGACATTTGTTATACAAAAGCTTTATTTTATGCTGTTATTTTCAAGTTCGTTATAAAATATAAATATTCTAAAAAGCCACAGATAAAAAAACGTAAAGTTTATGTTATAATTACTGCTATAAAAATTGTCTTATAAAACCTTTCTGTTATATTAAATGGAGCTTTTATGGAATTACTGATTTGTCCTATAAGTTAACTATTTTATATTTATATTATAATATTGTGCTAAAAATTATTCTCAAGTTCAACATTTTCCTATAAGTCATTATAATATGTGAAAGCTTATGCCATAATTACTGTCATAAAAATGTTGTTGTCCTGACTTTACTATAACAGAAGTGCAATAAGTTTTTATAGCAACAAATATTATTTTGAATCCAGAAAAGCCATTATACAAAATTATTGAAACGACTGCTTAGGAACCTATTATTGCAGTGAGATTCGTTTTTATGTCAGACTTTATAGCAATAATATTATGATTTCTTATTCATAATAAGTATAATGTCAAGTTTATAGTAGTATTTTCCGACTAGAACTTTAACTATTTCAAAATGCCTTTTTTTGTTTAAGGAAAAATCAATGAAAACATTTTAGAATTAAAATTACTTTTACAGTAGGAAATTTTTACCCAGAACAGGTTATATTATGTTTATCACGAAGTTCGTAACACCCAGAAAGAAACGTTGAAGGCTGACAAATATATATTTATATAAATGAAAAGCATGACGAGCTGCGTCGGCTAAGTCACCTCCCTCACCGTTACCGTTTGAAATCAAGCTCATGCAAGCAATATCTGCTTTTTGCGTTCGAGTGGTTTCGGTTCAACCGAAGTAGCAATATTTCTTGTTTTTAAACAACTCTAACATAGAAAAACTTATTCAATGCTGAAATCTAGTATATAAAAATAAATCGCAAAATGTGTTGCTAAGCGCATAACTCAACAACGCCGGGACCAATTTGGCCAATTCTTTTTTTAAATGTTTACTGAAGTTCAGAGATGGTTTTTACGGCCAGAAAAATTCGAAAAATTGCTGGAAACCCTCAAAAAACAGTCCTTTTCTTTTTTCTATATAAACGTTATATAAAATGAATGTTTGTTTGTTAGTAATGCCAAGAGAACGGCTGCACCAATCTTAAGAAAATTTTCAGAGGTTGTTCGTTATGAATCGTGGAAGATTTAGAAATAAAATTACTTTATACTTTTTATGAGGAAATGTCGGAAAGTTGGATAATTCAAAAAAGTAATTTTTTCCCCATATACATATGTACATACATACATATTTTTTTTTTTCAATTTTTGTTTGTTTTATTTTTCATTGTTTTGATTTGTAAATTATTTGAATCGTTCTTGCTTGTTTTTTTAATTCCGGCTATTCAAAGAAAAATTATTGAAAATTATTCAGTGAAAATATCGGTCGGCGTTTTTTTGCCATCAACGTATGGCAGCCAAAAGGCAAGGCAAAAAGTAGGAAACAAGCAAAAAAGAAGTTTACCGCTCGTACACATTCTTCTTTGGATGAAGATGGGTTACACCAAATCAAATTGAAAAAATCACTTCTGCGGAAATACCTGATCTAGATCAACTTTAAAATTCGCGTCAATTATGGGATACGAAAAAAATTACATTGCCGAAGAAATTTTACATCGTATTCGATAAGAATTGGAAATGTTAAAATTCTGGTTGATACTTCTAGTAGTTTGATATCAATTTCACCCGCCGTTTGTCAATTCACTTCAACGAAAAATGAACTCATCACGAATGTTTATCCGAACATTGGCCAAATTATCGTAACTGTGATTGCTTGAGAGCACGTGGAATTTTAATTTCCAAAATACCGATGTTATGACTTAAATAGGAAGATTCAAAGTCAAATTTTGAGAGACTTGTACTCATACAAATCGATCGATCATCTTAACTATGAAGAAGCCGTGAGTTATACAGTGCAATTTCTAAATTCTTTGGAGAGGCTTGGTGTGCCGCAGCATCCTTTGCGTCTCAAAGTTGGATCTGTCATTATAAAGTTTCACAATCTTCTATCGAATACATGGGGCAGTCATTTCAGTTCAAAAGTATTCCATTTCGAGGGAAATTTGTATCTGCGGTGACAATCAACAGGAAACTATTACAGTCGCTAGAAGAGTGTGGCATAGATCTTGAATTGCTATGTTTTTCAAACGGCCATATATACGTGACGTGTTCACGATTTGGGAAAACCCCATCTTCTCTATAGATTTGCGCACCAGAACAGAAACCAAAAATTTTGTGTATCAAGCTGCGCTACTTTAAAAAAAAAATGTAAAAAATTCAAAAATAAATTATTTTCAACACAATATAAATTAAACTTTTTTTTCATTTCAAAACATATAATTTCACGCTGGACAACGGCTGCGGGGTCAGCTAGTATCTTAATAATAATTAAGATATTTGACAATACATGTCAGATTTTTGTAGGAAGCTGTTTCGATTTTAACTGTTCATTTGAAAGAGTGACACTCTCTGCCAACTTGTTTATGATTTTTTGAAATAAACCAAAGATAAACTATTGTTACCACTACATGGTTAGCTTCGTAATATGAGACTTTTACTTTTCAAAGTCGACAATGCATAAACAAAAAACTAAAATTTACTATTTAGGTTTTCTAATAAGCACCTGAAATCGACATATTTCACATTTAAGGGGATTCCTTTACAAAAAATTGACGGCTTTTTATCAGTCATATAAAACAACTTGTCGAACCGCAAGCACTTGACGATCATATTTAAGCAACACACTAAGCTAAAAAAGAGCAAGTTATGGAGTTTTTTGTCCCCTCATTAGTCAACCTACATATATTTATCTCCCAAACAAATGATGTAAACGGTGTGGACGTGTTTCGAAACCATTATAAATAGCTTCGGAAGCTTCCTGAGAAATATTGTCTCTGAGCTAGCTGATTACATATTTTTTCCACTCATCTAGTATATATGTGAATATAAATATATATGCATATGTATTATATACACACATATGCATACCACGCTGCTGTACTGCAGCAAATGTGAGAATTTGTCTGCTTTTCTAAATGCCAAAACAGATTTATTTATGTAAAATTTATGCAAGAATTTTGTATTTTACGACCACGCGCACACACGGCGCATATAGTTAATAAGGTGCAGGCATGTATACTAAATACATGTCTACAAGTGTGTTTGTGAATATGTATATAAATATTTGTGCAACACTTTAGAGTGCACTCAAAGTAAACGGTTGAAATGTTTAGCACAACACATTGTGGGGGAATGTCCTTCCTACAAATATATGCACTTTAGGATGTGCGATATTTTCCAAATTGATTTTTTTTTTTTTTTCAAATCCGACCAAAAATTTCAGTTTTTACGCTAAAAAGGATATAACAGAACAAGCTGTTTAATTTTGTTTAAGCCGTACGTAAATTATTTAAATTTTCTAATACGTTTTTCTTAATTTTTAGATTTTTTTACTATAAAATTTTTAACATCAAACATATGCGAAACTTTCAAAAACTTAAATTCTGGTACAAAATTTTGCGCTTTCCCAAAAATGATAATTTTCATAAAAACATTCCCTTAAAAATTATACGCAGTAATACTTGTAGATATATCAAATCTACTGAGCATTCCTGCAAGTGCTTTACAAATTCTGTGTTGCTCATACGACATGGGGACCCATACGAAAACAGTATATTTGATGCGTAAATTTAACTGTGTATAACTTTTTAAAAGGGGTGGCATCATGGCAAAAGTTGTCACAAAACCGTTTCTGTAGAGCGGATAATTTTGTACTAGAATATAAGTTTTGCAAGCTTGTAGACTTAGTTGCTTAATGCAAAATTTTAAAAATTCCATGTTATATAGAAGAACAAACAATTTTAATTTAAGCATGATTTAAATTTAAAATAAATAACTTGTTTTCATTGGGTCCATATTTTAAGTGCAAAACCTATAAATCTTAAGTAGCCTTTGCCAAAACAAAAAAAAAATCTAACGTGTGAAATGGTGGACATCCTAATGTAAATATACTTATTGGTGTAATACGTCATATAAGCCAAACACCAAATAGGAAAAATTTTACCAAATTATTAGATTGGTTGTGACTCTGAAAAATTGTTAAAAAATTCTTAAGTTTTTAATTTTTTACGAAGCCTCGTGCTGCTGCTGGCTTAAAATATTCTAAAAGAGTATCTTATTACTAAGGTTGCAAAAATTTTCCTGCTTTTTAAATTTCAAAACGGTGCCGTTTTTTAGCAAGAATTTCTCAGCATGCCCTTATGTGTAAATATGTTTGAAACTTATGTAAATTATCATCTAAACTTGCATGTTTTTACACATTTATCAAGTGTGTGTGGAGGAATGAGAGCAACCCCCCTGTTTTGAAGTGCAAATTTTAAACCCCATACGTGTGGTCAACAAGTAAACTAACATGGTTTTCGGAGGCTGGCCTAAACTGTTGTGGGCGGATTTAAAAGCCAATTTTGATAATGGAAGCAACTGTGTCGATAAATTGCTTTCGATTCCAGCAAATAAGTGCATTTTGAAGTGGTTTTGTGGAATGGTGAGAAGGTAGAACGCAAAACTTTAAGCTATTAAGAAATATGTTGGACAAAAATATTGAATTTATTGACATTTTCATAAAGAGATTATTTTGTTAGTCGAATATTGTAGTCAGTATCAAATACTTTGGATCCCTTAGCTTCGGCAAGTGATACCTTAAATGACTTTTGCTCTAAACAAAATTTTTTAAATCGAGCGACGATAATGTCAACATAAATTTAAAATGATCCATATCATAAAACCTGGACAGGGTATATTAAATTTGCTACAAATTTGTAACATTGAAAATTCATGCTTATACTAATGAAATATCAGCATGACGAGCTGAATCGGTATACGTGGACTAGTTCCTCAATTTTTGAGTTGTTGATCTGAAAATTTTTTTCACGTCCTTTTTTTTCAAAGGAGCTGCTTGGACAACTTAGCATATAGCTGTTGTATAAGCCGAACGATAAAAATCATAAACTTGTTTAGAAAACTTTTTAATTGGGCGAGATATCTTCACGAAATTTGGAACTATCTTCCAAGAAATGAATCAAATCGAACCACCATAGCACATTGGATGACAGTGGATCGTTCCACTGCCCGATCATGAAGAAGTTCGGATAGCAATTACCCGTCTCAAGGATAGCAAAACGGCGGGCCCGATGGATTGCCGGCCGAGCTATTCTAATGCGGCGGCGAAGAAATGATAAGTAGCGTGCATCAGTTTCTTTGTAGAACATGGTGAGACGAAGAAATGCCAACAATTGAAAATTTTAAATGTGCTCTGCCCAATCCACAAAAAAGGGGGACCCCACAATCTGCGCAAACTACCGTGGGATAAGCCTCCTCAACATCGCATATCTTTTTTCGAGCGTACTGTGTGAAAGATTAAAGCCCACTGTCAACAAACTGCTTGGACCTTTTAGTGTGGCTTTAGGCCTGGAAAATCAAAATTGAGCAACTTCTTCGTTTCGCTAAAATTCTTGGTATAGCTGTTAAAGTACATATATACTTTACTATTAGATAAATATTTAGTCTTTTAGTTTGTTTAAGATAGCATGAATTCTACGAGTCTCCGCCTCGATATCAGCATCTGCTAGAAAGGGATTTTATTACTCTTTTCTTGCGCTCAGAAAAAAATCTTTCCCTTTTGATGCCCATTTGGGACACTTTTAAATGCAAACATATTTTCACTTATTCATTTATTTTTTGCTACTATATGGTAAGTATCAATAAGTCCTTCGTGACCAGAACTCAATATTTTAGAAACAACTTCCAAGTCACCTGTAATTTTACGACATCATTTTGAGTATTATCGGTACTACCCCATTTCTAGTGTTAGCACTGATTTTTTCGAAGTGCAGGTAGTTAACCCCTCTCTCTCATTCTTGTGCCTAGTTAGCGCATAATTCACTGTGCCATTCAATGTCATTGACATTCACTTTCACCCCGTGATTTGCGCAAAAAAAAAGGTAGGTGAATCGAGACGGTTGAGTGGTTTTTATTATGTAACTCAAGCGCTAACTTGTAGGCAATTCAATGCTTTATGCGTGCATAGTAAAGTGCACAGATCTGTTGCCCATACGCTGGTCAGCAAACACTTTATGCGCCACCTAAAGAGCTATTTTATCTTTACTAGATAATTTATTTTAATTTGCCGCACTTCTTTTTCGGTTTGATTACTTTGATCAAAACCAAGAAATGCATTTTCATTTGGTTCGTTTATTTTTATGAGAAATATCAAGCGTTACACACCCCCACGGCCACATATTTGCACTCCGCAGCTATAAAGATAAGATGCCAAATCGAAAGTACCTACTCGTATACACACTTAAACCCCGACAATAGTGTGCGTGTGTGTACTTAGTGGCACTTATATACGCACTTACAACTACTTACAATCACCGCAAACCAAATATGAAAGCCACCAGCAATAACAGCTTGTAAGTATGTACAAGCCTTGTGTATATGTTAGTAAATAACTTGAGTGTGGATAGTGCAGACAGCAGCACTTGTTCTTTACGGCTTGGTCGCGTCGGTGGAGCGTGTTAAAGATTAATGGTGCGTCTAAGTGCTGCACGTAAAAGTGGTTAAATGTTGAATGTCGCAACGATCAGTGAAAAGTCGCCATAGTAGCGATGCAAGAAGCAGTTTGCCTTACATACACAAATGAACCGCAAAAATTTTACTACTTGTGGTGTATTGGGGGGGAAAATACGATACAAGTACATATGTATGGAGTGCTTCATTATGTATTTTGTAATAAGAATCAGTGCAATGCACACGTGGCTCTACAACTTATATATACACGCAAGTAAACAAAATTATGTATTAATTTGAGTACTAAAGGTTGTGATTTCCATCTCTTGGTGCCCACCTTCGCGCCTTAAAAGACTGTGAAAGAGCTCGACGTGCAAGTGCAACATAAATACTTTTAGGGGGCCATCAAAGTTATTTTTCTTGTTATGTGTTTAATGCAAAACGAAAACAGACACTGAGAGATTTTTATGTATGAAAATGAAAACATGTAGTTAAAAAAATATAAAATGTCAAATATGAAAAAAATTTTGAAACAATTCGCTCTTTAATTTAATCGTTATAGCGTTAGCACGTGAAATCAAAATATTTGTCATGGAAATATTTTTTACTTATATTACTACATATATATAAATACTCAAATGTACACACATTTAAGTCCTTCAGCCGGTTGAAATGAAGGACCAATTCATTGCGTTGACAATTTTTGCGAAATTTTATTTATTGACAAAGGCTGTAGTTTACAAAAATAATGCCGAGCGAAATTGCGGAAATAATAGATGCAATTATATGGAAAAAAATGAGCAGTAAACCGAAAATCTGACTATCATTTCACACCTACCGAAAAGCTGGTATATGAGATGAGCAGAAAATAGTGTGGTTCCCCGGTAACTACCCCCGGTCACTATTCTGGAAAGTAATTTTAAAATTAAACTTTTTTACATTACTAATTTCTTTTATTTGCATAGTCTTCCAGATAAAGTAACGAAACGAACACATTACAACAGCAGTTAAAAAAAGACCGCCAGCATTCTACCGCCAGACTGCCAGTTTTCTATGAAACTACACTATTCTTTAAAGGGTTACAAGTGTTTTTCGAGAACTATTCAACCGAACTTCATGAAATTTTTCACAGTTATTTGAGACACAATTCCAAAAGAAATAAATAAAATTTCTCCTGAAAATTCAAAATTTTTTGTTTTTTTTTTACTTCGTCCAAGTTCTATCTTAAGGTTTACACTAAACACATACTTTTTCACTTTAGATGATCCTGTAAGCAATCAACGGGCGAGTCGTCACCGTAAATAGCGTTTTCAATGGCCAAGTTTTAAATATTATTTTCCAAAACTTTCATTTAAATTTTTTGTTAATAATACATGTTTGTAACATTAAAAAAAAAATAATAAAATTTTTAATTTTTGAGATGGGGGAAAAAAATTATTAAATAATGGCTTTAGGTCTATGCAAAAGGTGTGGCATGGTAGCAATATATATTTATGTGAAGAATTCTCTGTCATTAATTTTTTTTTTTTTTTTCAATCTGTCGCAATATATTATATAACTCCTTTACCCCAAAATTTTAGTTCCTTAAATGAATTGGCACTTCGTCCAGAGTTTTTTAAATTTTTTTCGAAATTCTTTAGCCTTCCTCTTTTAGCTCTTCCACCAAACCACCTTTTTCTCGGCTGATAGTTTTTGGCTATCAACTTTATGTGAGATTTTTCACCCATTCGTGACCATCACACGTCCATTATTGAAATTGACTAAAAGTGCCTGCAAATAATTGCAGCCTGAAAAGCTGAGTGCCTCTACAATTGATTTGCATTTATTTGCGTCACTTCAACAGCAGCTGCAACACACCAAAACAATCTGACAATAAAGCTTTTGTAAAGTGACATGCCACAAACGTACGCATACTTGAACAGATAAATATTTATATCAATTTCCATGGAAAGAAAGGGGCTTTCACTATTACAACAATTTCAAATATTTTATTTTAAGTGAAGGGACTTACAGTCATCCCCAAACCCTTGACTGCCAGATATAAGCAATTACTACTCAACGCTCTTTTATTCCCTTCCAGCTAGTTCTCGTAAAAGATTTTCGATAATAAAAATGAATTACTAAGTTGTGTAGTTATTATTATTGTGCTATAAAACATTTAATAGCGCAGTGTGTAGAAGTCAACGCAAGTGAGGAAAGTTCTCTGAGCGCCATTCACTTGGGAAGTGCCAGAAATAACTCTTTTACGTATAGAAGTTCACACCTGCCGGTCTTAGACGAAGAATCCCCTGGGTAGTCAAATTATATACATACGTTTGAAGGCGAGCTAATGTGAGAAGGCGATTCATCCCTCCCCAGAGTTGTACGGTGGGTTTGGGGTGGGCCACGTAAAACACAATTCCAATGGAAAGTACACAACAGCCTCGAATGAGAGACTGCCTTTTTGATGACAGCCACTACGTATTAAGGATTACGTTTTAAGGGCATGCACCTGGAATGACCGATGCCTCAATTGGAAAGGAGCCGCTGCCTCGCTTGTTGATGTCCTCGTAAGAGTAAAAGGGTGACATCATCGCCATCCAAAAAGTGCGATGGACGGGGCGAGGACTGAGATGAGTAGGTCCTGGTGGCTTTTTCTAAAGCAACCATATAAAGGAGAGCAAATTCTTTGTGGAATTTGTGGTGGGAGAAAGACTCTTTCGCCGACTCCTGGCGATTACCGCGATTGATAGATGAACGTCTAGCCCCAATCTGCATCAAAGCAAAGTTCAACAAGATAGCGCTGATTTGCGCCCACGCCCGACAGAAGAGAATGACGATGAGATTAAGCATTTCTTGTGGTATGTGAACGAGGACAAGATGAAATATCTTCTGTCATCAAACAAACATGTTGCATTCGCCACCTCTTAACTTCGAAATCATAAATAATTTCGTATATCTTGGAACCCGCATTAACACTAAAAAAATCGTGTGCTTCGAAATCGAACGCAAAATAACTCTTGCCAACAGTTGCTTTTTCGGACTAAATAGGCAATTGAGAAGTAATGTATTCTATCGAAGAACCTTATTCTGCAGAGACCATGAGACATGACTACATCTGATGAGTCGGTTTTACGAACTATCGAGAGAAAGGTTCTGAAGAAGATTTATGGTTCTTTGCGCATTGGTAACGGGAAATATCGCAATCGATGGAACGATGAGCTGTATGACATTGAAATAGCTGAGCGTATTAAGAGACAGCACCTACACTGGTTGTGTCATGTTTCCCGAATTGATGCCAGGTTTGAGAGTATTTGACGCAGTACCCGCCGGGGGAAGCAGAGGAAGACATCTACTCCGTTGGAAAGACAAGATGGATAAAGCTATACTTTGTTTACTAAGTGGAGCCAAACAGCAAAAAGGAAGAACGACTGACGTGCTGTTATAAACTCCGCTAAGCCAAGCAAACTGAGCGACCGGCATCCAGTACTTGTATGGAAAACTTCTTTATTTGACAACATGTCTCTAAAAAATTTGCCATAGAGTATTGTTCAAAGCCACGGAGTAGCCTCAACGAAACCGTACAGGCCGAATCGCTATAGTAAGTATATAGCTATCATTCAAACTAAATGATCGGAAATCTGTGTATTTGTAAAAAGTATTATAGCTTCAGGACAACTGATGTTAAAATTTTTTTCTTTTTTACGAGGTGTGTTCAAAAAGTATCGCGAATCGTAACTGACAGTTTTCTTCGATTGTAGGGGCGGGGTGCACCTTGAGTTCTTGCCACAGGGACGAACGGTCAACAAGGAATATTACCTGAAAGTTATGCGCAATTTGCGCGAAGCAATCCGCCAAAAACGCTCATATTTGTGGAAGAACAAAAGTTGGCTTTTGCACCACGATAACGTCCCTGCTCACACACATCGTTGCTTGTGCCCGACTTTTCGGCCAAAAACAACACAGTAATGATGCCGCAGCCACCGTATTCCCCAGATCTGGCTCCCTGTGACTTTTTCTTGTTACCTAAACTGAAGAGGCCTAAGAAAGGACGACGTTACGCTTCTCTTGACGAGATAAAGACAGCATCGAAGGAGGAGCTGAAGAAGATAAAAAAAATGATTTTTGAAGTGCTTCGAAGATTGGAAAAACCGTTGGCACAAGTGCATAATATCTCATGGGGATTACTTTGAAGGGGACAAAATAGATATTCATGAATAAATAAATAATTTTTGAAAAAACACAAAATTCGCAATACTTTTTGAACACACCTCGTAGAGTTATTAGATTTCCATCGTAAAATTTAACCTTGTGTAGAAATTATTTTCCGGCATATAGGAAATAAGTAATGCCATAATGGTCACATTTTTAAATATTGTTGTTTCTATTAAATATTTCTTGACCACATTCTTTTTCGAAAAAAATGTGCATACGATAATTTAAGTTTCTTGCACACTATTACATTTTACGAAACATTCAGTTTTATGGGCGTACTTAGTTGTGTTAAAACTTAAGGGCGATAAATGGTTTACACTATATTGACAAAAGTGTGCTCAATTATATACAAAGAGTCCGAATTAAATCATTCAATTTATATTTTAGAAATAAATTCGTAAAAAAAAAATGTAATTTTTTTGCCATGAAAACCTTACATACTCTCTCCCCCTCTTAATATTTCTGCTAAAGTTAGCTATTGCGCGCACAGGCGGTCGGACAAACAGATATCACGAAGTCCAATTATCCGTGTTGAATTATTTGGAACACATAAATATAATATAAAACTAAAAATTTCTAAATTGTTTCGAACAAAATGATTGTTATCTTTTGCAACTTATTGTAACAATGAAACACATATTTTTAGGAAAATGGCAACTTATCGAGTGGGAGCGTACATAAATTAATAAAATGTAATAGTAAATGCCGAGAAGATTGTTCATCCCAATGCAGCATTTCTAAATAAAGAGTATTGCAAAAACAAAAATAAAATACAATTCTGAGTTCAACATTGAAACCGCTTCAAAATTCTTAATTAAACAATTTTTGCAAGCTCTGCGTGTCTGCCTCATGTTGTTATTCGTGAAAAACTAACTACCGCAAACATATTTGTTCAAGGATTTGTGAGCCGTTTCGATTGCTGTGAGCATATTTGTTGAGCTGACACCTGTTCGTAGTATTATTAAAAATTCCTATGCCGAATACAATTTATTTTTTGTAGCTGCATTTTTACTCACAATCAAACCGTGCTCACTTCAAATACAGGTGTAGAGCCAGTGCTAATGAACATTTGGTACATTCTACTTCTACATACTTGTATTGCAAAATTCATTTCTTCATATTGTCAATTAAGATTTCTAAAATCATTTTTGCTTGTGAGTGTGCATTTATTTAGCATTTTGATTTTTCAATCTAAATTAAACATGATGAAATTTTCCCGGTAAAACTGCTTTTATATATTTAGTCTGTCAATGAAATTTAATTTGAGTGTGGTGCAAACAGTTTGTTTTTGATATTGACATTGGGAAATAGGTGCACTGCAAAAATAAAAATAGTCATAAACAGAATTATTTATTAATACTGGAAAAATCAAAAATTTTTTTCATTAAGAGCCTTTATATGAAAAGCTCTCAGCTTTTGAAACGATTTATTTTTCTGCCTTCTAGAGATAAGTAATTTTCTATGGAAAGAATTTTGTATCCACGAATGCTCACGTGGTCTATACTTTCGTTTACAGTTATTACAATTTTAGTTAAAGTATAGCCACTCCACACATTATTTTTCGTATTGTCTCGGAAGATAGATTTATATATTAAAGCATTAAATATTCTTGTGAGTACCCGCCATGAGTTTCATAGCATCACTTTATCAGCAATTGCTTCAGTATATGAGCATTGTTCGTCCCATTTGACGATGCCTTATTTCCATTGTATATGCTAGCAAAAGATTAGTCTAACAAGTTCCCTAAAACCACATAAATATATTGCAGTCAGAAACATGTGAAAAAGTTTGGTGAAATGCTTGCCCAAAATTTCAAGGCTGTATGCATTTTACGGCTTTCTCTAATAAAAAGCCTCAGTTCTACCATACATGCTCTTGCGGTGGGAACAATAAAGAGAGATTATGAGTAAAAATTTTGAATGTTTCGTTAAATTTACGAAATGGTTGTAGTTTTCACTTTAAATGGCCCAAAATCATGGCCGGTCCCACATAGCGTGCACAAGCAAAGTTGACGTTGTACGCTATGAAATATTACGGAAGGGATTACGTACTTTAAAAGTGAAGCGGAAGTGTACAAAATAGAAAGGGGAAATGCAGTGTTGAATTCAAGTATTTGAATTTCCTTTCATACCTCCAATCGTTCTTCATGTTAATGGAACTCTTACTTTTCCAATACTTGCCTTCACTCAATGTAATAATTCTGTGCAGAAGCATTGTTATTTAAATTATCTCTGCTATTTAGTAAATATGTGCGTATTTGCTTTGATTATAGAATTTTATGTAACACACTTCTAAATTGGCCAAATGTTTAAGAGATTTTTAAATTAAAACTGTAAGAAAATCGAATGAGGCGACGTGAGCAAATTTTCCGTTTCAACGCGACAAACTAACGACCATCGTTCGTTTCACTAATTAACTTATAATTAACTGGACAATGACAGCTTGTTTGGATAGGGAACAAACGAAGGCCAACAAATATTCTTGGAATTTTGGGTAGCCACTGATTACTCACTCAGCTCATAGCGCCTTTCGCTGTAAATTCAATTAGAGATTGGCGTATTTTTTAATTAAAGCAGAAAACTAAAGAAGATCAAATATATAATGATTAGCAAATACAGGAAATTCTGACTTGATTTATTTAAAATATTGAAAATTCCTTTCGCCGAAATAAATATTTACGTCCTTCCAAGGGAACACGTAAATTTAAAGTAAAATATTTTGTTTTTGGGAAATATGCTTTAATTTCGTTATTTCTTTCGAATTTAACCGATTTTAAAAATGACATTGTGCAACACCACCAAAACATCTCTTCGAACATCTCTTGTTGATACTACGTTTAAGCCAGTGGAAGAATCAAAAGCTCAAGGTCTTTATAGTGCTATTCAAAGGCCCAAAATAACAGCTTTTAAGACATTGTCACATTGTCACGTCTTAACAAATTCATTTATACCGAATCAAAGGAAAGGTATTTTTTCAATAGCCTTTGTTTTTACGGATCACGCGTAAAGTTGTATCAAGCAGTGAGGTTATTTTTGGAATTTAGGGTAAATACTTAGGCCTGAAAACGTCTAGCAATATCGTCAAATATATGTAGCTGACAAAATTCAGCGCTATTTTGCTGAATAGTGTTTTTTCAAAAATTTAGATTAATTAAGATAATATAACTCAGTTTCCCGATGAAGGAGATGGTTTGCCCAATTAAGGTTAAGAACATGAATATACCATATGTGATATCTTAGCTTGCTTTATAGACTAGGTCCACTTTATATTTTTATGAGTAATTGAGAATATAGCGACAACCATGTGCCTAGTAACGGACTGATTATGGATCTTAAACCATAGAGCTGGCGTTTTTAAATTGTCGGAAAAAACTTGGGCCATTAAATTGTGGTACCCATTGTATGCACATAATTTACATATGTATGTATTTGAATATGATATGTGTTGTGCATAAGTACGCACTCTACGGTTTTTGTAGCTTCTGTTAAAAAATCGAAGAGGAGCCTCGATAAGCTTCCGTTCGAAATTTTTGCCACAAAAGCGGAAAAATACGCACACGAACTCGTCGATATTGTGCCTTGTTTTTGTTATTTGTATTGAACAATATTTTCGCACAGTCCACTCAACATTTCACCGCTAGCATAGAATTTCACCACACCCGATATTACTTTGCCAACGAGTTGATATGCTAGCAGCAATACCAAAGAGGAAACCAACAAATGCAACAAAGCGCGCAGGAAATGAGGAGAATTTGTGTAACCAACTCCCGATACAACAAGTCAACATGTGTAGCAATAATTGAATGGACGCTTTTTCTGCTTTAAGTGGAAGTGGCATGAAGGGGAACTGGCGCAGGAAAAGCCCACTCATAGCGAATAGTTAGTGGGGTGAGGTCTGCTCACAGGTGCAACGAGATAGAATTGCAAGGAGAAGGGGTGGTCACTCTTATTGTTGCATGTAACCGTTGGAGTATGTTGTATTTACAAACATTATATATTGCGTAACCTACTCTAGTTGGCTATTACAAGTGATTCCAACAGCAACAATAAAAAAAAGCATAATATTAAGAATAAAAAGTGAACTTTTCTCATTTCCGCTATTGAAAAGGGGGAGAAAATAAAAGTTTGTAGCAGCAACAAGGTCAGCTGTGGAATGTTGCAACAATTTGAGTGCAAAGAGTATGGGAATGAGGCAGCTAAAGTTAGCATATGCGAAGTAATGTATATTTACAACACTAAGCTGTTTGGAAGTGAAAGGATATTGAACTCAATATTGGCATGAGGCTATAAATGCCTAAAGAGGAGATTGCGTGAAATTAGGATAATGTACAAAATTATCAAGCCACTAATGCACAATTTTCAAATATATAAAATACATGCTAAATTGCTCAGCAACATTTTTTTATATTGAGGAAATATTTTTAGGAAACAAAAGCTATTTATTTGGCGACTAATATCACGCGATAATAATAATAAATAATTTTTTCTTGAGAAATCCGCTATTACAATTTGCAGCACAAAAATATCCAGCGTGACAATATGCTAATATATATGAACATTTGGTGGTTTTTGTTTCGGTTTTGTTTTCACTTGTTTCTCCATCGCGCACGTATTTTTAATTGCCACTTTTTTCGTTGAGTATGGTTACAAGCATCATTCATTCGCTCGCGAGTTCTTGTTCCTTGAAAAGACGCTTGCTTTTCAAGCGAAAATTGCCAACATGGCTGGTCTGCTCTGCCTTGCAAGTTATTAGACTGACCGAATGTCGTCGTTGTCGCGCTGACTTGACATTTGAGTGCGCAAACTGCTGTCCGTTATGGGCGACCGCTGAGTGTTGGTTGGCCGGTCTTGAGTGGCTGCCTTGACAGCGACAAGTGGCAGGAATAGCAAAATTGCAAGGATATTTATTTAGTTTAGTATTTTTCATATCAAATTATATTATATGTTCTTGTTGTTTATTTTCAACTGTTTTTCAGCACCCTCTTTGAGGAGTTTTTTCTCCTTCTTCTTTGTGTTGCTTATTTGCTTGAATGTTCTTATTTGTTTGCGAATTCTAATATTCGCCTAAAAGTACTGAGTTAATGTAGTGAGTTTTTATGGTTCTTGAGAAAGTTGAACAAGTGCCTTAATTTTAAGAAGTAATAGAAAGAACAGGAGTAATGAGTACAATGAAAAGCAACAAAGAAGGAACATCATATCCTAGTTTTAAAGAAAGTTAATTACAAAAAAGTTCGTTGTAGAGTAGTAATTGTAGAAATGGAATTACAGTAGAAAGCTTCATATATTTATCAGCCTTAACACGACAGTTCTAATAGAGGGTATGCTGAAACCTTATTTATATAGAATAACTACTTTCTCAATTCTTACGGGCAATCCAAGTAGAAGTACTTCTTTCAATAGCCTTTTTTTGATGGATAACGTGTGAGTCGCGTCAAGCTGTCATGTTAAATTTATACTTTTATACATTAATGCATAATATTCGAACGAATAGACCACGCCCAGCACACAGGGAGAAAAATATAGCAACCGTAGAACAAATACCGTGGAGATCGATTCGGGGCCGCTCTCAACTACTAGGACTGACATATGGAACAACTTAGCGCATTTTACATCGAGATTTTAAATTAAAAGCGTACAAAATACAGCTTATGCAAGAACTGAAGCCGCTCGAACTTCCCAAGTAACATTGTTTCGCTCCATGAGCTCTTGAAAAGATCCCAGAAGAATTGACGTCTTCGAGCCAAATTTTGTTCAGCGAAGAGACCCATTTCTATCCCAATTAGTATGTAAACCAGCAAAATTGCTGCATTTGGGGCGAAGAGCAACCTGAATAGATTCAAAAGCTGTCATTTCATACAGAAAAAAAAAACAACGGTTAGGTGTTGATTGTGGGCCGGTGGAATTGTCGGTCCATATTTCTTCTAAACTTATGCCGATAAGAACATAACCGTCAATTGCAATCGATATCGCGCAATTATAACCTACTATTTGATACCTGAAATTGCAGCTCGTGATTTCGGCAAGATATGGTGGCGGCATTTCGCACACACTACAGAACGTCAAAACATCCTGAACTCAACTCAACTGTCAAAATTCAGCAGATGGCTTACGCTTTCAATTTCTTTGACATGCAAGTAAGAGTTGGGCATCTATTTATCTCTGCTCTAAACACACGTAAAGCTTGTAATTTAATACTTTAAGCTTATATACAATATTATAGTTTTTATAATGGAGTTAATTTGCATCGCTATAGCGTTCAACAGACTTCGGCCATTGCATTTGACCTTTTGTTTTAAAAAATTATAGAATTATACAATAATACCACCTATGGTTTCGTTCACGTTTCGCAAATACCACAAATGTGGTCTTAGCATAATATTAGTTGTATAAATGTATTGGTTTTCCACCAGCCTGCGCTTTACTGCTCTGATTATACAGATAATTAAATAACTATCAAAAACAGAAACTTTCTATAACCCGATATTTATCGTTGCTGTTGTCTGTCGCAGCCGCCAGTGCGAGCACACATACATATACATATGTTAATGCCCATTTTTCGACAATGTAATTTTGTGTAAAATATGTGGTTTTAATTATTGATTTTATTGTGTGCGATTTTTTGCCAAATTACCAGTTTTTGTTTTTGATAAATACATACACCAACGTGAATATGATAAGTCTGAATAGTTTGCGGTTTTCGCGGTTACGCAACACTGCTTGTGAACTAACTGCGAATATTGAGTGAAGTGGGCTAATTCGCCTGTGCTTAATGAATAATTCAAATGTAACGTTTGGCGGGGATCGCTGAAATATTAAATATTTACTAATGTCGAGTACACGGGCCAGAAATATAAAAATTAAACTCAACATATTTCCCCTCAGGCATGAATGTCACGGACACTATAACGGTTTTTGCTTTCCTGAGTGTGCTAGTCGAAAGGTCAATGAAGAAATTATTTATTTATACACACACCGTTTAATCGATACTGTAAACATTTTCGCAAAAATTTATTTTGTTGATAAGACAGTATATGTTGCGATTGCCACTGATAAAAAGTTTAGTTAAACGAACAAACTTAACTTAAGCTACTTTGAAATAGAGTGCACGTGAATATTATATACATAATTACCTTTAGTAGAGTTTGATTTTTATCTACTTTCAGCTTACCTGTAAATAAAGAAAGAAAGACATATATTAGATATTATAAATATTTTATGTGTTTTATTCATAATAAAAATCAAGAACCAACAGAGCTGTCAGGTATTCTTAATATCAACAGAGTTATTATTATGTATTTTTCATTTCATTTAATGACTACACATGTCTTTGATACTTACCCAAATTAATTAAGCAATACTAATTAATATACGAATTTTCCAAGTAGTTTCATCATAGTAAAAATTTTTTCAGAAACTTCAGAAACATATTTCACACTTCAATGTCGGATGATATAATATTCCGACTCATCGTTAGCCTCGAACGGGAATGTATCCGAGACTCCTACACTTGTCCCCATAGCTCAGGTTTATCAAGCAATATTCTAACCCTATCCATCACCGCTGACAGCCGTAACAACAAATTTTATCAACTTCTCAAGGCCTTTTTCGAACGGTTAGACAATGCATCCGAGCAAACATCAACGGGCAACGCAATCAAGGGCCAGCTTTGTCCAGAACGGCTCAAATGAAAATCATACGGTGATATTAATTCTCAAACAACTCCAAATCAGGTCGTAAGTCACACTTTGCCCCTATAAATTGGTTTCTCAGATGATTTTTTTCAATTCATACTTGAATTACTTAAAAACTTTAAACACTATACACTGAAGGAATTTAGTCAAGACACAGCAAACAACTAAATTTCTACTAGACTTCCAAGAACTAGTGAAACCCACATGAGCTTCCCGGTCGGCGCTCATCAAATTTGGTGAATTGAAATCGAGATTATAGCCAATTATTGTTTTTAAATTCAACACTATACAAATATTTTCGAGGGGTTGTAAATTTCTAACGTGATTTCTTCGAATAAATAACAATAAACATTTATATTGAATTCAAACAAAATGATTTTGCCTGTTTCGGACATGTTTTCGAACGAGTTCTCTATGTTTTCAGGAAAAAAAATTTCAAGTTAATAAAAATTGTTTTAATTGAAAATCTGGAGTTGGAATTATAAGGATACATAGTACAGTGACAAAATGTAATCGGAAATTGCATTTTAAATTCCCCGGGTAAATGATATTTCAAAAAAATTATTTTGCTGCTTATGTCAGGAAACCGCAGTAGTGTGGTGCGCTATTTACAATAAACAAAAATATAACAAACAATTTGTCTTTAAAATTTGTATTTCTAACCGAATTTCGTTTCGGAATCGTTACGAAGGCTTGCGGCGACTCAGTTCTATCACAACGAAAAGTCTTCGTGTGGTGCAAAGACTTCAAAGACGTCGAGGATCGTTGATAACATGCCTCGTTCTGGACGACCTTTCAACCTCTTCAGCTGACGAAAATATTCAAAAAGTAGAAGGATATGGTGCTTGGAACTCGTCAGGCAAACGTTAGAGAGAGGACTAGAAAACTAGAAACCTCTAACGAGTCTGTTCAAATGATTTTGGTAGGTATTTTAGGTATGAAAAACGTTCTTACTAAACTCTGCTTTGTGAAATAAACCGGCTTCTAATTTTCATTATGAATCAAAGATAGTATTGACAATGCAGTATGGCACAAATTCCTGTCTAAATTACACGGAGTGCTGCTCAGTGGTTCCAGATCAATATTATTATCAGCAATTAATAAAAAAAAAATCAATGTTTTAAATTAATTAAAATTGATGGACAAAAAATTTCAACCGCTCACCACAATTTATACGAAAACAGAGAACTTTTAATTATCATCTAATTTCGGTAGCATTTTGTATGCCACAACCACGTATGTTGCATATCAGCCTATCAAAATACCGTTGTTTTGGTTAAAACAAACAGTTTGCCTACATTTTAATCAGCTCATATGCACACCTCCAGGCACACACACACGGCTAACGGTTACATTTTACATAAGTTGCAGTTAATTTATAATTTGTTGAACAAATTATTCATTGTCAATCTGGCGGCAATTAGAGCATAAAAACTGAAATTTGATATTTTCACAGCTGTTGAATGTTAAGTATTTCATTAGATTATGAAATAGCCGCATACATGTGACGAGTGGCATTTAAAATAAGCACATTTTGAATTATAAAATAATTGCCCGTACTTATGGCATTTGTGTACATTGCCGCAGCAAATATTTGCCAACAAATTTTCAGAAAAAAAAGCAAAAAACCAAAAACACTGATAATAAACAGAAGCTGATGAAACACCATATACTATGTTACTAATTGCTCGACATTTAAATCTATATTAAATGTTTAATTATGATAATTACGCGAACAAGAAGTTGCATCAAACCGCAGTGAAAAATAACCAAAACACAACAACAAAACAACAAAAATGTAATTACCGCGAATTTAATAAAACGAAAATATATAGAAAAATAAGCATTTATTAGAAGTGTGCTATTTAAAATTACAATATGCCAGATTATGTGAACGTGAGTGTGTGCTGCCGTATAAAATGGGGGAACATAAAAACTGACTGTTTGTTACTTTTGTCTATTGTTACTTGAATTTCTGCAAAAGTTTGTAATTATAATTTCATTTTTTATAGCGCTTGCAGCATGAAAAAGTGTTACTATGGCTGAGGCAGAACGCACTAAACGTCGTAAAAGCTTAATGAAGAGAGTGAGAGAGAGAGACTGGTGCAAACAAGCTGACGAAAAATAAATTAGAGCTGATAAGCAAAAAAATAGAAATAAAAGCAGCCGGCGGCTTAACTTCGAAAATAATAACGGAACATTAGCGAAATGAAACGCCAGAATATATTCCTACCAAATAACAAAAATTCTGCTTGCGATGAGGATATACTCGTTAAAATGCGAGGCAAGTCGCCAAATAATTATATGAAGTTGCTGATTAGCACTGACGCATACGACGAGCGACTGCTTGTATTTCAGTTGGTGAGTAGAAAGTATTGACTGACAAGTGACAGCTAGCACTCGCTACGCCGAAAGCTTGACAAAGCGACTGTGATTGCACTGTAAGGCAGTAACTAAATTATAAACAAGTCTTTTGTAGCTAAAGCGAGCTGTTTGTGCTGCTTGCAATTTGCAACTTACTCGACGGTATTCGAGGAGTGGGGCGGCAGATGGCAATAAAAGAAGTCGAAAAATATTTGAACAAATAGACACTGTCAGCAAGCTGCACTTCAACACAGTAACAATAATAATAATAATGGCAAGTGAGCGAAAACGCTAAGAAAATATGAAGTTTCGTGGCATTTTGTCAATTGCTGTTGTTGCGTGGCAACTTTTGTCATATAAGAAACGGCAATTCGTAGTGAGCAATGCTGCAAGTGTCTGTAAGTGCTTTGAGCGGTGTGTTGGGTGGTAGATGGCATAAAACAATAGAATTTGCTTGGAACAACAGCTGCTGTTTACACGCTTACGCGCAACCAACCACTTTATTTAACCATTCATAAATAATGTTTTTAACTTCGTCTCCCGCACAACAACAAACAACATGACAACAACCGCAATCAAGTGTAAATAAATCTACTTAATTATGACTGAAAAACAGGCAAACTTTCTTGGCGCGCTTTGAGTGAAGTTGGTGGATGCTGAAGAGTAACAGATGTCACAAAATAAGAAACGCTACACACACCTGTGATTATCGTTCGGAAAAACGCTCGTTAATATGTTTCTGGATATGTGGATGTGTGGCTGCTTGACTTAGAAGTGCCTGTGCTCTTACTTTTCTACAAAAGCTTTTAAGCCGGCAAGATAAATTTATAAACATATGCTAAAACCCACGAGTTAATGGCAAGTACCCGTTTATGAATTATGCTTATGAGTGTTTGTCAAAACCTAAATCCGCTCTGAGTGTATTTTAGGCATATGAAATCTGCATATAAATTCGTTGCATTCGGTCGGTGTCTACCATACCATGCAAACGACCTTGTCAAGGTCAAAGCTTGTGTTTCTTTACTCGTTGACTGAAACTGAATTATGCGAACCAGTTTAGTTCTGTATATAGAACATTACTGTGTAAAATAAGGTTACATTTGAATTTAAACTGCGCGCGTCGAAGAATATAGAGAATTATTTTTCTTTTTTGGGTTGGTAGTACTGTCAGTCACATTTATGTCAAATTTCGTGCCAAAATATTCATTAGTCTTTGAAATACGTGCCGTTTTGTGAGCTGCTAAAAGTGAGGGTTTTTTGTTTTTCGCGAAGTCGAAATTTGTTGAGCAAAGAATTTGCATTAAATTTTGTTTACGGAATCAATTTTCTGCCACGGATACGTTGAGGATAGTGCAGAAAGCCTTTGGTGATGAGGCTATGTCCAAAAAAAAGTGGATGGTGAGTTCCAAGCCGGCCGTGAACGTGTCGAAGACGAAGAGCGTCTAGGGCGACCATCAACCTCAACCGACGAAGCTCACATTCAAAAAATCAAAGATTTGGTACTGAAAAACCGTCGATTAACAATTAGAGACCTTGCTGATGAAGTTGGCATATCGAAAGGCTCAGCGAATACTATTTTGAAGGATGTTTTTGGCCTCAAGCGCGTCAAATCTCGACTGGTACCGAAAACATTGAATTTTTTGGAAATAATATAACGGGCGATCCAATGGATAGGCCAACTGAAAAATTTTCAAAAAATGAATGCCAAAGAAAGTTCCTTCGAATGATTCTTAAGAAACATTCCCCACTAAATTTTAAGTTTCTGCGCTTTTTCTTTAAAAAGTAGGAAACCTTAAAATTGATCACTCTTTGCAATTTCCGGAGTATGATTATCGAATTGATGAACAAAATCTTTATTTTATGTTCCAAAACATCGATTATATGCCACAAACAGTAAAATTCCATATTTCTTTATGTTTTTGTACAAGAATTTGTTCCAGCAGGGTCCGAGTAGAAAATGATAAAAATCATTTCTGAATCATTTGATAATAGGTATGATTTGATTGTGCGCTGTAGAGCACACTGAATTCAGTATTTCAGTAAGTGTCGGCACCACAATATTTTCATTTAAAATATTTTAATTAATTTGCCATTACAATTGTGCTCTTTGAATGTAGAGTAAGTCAGCTTTAAATGCGACAAGAAACAATGCAATTCCAGCCGGATTACAGCAACACAAGCATTCTTATAATTTGGTTAGCAAAGGGAATGTTTCAAGCGCAACGTGCATTGTAAAAATTATTATTTCCACGAATATGTTCGATATCACGTTTATCTCTGTGAATGCTTACAAAAATGTTTGTGTAGATGTAAGCGTATTGAGTAAATAGTATATATCTGAAAATACCACACGCAAGCATAAATGCATTAAATGTAACAATCACGCAGACACATTTTTAAATATGCATATTTTTGCGCAAGTGTATGTGCATGCAAATGCAACGCACCGCTGCAGAAAAAATGCAATTCCGCCTATGCATATGTATGTACATACATATCTACTTACATACCCATATATATTTTTTTCACAACCGCGAAACCACCCACAAACTCATTACCCATTTCCAGCAGTCGCCTGTGGAGAATTATTGAAAAAAATTTAAGCGAAAAATTAACTCTGCACTCTCGACTCCGTAAAGAGTCACGAAAGGTTTCGGTTTTAAATATTTACAGAATATGCGTGCATGTTCATACATTTTATAATTGTGGGGCAATTGGTTCAGAAGATATATTTTGAGCATGGACAAACAGAAACTTCCTCTGTAAATGCACCAATGTTTTTTATAAAAGAAGGCTGCTTCAACAAAGTTTATTGATGAGTGTTGCCTGGGCTATGTGACAAAACAATCCAGAGAGCGCCTAAAATTGGACATTACAGTTAAAACAATTCCACGTTTCACTGAAAATGCTCTTCAGTGTTTCTAAAATACTTCATAATCGGGACAATTCAACGTGTCACAAATCAAAAGAACGAAGTTCTATGAATTGAGCTTCGAATTGCTTTATGGTAAATCCACCGTATTCTTCGGAAGTTTACCCATGCAGAAAGGTTATGTATGTAAATATTTTAGCGCTATTGCAGAAGATCATTTGTTCCAAAGTGCACAACTCTCCATGGTCTACTGGCTCTACAAAAGTTTCATCCGTTCCATACTAAAGGATGGGGCGATGGAAGGAGGATGACATTATCAAAAAAGTTCAGTATAAAACCCCTTAAACTGGTGTCAACTACAGCTCCGAAGGTTATCCTCGACATTCGGCCAATTTATATACAAGTGAAATACGAAGTAACGCTCACGGCTAGCCGGCTCATGATCGGCGTCACTAAGGGTATGGCATTACCTATAGTCGACCAATCTTAATGAACTAAATGGAGTTAGACATAACGTTTTTGTTCACCGTTAGAGAAGAATGGATCAAAGGTTCTGTGATCTACATATTCACCGACAGAACAATGGCTGAAATAGGAACAGGCGCGGACTTCAAACTGAATAGTTATAATACAGTTTTTTAGGCCGAAATTGTGGGCACAACAGAAGGTGCCCGGGAGATTTCTGCTCTAACGAGCCTAATATATGTAGATCACAGACCATTTAGTGCCTTCAAGAGTTGTTTGAAACAATGGACCCTAGAGAAACACCTTAGGTTTTGGAATGCAAGCAATACAGGGCATACCACAAAATTGCTTTGGGGTATTGTTGCTGGTGGACTGACCACAAAACTTATATTTCCAGGACAAACTTAATAATATTATATGGGTCATCACAGTACATATGTATACGCTCTTCAGACAATTGGAAACTTGGATTCTGAGGAATGTAGAGCATGCGCGGCATATGGTGAGACACTGGAACGCTTTTCTATGCGAATGTCCACCCTTTAGTCCGATAAGACGGGATATATACCAATGCTTCTACTTAAGAGATATTGGGCAGCTGGGATGAAAAAAATCAGAATAATAGAAATCAGCACTTTTTTGCCAAATCCACTGAGTTTCTGGATAAGGCTTTATTTGGTTACCATCAAGGAACCAAATAGGTCTAATGATGTATTTAAAATTAACAAACAAGCCAAATATATATTATCAGAATGTTTCAGCGAATTATAATCCACAGCAAATCTTTTTTTTTTGTGTATGTCTACCTATTGGAAAGCCCTGTATTACAAGACTGATATTTTTTCGCACTAACAATAGACCGACGTACGTTGCAGTTTTTGTGCTGCATTTTCGCCTCATTTTATGCGTAATTTTCTTTGTGTTCGCTTTCTTGCGAATCGATGAGCTGTAAATGATTTCATTTTTAGCGTTTTATAACTGATTTGAGGTTGCAAAAGTTTGTTGCACAGCGGCAGTGTAAATGTGAATGCCAACACGACGGCATCGCCATAGACTACGTTGAGGGGAAAAATTAGAATTACAATAATATATATGTAAATATGTATGTATATAATTGCGCAGCGTTGCGGTTAAACGAATCACCAAACACAAGGATAAAGAAGAGTTTAACACGGCGAATTTGCAAGGAAGTAGAGTTAAAGCGAGCAAACGCAATTTTTTTGTGCAACTATTTGCAACTTGCTTTAAGCCATGAAATTTTAATGTAATTTCTTTAAACCGGATTTAATCTTATTTTCAACGCTTACATATCCTTCCACCAGCGGTCAGCATACGGCATAGAGCGCTTACAGCTGCTGTTATTAGCGAGTGTGCGCATTTGTAAGCATTTCCCTGCGTTTTTCCGTTGTAAAACATATTTACGTGCGGGCAGCAATACGAAAAACATCAACGAACGTATTTGCTTAGCTAACCAAGCGTGTAAATCCGGTTTGGTTTGTTCTGGTTTGGCTATTTCTATGCTGTTCAACATCCGTTGTGCTGGCGGCAAAATTTTCTTTCACCCAATTCTTCTCTGCTCAGTTCGATTCTTCTCATTTGAACAATGTTTTCAAAGTTTTCTTTTTATTTCTTCCTTTTTTTTTCTACTTTGCACATGCTTTTTTTAATTTTCTATCGCTGATTTGTGAGTTTTACTTTTTGTAAAGTTTTTAGTAACGTTTTTTTTTGTGTTACGTAATCATTAGTTTTTATTTCTAATTTTATTTCGATAATTTTCTGGTTTTCGTCCTACAGTTTTTGATAATAAGTATGGGAGTTGAAGAGTGCTCAAATAGATTTTTTTGTATTTAACGGGTGATTTTTTTGAGGTTAGGATTTTCATGCAGTAGTATTTGACAGATCACGTGGGATGTCAGACATGGTGTCAAAGAGAAAGATGCTCAGTATGCTTTGACATTTCATCATGAATAGACTTACTAACGAGCAACGCTTGCAAATCATTGAATTTTATTACCAAAATCAGTGTTCGGTTCGAAATGTGTTTCGCGTCCGTGTCCGATGAGCGATGAGGCTCATTTCTGGTTGAATGGCTACGTAAATAAGCAAAATTGCCGCATTTGGGGTGAAGAGCAACCAGAAGCCGTTCAAGAACTGCCCATGCATCCCGAAAAATGCACTGTTTGGTGTGGTTTGTACGCTGGTGGAATCATTGGACCGTATTTTTTCAAAGATGCTGTTGGACGCAACGTTACGGTGAATGGCGATCGCTATCGTTCGATGCTAACAAACTTTTTGTTGCCAAAAATGGAAGAACTGAACTTGGTTGACATGTGGTTTCAACAAGATGGCGCTACATGCCACACAGCTCGCGATTCTATGGCCATTTTGAGGGAAAACTTCGGACAACAATTCATCTCAAGAAATGGACCCGTAAGTTGGCCACCAAGATCATGCGATTTAACGCCTTTAGACTATTTTTTGTGGGGCTACGTCAAGTCTAAAGTCTACAGAAATAAGCCAGCAACTATTCCAGCTTTGGAAGACAACATTTCCGAAGAAATTCGGGCTATTCCGGCCGAAATGCTCGAAAAAGTTGCCCAAAATTGGACTTTCCGAATGGACCACCTAAGACGCAGCCGCGGTCAACATTTAAATGAAATTATCTTCAAAAAGTAAATGTCATGAACCAATCTAACGTTTCAAATAAAGAACCGATGAGATTTTGCAAATTTTATGCGTTTTTTTTTTTTAAAAAGTTATCAAGCTCTTAAAAAATCACCCGTTATATAGCCTTTATAATATTTTAAGTGAAATAAAAAAAATTCATTTTGAGAAAAAAGTATCGAAAATTGTAAATAAAACGCAGAATGTTTAATTATTCATCAATATTTACTTTGATCCTTCAAAGTAATCCCCATCAGATAACTTTTACAGTCCTTGACACAATTTTCATATTCACTTTTAGGGCTGGCCTGCAGCTCTTTCAGCGAATTTTTATTTGTTTGAAGAGGTCAAAGCTGCTCCAAAACGAGCCTCGACTGTCTTTGAAGGTTTTGTGCCACTCGTAGGCTTGTGTTTTTAAGTCAACGTAAGCCTTTTTCAACATGTCTAACGATTCTGCACAGGAAATTTGGTTAGACATACAAATTCTATGTTCGATATTTTTATCCATTGTAAAAATCGCTACACGGGGAATTTAGTTACAATTTTTGGGTGCTTTTTTGTCTTAATGTGTGTATATAATTGTTTTTTAATTCAAGGCTAGCAAACTCGCACACACGCTCCCGAGGAGCTAATTTGAGACTAATAATTAAATGTGTAGCTTGTAAAATTGTGTTCGTTCACCATAATAGCGGTTAGTAAGTGTGACATGGTCGAACACACAGCAGCATGCAAATGAGAAATTTGTTTGATGCGCGGGCAATAAATAATTGCGCTTTTCCGGCCTAAATTCGGAGATGTGTGGGTCCACGCGCGCACATGTAAATACGCCAAATGATGTGTTTGCGCCCACATTTAGTTAAGAGGACAAGGACATTCCAGTTAAAAGCCTAAAATTTAAATAAATAAACACGCGTATGTGTCTTGATATGTGGCAGACATTTCGAGTTATTTGAATAGCAATTTGCGAACTGCACAAATACAGCCATTACCATGAGAAATATGTGTCATTCAAGCGGAGTGGGAGGCTGAAGGCTCAAACAAAATCATTTCGGCTCGGACACGTTTACATATGCGCGCATGCATGTTTATTTGTAACGGCTTTTTTAGTGCCTCCTTTGAATTGGTTAACATCCTGATGCGGTTCCGGCGTGCTAATGCACCATCAACAAGGCCACCAGCGCGACAATGGTAAACAGCAAATCGCCAACAACAGTAAAATAGCCCACAAACAACAGACCGACAACAGGCCGACAACAATGGCGTTAGCAACTAGCGGGCAGTGCAGTGCAGTGCAGGGCATCAGAACATTAGCGTCACCAAGCGAAGCGGTCGCCAGTTGGTAATCTGTCTGTTTAATTAATTCCTAAAAGGCTTTTATAGCATTTAAACCAATGCAAATAAAACGGGGTAGAAAGTCAAATATATGCTATATAAAACCAGCAACACATACATACATACACATGTCTGTATGCAAGTAACCACAAACAACAGCAACAACATGCGTGCCCATACAAGTTACAACAACTGCAGGGGCCTATGGCCAAAACATTTGCTAGCCATTTGAGCCGTGTGGTCGTTGTTGTTTGGCAAATTAAAAGTTAACACTCTCCTGACGTCAACACCTCTCCCCAATTGCTATGTGTGTGCAGCACCCTGTTTTCGGCCATGAGCGGCGTGTGTTGGGATTTTGTTATTTTGATTTTCCTTTGAAAAGCCTCCGTGCGCCGTAAAATCATTGCATCAACGCAAAATTAAAAAGTAGAACGCACAAAAGCCAAAATGGCAGTGAACTATTTTATCCCAAATGTGTTGTTTTTTGTTACAATCAAAACCACACACACACACACACAAGCGTGACAACTAAATACATTCAAGTTAACTAAATAACAATCAGCCTTGCGTCCTCTCGCGCATTTGTTGTTGGGAGCGGTGACAGAGTGGTGAGTTAAATTGAAATAAAAGCGTGAAACAAATGGAATTATTTGAAATTCTAAATTGATTTATTTGCATGCGCGCTGTGCATTCGCTGCAATTCGAGTTTTATTTGTTGTTCAATTCCAGCCTTGCGGGCGCGCGGCAAAATGTAGCAAAAGAAAACCCGGTCCAAACTAGTGATTTATTCATTTTATGTTTAGACTCAAATTAAATAAAAGTTCAGCGTAATGAAAGGCAAATGAGAACAAAGGCATGCATATAGTCAATAAAAGCGAATATTTATTGCAAACTTTTGAAGAGCGCTGCTCGAAAACTAGTTAGGTTCAAAGTTTTTGAGTGAGTTGCCGAAGTACCGGTACTAAATATTTGAACTGAGTTACAGTTTGTTAGGGTTTTTGACTGTCATGAAAGGTAGCTTAGGAGTTCTAAGCCAAATTAGTATACAAATACTTACTCAGCTGCTTAATAATTTACCTTCATTCTCAGAAACCAAATTTTGAACTTTGCTTTAACATTGCGAATTAATGTTACACACATACATACATTGAGTTTTGTCAAACGTGCTTCAAAAATTTAAGATTCTATAACTCGTGGAGATATACTAAGATTTCTTCTTCAAAATTTTTTTAAATTTTATTCATTTTTATTCTAGTAAGAAAACTGGCCCCATGCGAGTCGGCCATCAACCTTTATTAATGATGATAACAGAGAAAAAGTTTAAGAAACAGCGCTTGAAAACCGTCGTGTTGACATCAGGGAGATAACAAGGGAACTCAACGTCTCTCATGATTCGACTCAAGATATTATATTTTTCTTAGTATTTTGGCTATGAAACGACGTCGAGTAGAGGGAGCAAAAGAGATGTTTGAGAAGACGTGGGATTTTGAGTATGATGTCGAACTGTCTAACAATCTGGCGCTCCAAAAATGGTTGAAACCAAAATCAAAAAACAAATTTGCTGAAGGTGCACCTTTAAAGCAAAACACACTTATGCACAGACTTTCCAGCTATATTTAGTTTGTAAATTGTGTAGAATACCTCGAATTAGTTTTTATGTAATAAAATTTTCAGAAATATGCAGTTGGTTAGAGGATTATCAGTGAAACTTTAAAAGTACCATAATTCTGTTAGAAATATTAAATAAGTATTCACCAACTTCATTGGTAATCAATGCTTTTGGGTTTGGCAGACAGGCTTGTAAACAGTACTGAAAGACCAATTAGTTCTTGATTGTGTTGATTCGATTTGGCTACTTAATAAAAATTTAATAAAAATATATGAAAGAAGAATATTTGTAGGTCATGACAGACACCAAAGTTGGGTTAGTTAGACCTTCTAAAACTAATCATTTTAATAATCTCTAATTTGTTGAACATCGCTTCCGCAGTTGAATAGCACTACACTATTAAAATATCTGAACTATTAAAATATCGAAACGATTTCTAAAAATTATTATAGAAAATGCTTTACAAATTTTAATTTTAATTTTACAACCATAAATAGATTTAAAAATATAAAAACGTTATATTTTAATATTATTGCAAATCATAACCGTAGTATAAAGAGATAATAAAACAGTGGTCAAGCGATTGATCGGAATAATTCCGCAAATCAGTCAAGCGAAGCCTAAGATGAATAGATAATACGGAATGTATGAAATGAGTACCAACTTGAAATTTGAAGGTGTAAATTAGTTTGCTATATCCCATTTTTTTAAACATATATTTTGTTAATGTCAGCGACTTATTGAATAAAATCAATCAAATTCGATAAAAAATAAATTTCTTGCATACGTATTTCAGCTTCTTCCCACAGAATCTATGATGAAAAAAGCGAGCATTTTCACAAAAAAAAATGGCTGCAATCGAAAAAAAGTTTCAAAGGTTTAACAAAAAAAATACGCAGAATATTGCGTCATTAGATTGCGAAACCGACTTAATAAAAAAATCAAAAAATTACTTAAATTTTAACAATAAGTGTTGGAGACCTTCTTCTGCACTTTAATGAAACATGACACTTAAAATCCACTGTTAACTGTAAAACAGTAACTGTACAACATATGACATACCAAATTCGTAAGTCTTCTTACTATTGGTCATGTACTGTCCCTCAACACGGGTAATTTGAAGCTTACACTATACTTTATGAATCAGTAAAATATAGCCTACGCAGATTTTTTGCTTCCAGTGTTTGGTTTGCCAATTTGCCACCATATTCCTTTTTTTCAAATCTTCGTCCTTCATTTTTACTCGCATTAAGCGTGCATGGATTTTCGCCTTGTATTTCGAACATTCACCTTTATCGTAAGCTCTAAGCCTTCTTTTCTCTCATTTCAGTCATTTTCAGCTTTGGCAACAAATTTATACACTCTTTTAGTATTTTTTTTAGTAATTTTTCCATATTTTGATCTACAAGTATATCTATATACACATATATAATTTTTTTTTTATTGGTAAAATAAGTTAGTTGCAAATTTTTGCAAAAACAATTCGTTTGTATTGTAAAAAGTTAAATAACTTAGTAAATTGTCTACCGTTTTTCAAAAAGGAACATTTATTAAACTCGTTATTAAGAACGGTTTACGAAATAAAACGTTTAGAATTACATATATATATGTACGTCTTATTAAAGCTTAATAGCTTTGTTTTTGCAAAACAAAAATAAATTTTGTTACCCTACTTCTTTTTTGTGACTTTAGCAATATTTTCACATACTATTTTATAAGAAAAATAAATTAGTTGTGATTTGATTGATGCTTTTGCTAATAGTGCGCAAAAGTAAAAGGATTTGGGGATCTTTGGCAAATTTCAAAATTGGATTTTCGTTCTACTTGAAAAGACTTACAAAAAAACATCACTTTTACTGTATTATTTTTATCGCACTTATTGCATTTTTGAGCAATCGATTATGACTATTATATATGTATACCGAATACAGGTACCCGGTGAGAATTCATGAAAATAATACTCAAAAACACATTAACTGCGATAAAAATAATAAATCGATCCCAATCACGACTGCTACAAAAAAAGATATTTTTTGAATTTAAACATAACGTCAGAAACGTCAAAATCTGAGAGGGTGTATAGTAGATGATCACTGGATTTTTTCCATAGGCATAGAAGTGTTCGACACCGATTTGGCCCACATTAATACTTCTATAATTTCATTTTGCATGTCACTTTTTACCGCAAAGAGTTTGTGAAAATTTAAATTGCTTTTATGCCGTACTTTTGAATTTGTAAATATACATATGAGTCCATACACAAAGTCACATACATACATAAGCTTTATATTTGCATATACGACGAAAGAATAAATATAAATATAAACAGGTGTTTGCACTTTCGGCAAAAAAGTTGCGCAACTAACTAATATATTAATGTGTGTATGTGTATGTATGCATATGCTGGTGTACGTATGTATGCATTGCTGATTTGCTAACATAACCGTACATACCGCTGCATATGCATGTATGTATAGGTGTCCTCATGGAGAGCATATGAATTTTCATTTCACTTTATTGCTATGCGCATGTGTTTGTGTGCGTATGTGTTTGTGTGTGTTTTTAAATGGCTTTGTAGGAGTAAGTTGGTTGACCGGTTAGTTGGCTGCCATTAAAAAACATGTCCAAACAATTTGGCTAACGGTATCGCAGCACAACACTGCGGCGCATACCTATGTTATGGGCAAAGTAGCCGTTAAATTGCCAAAAAAAAGGCCAAACTGCGAATGTGTGTGGGTGATAAATACGAAGCGTAGGTAAAAGTTTGCCATGTCAAAAAAGCCGTTATGTGTGTTGGTGTGCTTGCTGCACAGCGCAGAGCTATTATAAGTTGCAAACTTATGAGCATAAGCATATGCAGATGTGCACGTAAGCGAGTTGGTTGCGGAAATTTACGTGCATGTACCTGCCATACACACATACACTTATACACATGCATACATATCCTTGTATGTATATAAAACGTTGAGTTTGGGCGCATTTTATTGGCAAATGTGAGCTCACCGAATTTTGTGGCCGATATAGAGAGATGGACGCACGGTCGTTTTACCGTTAAATGGGCATGAATTGTGCGACTTTTTCCACAGACGCAAAGCTGCATGCTGAGAGTGCATGCGAAACACACGTAAAAGGGACCACAACTGATTGCGAATGTAGGCATCCAAAGGCACATTTGTTTGCTTTGAAAATCAAGGTGTACCGTTATAAAGGCACATACATATAATAAAAGCAGATGAGAGCTGGGCATGAAGATTTCAGCGGAAGGAAGCAAAAGTGTTCGGGCGGGTGCGGAAACTATACGGAAGGCGTGTGTCACATGCAACGTTGCTCTTAGGCGTGGCGCATGTTGAAGTAAAGTAAAAAACCGAGCTTAGCAAATACGCTTTAATAGCACGCAAAAGTAAAAAAAAATAGTAGTAAACTTCGAGACAATTAAGCTACAACAATGAGTGACAAAGAATTTATTCGTTCTAGGGCAAAAATGAAATAGTGAAGCCTACCGGCAGGCGCAAAAGCAAAAAATTTCCAGCTTCCCACTTACATAACTTGATATTAAGTAAAAACAGGATCCATTGCGGCAACCGTTGCCAAGATTTTGTATTATCACATCTCTTCATAGTTGGATATACATATCAACACAAATTTAAAATGCTAAAAAGGATCTCAAAGCTCTGTAGGTGTATGAGTATGTTTGAAATAAAATGCCATCCGTTACACAGATAGTTCTTATAAAATTTAATAGCCACAAAAATCGAGACAATGATGAATTTATGCAAATTTATCCTAAATTAGCCACAAAAAGTGGCCAGTGGCAACAGTGTTGAGCGTAAGAAGGAAACAGGCAATGGTAGGAAAAGTGTAAGAGAATACAATGGCACAAGAAAAGTGAATAACAGTATTACATGAAAGCCACAGAAAACGATAACATCCAAGCGCTTGCAGTGTGCTTAGAGATCTGACCACTAAAGTGCAGATTTCGGTGGACAATGACGGATTTAAGCAACAGTGACAGCAGCCTTCAGAGGCCAAGTGTTTTTCACTGTTCAAGTGGCAAGTAGAAAATATATTTAGTATATACATATTTCAATTCCTACAATTATTATATTTTTTGGTCTTTACTGCTACTGTCTGTTAGCTGGACTAAATGTCATGGCGGCTAAATTGTCGTCATTAATCACTAGCCGAAGGTAATCTAACAAAACATGAATAGCCCTTTCCTTTCTAGTGAATATACACGGCTGTATTGTATGTCGACTTAAAGTAGTTTTTGGAGTAAAAATATAAAAAGGGTTCATAGGGGATATATGTATGTATAATGTACATATATTCAGACAAAAAAAAATAGGACAACATAAATATGGAATAAGTGAATTAGCTTCTGCATAAAGGTGTTAAATACGGAATGCCTTCAACATACTTTTGAGGTGTTTTTTGTAATATATTATATAGAGTAAGTAGTGCATGCTTAAAGTGTTATTCTAGCCAAAAGGAAGAAAGACGATTTTTTTATTTTCAGAGCTTACCCCTTCATGAATATGTCTAGATAAGGATTCTCAGGATGCCTCAAAATATTTTCGGAGATGTAGCTATTTTGCTTACCCAACATTAGACTTAGAGAGCGAAAATACTTTGTGCAAAAATGTACACGGATTTTTCTTGCAACTTTCTCTCTAAAACGATTTCCATGATTTATCAGGTTCAGATAGATTAATTCACTTGAATTTTTTTTACGAGTCTTCTTTATAGACTTGTCTATGTCTGTAAGAATAAATTTTCAATTTTTACTATTATTTAAAAATTCGAATCGGTCCAGAAAGTGGAAAAATTTAAATTTTTCAGACAGTCGTTATTTCGTGAACAATTTTTTTCAACTTTTCCGTAGAACCAGACATCGCAACATTATTTTATACTATTTTTTTCATGATCTGTAAGGGTTAAGTTTGTGGGTATGAAAACGTGCCAAACAACTTTATCAGCTGTTAATTTTAAAATTTTTCCGTTTCTTATTTTTTAGGTTTTAAGTGCCTTTTTTATGACACTTCCAAAATTACCTGAAATTCATGCCCCTCTAGACAAGAATACTTCCTTAAAATAACGAATAAAGACAAAATATATTAAGAAACTGAATATCAAAAAGAGCAAACTCCACAAAAGAAAAATAAGAAAATATATAAATGCACATATATAAAAAAATATTAACTTTCATGTCTCAGTTTATCCCTTACACCACATTTTTAACTTTGCGCTTTCTTGTAACCTTTTTTCCCTTCTCTTATGAGCGTTTTTCTAGACAGCACATTAGTGACTCGTATTTCTCGCACGTGATAAATGAATTGTACGAGGTCTCTTTCCACAATTTGCGCATTATATTTAATCGCATTTCCCGCCTTTGCCCAGCATTTCTAATCTCATGCACACTTCGGAGTTTTCCTTGTTTTGTCGCTTTTTGCATTCTGTTAGACATTACTCACTTAAACATTCCGTTCTTCCATTGCAGTTGATGAATTTGCTGTCTGTCGCCCGTGAGATCAGCACACCGGCTTCGTCTTTAACTTTTGACTGCTGTCATTTATATTATGGCAGTATAGCCCAACAAAGGCGAAAATGTGTAAGGCAAACGGTTGTAAATAAATTTCACTTTTTCCTCAGTCGCTTGCGCTCACCGCTGACCATTCTCAAATTTGTGAGGTGCTGACTCATATATGTGTGGGGCATCTTCGTCGTTGCTCTCTCTTTTGCAGAAGCAATAGGGTGGGAATGGAGTAGGCGTGACGAATTTAATTCATAAGTAGTGTTTAATTAGGGAAACGAGCCAGCAGCAAGGGTCGTCTGATGTATGTACATTGTTGGTGAGCGACGAGTAAGGACAGCAGACGGACCTGACTTGAAGTAATGTGAACGTATTTTTTACTTGACAGCTCGGTCGAAGTTTTTTCTTATACATGTTTGAAGTATCAGTTCATCGGAGCCTTTTTATTACTACTACTGTTTCTATCTCAGCAAAAGTAGATAGACTAACTAAGCTTGTTTATTCCCAAGGGAACATTTTTGATTAAGTAAAGGAGTTCTTTGCTTATCCGATTAGCTGACGAAAGCTCAATTTATATTTAATGACTGAGTTTAGTATTTATATTTCACCTTGAGTATGGGATAATGGGACATGGAGAGCTATGAATCGGTTTACTAACTCAAATAATGCTCAGAGATACGTCAATTTAATTTTGTTACATATTGATTGACGTACGATATATAACCAGACGAAAGGAGAGATCTACAAACTATTTTCGTACCGGAAACCAAACCAAAAACAAACATCCACCTGTAAGTTCCTTCCATCATCTACTTTAGAAACAAACCCACCTCTGATTCTGCTGTATCATCCTAAAGTATAATGTACTTATTCTTTAGCATAATTATGCAAAGAATTATCGACACTTATTTGTTTCCGAGCTACATTAGAAGAAATAAGTTTTAGCCCGTTTTCGGATAACTGTAAATTAAATAATTCGGTTTGCAAAAATTTTTTGAGACTTAAGATTTGAAAATTCTTTGTTTTGAAAGAAAACTCACATCTTCAAAGATCAGCTTTTCAGCACTGATCACCTTCGCGATATATATGTATCTTCTACTAGTTCCGAGAGTCCAATCAGAGAAGTGAAGTGTAAGGACAAAACATAGCAGCAATTAATAGCAAAATATTGTAGATATAAGAAACCAGACAATATAATTTAAATAAGTATGATTAATAGGAACTTCATTGTTTCATAAATATTAGAAAAAAAACTATTCTGAATCAAAGGATAAAAAAATTAGAGCAGCAACACAGTTGAGTTAAACAATAAATTGGTCTCCACTAAGCTTAGTTAATAACGTAGCTTCACGATATTAATTTGATGTACCCAGAAGCTTGCTCGCACCTTCTTCTATACAGCTTTTTCTACTGCAGCTTTCTCTTAACTAAACTATCTTAAATCCCACTAAATTGGCACAACGGCTACTTTAAACGGACCTCATACACTGACGGCGAAGAGATCCATCTTCTAACTAATTATTCGCTATTTCTAGCACATTAGTCTTCCACTGGCTTTCCACTAATTCTAAGTTCTTAGCTTTCATCGCACGTCGCCCACTTACCGCAGCAGCAGCTAGCTATTCACACTAGAAACCACACATAATCTGCACTGCAATTAAAAACTTTATGGCCATCTCACCCCGGCAACAAAGCACACCAACAACAATGGTAAAATAGAGCGCACTTAAACACTGCACCGAACTCCTCGTTTTTTGTTGCAAAGTAGCCTCTGGACAATGTTTCTTTTGCTGCTGCTGCTGTTGCTGCTTCATCTTCTGCTTTTACTGCAATTTTTCACGTTTGTCTCCGCATTTTTATCTCAGAAACTCTGTGGTGCGGCAAACGGCCACAAAACCAACAATGCTCTGTGAACGACAAACTGCCTTACGGTGATACAAGAACAACAACGACACGGAAAGACTGATTTGATTTTGTTTCAATTCGTGCATCTGGAATTAGTGCGAGCCACGCAGCCACCGAGTCCGTGTGTCAAGGCATTTGGAGAGACCGAGCATTCTGCGTAAGTCAAGGCAAACACTTGGGCAGCTGTGAGCGTGTTTGCTGTCGCCTAGTAATTTATTTGGCCTTTGATAGCAACAAGACGCCGAGTGGTCAGTGGCCGGTTGCCTGGCTGCACTGCAACGCAATCAAGGTATAAATCACGACACCGCCGACCGCGCTCATACAAACCGAAAACACAAGCGTCTGCGATAACTTTAAATGTCAAACGCTAGCTTGAAATCGAAGCTTAGCGTACATACATGTGTATAACTAGTGGATTGCCAGTTGCTAAGCTAGCGCGAAGCTGCAATTGGAACTTCCTTCCATATGGCTCATTTGTAATGCGTTAGGTAGTCTAACAGGCAAAGAGGGAGATACTCGCAGAGTAAGTGGAAAGCCCTAGTTTCTGGAGGGCAATAATTTATGTAACGAAGAAAATTTTCTTGCACCTGCAAATTTGGCGAACACTTTGATTTAGGCATTGAATTGCAAATTGTGCACCACAGTAATAGTTCCAGTATTTACAACAAGCAAACTCTTCGCAATGTGCTGACTACTTAAAAATAATAATTTGTGTTTGGTGAGGAGCGTAATTTTGCTGATGGAGAAATTATCTTACAATTATCTTCTTAAATTTTTTTGAATTTGTAATATATAGTATTTAAGTGACAACGCTCATATATGGTTTAGACTACGTACATATAGTTCAGATATGTAGAGAAAGTGGCGAATCGAACAAACCATGCTATATATTTATACAACATGACCTCTAGGTTCCTTGCAGAATCAATACTTTACGTTTCTTTAAAAAACTTGTGTTTAATTTAAAAGGTTTTTTTTTAATCAATAAAAAGTTCGTCTGTACCGCACTGTACTTCCTGAATTATTGCTTGGCTAAAACCCGGTATGACAATTTCAAAGCGAGATTGCCGTCTGAAGTTATCCCAAAAATTGTGAATATTCCCGATGTCAGCCCACCAATTAATACCCATACATTTTTATATTTTTATACACATATGGACATATGTATGTGTCTGCTTATACCTGCCAAATGCCACAATAACGGTTAATAACACGCATTGGCAATATTTTTCATACTTATTCGCTCTCATTCTCCCATTATCGCTGGTATTGTATTGATTTTAATATTTTTGTAGCACAAATCTCATGTGTGTCATTTCAGTTTGCTATAGAATATTAAGATTTTATCAATGCTCGCATATTTTCCACAGTTGCTTGTGCTTATTATACTACAGAGACAAATTGAGATACATTTGTGAAAGCATTTTTGCGAAGGCAACCACAAAATGCTTAATGCTTTAATTTTAAATATGGCAGATATGATGAAAACTAGTATTTAAATCTATAAAAACAAGCTGAAAAAGAATATAGACGCGCATATATGTATATGATAAATTTATTTACTCAAAACCATGTGAGACTATGCATATAAGCATGCAAATATTATATACTAGCATACATACATATGTATGTACATATGTACAATAGTAAATATTGACGCGTGTGGCCTGCTAATACCAGATAGAAAATAAAAATGTGATAAATTCATATTTGCTTTGCCTTTAAATACGTTGGAACGCCGACGAACAGCACTCGCAAATGTTTGGTTTGCTTTTTTGGGTATTTTCTAAAACGAAGAGATAGCTCGTCGTTTGTTTTGGATAAACAATTCAGGATTGTTTGTTGCTGCCCTACATTCGGTTATGGAAAATTTTCGAAATTTGCCGAGCATGAGTTTACTGTGTATTGTGAGAGCTGTGTTGAGTGAATACCGAATATATTCCACAATACGAAGAAAATATGAGCGACCGAAAATCGTACAGTACTGAGAGTAGTTATTTAGCTGAGAAAAGGATGTTAACATGTTCATATACTGTTAAGTACACGGATTTAGTGGAGAGAGCTGGGAAGGAGTTTGAGAGCAAAACAGTTATTCGAAAAAGAAAACCTTTTATCTATGAAAGGAATGGTTGTTAATTGATATGTAAGTGCGGCTCTTAGTTCTCGAAACTATGCTATACTTTATGTTAAGTTTAGTTAGCACCTGTTATTTCCAGCATTCTGTTAAAAGAAAATTATGTTAATTTTTCAAAAGGAGGTAAGCATTCGTCATATGTGAATAACAGGAGTAACATTTTCTCCTTTTTGGCTTTTTGTTTGTGCTTTATGTTAAGTTTAGTTAGCATGCTGTTATTTGCAGCACTTCTTTTAAAATGTAACTAACAGCAACATTTTTCAACAAAGAAGGTAAGCATTCGCCATGTATGAATAACAGAGGCAACAGTTTCTCCTTTTTGGCTGCAACTCGAAATGGGGAGATTGACATACACATATTTCGAACTTCGAATTGGAGAATTGCGCATACTCCTCCGTTATTTTATTTAATTTTAACAGCTGTTGAACTTACAGAAGTATAGCACCTTAAAGGGGAACAAAAGTTATGTTCGAAATGCACTAAATGTTAAATAAAGCTCTAGTCCTGTATTTATAGAGCATATAAATAGAAATGCTTCCCCTCTTCTTTACAATCTCGTCATACAAAAGTAAAACTGAAATGTTAAAATTTATCAAACTAGAATAGTCCAGAATGACTTATTCTTGCCACTAAATTTCGAGGCAAAGATTTTGTTCGAAATGCAATACATTTTGATCCTGAATTTTGCCACCCAAATTTATGTAAATAACATGCTGTATAAAATGGTTCTGTTATGAATTTTTTTTACCCAATTTTAAATATTTGTTGGACAAAAATGTGTTTTCTATGTTATGCTTCTCTATATATTTTTAATTAACATTTACAAATTTAAAAAATAATAAAAACATATTTACTAAAAACTCGTTATGACTACTAATTTTTATAAACCCTTCTACAATTTAACATTCAGAAGTTTGGTGTACAAAAGTAATTTAATTTAATTCTATGTCATATCATGTACAACTAGCTATAATTAGTAAATAAAATTAATTAATTTCGAATTTCAGCAAATTACAGGGAATTTAATTTTACTTTAATGGTTTCAACGTTACAGCAAATATCCACTTGGAATTCATTAGACATACTTGTACTATACTCAATTGTTCTCGTCTTTAGAACTGAAGCTCATAGTACTATTAAATATGTATTTCATCATAAACGATTAAAAGCCATAAATCTGGCAAAACTAATCACTACCTCGGCACGAGTACGAGCATAGCTAAAACCATACATTCATACATACATATACATATACATGGATGTTTATACGTTCATAGATATAGCCTATCGTCATAGGCACATATAGTACATCACTCATACGCTCTGTTGTACCAGAACGCCCATCATTTAGCTGCATAACTACTTCGCTTGCACTTAGTTTGTACTTTTCACCACTCAACTGTCGATTTGCCTCAATCCACATAAAACTACTATGTCATGCATGCAACGGCAGCCGTATGATCGATGTGACATTGCTGTCTTGAGGCACTTCCTTTCGATTGGCTGTATTGCTTCAATGCTTGTACCCAGCAAATATTGCCATACATGCTTTAGTTGCCACATACGTTTGTTTACCCGCTATGTATGGATATGCATGTAAGTGTAGTATGTGAGTGGTGTGTGTGGGTGAATTGTGTCATGTCCATGATTTTGCCATATTTGATGTGCACATAAGTGCAAGTGTAACTTGCACTCAGACACCAAGCAGTTGAGCAGAAAGCATATATCTTATAAAGTGGTGGCTGCAATGGCACTAGTGGAAAATTACTTGGCATATTGATGTAAATATGCGTATGCAAGTGCAAATATTTGCTACTTTGGAATCTCAGACAAAAATATGTTTTATTAATAAATGCATGCAACTGTTGCATAGATGAGTGGCGCTTTTAGGCAATTTGTTATAATTTGTTTGCCATCTTAGCGCAAAATACTTATATAAAAGTGTACTTATGTAAGAAAATAATTAGGCTGTTGTATTTATTAAAATAGTTTTAGAAAATTACGTATATTTGATTTCGGATAATTTTCTGTTAGTATGGAACTATTTAGTTAACACGGGTCGAGCTTTAAATTACCCCTGTGAAATTTTAAGTTTCATGTTTCTCGTTTCAGCCGCCAAATAAAGCAATTTGTAGGCATGACTCAACGAAATTATGTGGGTGTGATTTAAAGCATTTATATTTTCGCTTCTTTCCAGCTTATTGCTTCAAAAAAACCAAAAAAAAAAAATTTTAATAAAAGGGTAAATTGCATATTTTGTTTCATTTGCTTTGGCTGGGTCAGAAAATCGCCAAGCAAAGTCTGTGGTTTGGAAAATTGTGAATAAAGACAAATGTATTCTAAAATCTAATTTTTGTAGAAGCTTGAGTATATATTTAGATATATTCTCTGACAATTTGATAGATCGGGTAAATTTGCAAATATTAATTTAAATAAATTTAAACTAAATATAAATAGCTTTTCAAACTTTAAAAGCGATTTCTCAACATACCATAAGAACTTTCAGGACAATATCCTTAGAAGCAAAGGAACTCAATAAAAGAAGAAATGAAATACAAATAAAAGTATTTAAAGTATTAACATATATATATATTCTTCTTTGCAAAAAATTTCGAAGGATATACATTTTATTAGACTTACAAGAGAGAAAGAAATATCACTCATTATAGCAGAGTGTCCGATTACTTCAAAGCCACAGTTGAAGTATTTAGGGGTAATATTGGATTCTAAACTGAAATTCATGAAGCACTTGTCATACCCAAACCACGACCATATCGGTCGAATCTAGTTTCGGAAGAATAAGTATTACCGCGATATATAGCCCACCTAGACACAATATCAAAATGGACTTTTACAAGGAACTTATACTAAAACACCATGGAAAATTCATCATGGGTGGTGACTTTAACGCAAAGCACTCCCAATGGGGTTCAAGAGTTACGACACCGAAGGGAAGAGAGCTATTTAAAGCTGCTATGGCTACTGGATGCGATTTTATGTCTACTGGCAAGCCGACTTACTGGCCTTCCGACACACGAAAACTACCTGACCTGATCGACTTTTTCATCACTCGACAAATATCTAAGAAATTCATTACCATGGAAAATGGCTTGGACTTAAATTCGGACCACTCGCCAGTATACCTAATCTTAAATGGCCATCTACAAGAAATCGACATACCACCTTATCTCTCTAATAGACATACGGACTGGGAGTATTTCAAAGTTATGCTCGACAAAAGTATTGATTGTAAAGTAAATATAACCACTAAAGATATATTAGAAGGTGAAGTTCATACATTTACGAAAAATATTCAAGAATCGGCTTGGAAAAGTACTCCTGTTCCTAAACAAAAAAACTTTTATACTAAATATCCTTCCGATATTTTGGAACTCATAAAGAAAAAGAGAAAACTACGTAAAAAATGGCAAATCACGCGATTTCCTCAGTATAAAACAGAACTAAACAATTTAACTAAGATTCTCAGCTCTAAAATAAAGTTATTTACAAATCAAAATATTTATAATTATACTGAAAAATTAACGCCAAACAAACATACGGATTATTCTCTTTGGAAAGCTATAAAAAATGATAGGAAACCAATATTGTCGAATGCACCCGTCAGAAAGCCAAACGGATCCTGGGCCAGAAGCGACGAAGAAATAGCGAAAGTTTTCTCAGAGAAGCTAACTAAAACATTTAGTCCTTTTGCGTTCAATGGTACTCTACCACAGCTGGAAGAATCGCAATACGTGAGTGAAATCCAACCAACAACAAATAAAGAAGTTGAAAATATTATTAAAAGTAGATTTAAACCAAAAAAGGCTCCCGGCTTCGACTTGGTTACTGCTGATATACTAAAAAACCTAACGCGAAAAGCAATAGCAAAGCTTACGGCGATAATAAACGCTTGCTTAAATCTCAGATACGTCCCACTGTCATGGAAAGTATCTGAAATTATTATGGTACAAAAACCTGGCAAAAGTGCACATGAAGCCTCGTCATATCGTCCAATATCACTGTTGCCTATTTTATCCAAACTACTTGAAGCTGTAATCATAAGAAGACTTCAGAACGTAATTGAAGAAAAGGAACTTATACCCATTCATCAATTTGGATTTAGATCTCAACATTCCACAATCGATCAAGTTCATCGAATAACGAGCATAATTGAAGATGCGATGGAAAAAAAGCACAATTGCACAGCTGTTTTTCTTGACGTATCGCAGGCGTTCGATAGAGTATGGCACCATGGCTTACTTCATAAATTAAGACTTCACTTTCCTCAGTATCTAACCGAACTAATTGACTCTTACCTGAGCAACCGTTACTTCAGAATCAAGCAGGGTCAAGCATATACTACGTTACAGCCGATAAAAACAGGTGTACCCCAAGGAAGTGTCCTGGGACCAATCTTATATATTTTGTTTACTAGCGACATGCCTACGCCGCCAAACTGCGCAATCGCCACATTTGCAGATGATACCTGCATCATTACGACCGGCAAAAATGTAGTTGAGTCATCGCACAGAATGCAATCCTCACTAAATCAAATCGTAGAATGGACACAGAAATGGTACATTACTTTAAACGAGTTGAAGTCTATCCATGTAAACTTCACTAACAAAAGTGTTACATATATCCCATTACATATTGGAAACGAAGTAATCCCGTATTCCACCTCGGTGAAATATCTTGGTATGACGTTGGATGCAAAGTTAAATTGGAGGGAGCATATACAAAAAAAAGTTTCAGAACTAAAAATAAAATACCACAAAATAAACTGGTTAATCGGCAAGAAATCACCCTTAACAACATCAAATAAACTCCTAGTCTACAACCAAACTTTGAAACCAATTTGGACATATGGAATTCAACTATGGGGATGCGCTGCCCCGTTATACATCGAAGCGGTTCAAAGATTCCAAAACAAAGTTCTGCGAAAAATGGTAAATGCGCCGTGGTACATACGAAATTCGGATCTGCACCGTGATCTTCATTTAAAAATGGTTCGGGAAGTCATTCGCGAAACAGCATCGAAACATGCACAAAGGTTACAAAATCATATAAACAGTGAAGCCCGAAAACTAGGAGAGGCTAGAAATAGCAGGCGCAGACTGAAAAGAACAACGTTTCATGATCTATTACCAATCTGAGAAAGTAACAAATATCATTATATTTAGTTATAAAATTTAGTTTAGAAAAGGAAAGCTTACTATAACAGCTTTTATTGTTTTGTTCATACATTGCGAAAAATATTGCTTGTTAGTTTAAATTTATCACTAGTTGCAATTTCAGTGAAATGTAAACCCCTCATTTATTACGTTTCAATAAAAAAAAAAAAAAAAAAAAAAAAAAAAAAAAAAAAAAAAAAACTTGTCATACACATTAGATAAAGCAAATAATATTTACAATGCCTTATCAAGAATAATGGCAAACAGAGGCCGTGTGGGCTCAAGCCGTCGACTTTTAATCACAAAAGCGATGAGCTCAGTAATACTATATGCAACTCTAGTATGGACCTAGGCTCTAATCATTAAAGCGTATGCCAGATCAATAAATGCGGTGCATAAACTCAAAGCAGTAAGAGTAACAAGTGGTTTCCGAACTATATCCAGCGAAGAAGCTGGCAGGCAGACAAGTTCACGAGATTGATAGCTCATATAATCTCGTGAATTTGTCTGCTCGAGCATAAATATATGACAGCAACGGTGGCAAATCTCAACCAAAGGACGATGGACCCACAGACTTATACCTGACATCCATACGTAGATAACTAGACAACATGGGGACCTGGATTTCCATCTGACCTACACATTAAGCTGCCATGACTGACACCGAGGATATCGATACATTTCAAAATGATTTCAGTCAATATAGCTCGATGTGTACGGAATTTATAGAATACTCTGAACACATGTTTTTCCATTTTCTTTGGTTTCTAAAATTAAAGGAAAAGTTCGAAAGTGCGCAGTTTAACGATGGAAAATTTGACTGCACTGTGTGTCAGTCCTCTGATAAGTGGAAAGCTGTTTGCGAAGCTACAATTTCCAGCATGTATAAATTAGCACAGTTACGGCGAAATAGGCGTCAGTCCGTCCGTGCTGTAGAATAGACGTAACATGTCTTGTCACTCTAACGAAGTAATGTCTTAACTGCTGGTTCTGTGGGAGAGTCTTAAATTGGGAGTAGGTTAGGTTTAGCGGATTAAAGTTCCGTACTCCGGTATTCGATGCTTCCCCCTATACTGTAAAAAAGTGAGCAAAGCCCCTTAATACGTATGTGGACGAATGTCCGTATAAATAAAAATTTCAGAATTTTTGAGGCTAGAATATCTTATGAGACAAATATTAGACTTGAAGAACAATTTCCACCTTATCATGTACTGTTGAAGTGTCAATGAATTCTTTTGATATGGAAATTTTTCTTTATTAGCATTCATAATTATTGATGCCTTATGCTTACAAATGTATATGTATGTATATTATCAAAAAATCTTTAAATACAAGCATATAAATATACATATGTACATTAGGGTGATTCAAAAATTTTTTTTTTTCGTTTGGTACTCGGAAAAACGGGTTTCCCTTTCATAATATTTTTTTTTCATTGAGCTAGAAAATTCATAAGAAATAAAAAAATTTCCCAAAAATAATCAAACTTTAACAGTTAATATCTTTTAAACGGTTGGGTTTACCAAAAAAATCGTGGAGACCTTTTTTGTAGAGCATTCCCTACGAAATGTAAGGAACAAAATATTTTTTCAAGTAGTTGGAAGCGTGATATAATTTTTCTATCTGATAATAAGGAAAAATAGAAAACTGCATGTAGGAGGACCTTCCCGTTACAATTAAGAACTCATGCTTGGAGAGGCTTTCTTAGAGGAGAGGCCTTTTTCCCGAGTACCAAACGACCAAAAAATTTTTTTTTTGAATCACCCTAATGTACATATTTATATGAAATAAATATGCGATAAGTAAGTAAGTATATACAAATGTATACAAAACAATTACCCACAATTGCTGAAAAGTATTTTAGCATTGCCAACTTGTAAGGTTTAACATACTCACATATACACCTATATCTTGTATATAAATGCTATATGAATGAATACGAAAGGAGTGTAAGGGCAATAAAATAAATTTAACACCATCTAGTATGTGCATTAGAACACAAACAACGTTAACACTACAACAAATATGGCACTTTTCACACACTTGCCAAACACAAAATAATGTGTGTACACTTGAACACATTCGCGGCCAAAGGGCACAACTACACGCACACACACATTCGTAGATGATACATACATATGTGCTTGAGAGCAGTGGAATGTATTATGCTTAGCTATCTAGCCAAAATAAAAGATAAAAAAAACTGTTGGGCTATATCATATTGTAAACGCAACAATAGCAACAACAACAGCAGCAATAATGTTTTTATGAGCAAATTTTTATGAGTACTTACTTCCGCCCTAGAAATTAGGAAGTTCTTATTTCATGTGAGCGGCATAATAAACTTTTCCCACTAAACACAGGCCCATTCACGAGAGATATAAAGCCATGAGCGAAAGGAGTGCTTGCAAAAATCGCTGGAGTAGTGACTGAAAGAAACAAATTTTGCCAACGGCCAACAGTTAGCAGACAACAAAAACAACATGCAATAACAAAGCTTGTCGCAAAACAACAGTGAGCGCGCAAGTAGCCTGAGGTCGGGTGTCGTGGCAGCTCATCAAAAAACATAGCATCTCGGCAGCACATACATATGTACTTTGATATTTGTATTGAAATTTATGATGTGTTGTTGGATGAATAAAGGCAACAAGCACATGTAGCGGAGATAAGCAGGCAGCAATAGTAATCGATATAAGGAAAAAAATAAAAATTTGTTGTTTGATGAGAAAGTGCATACAAATTGGGCAATTGAGCTTATGGATTGAAAGGGAAGATGAAGATAAAATACAGCACCCAGTTTTAATACGTATTGGAGCTTGCGAAATTTCCGTTATATATAAGGCACTGATAATTTGTACGTAACTGTGGCTGTGGCATGCACTTCCTGTAGTATACAACGCAGGTTAATAAGCGAAATAAAAATTTCAGAAGTTTAGAGTACACTAAGATAATGATATATGCTACTAAAGCGATTTAATTTAGCCATTAAAAATGAAATTTTGCCTTCCTTTGCTTTTAAAATAATTTTGTTTTTGCTCGTATTCTGCTTGATTGCCGAACTTTGGCTCATTAAATGGCCATCGGTATGCTTTACGAGCACAACCCAAAAATATTATTTCCTGAAATATGTGTTTTTATTAGTTCGATGTGTACACAAACGATGTGACTATCAGTCACTGAAGCTTTCGGCTGACCGACGTGCACAGGCGACGGCCACACAAGCACATAAGCCCAAAAGTATGCAAGCAATAAATGCAGCACGTACCAGAGATAACATCTAAAATTCCGTTTACTGTCTCATACCAGCCAGCTGCTGCTAGCCGACGCACCTTTGAACCCCTTAGAGCCGACAGCCTGTGTATACAAGTTAACCACTTTTTAGCCTAAAAGTCAACTGAAAGGGCGCAAAAGAAAATATTATTTGCTGTTTTATGGGCCATCGCCCGAAACGCCTAACAGTTTGTTCCGCATGCTGAACGTTCGCCAGCGACCAATTGTATATGTGTATGTATATCGAATTAAATTCACTATACATCCACCAACATAGTGTATAGCGTGCAGAGCAGGCAGCTGTGATTTGTTGCTGTAAAGTGTACACACAAAAAATAAGCAATTGTTGAGCTACAAGTTTGAGAATGTAAAAGCAATGGCCGTAATAATGCTTTGCATGTATATGTATGTATGTACGTGTGCTGTAGTCATGCCATTGAAATGGTAAAAAACTTTTCGTCAGGCAACGCATTTGTGCGCCTATTGCAAGGCACCGTAGAAGAATTATTTGATTATTTTTTAAAATCTCCCAAAAGTAGGCAATGCTGGTACCAAATCAACCGGCACGTAACGGAGTTATGCATAACAAATATGGCTGTGCTTTGGCCCGAGTCCTTTTTGCCGCCTCATACATTTTGCATACGCAGATAAATCTATAGCAACTTAATGTAATCGGATTTGTATTGCGTGAAAGTAGTCATTTGTTAGCGTTTAAGTGGATACCATACATTCTGCAATCCGAAAACATAAACTAATAGAAATTTAAGCGAACTGCCATTTTATTGAATAGCTTTTATACTTACTGGAAGTGAATAGAACTTAAATGGATTTTAATTCAAGTGTTAATAGAGCCATGCGTGAATATATGTAAGTGGAAGTAACTTGTCGAGGGAAAACAATTTGCCATTGGTAATTAGAACGCTCTAAACAAGAATGCATATTTAACTTTACATCGAGACTATTTTGTTTGGATAGATGAAACTAGAAAATAATGGATGTTTTTATAGACGTGTGGTTTTCGATAAGGTAATGCTTTTTACGGAGTTTGTCTTTTTGAGAGTTGTTACGTGATTTATGCTTAACAATTTCAGCTGTGTCATTCACTTTATGGAAGATTTTGCGAACGGATCTTAGCTTTGGGTTTACAAAATCCGGGATATTCATCGATCCTGATTTTAACAATAAAAATTGGTTCGGTTTTGTTTAAATGGGCTAAGTTGTCGCCGACGGCATTCAACGGTAGGCTCATGAAATGTACTGTTTCGACGTGGTCGGACCAAAGAGAGAGGGCTGTCAGATGAGTGAAATTGGTGAATATGCAAAGAGGTGGACAGTGTCATGCGGAAACTCATTGCACGCAGGACATATATAGGATATGTCCAGGTCTATTCCGGATAACTAGTAGCTTAACCTGCAAAACTGTCACTCTCGTTTCTCGCGGCAACTAGAGATCTTCAACTGCAAGGTGAGAAAGTTTGACTCGGGGGTCGGTGTTGATGGTTTCACTGTGAATGGTGGTCGGTGATTGATGAATGGTGGTCGGACCCCTTGATGTTCGTTCCTAGAAGGCGGTTCCGCTCCAAGTAGCTACCACTTGGAGAGAAGATCATAATGCTCCTTAACTTGGAGCGTACGGGCCTTCTATGTAGGTAGTCCTGTCGTAGTGCAGAGTGCAGTATTCTGACAAGTACGGAGCTTCCTCGTCCACCGTTCCACTGCATCCAGGCGACCATTTTGGTGCAGTGTAGTTAAGGACTGGCCGGCGGACTGTCTTGTAAGTTGCCAACAAGGTTTTTTGCCTTCCCCATATGCTACCGGATAGCGACTTGAAGATTTTGTTGCGGGTCTGTACTTTGACGATAATCGCGGTCGCATGAGGAGTGGAGGACTACGCACTGTCAAAAGTCACACCTAAATTTTTAGGATTATTGAGAGTCGGAACCCTTGACGCCATCGACTGCAATGTTAAGGACCTTTCATCCAGTTTTAAATATGGTCGCTGTGGATTTAGTGGGGAAGAGTGTTAGTTATGTGCGGCGAGAAAGTGAGAAAGATTGGAAATATAGTCGTTTACCTTTGAATACATGCCATCGATTCCATTGCCAGACGTCAATATCGGGCAATCATAAGCGTACGAAATGATAGAAATTCCCTTTGGTGGCCGTGGAAGTTTCGAGATATAGAAGTTAACAATGGTGGCGAGAGGACACCACCCTGCGGAACACCCTGTTTAATTCTGGTAAAGTTTTGAGTTTTTGCCTCGAAATATTAGGGAAAACGGTCGCTCAGCTAGTTCACGGTTCACCTCTTCAGTTCTGAAGGGAACGTAGTTTTTTCGGAGTGCTGCAATAGCGTTGTGTGACTGATTGTGTCAAAGGCTTTTAACAAGTCCAACGCTAAGAGGATCGTTCTCTCACAGGGTGGTTTGTGGTTAAGACCACGAACTGTGGTTTTTTGGGGCTGTGGTGGCACCGCGCACTTTTCGGAAACCAGTGGCTTGCTAGGGTCAGGCCGAGTGATGATAACACACAAGCCCATATTGTATTACTTTAGAATTGGACTATTCTTCGGGCCTATTCTCAGAGGCCTAAAAGGGAAAAAACTCAACCCAGGATTTGGTCTATTTTGTAATAAAACACTAATCGTATGACGAATCCTAACGCCTTTGATTTTTCAGAAAAAATTTCTTTTCTTCAAAACCATTTTTTTTTTTTCAGTTTGTTTCATATACATGTATATACATATGTATATGTACATATATGTAAACTCGTACATAACGTGTCCTAAGAATCTTTTCTATATATCGATTTGTGTTGATTTTAGCTGAGAACTGGGGAGTTCGAAAACCTTTCAACGGACAAAGTGCCAGTCGCCCTCTGAACGCACTTGCCAAGGAAAGCACCATAATTTATTATTATTTTTTGCTTGGTCAGTAGAAGTTTTTTATTTTTAAGTGCAAAAGTGCTAAAAAGTATGTCAACACTGGCATTCGTTTAGAGCATTGCAAAGCGTCGGAAAAAACGTAAATGGGCGCTGAAGGGCGACGAGTATACTGCGAAGGTGCATACATAAACACCAAATAAAAATAAGATTAGCATTTTGCAATGCAAAATAGCAACAACCTAAGTGCATAGCTGCACACATACACATGCGTCAAACACACACACCCACAAGCATGCAAATGAAGTAAGGAGAATTTGCGTGGATTGCAAATGCGAATGCAAATACCAGCGAGAGCAACGGCGAGCCATAGACAGGAAGGCAGACAGATAAGCGAGCAAACTGACAGAGACACAAACCACACACACACATACGAAATGCCACGAATTACTTCGCCATGCAGTATACACTAATGCACTAAATAGCCAAAGCAACCAATGACATACTGCAAATGCACCACCACTGTTTGCGTGTGTGTTTGTGCGGCACTCACAGCTCCCTTTGCTGTCACTGCGTCGCTGACTGTGAATTAAGTTAAAAAAAGGAATATTGACAACGCGTGAGCGGTGATTTCAATGCCAAAACCGAAAATTGGCAGCACTCAAAAGGTAAACGAATTTGCGAAATGCCAATCGAAAGCAGCGCGCAAAGCGAATAGCTGGAGGAATGCGGTTGCAGCGGCTGGTTTGTGCCAAAAATACTGTGCTCACATGCTGATGGCGTTGCGCCGGTAAACATTTCATAGATTGAGGTAACATTTGCACAACTCGCCCGCACACACACACGCGCATGCGCACGGCTGAATGAACTAATAAGCATATGACGTGCTAAAAGCTAAAGCTGCGAGGGCTAAGTCTGATTTATGGCGACACTGCGACTCAAGCTACCGCAGTCCATTGCGTTAAGCCACTATGTGGCTGCCAACCAAGTGTTTGGGGGTGTTATACTAAGTATATAACACAGCCGATTTCAATTTGTGCCGAAAGTAATAATTCAAAACGTAACGGTAACTGTCGAAAAAGTGTCATTTTAAGTAGTGTTATTTTAATCCACTTTAAATGCAACGCTTTTGGCACTTCTTACTCAAACATTGCGCACCAAGAAAAAGCATTGAATGCTAAAATGAGAACTTTTGCCAAGCCATCACTCTGGTTGCACTCCGCGCTGCTGTCGCCAACAACTACGCAAGTGGTAGAGAACTTGTAAATGCAGCATGTTATTTGCCCAAAAATGACGCCACTTGCATTTGCATATGAAAAAGTTTCGTGAAATAAAATTCACAAAGAAACTTTTACTCGAACGCTGTTCTTGTTGTTATTCTTTCACAACTTATCCATGCCGGCAATTGCGGCAGCTGTTGATTTAAGTTGTTGATGTTGATAACGGCGTACATCTGTTTCGACTGCTGCAACTTTTGCGCATATAATTTTGTAAATCACAACTTGTAAATCTGAATAATTGGCGCGCTAAATGCGCGCGCTCAGCTCAGTTTCCAAATGAAATGCACAAGTGCTAACTAACGGCTGGTGCAAGTTACTAACCTGAATTGGGTTGTCCATTGCTGTTGGGTCGTGCTGAGGGCGCGCCATCACGTGCTTCCACCTCCAGCGCATAGGCGCCTTTCTTCTCTCTGTCGAATACGGTTTTGGTGAAGATTTCGCCACTCTGCAGGTTTATTTCGAAGAATTCTTTGCCTTCGTTGCGCGGTGAGTCGACAATGTAGTAATAGACCTGTGGAACACAAAGATAAATAAAGTATTGTCAGCATGAAGGAACTTATTATTATTTTAAACTTTTATATTCAGAGTTAAATATAAGAGTTCAATGTCGTTTATCAAGTATTTCGTATTGTACTTTTTGGTGAAAATCTCCTGGTATATTTTTGTGATATGTGTGTATATGCAACATAGTTTTCTGTTATGAGGAAGCTGGATGACACTTGCTTTAAAACGACTAAAAGATAATGCAAGAAGTAGTACCAATTAAAATACACCTTTTATGTAAAGCAATTTATAGTTGCCAACATACTGTCCGTGCCTATTATAACTGGTGTACCATATGTAATACGAATGGCTGGGGAACTCAGTATACTCAAAAACTCAGATACCACACCTAAACTTATATTTCTGAGAAGCACGCTTCAAATCAATTGAACGCATTGCTGAAAATTTTCAAAGTGACAGAAAAATCATTTACGATTAGGCAAATTCCTAACACAAACAAATTCGTTTATTTACCTTTACGTATTTTCATTTCAATTTAAATATCCCGAATTCAGAAAATTGTATAGGTAATTGGTCTAAAGGAATTGCTGAATTTGACATTTCGGCACCAAGGCACAGAATGTATATTGTGACAAAAAAAGCTCCCGTAAATTGTAATTAAAGTTCTCGCTTAAATGATATTTCAAAAAACAAAAAGTTAGTAGAACTGCCCTTAATTACTAAACCAAATATGAGTGCGATACGTAAACCCGTTTACAGGAGCTGCTTAAGTCGGTACACATCAGTAGTGCGTTGCGATTTTTCCAACGGAAAAAAATATCGAACAGATAATTTGTCTCAAATTTTGTCTCAAATTTTATATGCGGAATTGTTGTGAATATTGGAAATGGCGAAAGTTGATTCGGTTTGGCAAAAACACAAGCCTACGAGTGGCACAAAGCTTTCAAAGACGGTCGAGAAATCGTTGAAAACATAACTCGCTCAGGGCGACCTTTGGCCTATTCAACTGATGAGAATAATAAAAGCGTGAAGGATATGGTGCTTGACAATCGTAAGGCAAGTGTTAAAGAGATGACAAGAGAGCTCACCATATCTCGCGAGTCCGTTCGAATAATTTTGAAGGGTATTTTGAGTATGAAACCCGTTATTGCTCGACTCGTCCCGATAAAGCTGAATTTTTGAATTTTTTTTTCAAAAAGATTACCGTTAAGGAGGTATTCTAATCTAGAAATTTAAAAAATCGACATTTTTTTTATATTTTCAAAGTTTAACTATTCAGGAATATATTTACAAGAGAATTTTCATTAAATTCAAATTATTTTTGGAGATATAGGCATTTTTCTGTCCCGGTTCGGCCGGAAGGCGAAATTTAAACGCGTTTTTCTCAAAACTGACTTTTTCGGAACGATGCCCACGATTTCTCAGGTACTACTGGACCGACTTACTTGAAATTTTTATAGAGTCTCCTTCATAGGCTTGTCTATAGTTGGAACAAGCCCCATCCCCAAATTTTTATTTTTATTATTTAAAAAAAATTCGAAATAGTCAGAAAAAGTGATCCAAAAAACTTGTTTTTAGGCAGTCGCCATTTTGCGAAAAACGTTTTTCCCCACTTTTTCGTAGATCCGGCCATTGCGACATTATTCTAGATTAATAATCTATTTTTCTTTTTGCTTTCAGATAACTAGGAGGGTTGAAATCATGGGCATGGTCACGTGTAAGTTTTTAGAAACCACCCACTTCGTCAGCTCGTAAGTTTTGAAATTTTTATTTTTTTCAGTTTTTAATTTTTTTTCTCTACTCTTCTAAAATTCACAAATAACTAATAAAAAATGGATAGTATATATATTAATTGCCTTTTTATACGACACTTTAAAAATTGCCTAAAATTCATGCTTCTAAACTAGAATACCCCCTTAACCGTGGAGAGCATTACAACGAGCTGAAACCAAAAACACCACGCCAAAGCCGCTCAAAAGCAAGGTGATGCTCATTGCTTTTTTTTATTTGTATTAGTGATTTGGTGCATCATGTATTTGTTCCGGAGAGACAGACGATCAATAAGGTGTTTCTTCAGCCACATTGCGGCGTTAGTGTGAAAACATGCGCCGCGCGTGTTTTTTCCTGTTCCGCAAACTGAAATTGCTGCTCCGTGGAACCCGTTTCAATCGAAGGTATAAAAAATTGGCTACAGGAGCTGCAGGCCATCCCAAAAGTCTTTATGAAAAGTGTTTCGAGGACAGGAGAAATCGTTAGCCTAATTGTACAAGTATTATATCTTTGAAAGCGTCAAAATAAATATTGATAAATAATTTTATATTTTGCGATTTATTTATACTTTTCGGGTACTTTTTTGTCACAATGTGTACTCAATAAATCCCAACGACAAAAGCGATTGATTACACAGCTGCATTCTTTCAGTTGTAATCTGCCATGCATAATGAAAATTTTCTTGTACGTTTGTATGGCGTACACACGCCGCCTGCCACGTATAACAGGTGTGTGAAAATGCAATTTCAGTTTTCAAATTTAATAGTTAATCGAACTGACAAATCACAAAAAAAAAAAATAAAAATTCAATACCATAAGTTAGCTTAATGAATTCTTGACTAATTAAAAATTTGGATTGGACAATTTTTGTAATTTTTTATAAAACTTGTGGCTATTTTTCAATGTAACTCCCTCACCGTGTTTGAACTGTAAACTTCTTAAAACTCTTTTCAAAAATACTATTTTCCTTCCCACATATTGTTTACTTCATAAGTCTTTCTGAATTTGAATTAAAATCTTCAATTAGGGATAGTTTCGATACCTAAAAACAAAAGTATATGAAGGCCAAGAGGGATTACTTTGAGCGGGACGGCATAGATTTAAAAAAATAAATTAAGAATTTTAAAATTATGAACAAAGTCTTACTTTATTGTAAATATAAAGGAAAATTACTGAACACTTCTGGCTAAAAATTCTAACATTCTTTATTTATACTGATTGAGAAAATATGAGAAAAATTTTAGAAAATGCTTACACATGTATTAGAAGGAGTTTGTGAAGATTAAATATAACATTACCAGAAGCTCTTTTGGATATTTTGCTAAATGGTTAGGAGTAAGGGTAAAGCGCTATAAATGAAAATTCACGCAGCCCTGACACATTTCCAAGAAAGCGCTTTGTAAGTCAAATCTACTATTTCTTTAAGGTGAGACATCAAATAAGTGAAAGCATTAGTTTAGACATTACGTTCTGCAAGGGAATGTGCATATAAATTTTAAATATTTCGTTTTATGCTTTGTAGCTTTCAACGCAGCTACATACACTAATTTCACGTGGCCAGAGGTAATGCAAATGCTGTAAAAATGCCCGCAAATATACGTAGAGGTTGCAGCCGTAATATTTAAAGCCACTATTTACAAAGGATCGCAGATAGCCAAGCGAAAGCGGTGTAAAAAAAGGCATGCTCACACACCTACTAACATTTCATCGTTTCCTTTGCCTGCGGCTGGTCGCGCTACTTTCTTATACATTTTCAGGCTCCTTTTTTGACATCGCACGTAATGCTTTTGGACATTTATTAGCGTGAAAATGTGAGCAGATGAGAGCATAAGCCCAAAGCAAATTAACCAGCTGTGGTAGAGTTAAGAGAGCGGCGCTGGCTAAACCATTATTTGCGTGAGGTACTGACTTCACAAAAAGCTGGATATTGAAATTTTTCTTAATTTCTTTTTTTAAGAATTTACAGTCGCATGCCCATAAGCGATTTTTTATTTCGTAAAGCATATTGTAATTACAACATATTTTTTTCCGCCACACTCTCTCCCACGCCAAAGCCATTTTTCTTTCTACCTATACACAGCATTTTTTCAGTTTCCAAGTCAACGCCTTTGCGGAATGGCTCATGCTAGCGCCTTACACGCGTAAACTTTGTGCAGCATTCATTCCACTTAACTGATTTCGACACTCATTTGCTAATTTAGTTGCGCTGGACCGACGCAAGCTCGCACAACTTTCACACAATATTTTATTCTCTCTCTCTCGCGTTACGCGCTTTCCACTTTACCACCCAGATGATCCCATTTACCACGCCGTAATAAGCACAGAATTTTAATTAAAGCATGATTTGTTTTTCTCTTCGCGACGCTCTTCGTCGTAAGCGCAAAAGGGGTTTGATAAGAAATTTTTGAAAAGAAGATAAGCATTTTTGGAATATTGGGCCGCCACAGTGAACACTGTTTGGGCGATTTGCATACTACCATCCAGCTTAGTAATGAGCCGTATGTCTGGCAGGCGCTTATCAACCGCTCTCACACTTGACTGCACTGCTGCATGCGCTCCAAATATCGTAGTGCACAGCCTCGCTTGCTCCCATGCACTCCACTGGCGCAAGCATGAACAAAAATTTCCGCATACCATTTCTTTCGTGCACTCTTTGTTTTACTTGCAAGTATGTGATTCACTAAATTTACCTAACGGTACTCCATTTTGTTTACCTGATTATTTGGAAATGTGCCATCCTTGTCAATGGCATTCACTTGCGTCACTTTCGTGCCAATGGGTTCACCTTCCAGCACGGTCTCCTGTTCACGCTCCGTAAACAATGGTATCTCGTCGTTAACATCCTCGAGCATAATGTAGACGGTCGCCTCGGATGCCAATTGTTGGGCGCCATTGTTCTGAAAACACACAGAAAAAATAAAGACAAAGCGTAATCAGAAAAATTTTGTTTTCATTATGCAAAAGCGACAAAATTAATAAATATGCTAGTTGATATGAGGCAATAACTCATTACGTACAGTAACTCGCTGTCATTATAAAGTTAATTAAAACTGGAACAATGCGCCTACGCGCTGGAATATTGAAATAATTGCACAGGCATTGTTTTTGCTGGCATACTTATCATATGCAAAAATAGCTGACATTTACTTAAAAAAATATTTATGCAGAGCTTATTTGTATTTATGGAAAACAAAACTTCAATTTGCATATGAAAGAATGTTAAAATTGATTGACGTACATAATAAAATGCAGTCAAAAACGAATTCGATATAAAAAAAGATTTCTTTTATAAGACACCGTTAATTATTTTTTTATAATAGAACCTGATTCATATATCTCAATTTTATGTGAGATCAGGTGCCAACCAAATCCATTATACTATTTGAGTTTTTCAAACAGAAATAAGTATTTTTACTAGGTGCGTGTTAAGCGGTTACATGGTTTACGGCTTTCAAAAAATTACATTATCTTACTAAATTTTACAATATCTATACAATATTTATTGTCCTAAATTTTCAAGTTGATCCGAGTAATAGTTTCGGAGATACAGCCTTGAGAACTTGTGCGATCGAGGCAATCTGGGCTATGTGCGCCGCCTTTAAACGCGTTTTTCTCGAAACTGTTTTTTTTTTTAAATCGGTTGGCAAAATTTCTCAAGAATGATTCAGTCGATCTTCATGAAATCTTACACAGGTCTTTGAGATGCAATTCTTGAAGATTTTTACGAAGGGTTATTTTTCAATTACACTATTTAAAAAAAAGTCGCGAAATTTTCATTGATACTTAAATTTTTTTTTGTAAAAATATCCGGCAAAAATTTTCAGTTTTCTGTTTTTTTTTAAGTAATAAGTTAAGGTTATCCTGCCAACCAGAACCGCATCTTTTTTCCGAGGGATCAGGGATCGATTTCAAAAATATGTATTTTGCTGAGTATGTAGGACTGTCTTTAATTAATATGCCAAATATGGGCGCGATTTGTCAACCAGTTTATTTACACCTCAGTAATGCGTTGGGACTTTTACTATGGATAAAAATATCGAACGATAAATTTGTGTAAAATTCTGTATTTCTAACCAAATTTCGGGTGCAAAATCATTCCAAATGTTGGTGATACCGATTTATGAAAACACAAACCTACGTGTGGTACAAAGCCTTAAAAGACGGTCGCAAGATCGTTGAAGACATGCCTCGTTCTGGGCGAACTTGGACGGTCGCTTGAACTAATGGAAATAGAAAAAGATGTGGCGCTTAAAAATCGTCAGTCAAGTGTTAGAGAAATGGCAAGCGAGCTCGACATCTCTCTCGAGTCTGAAACGTTCTTGCTCGATTCATTCCGATAGGCTGAATTTTTTTCGACTGTAATTGAATTCAAATCCAAAAACGTAATGAACAACATCAGTCAAACACTATATTCACCAAATTTTACTACGTGTGATTTTTTATTGTCCCCCAGACTGAACTTGCCTCTCCATGGAACCCAATTTCAGTCGATCTAGGAGATAAAACAAAATTCGCTGAAGGAGCGTAAGGCCATCCCAAAATTGAATTATTGAAAATGTTTCGAAGACTGTAAAATTATTGGCATAATTGTACTACGTCTGGTGGGGTTTATTGGTAATAGTGGTGTAAAGTGGTACTATTTGCCGCAAGCGTAACTAAGTTTAAAGAAACTTTATTTCATATGGTGATTCAAACTGTTACACGCATTTGAAGTAATGAAACTACGGCTTTCTCCTCGCGGTCGTATATGGCGAATAAAAAAGCAATCAATAACAAGATATGCTTCACTCCTAAAAACCTTAAAAGCAAATAACATATCAATTCTATTCGAGTTATAGATATGTTGAACAGAAACTTCAATGAGTACAACACTTTCAATACTAAAATTAATTAATTTGCTCCAATTCTAAATATAATGCTATTAAATTGAATGCAATCGTTTTCAGATGTTTTTACTTTTTATAGAATTTTTAATAGAATTCCTGAAAAAATGTAATAGTGATTAAACCATTTAACCAGTCAAATACCGGTGGATAAAGCCATTTGTGCAAGTGAAATTTTAAAATTTATTGAGCGTTATTGCACTTAATTTGCCATCTATTAATGCATAAAGCGTTTGCAATCAATTAAGAGGTTTGTACCAATGTAAAAAATTGTCAGCAGTTTTTGCGTTTTAACTATTACAAAAAAGAAACATGGCTAGTGGGCAATACATAAAGTCTAACGCTATTTAGTGGCATTTACAAGATTTGATATATAGCTTATAGCGAATGAAAAAGACACTTTTTGTCAAACTCATCCTGAAATTGCACTTCAACGCATATATTCACGGGAATTTTGTCACTGCTGTAAATATGCTGGTAAACTATAAACTAATAAATACTCTGCAAATAAACAAGAATTCATCTAAAATACAATGATAGACTGCATTTGACAAGTGTTCAATTTGACAATTTTTACCGCTTTCTAGTCAAAAAAGTCTTGCGGTATTTTCGCTAGTTGGCGGTGAAAGCGCATAGTTCTAGTTTTATTTGTCGCATCGGGTCATGCTATACCTTTTCGGAAAGCTCATTTCACGCGCTAACATGTGTTTGATTGATTGTCGTTTCTTTTAAGTCGTTCGTGAGTTATAGCGTCGCAAAAATGGAGAAAAATAAAGAGAAAATACGGCATATTTTACAGTACTACTACGATAAAGGCAAAAATGCATCTCAAGCCGCCAATAAAATTTGTGCAGTTTATGGGCCCGATACAGTTTCTATTTCCACCGCACAACGATGGTTTCAAGATGCGCCACGCTCCGGAAGGCCTGTCGTCGAAAACTGCGATAAAATCGCTGAATTGGTCGAAAGAGACCGGCATAGTAGTCATCGAACCGTTATAAACCATTTGAAGAAGCTTGGAGTCACTAAGAAGCTCGATGTATGGGTGCCACACGAATTGATTCAATAAAAATACCGCAAGACTTTTTTGACAACCTAATATTAGTGAGTTGCCAAAGGAACTTATGGCAATAATTGCTTTCAACTGCTACCTAAGTTTTATTCTTTCAAATATTCGATTGGATCAATGTAATATTATTTTTATGCTTTCGTTTGTACCTATTAACAAATGGAACTTGCACATAAACTGGCAAAGTATATTTACTCTATACACATACATATATACTGTGGGCAAAAAATAGTAAGACTTTTTAATTTCAATTTCACGGGAAAACCCATTCGTCGAAATCCTGTGCCAAATGTCACATCAAGAGAATCATTAATGTTCTGTTTAGTGTTCGCTTGTCTTTCTGAAGTACATAAACTGTATTCTGTGATAATTGTTTGTCACGAGCAAGTGCCCAGGACGACCATCAACATCAACTGATGATCAATGCGCCAATAAAGTAAAGGGATTGGTGCTTGATAGTCGACCATTGTCAGAGTTCTTACAGGCATCGTTGAAATATAGGAAGGATCAGTAAAAACAATTTTGAAAGATCATTTGGGCCTAAGAAAAGTAAAAGCACGTTTGCTTCCAAAATGATTTGATTCCCAACTACCAGGATGTCATAAATCGTATCACTACTGGCGATGAGTCTTGGATCTACGCTTACGACCCGGAATCAAACGATCAATTGGCCGAATATAGACGTGAGCCGAAGCAGAAAAATTACACAAGCAGTTCAAAAAGCAAGGTTGACAGTTTTCTGCGATTATCTCGATGTGGCGCACCCTGAACTCGTTCCGACTAGCTAAACTCTCAACAAGGAATACTATTTGAATGTTATACCTCATTTACGCGAAGCTATTCGTAAAAGGAGACAGTATGGGCAACCCTACGTTTTTGCACCAAGATAATGTAATGTCGCTTTCTGCATTAATTCTTCACAAGTTTTCGCCAAATTTTTAACTAATATAGTGTCGCAAACCCATCGTTCGCTTGAAGACATTAAACTTGAAACACTACATACATAGGTTGCTATATATATTTCTGGACTAGGCAACACTAAGTGTTGCCAGCTGTAATCTGACATTTCCATTGGGAAGTTTGACATTTTTTAGCATAACATCACTCAGAACGTTTTGTTATTTAATCGTGAATTGTTTTATTTACAGGGAATTAAAAAATCATCTCGGCCAAAAATGGAATTAAGTCGTGAACATTTTCGTGCGATCATTTTTCACAACTTTCGACGTGGATTATCAAGACAAGAGTGCATCGATGAACTAAAATCTTTGTATGGCTATGAAGCACCATCCTATAGCACTGTGAAAAACTGGTACAACGAATTCAATCGTGGCCGCCGCTCGCTCAAAGACGAATTCCGTGAAGGTCGTTCAGAAACAGCCGTTGTGCCAGAAAACATCGATGCCGTACGTGAACTGATAATGCAAGACCGTCATGTAACATACCTTCAGATAGAGACATGCCTATGCATTTCTCCCACCAGCATACATTCGATATTGCATGAACACCTGGCCGTAAAAAAGTTTGTTCTCGTTGGATCCCGCACAATTTGACAATCGCTCAAAAAAAAGGCTCGTGTGGATTGGTGTAAAGAAATGCTGAAAAAATACGATCGCGGTGCTTCAATAGACGTTTATAAGATCGTCATAGGTGACGAATCACGGATCTATGCGTATGAGCCCGAAACAAAACAGCAATCGACCGTGTGGGTCTTCTAAGCCAGAGCCAAAAGCCAAATCCAACGAAAAAAAAAAAAACCAAAAATATGCCTATTTTCATTATTAGGCCAGAAATATATATAGCAGCCCTCGTACGCGCATTGAAAGCTTCTCCGGAAATTGACTTTATCAACTACTTCAAGCATTTGAAAATACTATTTTGGCACAAATGCATTGGAGCCAAAGGGGACTAATTTAAGAGGGACGACATAGATTTTGATGAATACGACAAGAAATTTAAATTATGTTTATGCCTTACTAGTTTTTGCTCACTGTGTTAGCCAAATCCGCTAGAGAGACGTTCCATGAGATTAATGTTGTTTTGGGGGATGGTACTCTATCACTTCGAACTACCGAGGAATGGTTTCGACGGTTCAGAGCGGGTGAAAACGACACCATTGATAAGGAACTCGGCGGAACACCTGTGATGACGAATACCGAGTTGGACAGTCGTGACATCGCTCGCCCAGAAGATTGGAGTTAGTCACCAAACCATTTTAAACCATCTGCAGAAGGCTGGATACGCAAAAAAGCTTGATGTTTTACGGCCAGGAAGGTTTTGCCGGTATTGGAAGGGAATCATCCACAATGAGCTGCTCTCATATGGCCAGACGCCTAATTCTACCATCTACTGCGAACAACTGGACCGCTTGAAGCAGACGATCGACCAGAAGCGTCCAGAATCGGCCAACAGGAAGTGTGTAGTACTCCACCGGGACAATGCCAGACCACACATTTCGTTGATAACTCGTCAGAAGCTACTTGAGCTCAGATGGGAGGTTCCATCGCATCCATTATATAGCCCGGACATAGCCCAAATGATTACCACCTGTTCCTGTCTATGGCGAACGCCCTTGTTGATGTAAAGTTGAACTCAAAAGAGGCTTGTGAAAAGTGGCTGTCCGAGTTCTTCGCAAATAAGGAGCGGGGGTCCTACGAAAGGGGTATTATAAAGTTGCCGTCTAAATGGAAACAGATTATCGAACAAAACGGCGCATATTTGAACTAAATCCAACCACTGTAACACTTCTTATGGAGCATTGAAGCGCAAAAAAGCAGGAGATATTTGACAGCCTTATATTTCTATCAGTTGTGCATTTAGTTTATATTTAAACCAATTGTAATTGGTCCATTAACCAAAAGTTCCCCCCTATGAATCATGAAAAACGTAAACTTCGGTTGTACTGAAGCTATATTACCTTTCATAAATATAAAACAGTCTTTATAGGAACTTGATTTTGATCGGTTGGTTTGTATGGCAGTTAAAGCTATAAAGTGATCCGGTCTTAACAATTTCTTTGGAGATTGCAATGTTGCCTTAGACATTACTCTAACCCAAATTACTTATAAGTTTTATATTATATTGGCACGATGTCAGCCGTTCCGACAAATGAGAAGCTTCTTAGAAAGAAAAGAAGATGCGCCAATTTCAGATCGGTATTTCGAAAACTAGTTTGCGAATATACAGAATTACGAACATGTGTGAATAAGTAAATACAACCTGTTCAGGGTATAATGAGTTATAAGAAATTCAAATTATTGGAGTAAATTAATATATTTTGGCAATAAACTGGACAAAGAAAGTTCAATAAAAACATTTTTAAGTTTGTATTATTAATACTTGAAATAAATCAGCACTTTTGGTATACTATTTTCAGGTAGTATGCTTATTGAATATTTGCAATATTTAATAAATATGAATAATATGTGCATCAGTGCATTCTAAAAACCTTACGAATTTTCGAAAAACTTAACTGATACTTTACACATTTCTTCATTAGGCTCCACTAAATTTAGTTTAAATGTAAGCAAATAGCAAACAATTTTAGGAATCTCGAATAATTTTTCAACATGCCGGCATTATGAGATACAAACAGTATTGCAAAACTAAATCTTCAATACAATGAATTATTTGTCCAAGCATTTCAGGCGTAAAACCAAGTCCCTCACAAAGGTTTAGGTGGCAAAACGACATAATGTACCTTAAACGCTTGAAGGTATTTGTACTAATGAAAGTTTGCATAGATATAAATATATGGAAAATATATACATACGTATAGTATATATATAGAGAGAAATATTCTTGCATATTCTGAAAACAGTCATAGAGCTTAGCTGAGACATGAAATGCAAATATGATTTAAAACTCACAACTTTTATTGAACATATGCAATATTTGCTTTATTTCGTAGGTGGATATGAATTATGCAAGTGTTTGCTCGCCAGCCTTAAGCGAAATTTACTTTTGCTTCACTTTGCAGTCGAATGTATTGGAGCAGCAAAAACAAGAGTGCTTTGCCTGGTAATAACAAATAAATGTGGCAAATACCTACTGAACATACACTTCATATTTACCGAAAATGTCTGTGGTTGCATTTCTCTTAGCAATTAGCCACATAACGGACGCACACGGACGTGGCATAGATATTTGTTGCAACTGCGTCGACAAGTCTCTTCAAATTGTTTATCAAATATTTAATATCATTTCCGTTTGTTGTGCCAGCAGTGATGTCACTACAGCTGTCACTTATAAATCTACATATGTGTCTTTAGTACGAAAAAGCAAATGTTTTCCTTTACTAATTGCAACATATTGCTTACATGTACATATATGTATGTCTTTGCAAATAATAAACACATCTATGCCAGTGTAATAATAAGTGCAAATAAAGCGATATAATAGATCATAGTTGGCATTTTTAAGAAATATTCCAAATCAATTAAATATTTCGGCTTTTGAGGAATTCGCATCTATAGTTAGTGCAAATGGAGGAATGCACGTTTGTTTATTTATTGTCAAGCATAAATAGAATTAATTAATATTTGCTTTGTAGAGCAGAGTCTGAGGTTAGTTTTCGATTGAAATTTAGTGCAAAACCTCCCTCATATTTTTATATGAAATTAATAAATTTTGCAAGAGCAATCATTTTTATGCATTCCCTCTCAATTATGCTAAGTAAATTGCTTACAATATTTATAATTATAATTTCTCAGAGCTAAAACATTGCAGAACAATATATTAAAGATATAATTAAAAAAACCAAAAAAAAAAAAAATAGTACAAATTCACTTAAAATTTTCAGCGACTAATGGTTGATCAAAAAACCCAAGTAAATGATTGTTGAGAGAAGCTGTAGTCTGTATTCTGTTTCAATAAACAATGCGAAGAAATACTGAGCAAGTCACTTTTCATACAAAGCCATTTGCTATTTAGTAACCCAGTGAAACCTGTGTGCGACATGATGATTATATAACATAATGTAATTATAGTACCGTATATTAAGCAGGAGAATACCACATGACTCCATTTTCCGCAAGTGAGGAAAGCAGCTCAGGACTTCCGGTCTTAGATCAAGTATCTCCAGGGTAGACAAAGAACAGGGAAAGTAAAGTGAGAAGGCTAATATTCGACCGAATACACCACGTAATAGAGCACGTAGTGAAGAAAATATAGCAAGTGGTTCCATACCTCAGTTCGAGTAGCTGCGAACGGCGCCGAATCGACTCTTCACGGTCTTCGCAGCTACTCGAACTGACGTATGGAACCACTTGACGCATTTTAATAAAATTAACTGAAAACTAAAGCCGTTTAGCCTTCCCAAGCGACATCGTTGCCATCTATGGCCTCTTGGAAAAGTTCCAAGATTATCCGATATTTTCAAGCCAACTTTTGTTTAGCGATGAAGCCGCATTCGGAACGAAGAGCAACCTAAAGAAATTTAAAAGCTGTTATTTCATTAGTAAAAACAACTATTTAGTGTGGTTTGTGGGCCGGTGGTATAATCGGTTTATAGTTCATCATAAAATCCCACTTCGATTCAAGGCTTAGAGCAAAACATCACGAGTGCCACTCGCCAATTAACAGTTGAAATGCTCGAACGTGTCATTGAAAATTCGACTCATGAACAATCTGACCCGTAGTAGCCGCGGCCAATATTTGAAGGAGATCACCTTCAACAAGAATGCTCTTTCGTATGAACATTGCTCATTAAATTTGAAGTTTCTGTGTTTTTTCTTTACAAAAGAAGGGAACCTCGAAATGGATAACTCTTTGCAATATTCTTCGCCAATGATTTTTGTTTTTTTTCTTCTTATATTTAACCATAACCTATTTCATTACTTCATAAAATTTACATAATATAAATAATAAAAAAAATGTATGTTATTATTTTAGGATATACACCACATAGAATTTATAGATCTTTTTTATTTAACTCACTCACACTTAATTATTATAAATTATAAACTTTTACTCACCTCCACACGTATCGTCAAATTATACTCCTTTATGCTCTCATAATCCAGCGGATGATTCACCTTTATATCGGCCCATGTATCCCCATTATCCGGTCTTTGTTGTAAGTAAAACGTATGAAATTTATTGGTCTGTGCGGTGGACCCGGGCATTAGGCGATAAAACACAGTCGGATTGCCTTCAATACCCGAACTGCGAATGCAGACGACGAGTGAGTAAAGGAATACATATACACATTAGAAAACTTGAAAAAGCCAGTATGAAAGATTAGAAGTCATGTTATAAACTAAGAGAACTATTTTCAGATCAGTTATTTGAAATATGACCAAATGTGGTGTGTGGGTATTAAAATTTTTAAGATAAATGAATTGTGTGTGGTTTTCAAAAATCAAATTTGGGAACATTTCGTCATATTTCAAACAGTTTAACGACAAGTGTTTTGTAAATTTAAGACGCGCAAATATTTGGCTAAGCCTGAAAAGCGAGTAACTGGCGTTTGAAGATAAGAAAAAGGCTGAGTTTTGAATTTAATTATGACAATTTTTTATTAATTGACTATGTGACAATTTTAAAAAATGTTTTAGTTGACGCGATTTAATTTATTATTTTTTTTTTTTTGAAAATTTTTTTAAGTTTAGGCATTTACGATTTTATTTTGTATATATTTTTTTTCAAAAAAGTTTGTAAGTGTACACATTTACGCATATATAAAACTATTTCTTGTCAATAATTAAATAATTAATTTTTTCATTGTGATTTAGTTGGACTCGAAACGAATAGTTAGACCCAAATATCTGCACGTGTTTCAAAATAAAAGTTAGCTAGTTAAAAATTAGTAAATCAGGAAGTAATTATCAGAAGTGTTAAGGAGTAATATTTATTAAAAATTATTGTATATTATTTATATAAAAATTACAGTTAATTGTAGATATGTGCACATGCGACATAACAAAATACAAAAATTATTTATGACGCATAATTCAAGAAAAAACGTTGCTGTTACTATGAGAAAGTGCTAAAAGAAAAAGTGAAAATTACAAAAACAAGTATAAATCATGATTCAACAACGCCATTGCGCTAAATTTGTGAAACACAATTATCTGCAGAAAAAAAAAGTTTTTATAATGTTTAACACAAGAATTCGATGATTTTCTCAAAAGCAAAAAAGAATAATTGTGAAATGGCATCAAAAAACGGTATTGCCATATTAAATGTCATTAAGCACAAGGTAGATAGGTATTCGGGTTGGGTTTGAGGATACAATTTTCGAATGAAAGCGTGGCAAAAATGACAGTTGTTCTTTGCTTGCGCTGGAAAAAGGCAAATCAGTTGTTCACTTTTTTGTACGCTCACAAAAATGGCAGGAGGAAAATATGTGGAAATAAAATGAAGCGAAAACATAATGGCGAGCGGCGCGTGCGACACGTGAGAGTGACATTTTTTCACTTATTGCCGCGCAAAAAATTAAATGCCGCATTAAATTGAATACAAAATAGCGAAAATAAATCAGCATGAACGAGGAATGTAGGAATTTCATAAAAAGCAGCTAGGGAGTAGGGATTTATGAAAGTAAAAGCTGGCTGGTTGCAGTGGAAATATATGTATGCTGGACTCGTGGGTGACAGGATAAGTTGTATAATACCTGGATGGGTTATACCTACAAGTACACATTTGGGCAAGTGTTGTTCAACTTTGCGAACTTTTTTTTTTTGTACTTTTTTGCAGGTGACGCGATGAGACTTTATGAGTTGAGTATTTGTAGAATGTTTTATGATGAGGTTACTGTTGGCTATTTATATACTTTGTAATTTATATGTATGTACTTTTCGGTGAAATGGCTTTCGTTGCACATTTTTGCATTTCTCCAATACAATTTGTAATTAACTATGAAGTGTGTATGAAATTCGGTTCGTAAATATATGGTACTGTATGTGAAAAAATACCGCTAGTTATACGCGTATACATATACAATACGAGTTTTAGTTTTGGTTAGTTAGTGGGTATCGATGTTCATGTTTCGTAATACCGATGTTTGCCAATAGTAACGCATGGACGTGGTGTGTTTGTTTGTAAGTATGCTACGTGGAAATTGCGTGTGTTTATGCATAATTTTTTGCGCTAATTTACAGCTATTTGTGTCAATTAATAACCTACTAACAATTCGTATGAAACAGACACACTCATTTACTAAGAGTAATTTTAATTAAATATTTTTTAATGATTTTCTGAAAATACTTCGTTTTAATACTGCTTTGTATCGTGTATTATAGATAGTGGCTTACTCTACAAATACCTAGTTCAAATAAAATTATAGTATATGGTAATTTGAACTAACTTTTCCCTGTTCATGTGCTCATAAACTTTCAATCATTTAATTAGAAAAGTTCCTGTCCTACACTGAAATATTGGCTTCTAGATATTATAATTTATATGCAGGTATATATGTATGTATGTATTATGCGAGAGGATAGCATATAAACTATTTGTTAGCATTCAGTCGCACTCTAACGCAACACGTTCACACAACTCTTTTTAAACAAATAAATAAAAATGGTAATTAATATTGTAGAACCGCAACTCGCTTAGCCCACAAAAAAGTAGCTTAAAAATTAAAAAAAAAAATGGAAAACATAAAACTAAAAATGTTTAAAATTTTTCAGTTGGAGGTTCCGTTTTATACAAATGCTTTTCACAACTAATTTTTAAAATTTATTATTAAGTTTTTTCTAATCTACCTATTTAGTAAGCTCTTTATTTATTCTTCATCAATTCAAATTTAATGTTAAAAGAAGATTTTTGAGAACAGATTTAGGTCATTCATAAGCATGCAATGTTGTTTTCTGGATTAAATCCCGTCGACAGGGATATATTTATAAATCTTTCTCAACAACATTTCAAAATCGCATGTTTATTGGCTGCAAAGCCTAGAAAGCCTAGAGACAAAATATTTTCTAAGTATATACATATGTAAATATCTCCATGAGTTTGGAGCATTTCAAGTGATTTAAAAGTGTACTTTTTTGCCTAAATTTTCAAATAAAATCCCCCTTTTTGTTTACAACTCGGCTTAGTTGAGTTGAAATTGGAGGAACACAACTGTAATGTTACGAATTCAGAATTACTAACCAAATGATGATTTCGTAATGAAAAAATCAAAGCAATAAAATGTAGTTAAATTATTTTATATTAGCTGTACTTTGAAGATCAAGATCATTTTCGTGATCACTAAAAAAAAGTTCTTACTCGAAAATAGCTTAAATAATCGTCTATGGTAACTATTCGAAAGCGTTGTGAGGTTGGGACAACTGTGATGGAAAAAGGTTTTAAACATTAGTACCACAGAATGTAAATGTTGAGCGGGTAAAATTACAATATGACTATTTAAAAAATGTCGAAAGTTGACATACTTTTCTCTAAACCAAATTGAATATTTTCAACCGAAATCAGATTGAATTGTAAACCACAAAGAGAAGTGCTTACAACTTTAATACAATTACTTGAGAAATACTATGGAGCACATACATTATTTCGTATACTGGAATGCACCCTATTCAAAAACAGATATTTATTTTAAGAGGTTAGGTGGATTTTGAAGGCTGTGAAAATGTGCATTTATTATTATAATTTTTTTTTTAAATGGATTGACCATATCAAGGGATAACATTTGAATAATATTTTTTGAATTTTTCAATTAAAATACTTGGAAATTCAGCCATTGGCAACAGGTTTCTGGAAACAACGCTCACGGTGGTTTACATAAAAAATGAAGGATTCATCTAAAATCAATTTTCATGTGGGCAGATGAGTATACATAGTTCGTGAATATTCGAAGAATTAAAAAAAATGAATTTTGATTTTATGTCTAATTTTTACCAATAATTGACTTCAAAAAAATAAAAGATGTAAGCGAAAACAAAAATATCGGAAAAATCAAAGGATCATCCTATCAATTGACTGTGAAAAATTTCCATAAGATCATTTCAGAGGTTGTTCCGAGAAAACCGCGAACAAAGTTTAAAGTAGCCGACGGGCCTAGTGCCGCGCTCTCCCAAATGTTCTATATCCTACACTTTCGTTGAAACCTTGGAAAAATATTTGAAAATACAAATTTAAATAAAAATGATTTTTTGAGATTTCAATATCCACGAATCCCCTACAGTATGTGTCCATATTCATGTGCCGTTATAAAACTGCAACTTCTTTAAATAGTGTGATGGCATTTAAAATATAACTTATCTAACTTATGCATCGCCAATTGCGGCACGCGTGCTCTTCACCACATATTAGTGCATTATGCTCTGGGCATCCACCCACTCATACACATAGACACACGTTCAATATAGCATTTAAGGCGCAAATATTTGAGCAAGTGCGCAATCTGCCCTGGAGCGTGTGACCTCTTTCGCTCGCAAGTTAAGAAGTATAGCATTACGCCGCAACAGTCCGCAATATACCGCGCTGAGCACAAGACCCGCAAATATTCCCGTTCAGGGGTGTGAAAACATAGACTGTACTCGTATTGGAAGCTGTGTATTGCCATACTGGGCACACAATCTCAATACGCCTGTCGAGCGCAATTGGAGCAATGGAATTTGAGCAGCGACATGTCGCATGCCGATGTGTTGCCTGTGGCTAGATCACAGTATTGCAATAAATATATGCGTATGTGTATTTTCGGTAGGTAAGTAAAGGTGTGGCAACTTCACCTCATACGAGCATTGTGCAACGGGCGCATACGAGTATAACAACACCATAAACATTATTATTGTTGTCCCCTTGCAATTACGCTTGCCGGCATATAAGTTTTTAAAGAGTTGGTTGGCAAATATATTAATGCATACAATTTCAGCTGTGTAGTCACGCAAAAAGCGCATAACATAGCAGAGAGTTGCTGTGCTCGCATACTATGCCAGATGCAACTACCGGACAATATTATAAAATGTTGTGGAACCTCAGGGGGCATACAGATATGTGCTTCTTATTTAGTGTGCTCTGTGTGGGAAGTATTGTGCTACCACCTGTTTCGAAATGTGAATTCAATATGTGGACTGGTCGACACTTATGCGTTCGGCTCTTGTTTGCAAAAGCACATAAGATTGTTTATTTTTGAATATTTATGCTTTAGTGGACCATATGCTGTTTCCAGAATTTTTTAAACCAATATTCGTCGACCTATAGTTCAGTTGGAGTTATGCTGCTCAAATCAAGGATTATTGTAGCAGCAAGCATATGTTTTGAAAAAAATGGAAGGTGGGAGTTTCGTAATGTTTCATTATGTGTGTTTTATTGGATGCCATATCCCTTTTAGGTTCAGCAAATTTTGTGTTATTTAAACAAAGAACACGTCATTCTGTCTATATCGAAAATTCACTAAAACCAATGATGAACTCAAGTAGTAAAAAATCTCACAGAAAAACACGCTGATGTGAAAGAGGTACTTTTCTAACGTTTAATCGACTTCATTGCACGATCTAGGCACTGGCTTTCTGCCGAATACGCTTAACCAAGTTCTTGGAGCTTAAAGCTTTACCATATTACTCAATTTTTTCTTTTCTAAAAGTGGAGTTCTTTTGGCCCGACCAATTAACCATCCAAACTTATTTTGTGAAACGCCCTCTAATGGTGTTTTTTCAAGGCCTGAAATGTTATTCTAACACCCATTTCTCCAAGTATCCTTTGAAGCGTATGGACAGGCTTATAAAACTTATTAGGACTACATACGCGGGTGCCTCAAAGCGAACAATCTGTAACGCTTTTTTGTTTCTTCCATATCTATTTGTCAAGATTCCGATTTTGTGATCGTTTAGTCGCCCTTAAAAAGTAAGGCCTTCAGTCTATAGCCTCAACTTACTGGCTAAAGCGGAAGTCCACTTGGCATTTGAATTGGCTGGAGGTAGTCATTCACCGATTGCAGAGCTGCTCTACAGGCTTTAAGACTCTAAGCTCAAAACTAGTAAGGAGTACAACATCACTATCATGTAAGGTTTGGAACTACCGGCTAGGTTAGAATTATAATATTGTGCCTTTTTCACAGTTTGGCTGATCAAAACTTTGGTTTGGCTTCTTTTAGGGAGATATGCAGCCACTGCTATAACAAAGTTGCTCCACAGGATTTGAGACTGTGAGCTCAACGCGAGTAAAGAGTGCATAACCGCACTAGCAGTACCATCAAGTTAATTCCATATAAAAACTGTTTGGGTATCTGAAAATGTAAAGCCGCTGATCTCGCAAAGCAAAGCTCTCTTACTTCATTTTCATGTTCCCTGTTTTCGTCATTCGACCGCTGAATTACTGAGCCTCGCGCGAGCTCAGCAAACATTGGTCAGCAACCAGCACTTGTGGGGTTGCTAAAGCCTTCTGGCTCAGATTAGTGCAAAAAAGACCCATTGAACTATTAGCTCTTAGCAAAGCTCACATCGTCGCAATGATATACGTTCTAACTGTATACCGTCCCATTGTCATTCACGTGATGAGGCTAAAGATTTTGAAGTACGCAATTTGTCAAAAATGTTGTCAAGAAGAACCTTCTTCTCTCGCCTGACTAAGCTTGAAGCATTTCGGTTGATGTACTTTCTGCGAACCCGGCAGAGCCCGCTAATAACTTTATGGCAGCCTCCAGATACTTTGTCTCTATGCGACGGTCGTTTTGAGCCATACGTCGTTCTGGTAAGTAACGGACAAGTTTCTCTAGCTGTCCAAATAGGGCGGTTTTTGGACTCACGAAAAATCAGTCTATTTATCAAATCTTACTTAATACTTTGGTTTCTTCATCTGTGGATAAGTTTCATAGCGTGTATGTTTTCAGTTCATATACGGCGAATCTACGCAATTGATGGGGTCTCAGATATCTTGTCTACACTGTTGATATAAGGTGGTATTCTGGTCTAGGATTTTGAAAAAATCGATTTTTTTGGCATATCTTGATAGTTTAGACTTTCAAAAATATGACCTTGGAAGGATTTTTCAAAATTCCACTTATTTTCCGAGATACAGCCGATTTTGTGATGTGGCGTCCGTGTTTACTAGAATTGTCTCCTAAACTTTAAACGCGTTTTTCTCGAAACAGACTTTTTCGGAACGATACCCACGATTTCTTAGGTTCTACTGGACCGATTTACCTAAAATTTATATAGGGTCTTCGTCTTCTTTATAACCTTGTCTATGGTTGAAACTAGCCCTATCCCCAAATTTTTATTTTTATTATTTTTAAAAAATTCGAAATAGTCAGAAAAAGTTGTTCAAAAAAACTTTTTTTTCAGGCAGTCGTCATTTTGTGAAAAAATTTGTTTCCCACTTTTCCGCAGTTTCGGCCATTGCGCCATTATTCTAGATTAATAATCTTTTTTGTTTTTTGGTTTCAGATAACTAGGAGGGTTGAAATCATGGGTATGGTTACGCGGAAATTTTTAGAGACCCCCCACTTCGTCAGCTCATAATTTTTGAAATTTTTTACCTTTTTTAGTTTTTAATTTTTTTTGTACTCTTTTAAAATTAACAAATAAATAATAAAAAAATGGATAGTAAAAATATTAATTGCCTTTTTTTACGACACTTTATAAATTACCTGAAATTCATGCTTCTAGACCAGAATACCCCCATAATTTTGTTTATCATTGCTTATGAAACCGCCATTTTTGTTTGCTCATATTTGGCTGATTTAGCAGTGCTTTTTCTCTTTGAAGCTGATGCAATAACGCCGATAAATGGATGTCGTTGTTGTGTATGAGGAAAAGTGCAATGAAAAGAATTGAGTGTACACAAACACACTAACTCACACAACATGTGTAGATGTGTATATAATACAAGGCGCATTATGATAATAGCGAGTAAACACGATGTTGACTGTGGGGCAAAACGATGTTAACATTTGTTAACACCGTTAAATATTATGTATACACAAAGGAATACGCAAGTGTGCGCTGTAAGAGCGAAAGTACCGTGCACATTTTGCGGTAACGTTTCTGTTGTTAGCAGTGAACATCGTGGGTATACAATTGCGGCATAGAGATCACCAACGTGTCATGATAATAGTCGTAATAATATTTTCATAAGTAGTCTTTGCCGTTATTGAGCGTTTTTCCACCCAGCTATTGTTGCATGCCACAAGGTATAGTGCGCTTAATGTTGTAAAAGAGTAAAAGAAAATGCCACGGATATGCCTAGCGTCAGCATCCGCAGATGCACAGACAACAATAGCGGAGCCAGTGCATGCCACGTATACAAAAAAAGAAAATAAAAATTTCAAATTTTTTGTTTAAAGAGTGAAAAGTGAAAACAAAAGGCGCAAAATAAAAAAAAAAAAATAAAATCAAATGCAAGCGAAATTCAAACGCGCCATCTCCACCCACACACACACACACACACACATATACACAGATGGGGGAGCATCGCCTCGAAGGAAGGCATCACTTTCCCAGCGCATCCGCTGCATTCACAGACAAACGGAAAAATCACCGCACACTCATATTTCCGTTGCAGTGTGCCTAGGCGAAAAGGCGTGTGAAGAAGTAGCACTTAATGACTGTTTTTTTGTCTTCTCTTTTTGGTTTCTAATGGCTTTGTATGACCTCCGCGCGTGGTTGGTACGGCTTTTGCCGTGATGTGCGCCCATAAGTATGTTTTATCAGGGAAAGTGTGCGCTATTATTATGTAAGTGTGTTACATAACTACATTTTCATGTGAGCGTGCATCTATGCACTTACGTTAAACGCCCTGAATCCAACTACTAAGCAGTAAAAGCCCCGTCAGCGCACACACACACTTGCACATAATCATTCGTTCATAAATGACTGTCATAAAAATAATTTGCTTAACATTTGTTAAACTTATCATATTAAAAATGGTTTAAATTTCTAAAATTTAAGTTTTTTTTTATTTTATTTTATACACTTCTTCTCCTCACCACTCTCTTAACTATACAATATACACTTGTCACTATTAAATACGTAAGTGCTAGCTGCTCCTCTGCTAAATTTCACATAAATAGTTTGTGAGCAATAGCTGTAACTATATTACTTCAAAATATAGCTTCAGAATTTTTATCTTCAACTTTTTTCTTACAAAATGAAAATATAAACTTTTCAAAAATGATTAAATGAACAAAACTTATTTGAGTGCTTTTACAGGAAATTTGTGCGGCGCTTTCGTTGTGCATGCTTAGAGCTACCTACTTGCTATTCATAGCATTTTAGTGCGGTTAATATTAGATTTTAGTGAGTACAGACTAGTAGCTTAAACGAATATTTGCCGATAGTCGAGCATTTGGTTATTAAGTGAGGATGCTGGTGCTTGTGCTTTTCGTAGTGTGTCTGCTTAGAAGTAAAGTTTGTTACTAGTAATATATTTTTGGAAGTAAATAAGGTGTCTATAAGGAAACCATAGCTTTAAACTAAAACAACAAAAAACAATAAATTTGGTAGCACCGAAGCTTTAAATTTCTTCAAGAAATTCAAAGGATGCCATACAAGAACTTGATTTTGATCGGTCAGTTTGTATGGCAGATATATGTTATGGTGATCCGCTCTGAACAATTTGTGCGGAAAATTACCGTTCCTTAAACAATAATAATGCCTTATTTTGAATTAATCTTTTCAAATAAAAAAGTTTTCCTTAAAAGGACATGATTTTGAACGTTCAGTGTGTATGGCAGCTATATGCTATAGTCGTTCGATATAGCTGTTCCGACAGATGAGTAGCTTCTTGGGAGGAAAGGACGTGTGAAAATTTTCAGATCGATATCTCAAAAACTTAGAGACTAATTCACGTTTATATATGTATATGTAGCAGAGAGCTGCAACGAGTATGATTAAGTCAGAACAAACACTCGTGGCAAAAACACAATCAAATCAATTCAGTTCAGCATAGACAAGATTGTTGATCAATACGAGTACCCGCCCGCGTTAACTGATTTGATGCATCGCGAACAACTGTTCTTCGGCAATCAGATCGAGTAAACGGTATGGCTGGCTTCGGTTTAAATCGTATCATGTCAGTTCATAGCTTGCAAAGATTGTTTGAATCAATGTGAAACTACGGGTAAACTACGAGTAAATCTACGAGTAAATATTTGAGTAAATCTACGAGTACAGCAAATTTTCTGCTGGATTGATTTGAATCATGTGTGGTAAAATATGTATCAGCTTTGAAAATGTGCGATGTTCCAAATTTTCGATGTGTAAACAATGGAAATTCCATCGAGTACGTACATACCTATATACATAATTTCTTGTATGTATGTACTCGATGAATTTCCATTATACATATACATATGTATATACATACATTGCTGAAATAGAACAGAAGTGCACGAGTAAATCAGTGTTTAGGGATGATGTACAAACCGAACGCTGTCGATCATTTCAATCACTGAAGCATGAGTATGAATCACTTCGGATATTTTCTGCTGATGCGAACGTTCACAAACAAATCATGTATAAGCTGATCGATAGTGATTCAAAGTTGTTCTCTATCGCTGATTTGAAGACAAACGGTTCGATTCGTGTACATGAACCGAACTGACAGAATCAAACAGAGTAACGGATCCATAACTGATTATGAAAAAAAATGTATTACTCGTTGCAGGTCTCTGGTATATACCTTTTAAAGTTGCGGCAACTGACTCCGAAGTTCGGTTGTAAATTTTAATAATTTCGACTAGTTGTTGGATGGTATACCTTTCTATTACAACTATAAAATGGCAAACCTAACTGAAGAAAAATATCAAAAAAGCGAGATAAAATATGGCATAGTTTGCTGGGTGTTATCCGACTCTCAGCAAGCACGTATAAGGCAGATCAAATATGTACCATCCAAAAACATGGAAAACCCCACTTCATTTAAATATATCAGAATATTATGTTCATAAACCTGTGCCACAAATCAATGAAAATTAAATCAAGAGAGAAAGGAGATCAATGTGAAAAGAGTGCAGTATAAATTATATCAGTATTTAATAGTTCTTAAGTTTCAGTGGGGCTATTTTATTAAACTTAAAGCTGAGAGTGATAAAATGTTATGCTTTTATTTTGTTAGAATCTTGATTAACAAAATCTCATTAGAATCGTTTGATGCCCCGCTATCGAAGGGACCAGACTTCTCTCAAAAGTAATAGCTTTTTGCCACAGTCAATTTAATTTAGTATATTATAGATTATATTTGAGAAACCTGTTTCTGTTTTTCATACAGCCGACTTGTCGATTAGCTATAGGCTTGATTAAAGATCAGCTGTTTTTCATTTGATTTGCTTCATTTTCATCAGCTAATTGCTATTTTATCAATAAACATGCCCAAATTTACAAACCCGCACAGTTGCATTTTGGTTTCATCTGGATTTGTATCGATTAAAAATTAATAAGGAAATTAAGATTTTTATTTTGTATGCTATATCGATTTAAATAGCGCTTTCATCTAACTCCTATGCGAAAAGCCATATAACGTTAGTAACCGTTTGTATGAGCCGGAGATACTACACGGTGAAAACTTTTATGCAAAATATTTGTGCGAGCATACTACACATTTTCACTATCTATCATTCTCATCATATATGTACATAAATAAATAAATATATATATATAAAATTAAGGTATGTATTTTCACCCAAAATGTACTACAGCTATAATTTACTCATCCTTTGTATGCTGCTACGCACATCTGTTGCTGCAACATCGTGTCTAACCAAAGCTATCTATTCATGTTTAAATTAAAAAAGTTTTTCACCGCAGACGCAGTTCGGGCGAAAGTGCAAATGTGCTCAGTATATTTTCACTTTTTAAAAATAAATAAAAACCATTTAAATGTTATACATATTTATGAGTGAAATTACTGAATATGTTGCCACACATACTCATACAAGCATATGTAGATGTATGTGGCCTCACCGCGTTGCCGAGCTTAGCAGTGCTCATATCTCATTGCCTCTTTAATTAATTAAGAGTTAAGAGCTTTAATATTGGCCTGAAGAAGTGAACGTGAAAAGTGCGGGGTTGCGTGGGGCGGCGGGTAAACAAAGATGCAAGGTAGTTAAGTATAAAAAGTCAGCAAACGAATGGAAGGAAAAAGTGTCATTAGCGCTGTATTCAACGGCCACATGAGGTAGGCGTGGTACTTAGCTATTGGGGGCACAAGTATGCTACTAATGCAAGGAAACACGTGGGCGTATGCGTTTCTGCAATTAATGCGCTGATGAAAAAGAAAACGAAGGTGTGTGTGTGGGGCATAATGTAAACAATGATGTATAATAAGTTATAATTTTGTTTAAATGCATAGTTACCTAGATAGGTATATATATATATATACTTATAAAGATATGTATTTGTGTGCATAAATATGTCAAAGCAGTTGCATGTAACTAATGTGTGGCTCATGTGGATGTGTATGTGCATATGCATGCTTGTTGGTGTGCTTATGCAAATTTCCAACGGCTGTGCAAATACTTAAACGCCTAATGTAAACTAGAAGGGCACATATTCTATTCTCGTTTATACATATATACATAAATAGTGAGTAGTGTGCTTAATGTGGTTGCTTATTGTTGATTTTTGTGCTTGACAGTGCTTGTGCTTGGTGCTGGGTGCTTCGGAGGCATGAGTGTGTTGAAGGTGAAGTGTTTGGATGAAAAGTGCGCGGGTGCGGGTTATGGGTATATGATAAATGGGTATACTATGAATGGAATTAAGAGGACATGGAGGGGCAGGGAGATATTCAAGTATTTTTCGATCCAAATTATCAGTAAAATATGTTTAGAATATGCTGATCAACTGTCAAGCCATAAATGAAAATATATTAATGATTCAAAAATGAAATTTTTTAATTATTTTTAATGAAAATATATTAATTATACAATAATAATCGGTCTCCTGTAAATTCGTTATTAGTCTGTAGTAAATGTTAAATGTCAATCTTACTTTCAGTGTCGCTCTCACTCACACTCTCATCAGTATCGCCCTTAACGATATACTCACCACACCACTTTTCTTCACTGTCGTTGTCATCGTTGTCACAACGTCCGGTGTGTTTAACGTGGGTACTTGCTGACGACAACCTTACCCCACGGCGTCAAACACACACGGATCAAATCAATGCATTGATCAGCGCCCTGAGAATGCTAGGCATTTCCCCGAAGGCCGTCCGATAAGCAGGTTGGAGCGAACTCCAAGGGCTCTTGCTCCCTGTGGTACCATAATTAAGTCTCCGGTCAGACCTCGTGGCCGAAGCTACTAACAGTTGAGCTTCCATACAGCTCTGAACTGGTAGCCAGGGTTGGACTCCATACACACATCACATACACACACCACTCATACAAAATCTAAATCCAATTCTCAGCTAAACGTCTTCGGCGCTTAAACAACTCACGCGCAAACGACCCTAACTGTTCGGTATTCCGACTAGTGGAGATCACTCCACTAACATCTAATCATTCATCAGTCCAGCTAATCCCCATACCACCCAGATCCCTAATGTCCGAGTACATCCTCATTCTGCAATATATACACCCAATCCTCGACCACCTCTACAAAAAAATAACCGACCTATCAGATAGGTGCATCTGATGCAAATTTACATTCAGAGGCCCATGCTACGTGAGCAGAAAACTCAGACTCAGACAAAATCTGAAGTCTGGGTTATCCTCAATAAAACAAGCGTCCCGAATGTACTCGTAGGTCACTCGGCTGCTAGGACTATTATCCCAACGTTCTTCTCACCTACACCTAACCCTATCATCTAGAAACCTCTTGCTCTCTAGATACCCCTCGTTCTCCACATCAACGTCGGAAATCCAGTCATTCCGTAGCAATAAGACGCTCGAAGCCTCTTCTTAACTTGAATGCAACAGCACGCTGTATGACAATCAGGTCAAGAAGGAGGCACCTAACAAAACCTGCATAGCATCCATTGAGACAGTGCGACATACAGGCAAACAGGCAAGCATCATACAACGCTGAATTGAGAGGAGTTTTTGGGAACCCAAGCACAATCGCGGCTGTTTACCCACCATACAGCGGCTCCATATGTGGCACCACCCAACAAGCCACGTCACATATCTGATGTTGACTTCATTCAAACGGACAATCGGTGGACGAACCGACGACAATCTGCGCTTAAGCAGCATTGTCATCGTTTTTTCCCTCGATATGTAGTTGTCACAGTCTAAAAAAAATTAGTCCGCGTAATTACTTAATTTTTTAATTATTAATTTAATTTATTAATTATTTCTATTTGCTACAATATTCGCCGATAATTTGTTCAAAAAATAATTATTTCATAAAGGAAGTATTTTAAGGATTTTGGATCAAGAAGTGCAGCTGACATAGAACAGTTTACAGACATGTATAACTTAGACGAGACATCACTTATAAATTTGGCAACAAACAAATACGAAAGAGCTTAAAAAAATAAAAAAAAACTCTATGAAAATATAAATAATTTAAATGGTAGTAATTAATTATAAACGTTAAATGTATGTATACAAATACGAACAGATACATTTTTCTAAATAATATATTATATACGAGCATATATATATATAGTATAAAAGCATTAAGTTTAGTTGTCAATTTCCAAAACCAACTCTAGTGCTATGTTTATTTCATAAAAAAAGTGTTTGCAATTTTTTTTTTTTTTCAAACAGACCTGGCTTTGATCGAGACGACTTTCCCACCGACTGGCATATTTTCCTTGACGTAAATCGGCCCATACACCGTATTGTCCCATACGGGCGGATTATTGGCACGATCGACTACGTCGATTTGCACCTCGACGGTACGCGACAGCGGCGGGTAGCCTTTGTCCTGCGCCATTGCCTCTAATTTATATGTTTCACGCTGTATGGTACACACACATATACATATACATTTACATATATATATATTTGGATTATTGTTACACACACATATAAATTCGTACAGTAGCATATCAGGCGCGTTGTGTGTCACATTGGCATATGATTCAAATCGTGTTTTCAAAAATTGTTTAGCATTCATTATATCGTTTATGATTTTTTTTTTTTTTTTTTGAATGAAGCGTCGCAAAAATGTGGTTATGGTTTAACGATTTGATTTTCATTTGTTTGTTTTTTGAAATTATAAAAAAGAGGGCAAAATACAAAAATTATGTATATTTTTTGCATATAAGTTGTAAACTTTAGCAAAGTTGTTGAGTTATTAAGTTGGTAAGTTGCTTAAAAAAAGTATACCTTTAACCAAAAAAAGTATCAAAAGCGCCAACAACCGAACGGATAAATAATGTACATAAGAATTATATGCTAATTTGCAAACCAAAAAATCATATACATGGAATTCCAAAATAAAAAAAAAATATTACAAAAAGTATTGTTAAAAATTAAAATTTCACGCAAAGTGGTGAAAAGCAAAAAACTTTATTGTATGTATAATTTTTTACTATATTTTCTAAGGCAGTGCAAATTATTTTCGTTGATTTTCGTTAAAAACAATGCGCTTTGTTTTTGTCTCGATCCTAGCCCATAAATTTTTAATTAAGTAAACAAATAAAATTTTTTTAAATTAGCGAAAATGAAAATTAAAAAAAAAAATATAGAAATAAAAATTTAAAAAATAAATGAAAATTCTGCTAAGAAACACTAAGCATATATAAGAGCTTAGCCTCAGTTTCTTATGCTAAATACGGCAAAGTAAAATTTTAATAAATTATAAGAAATAAATACGCTTTAAAAAATGTTTTGTACACTGTAATATAATTACTTGCTTACTAATTAATTAGCATATGCATATTGAAGAAAAGAGCGTTTTTAAATTATGGAGAGTTTTAATAAAAATAAGTGTAAAGCAAAACTATGAAAAGGAAATGAACACAATACGTTTGTGCATAGTAAGAATATTGCATATTTTGTAAATATTCACTTAAAATTAGGCCACTGGTACCAATGAAACTAGAAAACACTAAAAATGCGTACAGAGTTTATACAAAACAAAGCATTCAATGGCATTGTTTTTCAACACTTTTCTTCAAAACAACATTTATAAACAAATTAGTTACCTGAAGCTTTGTTAGTACAGCCGCAGGCGGCATAAGTAAACCCTAATAAAAGCCTAAACATAGTAAATAGTATGATTATATGCATTTCCTCAATACAAAAGCGCTAAATTCCAGACACCTAAAACACATAATACCTTTCCGTTAGCTGCTATTAGTTTACCACACCCAAACATAACCTTCAAAATGTTGATATATTTTTATAAATATGTGTCATTATTAAATAAAATAATTTTTCATGAGTGGCGTGTAAAGTTCCCGTGTAAGCAATATTCGTAAGATGAAACGGCATCACATTATGACTTGGGTTACGGGGCGTAGCGTAAATTTATTGAATTTCCAATTCATTTGAGGATGTGTGGGAAACACGTGTCCAATACAAACTGTTTTTTTAATTTTTTTTTATTTTTTTGGAGCGAGGAATCAACGTTGAGAGCAAGGAGAGAGCAGTGAAATTAATATGCATTTAATGCTATACGTATTTATAATCATCTTTTCTTTATTGCTTTTTTAAGGCAGTGACAAAATTCAAAAATCCATTGTGAACGTAACGCCGGGTTGGTGTTACTGGCTGGCAAGCAGGCCAGTGCTGCCATGCAAAGGTTATTACACCACAGTGACAGTTTTAGACGCTCAACGCTCGGCAATGTTTCGAATGGGCAGTGGTGTGTTCGCCTTTGCAACAGCGTACGGCGCCAGCACCAACAAAAATATCCCTGTTTGGGAATTTGTTACAAAAAATCCTTTACGTTCACGCAAAAGCTGCCGTTAGTTGCTTGCAAATAGTATCAGTTAACATTACATTAGAATATGCAGTTTAAAAGTATGTTAAAGTTAGTGTTACTAAAAAGTTAGTATGAAAAGGAAATTTATTTGTGTAAAGTAGTATATGTTCTGTAAGTAAGTTCGACAAGCTTTTTTCTTACGTAGTGGTAATGTTAAAAATACAGGTAAATATTTGATTTATTTTGTTATTTTTGTTGTAGGTAAGTAGCACTTGGTTAAGTAGTATCTACACATATGTATGTTATGCAGCTTGTCGACGCTTGTGTACAGTTAGAGCGCTATATATATACAAACCTTGCCTTCACCGATGTTACAACCGTACCCACAGTGACATTTTCGCGTATATGTATTGGACCGTATATGCTCTTATCCCATATTGGCGGCTTGTTATTGCGGTCGACTACATCTAATTCAACATCGACATCGGCATAGGATGGTGGCTCACCACGATCCGAGGCGCGCACCCGTAAACGATAACGGTCACGCTATTGTGTGTGTGAGTGTATTGGTTATATTTTACCGTACGTTTAAGTTTCAATATGTTAACAGTGTGGTGTCAAAGTGTTGTCGTTGCGTAGAAAGAAAAAATGGGTTTTTGTGATTATGTTATGTAAAATCGTAAAAATTATTTAACAGTCTGTAAGAAATTAGCTTATGAGTTATTTTGTTTAGCAGTATCGCTTAGGTTACAACGGAACACTATTTTTCTTTAGACCGAATAGTGGTGTTAAATGTATGAAGGAGCTTTCAGCTAAGTTAATTTTTTACACGAAAGTTCTCGGCTAACGTTACTTTTCATTACGGTTAATACGAACATTTGTGTTATTTGATGATTCGTTAGTGTGTGGTGTGTGTCTTTGCTAATTTCAGTTTACGATAAACTTGTGCCACAGCAGAGAACGTATAGGATACGTTCACCGGTTGTTGTTGGATGCAATCGTTCAAATTTTGAATAGTTAACTGCATGAAGTTCGTTAGTCTGGTTGTTTAAATGTGTATTTCAACAGTCTTCGGCTAATGAAAGTCCGCCAACTGTTTCTACGTCATTTCGGCGTATTTAATTGTATATAATATTATATAAGCATACAAAAAATAATTAAACTAAAAGTTACAAATTATAATGTACTAATTACATGACAGTAAAACAAAATGAAAATAATTAAAACTAAAATAAAATTAGTTTGATAATTAATCATAAAGACAACAAGACAACGTTTATGTAAGTATTAGTTTTTGCCAATATTTTGAAATCAATATACAAATATTTGAGAGTTTTACATATCAATACCGTTGGGAAATCACGTCTGCAGAGTAGAGCGTCGATAACTAAGGCGTAATGGGCGATTTTGCGGAGCAAAAGTGGCTGAAGGCTGAATGCCGTAAGTCATAATATTTTGTTGAAAGAGTTAATTGTATGATAATCTTGAAGAAAGATAGAGAAAGTAAAGACCCGATGCAACGAGCTGCCTGGGTATAAATCTGCAAAAGTCATGTGCAAAACGGTAAATCGGAAGAACACAAAATTCCTAATGGTACTCGATAGAAGAGACTGTAGGAACATGATGGGAATACTAACTGGTCAGTGTCTGGTAGCGACACACGCCAGCAGTATGGAGCAGACAGATCGAGAAGACTGCAAGAAATGTGGTAAGCAGGGCATCAATAGTGGAGTATCTATTGTGCACTTGTCACGCATTGGCAAGACTACGCTGTAAGCATCTGAGGTCGCCGTGGTATGCTACACTGAAGGAGGTATCGATAGTGAGGCCGCAGATCCTGCTAAAACTCGCGTCAAGCGCAGCTACCCTAAAGGATGACTACTCGTTTAGACCTAACAATTGAAATATTGTAAAATATCAAACTTGGTCTATGCGTGGCTTATTGACCTAACAAATTAATCTAACCCTAACCTATTTGTATGAAACAGTTATCTGAAAAAGAGTTGGATATCTTTATGGTTTTAAAAGCAAAACAATAATTCTGAGTTCGTTCTCAACAAAAAAATCCTTAAAAATTGCGCAAAATAGATTTAAAGAGTGATGTTAAAAAATAACTTTGCTATTCTTTAGATACTAAAAATCTATCTTCTTCCTTGCTTTGGGGCCTTTAATAGGTCATTGCCCTATTGGCGGCCATGCTGTGAGGTTTCGAATTTTTCTTGGCGCTATTTGCAGAAGCTGTATGAAAGCAAATGAAAAGGTAACAACTCAGTACTTTCATCTTGACTGTCCCGCGTATGGGAGGTCGAGACTTTAGTACTTGGAAGCGCATACCTTTAGACATTCCTCCAAACTGGCTTGAATGATTTGCAAATTTGTATTAGCTACTAAAAGTTTTTCTAATTTATAAGTCCGAATATATGTACCTGTTTAGGTATTATAGTTTCGATGTGTGCGCCAGCTGAAGTTTACATTCATGGTTCCCTTAAAGAATTAAATCGAGATAGATAGATACTCCAGAGATTTGAAACATGTTCGGCATATCGTTCAAGAACGTTTGCAAGTATGGGAAAGCTCTGTGCAATCGATTGATTCTGGATGTCGCAGCCGAATTTGGTACTCAGTGACTTTTTCTTGTTCTTGGACTTGAATTATTATTAATAAAGACCATAAAGAGGTAGGCACTGAGTCTGAGGTTAAAAAGGCTATCAAAAAATTGGCAGATCACTATAGACCTTAGGTGGCAATCCTCATCCCCCATAACAAGGCGAATTTTTGAAAATAATCTGTGCACATAATCACAAAAGGTTTGCAGACAGTTTAATATACTCGCAATTTTGAGCGATTGTTTTGAATAGAAAATATGACTTAAAATCCACAGACCTTTATTATAGAACTAATTGATTGACTTACTGATTCTAATGATAATAAAGCAGAAATTATGTTGATTATTTCCAGACGAAGAATTATGTCGCATAAATTCTGCATCCTCGCAAAAGCTTTCTTCTACACAATCGCCCAAAAGCGCCAATAATTATCGACTTATCTTCTACGCACGAAATCAAGTTTGATGAGATGGATCATTATTTGATTAGCCATATTTAACGGTTTGGTGAGTTACTATGCAACGGAGACTAAGTACAGTTACGACAAGCATAGAAATATATAAGCATCTCCACTTTCGGGACATGAGGTACATTTGTATACGGAAGTGCGATAGCATGTGCGTACATACATTGTACTTACTGGATAGCAACCCTGCATTGAGATGCAGCGCGTGGTAACGCACAATTGTTGTATATTCATAACAGTTTAAACATATGTGAAAGAAATCATTGAGAAATGCTTTAGTTATTGAGTTTATTAAATATTCAACAATAAAAAACAAAACAAAAACAAAAAAAATTATAAAATAATGTAACTGAATATAACATCAAAAGGTGCAGTTAACGAAACAGAAAAGTAAACACTACAATTTAACACTCAAAAATCGTTATAAACTTTTTTATGTTTTTATACATTTTGGTATTTTTGAGATATGTCGGTTCCCTTTCATTTGTACACATGCATTCGCGTTATTGAAAAAAATGCTTGAACAACAAAAGTTTTGGCTGACCTTCAAAAAAGTTTTAGTCCGCCGAACTTTAACTTTCGGGCAAACGAAAAAGTTGGAATATCACCTGAAGTGATAAAAATTGGCAAAAATACGATTTTAGTTGTACAAAAATCCGGTATAACAAAAATGTTAGTTGCTACTTACTAACAAAAATATGCATTAATCACAAAAACAAGTAAGTAGTACAAAAAATCATTTCAAAAGCAAAAATAAATGTGTCATTTATTTTTTTTTTCATTAGCGAATACGTCTGTTTTGAAATTAGCTGCAATACGATAAACGAAAAAATGTCATCGTTCTTGAGCATCATTTTTAAAACAGTTGCCGCAGTTAAGTCTCTAGTGTTTGTAGTTGTTTTGCTAATTGGTGTGTGTTGTTGCAGTGTGGAAAATGTCACTTTTTGTTATATATATATTAAAAATGTTAAATCTCAACCTTTTAAGTATTTTTGAGACAATTATATCTCATAATTTATTAGTACCTCAACCTTGCTTTACAAAACGGCCGACCTAACTTTGCTATAAACTACAAACTAAGCACTGCAAGCGCCAAAAAAACACCAAGTTGCTAGTTTTCGCCTATTTTCTTAATTATATAACTGAGCTACATAACAATGGGGTTTTCAAAAATGTTAAAAATCTATTTTAATGTTGTTATTATTAATTTCTCTTTTATATGTAAATTACGCCGCCACCGATTTCGTGCGCGTTTTTAGGAAACTATAAACTATAACCAAAATTTTAACTCAGAATGTTTTCGTTTCAAAAACATTCTCTGGGGAAAACTAAAAATCAAGGGGTATGCTGCTCTTTTCAATAAAATTTCTATGAACTAACCAAAAAGTGAAAGTAAGCTTAGGGATGTTGCACTCATATTCAAAAAATTTAATATTTTTTTCGACTTTTGGCATAACTGCGCCTTGTATGAGCAGAAAAGAGATTTTGCATTTCTTTTCTGATATGCTTTAAAAAAATTTGCACTGCATATAGTTTCATTCGAATGCATTTTCAATTTGTTTATCTCTTAAAGATATTTATGTGTTATATACTATTAAAATAAAAAAACAAATAATATACTTTTACATGAATAACATCGAATATAGAATTTTCTGTTTGGTGAAAAACTCAAAATCAGACTTTCAATGGAACATAGGTTGGTGCATAGTAAGAAAAACAACTCAAATAAAAATTGTAATGAAAAAAAAGTTACCAATAATTGCAAATTTTGCTTAGAAAATTACTTAAATGTATATTTACAAAAAAATTTTGTCAAACTAAGACGTTATTAATGACCTATTCCACGCTTACGTGGCAACAGTTATGGCATTAAATAATTTAATTATAAATTCAGCGAGCTCGGTTTAAGTTTTGCTTTGGTTTTGGTCGCCTAAATCATGCCAGTTTACGAAATGTTAGTAAAACAATAAAACGAAAAGTTCTTAAAACACAAAAGTACATATGAACATAAAAAATATCTAAATTCATCCGTTTAAATACTTGTTAGTTAAAGCAAAACAAATATTTTTAATTAAAAGTTCAAATGAAATGTTGTAAAATAAGGCATGTCAGCTATAAATGTGCATTGGTAAACGAATAACTTACGTCAAGTGGCTTCTTCAGCACGATCCAACCCGACTCCGCCTGTATGTCGAAGTATTCCAAGTCATTGGGATTGAATGGCGCACTCAAGCTGTATACGATGGCGCCATTGTTATCGGCGTCCTCATCTGAGGCGGAAACACGCAAGATATTAGTGCCAATACTGGCGTCCTGTTTCACATTTTCCACATATTTCTGTCAATTTAATTTATTTATTAGTAACTTTCCAGCGAAAATTGCATGTGTATTTACCTGTCGATCAAATAATGGTGGATTGTCGTTAACATCGGTGATTTCCACTGTGAACGAGCAAACGCCCTCCAAGCTGGGCTCTCCCTGATCAGTTGCTTTGACAGTCACTGACACGAATTTACCGTCGTCACCTTCGCGATCGAACACTTTGTTGGTTGATACTTCACCGGTTTCTTCGTCGACTGTGAATTTCGTGCCTTTTTGATTCGGCTGTTGCACGATTGAATACTTGACCTGAGAGAAAACATATTTTAAATGTTTGGTTTTAATATAGAAACCAAAATATATTGGTTTCAATTATATTGTAACTAATATTAGGGCATAATAAGCACACAGATCTACGACAAGTCTGTATTTGGTCATATTTTCAACCAAATAAAACTACCAATATTCCTCATTAGCTAATTGATTTACAAATATATCTACACTATATACTAGGATGAGTCAAAAACGAATATGTTTATGCTTAACACTCTGAAAAATACGTTCTCAGACATCTATTAGAAAATCTCTTCAATTATAAGTTCTTAAGTGTATTGGAAAATGCTCCGTCTAACAATTTACTATTTCTTTCTTATTAACAGTTAAAAAAATTCATATCTCGCTTCCAACATCTTGAAAAAATATTTCTATTACTATATTCTTAAGAAATTGTGTGCTCCACTCCGCTCTTCTTACCTTACGCTTATTACTCTATTAAAAATTTCCTTCATATTATTTACTCATTAATTGCAAGAGCCTGTTTAGATTTGTATTCTCTAACTAGGACATAATTAATTCACTACCAAGTTTCAGAAAAGCATAAAAAATTACAATTAACTTGCTTGCGAAATTGCGGTAATACGTTTTATTCGAATAACAAAGGAGAAAATGTGCTATGACCGCGCGCAAGAGCTCTTCATTTTGGCGGCCAATCATTCACTGAGCATAATAACCTGGTCAAGTACACTTACGCGCAAATATACTGACTTTCGCCTTCCTCGCTTCTATGGCAGCCTATTGTTATCGCTTGAGTGTTTATAAAATACTGCGAGCGTACGCTTTGAGTATTTGGTTAGTGGCTCATTCACTCGACCACTAAATTAACGGTGTTGATTCGAACCAAGTTGCCTCGGCTCATATTTAATGTTTGACTTTATTAATTGGCTACATAAATTGCTGCAATACCGGCTGAGAGGAACAACTACAACAATATACGTTTTCACCTTAAAGGAATTTGTATTGTGTCCTGTTTAACTAATAGCTTGCCGTTTTCGAACAGCCACTTTGCCAACCACAACCAAAATACCACCGCCAAATTTTCAGCATTTTCTTTACTACTACTTTCACTACTTTCTTGTTGTTCTACGTGAAATCGCGGATATTTTATTAGCATTAATGACAACGTATTCTTAAATGCTCGACACCCGATTCTAAAACACAACCCAGGAGCAGAAGGCAGCACAAAAATGTTCATTACAATTGGATAGAATTCATTGACTAGGTTTACTAGTGTCTAATATATACATACCTGTCCATTTACGCCTTTGTCCTCATCGGTGGCGACGACTTTTATCACAGGACTGCCATTGGGTGCACCCTCTTCCACTTTTGGATAGTAAGTGCCGCAATCTTTAAACACAGGCTTATTGTCATTCACGTCAGTTATAAAGACCACAACAACAGCGGTGGAGGTGTGTATGGTGTGATCACCATTAACGCAACACGAACCATCATCCATAGCGGTCACATTCAATTCATACTTATCGCGATCCAACGATATGGCCTTATTATGCAAGCGTATTACACCGGTTATGTCCTCTATAACGAATTGGCCAGACGATGTGCCGCCACCGACAAAACCGAAACGTACATTATCACCATCCTTATCGGATGCCACCACAGTGGTGACAAGTGTGTTAGGTCCGGCATTTTCATCCACATTCGGTGTATAGACTTGCTGTGAGAACTTTGGTTCCTCGTCGTTCTTATTTTTCGTATAGACACGTACAGTGGCAGTGCCAGATTTCGAAGGTTCACCTTTATCTTTTGCTGTTACAATGAATTCATAGTAGGCATTGTTGTTGTCGGCATCGAGTTGTTTATTATTGACAATAATGCCATTCGAATCGACCGCAAAGTGATCATCCGAAACCAGATATTCGATTTCTGCATTTGCACCCGAGTCAGAGTCCATTGCTTTGACACGCAGAATACTGGTTCCGAGCGGTATGTCTTCGTCTACGTTGTGCGCTTGGTAATCAGGCAATTCGAACTTCGGCGCATTGTCGTTAACATCGGTTACTCGAATAGTTAACTGTGGGAAGAAAAAAATAAAATTTTGAATTTTTCAGTATTCAAATTATTCCTTAATTAATGCTAACTACTTGTATAATTATATCGATATTATAGTAGGCAAAACGTGGCCAAATATAGAGTTCATGGGTCGTTAAGTAAGATATTAAATAAGATCGTATCTTTTAATTTAATCATATATGACAATTTAACTGACTTATGTGATTTTTCTTCTATCTGTGTTTTGACTTTCCTCTCTTAGTGATAAAGTTTGATGGAAAAGATCCAAAAGAGCGATTTTGTATGAATGAGTACGTAAAAGTTTGTAAATGACATGCAAAGTGGCAGTTAGTGTCATGCGGGGACGCATTATACGCTGAACTTATATTTGGTACGGATAAACTCAAGCGATTCGTTTGCTACGAGTGATGTTTTATCTTCAGAAACGCCCTTCACTTGGAGTATGTCGATGAAGAAGCTGATGATTCCACTATGAATATTGTTTTGCGTTCAAAGTCTCGTCGGCGTATTGTTCTATGTCGATTCTACAAAATCATTCCCGAAGAAAATCTCTGGAGAGGTAAGTTCCTTAACCGGAAGTATGCAGACCTCACTCAGCAGTAGGATGACTCTTCCGGCTTTCCACACATCGGGTATTTGAGGAGTTTTCAATGGCAATAGGTTAATTCCGCCTAATTGATGACACTCAGAACGTCCGCATCGGTGAAAGTAAGTGGCGTTTATTGTCTTGCTATTTTGCGCAGCCGGCGGATAAAATTTAATTTAGCCTTGTCGGTTGAAGAGTGCATCGCGCACTTTTTCGGGTGTACATGCATATGCTTTTGGGCATGAATTGAATTTAAGCCCGATCGTCAGTCTCTACGGATTTTGAAAGATCATAAAAGTAGACCAAAGCTTACTCACACCGGTGGAGGGTTTACAGGGCATCAAGTGGTTTTTTGGAATCGGCAAAAACCTTACTCACATCAGTGGAGAGGTTAGAGGATGTCAAGTAACCCACCCATTTCGTCCGCTTGTGTTAATTTACGATCACAGGTGTCAGAATGCTGTAAGGTGTCGCGCTCGTTTGCTCAAACAGCTGCTACGGCTAGAAAATCAAGGCAGTGGTTTCTGATTCTTCCAGCCGGGATGAAGAGAGCGGTAGCAGTTGTGATCTCCTTCTTCTTCTTTACTGGCGTAGAAACCGCTTACGCGGTTATAGCCGAGTTAACAACAGCGCACCTGTCGTTTCTTCTTTTCGTAAGGTGGCGCCAGGTCCTTCCAACGGAGTGGAGGTCTTCCTCTTCCTCTACTTCCCCTGGCGGGTACTGCATCAAATACTTTCAGAGCTAGAGTGTTTTCGCCCATTCGGACGACATGACCTAGCCCACGTAGCCGCTGTCTTTTAATTTGCTGAACTATGTCAAAGTGGTCGTATATCTCATACAGATCACCGTTCCATCGAATCCGATATTCGCCGTGGCCAACGCGCACAGGACCTTCGCAGAACTTTTTTTTTTTTTTTGGTGTTGAAACTAGTTCCAACAAAGTTATCTACGACTTCAAAGTTATTACTGTCAACAGTGACGAGGGAGCCTTGCGAGTGCGTGGACTGTTTGTTTGATGACAGGAGTCTTGCCTTCGTTCACCACAAAACCCATTTGCTCCGCTGCCTGATCCATTCTGGAGAAAGCAGAACTAACGGCTCGGGTGTTGTGGCCAATGATATCAATATCATCAGCGTACGGCAGCAGCAGCTGTACACTCTTATAGAAGATGTTTATTTCTGCAGCTCGAATTATTTTCTCCAGAAGTAGATTGAAGAAAAAAAGAGAGTCGTCTTGTCTTGAATTTTGTTTGCTATCGAACGATTCGGAAAGGCCCTTCCCGATCCTGACGGAGCTCTCGGTGTTGCTCAAAGTCAGCTTACACGGCCATATTAGTTTTGCGGGGATACCAAGTTTAGACATCGCGGCATAAAGGAAGCGCCTTTTCGTGCTGTCCAAAAAACGCTATGAAATCGACGAAGAGGTTGTGCCTTTCGTTTCACTTTTCACGGGTCTTTTGTAAGTTGTTGATTTGCCAAGTCTAAAGCCACACTGATAAGGTCCAATCAGTTTGTTGACGGTGGCCTTTCATCTTTCACACAATACGCTCGATAGAACAGATTGTGGGGTCTCCCTTTTTGTGGATTAGGCAGAGCACACTTAAATTCCAATCATTGGGCATGCTTTCGTCCGACCATATTTTACAAAAAAGCTAGGCGTGTCCCTTATCAGTTCTTCACCGCCGTGTTTAAATAGTTTGGCCAGCAAACCGCCGCTTTGTGGTTTTGTAGTCGGGTAATTGCTATTCGACTTCATCCGAAACGGTTGAAGAAGTGTTCTGGGCATCAGCCGCTAAATCATCTCCTTGGGTTCTACAAGAGTATGATCTAGTCTTGAAACCTTTTGTTAGCAGCCGCATCTTTTCGTAGTATTTTCGAGTATTACCTCTGTCGGCCAGCTTGTCAAGCTCTTCTTTTTCTGTCTGCAAATGCGTCTCGCTTCCCTCTTCAACTCTGGGTATAAGGAAAGTTCCCTGATTGCCATTCACTAGGAAGCATCCAGAAACGATTCTTTTACATATCGCTCAAGCAGCTCACGACTTCCGGTCCTAGACCAAGTATCCTCTCTCGTTTGAAGGCGAGCTAAAGTGAGAAGACGAAACATCCCCTCCACAAGGTTGTGCGCTGGGCTTGGGACCCGTCGGGTATATAACGCCCGAAATGAAAAAAAGCAGTTGCGATCACGTTTCGAAAATGACGTTCGGTGCGTTTACGTCCGTAAGAATGGGTAGAGCGATGAAGGCGTTTTCGGTAAATCCAGTGAAGCCGACCCAGTTAAATTTTTTTAATTTAAAAAAGATGCCTTTTATATACATATATAAGATAATAAACGAATACTTAGTACAACAGTTTGACCGTTTCTTCAATGTAAAAAAAGTCTTATTTTATTTTGTGAATACATATGAGATTTGTTTATTAACTATGCACACAAACCGAAATTAAGAACACTGAAACCCACATTTTCTCGACAACATACTTTCTAGGAAGTGCATACACGCACCGACCACGTCATACAAATGGTATCTATGGTGTAACCCATTTCTTTTTCACAAAAAAACAAAACTGTACGCTTTTATTACCTCCTTCAGTCGATATTATTGATAAATGAGCATTGAATGCGCTTTTTAACAATTTTAGTACACGCTTGAGTGCATCTGCATCCAGAACACGCTTGTCCACACACAAGATTATTTTCATATTTACGCATGCACATCCACAGCTCAGCCGCTTATAGCATGAAGCAGCTCACAATTCTTTAACTGCTTTGCGAATAAAGACATACCAACGATATCGAATACTCAACCAGCAGGTATATGCTTTCATAAGTATGTATATCCACTATGTGTATCTACTTACCTCAACGGATGTGGAGAAGCCACCCGAGTCCTCGGTGGCGGTGACTATCAGTGAGTAGACATGTGGCTGTCGTAAATCCTCGAAATCCAATTCCTTCGCCAACTTAACAATACCCGAGGACGGACCAATGTTGAATGTACCAGCGCCCTGCCCTTGCGCTTTTAATGTGTACCGTATTTCTCGATCCGCAAAAGATTTCGCCTTCACCGAGATGATGCTGTAAGAGAAGAAGACATGATGTGGTGAGGTGGGTGTGCGAAAGTAGCTTAATATGTATTTATACGTAAGGATGTAAGATTGTATAATAATTTTAATATTTGTTACAATGTTTTTTCCATCAGCGCACAAAATTTTTGGCTACAAAAGTGCGCATAAAATGGAAAATAAATCGGGAAAGTGCCAGAACGCTGAGTGACGCTGACAACATTTATTCAAGCGTACATACTTGCATATGTATATATGTACATGCAAGCTTTATTTCTTCTACGTGTGCAGAACTAGCTGTAAGTAAGGGTGTGTGTGCCTTTACTCGAATGTGCATTTGTGTGCAAAAAAAAATTTTTTTATAATTCAGGATATGTCTCTATGTGTCCTTCCGTTTACATATTTCATTTCATATGAAATGCCATTTGACAGTTGTTTTCCTATCGGAATTTCAATGAGCCGAGCTTTAGTCACTCAGTCGCACCCGCTCGCTTGGCTCGACTAACTGCTGCTCAGCTCACGCGCTCCTCTTTCCACGGTTCAATTTGTTTTTCTGCACATTTTCGTCTTGCACGACTTTATTGGAATATAATTTGCATATTTCATTATATCCTGTATGAAGGCGGTTCGCTGGTAGTAGAAAGACTATCTGTATATTTCCATCCTTATGTAAGCGCATGTGTAATTTTAGGTAACCTGCAATGAAACATCAAACAAGGCAGGAAGATTGCACAAACAGCATATCAAGGAGGCGAATTGCCTGATTATGTTGTTATTAACGAAACTTGATTTCTCTATATATGCACACTCTACGCTTTGAAGGCATTTATGTATGTTTGTAATTTGCGCTTGCACGACAAAAGATACATTTACAGTTTAATTATGTTCGGAAAATGTGCCTATAGCCAACAAAATCAAGTTTAATTACATTCATTTAGTATTAAAGGGCTTAAATTCTTGTATTCAATCTGTCAAGTAAAAGAGATAAAAGAGTTAGTGGTAAAGTATGAAGCCTTTTCAGCAGCATAATTTTAGTTGCTATTAAAATTATATTAAAAATTTCAGGAATATTCCTAAGGTCCAAGCCGATCGAAAAATCTTATTTCCTGTTTAAGTAAGTTCAGCCCAATCCACAAAGCTTGCCACCTGACAATTTGCGACAACTATCGTGGGATAAGCTTCCTTAATATCGCATATAAGATGATGTCGAACGTACTGTGTGAAAGATTAAAGCCCACCGTTAACAAACTGATTGGACCTTATCAGTGTGGCTTTAGATCTGGACAAACAACAACTGTCCAGATTTTCACCATGCGCCAAATCTTGAAAAATACCCGTGAGTAGAGGATCGACGCACACCATCTCTTCGTGGATTTCAAAGCACGAACATGGTTGCCTTTATGCCGTTATGTCTGAATTGGGTATACCCACAAAACTAATACGGCTATGTAAACTGACGTTGAGCAATACTAAAAGCTTCGTTAGGTTTGTTCGATAAACTAATTACAGACAAACAGTCGCCGCAGTTAGTTGAAACTAGTCTCAACACCAACAACAATGTCAGCCTGGAAATCCAACGCAGAGTAACTCTTGCCAACAGGACTGAGTAGGCAATTGAGAAGTAAAGTCCTCTCTCGACGAACAAAAACCAAACTCTATAAGTCACTTATTATTCCCGTCCTGCTTAATGGTGCAGAGGCTTGGACGACGACAACAACTGATGAGTCGACGTTGCGAGGAAGAGGAAGACCTCCACTCCGTTGGAAAAACCTGGCTTCGCTTGGAATATCCAATTGGTGCCACGTAGCGAAAAGAAGAAATGACTGTAGACTCAGTAAAGAAGAAGAAAGTAAAATCGATACAATCAAGTTTTAAATATAACATCATTCGAATGGTATTCCCGACATTTTTTGCAGGAACGAATTCGATGAACCCAGATTTCGACTAGATCAAGTCCCATTCCATGAATAGCAAGACCAATATTTATAAAGCTTGAAGATAGTCTGGTTTATTGCTAAAGACCAATGATTTAAAATAACAATACAAATGGTTGTCTAATGGTCTTAAATCTCGTTTTATTGGAGACCATTCAATGCCACAATTTCTTGAAATAATCAAATCTCCAAACTTTCTTCGCAATGATCAGCTGTAGCACTTGGTGTGTGGCATGCAGCCCAGTTTTGTTTCAACCAGATATTCCCAAGATCAACTTAATCCAATTACGGCATTAAAAAGGTGGTTATTAATCCCGTTCTACATTAACAGTATCGGTGTCACCAGCGTCATTTCGAAAGAAGTACTGACCGATTATTCTACCAGATCAAAATCCTCATCAAGCTGTAAATTTAGGCGGATGTATTGGTTGCTTATTACACTTGAATTATTTATTTATTATTTTATGGTCTAATTGATTCAGTTCTTGAGTGAAAAAATTTTATATGAATGCAAGCCCTAATCCCTTCTCAAAATCTGCCTGGTTTTAGGCAGTCCTAATTCTTGAGATCATCTTTGAATCGAAAAATCGCGTTCTTCAGCAATTCTTACTCGCACGGCAGCAATATTTTCATTATATACGCTCGAAATGTTAAACAATTCGATGAATAGCGAGCTCAGGTAGACGATTATTATGACCATAACATGGCAAAAGCGCACGAGAAGTTTAAAGTAGAGAACGATTATTTTGATAATAAAATTTAATAATTTGTAAACGTTGCCTTTGAAGTCGTACGTACTACAGAATACAGTGAAAATTGCATCGAATCGCAGATGATGGCATATTAAAAATGAACGAAACTACTGTTAATAATAATATCATAATGAGATAGTAAAATGTACCGAACTAGAGGAGTTTTATTATTAATATTTACAAATTAATTTTTTACTACTTACTCAGAATCCTTCTTCTGATTTTCCGGAATCTCTGCTTCATAGCTGGGCATATAAAATTGTGGTGCTCGTTTGCCGCCCACAATGGAAAGACGCTCCTCAGGTGTGCTCTGGAAACGACGATCATCCACTTTGCCATTTTGATCTTCCGCTTTCACATATAAAACATATTCCATATCCAACTGGAAAAGATCAGTACCACGGGTGCGCACAACACCCGAGCGTTCATCCACTTCGAAACGTCCACCGGTACGATCACGTACAATGAAATAATGTATGTTATGATCGGTGTCCGGATCACGGGCTTGTAATGTAAAAACTGGTGTATTGGGCGGAGCATTAAGTTGTACGACGGCTTGCATGGGCAGCGGACGATTAATAAAGTAAGGTGGTTCATCATTGACATCTTTCACGTGAATGATGACTCGCTGATTGTCGGTGTACTTGAGGTCGGAGACTAAAGAGGAAAAAAAAATGAGAAATAATAGTTTGTTAGTATGTATGTATGTTACATATACAATACAATTGGATAATTTCAATATTGCTGATAATCTCAATAATATATTTAAACACAATAATATTGTTAAAATGGTTATTACTTTTCCTTTCCTTAAGACATACCCCACATTAATCTCAAAGCAATGTCAATGTCACCAACAAAGTCAGAAGCAAATTTGCAACAAAAACTAATTACCTTTTTGCGATTGACAAAACCCCTCGTCAATGGTTTCGTGTCCTTACACTCAACTCTCTGCAAACAACTTTCTTCATTTCCATACAAATGTGAACAAACTACAATCCTGAGTTAAATTAGCATTATTAGCTCCCTTGAAGCCGTACTTACAACTCGCACATACTCAGATTACGCAAGGCCTGCTTTTACCGTAAACACCTATGTATATGTCCATATGCACATCCTTGAAAAGAGCACTCGACTTCTGTGTATCGATTTGTAGAAGTGTCTTTGTTCTGCGAACCCAAACAAAAGGGGAACAATCTCACAAACATGTATGCACATATACATACACAATCACTCAAAGAATACTATAGAATTTCGCCAAACGATCTGGGAACTATTCGATTTCACTTAAGCTATTAAAATGCAATGAATTAGAAAAACAGCAATAAATATCAAATGCAGAAGCTACAGGCATCAGAAACGGTAAAACTCCTTCGTGCGCAAATACTTCATTGAATGCGCAACAACAACGCAGCGATTACGTTGTAGCTGTATTTGTGTACGTATTTGTACTTCGACACCTTCTCTATAGACTTGTTTACATACATGTATGGGTGTATGTGTGAGTATAAATGAACGTCGCAAGCAAAGGTACGGCAAAAAATCAATAAAAGCGACCGCTAGGCAAGCAGGTCCTTTCAATTTACGCAAAAACACAAGGTAGTTATGTAGCAATGTAAGCGCCTGTGTGTGCATTCGATTGTAGTAAAGCGTACATTCACACTTGCGTGGCAAACAAAAGCTGGGCCTATACACCGGAAAAATCCAATCAAGTCGGTAGGAAATGTATCCTACCAAAAAGTTTACCAATGTAAAACTTGCGGGCATAATAACCCAGTGAGCAGCGAATTTGTTAGTAAAAATAAAAGCATATAAACTTGCAATTCTTGAGAACGAATAAACGAATTATTAGCTGATTACTTTATGTAAAGACTTTCGATAGAAGAATTATGCAAAGTATTAGCGGACGTTGCGGTTCGAAGTGTGAACTATATTTTGTTGTGAACACTACTACTTGCTTACCGGGTTATGTTGTTTTATGGTTATGTTTGCTTTGAAGATAGCGCACAGCTGCAAACAAAGCCAACTTGTTTTAAATCGCTAGAAGCATTATACCAATTTGCGCAACTGTTTGGAGAAAAGTAAAGTGAACAAATTCAAAGTCAAAATACCAAAAAAATCACATAAAGAATATACATAAATATCAGTGTATAAAAAATTATTAAAATAAAAACAAAACAAAATTATACAAAAATAAATATTTTTTTATAATTTCTAATTCAAATTTGGTGAAGTTTTCGTTATGTATCGAGCATTAAATCACAAATACAAAAGTTTCAGCACAATTTGATTTTAACTGATCAGTGGCAGCTATATGCTGAAGTAGTTCAAGTAATCCTTTCAATGACATTATTTGATCGCCCAGTTTTAGGCAGCTATATGATATAGTCAGTGACAGTAACAGAAGTTTACCACTGTGCCCAAAAAATAAAGTTACATTTGAATTTAAACTGCGCGCGTCGAAGGATTTGGAGAATTATTTTCTTTTTAGGTTGGTAGTACTTTCAGTCACATTTATGTCAAGGTAAAAATATTCATTAGCGTTTGAGATACGTGTCGTTTTGTGAGCTGCCAAAAGTGAGTTTTTCGCTTTTTGCGATGTCGAAATTTGTTGAGCAAAGAATTTGCATTCAATTTTGTTTACGGAATCAATTTTCTGCTGAGGATACGTTGAGGATGGTGCAGAAAGCCTTTGGTGATGAGGCTTTGTCTAAAAAAGATGTTTACAAGTGGCAGTAAGTTCCAAGTCGGCCGTGAACGTGTCGAAGACGAAGAGCGTCCAGGGCGACCATTAACCTCAAGCGACGAAGCTCAAGTTCAACAAATCAAAGATTTGGTGTTGAAAACCGTCGATTAACAATAAGAGACCTTGCTAGTGAAGTTGGCATATCGAAAGGCTCAGCCAATACCATTTTGAAGGATGTTTTGGGCCTCAAACGCGTCAAATCTTGACTGGTACCGAAAACATTGAATTTTTTGGAAACAAGGCGTCGCGTTGAAGTATGTGAAACGATGCTTTTCGACTACCAGGGTGTCAGTGTCGATGAGACTTGGATCTATGCTTACGACGCCGAAACAACCGATCAATCGAGCGAATATCGTGCCAAAAGTGAGCCGAGACCAAAAAAGTCGCGCCAAAGTCGCTCAAAAGTCAAGGTGATGTTGACTGTTTTCTTCGATTATCGTGGTGTTGTGCATCATGAATTCCTTCCAACCGGTCAAACAGTCAACAAAAAATATTATTTGAACGTTATGCGTCGTTTGCGTAACGCTATCCGCCTAAAAAGGCCGGAATTGTGGAAAGACAATTCTTGGTTTTTACACCACGATAATGCAGCATCCCATACTTCCCTCGTAATTCGTGATCATGTCGCCAAAAACTCAACCCATATCGTTTCGCAACCACCGTATTCACCTGATTTGGCACCGTGCGAATTCTGGCTGTTCACCAAGCTCAAAAGGCCGCTCCGGGGACACCGTTTTTATACGATAGAGGAGATTCAAGCCGCAGCGAAGACGGAACTGAAGGCCATCTCGGAAAGTGACTACAACCAGTGTTTCGAAGATCCGTTGGCATAAGTGTATTGCATCGGGAGGGGATTACTTTGAAGATGATGAAATTGATTTGGAAGAATAAATAAAGAATTTTCAAAATAAATACAATCTCACCTTTTTTGGGCACAGTAGTAATTCAGAAGCTTGCCATTTTATTTCAGAAAAAATTAAAGACTGTCTCCATTTTTGAATATATTAAATAATACTCAGATACTACTGAGGTTACAAATTTTAGCAACGTATGCAGTTTAAATTATTAACAAATCCAATCAGATCCGTAACTGAAACAAACCAAATTTGAAACGACGCGGCTTGATGGAGAACTTGAATTATTTATTTATTTAGTTAAGTCTATGAGCATTAATTCTTACAGACCGCGGTTTATTCTCCAAGTTTTCCAACGTGCAAAAATTAATAACTGGAAAAATAAGGAAACATCCCGAAAAGCTACGACAGCATGATTCTTCAGAAAGAATTTATCGATCTGGCAAGACATCAAATATGATAGATCAGCGTATCTGTCTTGTAACGTTCCGAAATCGAATACAAAAAGCTGAGGAATGTTTTCGATCCATTTATTCAGACACGAAAAAATGGCAGCAGAACTGAAAGTTGACGAAGAAATACCAAGAATCTGAGGCCAGCAAACAAAGCACAAAAAGTTCTACAAGAGAACTTATGAAGAATTCTACAGGATCTCACTGTATATTCCTCTGTTGGATACAATCGATGAAGATTTGAAAACGCGCTTTGCTAGCAAAGTATTGTATGGATTTCAACTGAGTTTGCTGCTTCCAGAAAAAGAATGTGGTTTGAAAACCAAAGAAATGGAAAATCTTATTGACTGCTTGTCATATAAATTGAAAGGCTTTTTGGTTAATGTCAACGTCGTGAGACATTTGAAACCCAAAGTTGAAATTGACCTCTAACACTGACTGGGGGCAAAGGCAAAAGTCAAAAGACAAAAGAAAGAAAGTTACCGACTACTATATTGAAAGCGTTGAAGAACTGCGATGTAGATCTATATCCCATAATTTTTTTTCGCATATTCCACACACTCCCTGTGACAAATGCCACCTCTGAACGCTCTTTTTCGACACTTTGCTGCATGGAAACGTGGCTGAGGACGAATATGCTTCAATATAGATTTATCGGCCTGCACACCCATAATGAGGTTGAAGTCACTGCAGAAGAAATTCTCGAAGATTCTCAAAACTTAGAAAAAACCCACATCGTTTTCATTTGTGAAATTTTTCTATTCAAGACACGAACTGGCTACAGTAATATACTTTGCAATAACGCATGTCACCCCGCACGTCTACGATTTATAATGTGTGTTTTTTTTAATTTAGTAGGATTTGATATTAGAATTTCGATTTGAATTTTTTTTCGAAAGAAAAGAACGTGCCCAAATTTTAGATTGGTATCTCAAAAATTGAGGAAGTGGTTTCCGTTTATTCAGGCAGACGAAAATAGCTAAATTAATTCAGTTGGTCATGCTGATCATTTATACACATACATATGTATATGTAAATATTTTATAAGGCCCCTGATGTTTTGTTTTGAGTATTACAAACTTCGTGACAAACTTGATGATAATGAGAAGGCGGACTGTATGAAGATGCCGTGAGGAAGCTGAACTTACTACGCACTGCTAAAAACAAAACCATTGATAGAAGGAAATATTTCAACTCGAATTAGTTTCCTTCAGCGATGGAAAAATTATTATTTTTTCTGATTTATTAGGATATGAAAGCGACAACAAGAGAGTATACGGATGTCTCGTTAAAGCTATATTCAATGCTAGTTTTAGAGCGATGTAATTCCCCATCAAAAATATAAGCTAATATTTTCGCTATCATGCTGCGGAGGAGAGAAGTGGTTTGAGTTCTACTTCACTATTTTTCTACGTACTAAACTTCAAGGCAAAGGAAATCGGAAGTTCCGCATATTCTTTTACACAGAAAATCCGGCCGTACTTCGGATATGATAATTTAGGTGAAAATAACTTCCTTATCTGCAAACAAGCAATATTAGAAAGTAATTTCTTTTCCAATAAAACTAAGTTCTACTTAGTGGTAGAAAGTTTTAATGCATTTGTGCAATTACAAAGGCTTTTGTGCCAAAATTTCTTTCACTCTGATAAATAAATTTAATCAAATGTTCACTTTAATATTTGTCTACTCTTTTGTGAGAGATAATGTTTTATTTTTTCGTTCAAAAGTTTTCAAAATTGGTAAATCTTCAATCTTTCCTTAGCAACAACACTAAAACTTCGACTGATATTAGTTGTAGTTCTTAATACTAAAAAAGAGTTTGGTTATTGTGAAGTAGAGTTGATTAAGTATTAGAAAAAGATTAACTGTACTTCTTACCTCACACTAAATAGTCTAAGTTCTCCTAGATTGGATTGTTGCTTTGACTCAAATGCTCTACTTTGCTTTAACATATGCCTACAATGGTTCGAGCTAAGGTTTTGAGTGTTCGTCGCTTTTTCTCTTGATAACCTGGGGTTGGCTGTTCATATGTACATCGCAAAAGTGTAGTTACACAAGCAAAATTACAACTAAAAACAAAGTTAATTGCAAATGAGATCTCCAACTTCGCTTTGACTTCAGTCTTATGTCCCGCAGTCAAGTTGTTGTAAGACTGTGCCAATTATTGTGTACTTTCAGTTATGCCACCTTTTAGTGTGCACTCAAAATCAGCAAGACAACACACGCAAGTCACAGCACACATCTTAGCGTATGACTTGCACACACCGCTACAATAACAACGACAAAGAAACAAACTGCGAGGAGTCTTCTAATAGACAAAGTCTGACTGTTGCAGTAGTTAATTATTGGTAACACTACGCCCGCAGCATGAGCCTTGACTAGAAAGCAGTCACTGTGCCACATTTAAATGGAATTGAATTTCGAGGCAAACGCTAACAAACGAAGGAAGTTGTAGTTGCAAGAAGAACTACCAGCAGCAGCGACAGTGGCAGAAAGTTTGCGGAGCAATTCAAAGTATGTTGTATGTATTTCAATTCAGCACTCATGGCATTGTCTACCGCCACATTTGCACAAACGAATGAGTATGTGAAAAGCTTGGCAGGCAAAGCGAATGCGAAAATCACAATGAATACGAAAATTTAGCTGCGCGCAGCACTGCAGCCAGGATTTCCGCAACGCGTTTGTATTCACAAGCCAACTGCTGGCTGACAAGTAGGCTGGTTGGTTGACGGAATAACGGCATTGTATTTATGGAACAATTGCAAGTGCATGTGTGTGCGTGCTATTTAGAATGTACGCTTGTCTGCCTTTGTGGCGTTTAGCTGCACTGCCTTTGCGCGCTTCCGGCTGCCATTTTTAAGGCTTTGCCGCCATTGCTGCTGCTGCTGCTGGTACTACATCTTAATTCCGCCTGCCAACACGCCTACACAATGGTCACTCTTGTCTGTGTTGCCTTGTTATCCTGTCTAACTGGCAATGGCTATGTGACTGCCTGCCTTTTGCTGTCAGTCTGCCTGCCACTCTGCACACTCCCTTATTGTATCGCTTGTTTATTTGTTTGCGCGTCGTCTGTTCCTCCTATCTGTGTGTCATCTTACTTTATGGTAGCTTAGCTGGATTTTTACTTCTTAAACACTCCTTCCTTCTGTTACCGCTTTTAAATATTTTTATTCCCATCCCCACAATCTCGTAGAGTACTCAATCCTCTTCTCCGCTAATATTTCTTGGAGAAAAATCTGCATAAGTTTGCCGGTTAGCTGTGCAAAGTTCCGTGCGCTTTTCTACAGGCTTGGTTATCTTTACTTTTACCGCTTCTTTCCACTTTTTGCGTTTGCTTCATTTATTAAAGTGATACCAAAACGTAGAGCTCAAGTCAAGGATTAATGCTTTCAGCAAACAAGTCGGCGATGCTTCCTTGAAATGGCAGGAAATCCTTTTCTACACATTGCGTAAACGTGAATGAAAGAATGCAGTTCTTAAGAATTGTTTTCAACTTGGTATTTTGGTTTGAATTCACTAACGGCAGGAGAGATTTTACCAAAGTTGCGTTGATTTAAGATTAAGAAGAAGAATTATTATAAAATTTTGTATGTGCAGTATTCATTATTATTCTTCTACTCCTATTACTTCTCATTACGTTTCACTACTGATGTCGGTATACTTCGAAAAGCACCTAAACACTCCGAGAGTTTTTGAGAATCCCTTTTATATATATTATATCTATAAGTACTAGTTTTATCAGCAGCAATCATATTTAAGGAAATTAAAGATCAAATTAAAAAACGAAGGAATCATTTTCTTAAGTTAATTAAAGAACATCGATTTTGTTTGAAATAATTAGTCTGAAGTATCCAGTTAGGGCACATAATACCCCAAAATTGAAGACTGGCTACTCTGCAATGAATATTTTGTTAGTACTTTCGTCTCGCCACTTCAAGATGCTGCTCACAGGGAGGAGTCATAAAAGTTCGGAGGGTATTGGCGAGGCGTCGCAGAACCATGCAGCAAAATCTCCATATCTATGGATACTTTTCCGAGCATATTCCAAGACGATGGGTAAATATAAGCCTTCAACGAAACTCACGGACACCGTATATTTAAACTAAGCGATGATCAAGCGGCACTCAAAGTAATATCTGCGTGCTAGATCAAATCGTTGTTAGTGCAGGAATGTGTAGAATGACTGAACAGTCTGTTTTCATTTTTTTTTTAATAAATAAAAAAAATATAAAAAAAATCGGCCCACTCCGGGATTAGCAGGGATAGTTGTCAAATTAATTGAAGTTTTTTTTTAAGGAAAAAAAATGGCGGACTTCCAAAAAAAAAACACAATTACTATTTTACTTAAAAAACCGGTTATTTTATATAGTTGATCGTGTTAAATTTTTTTCGTGTATTTTTTTCGAAAAGTTCATTCAAAAACAAAAATCTAAAAAAAGGACCCCAAAACTCAATTTCTACAAAAGTTATGGCTATTCGAAAATTAAAAAAAAAAAAAAACATTTTTTACCAAAATATAGCAAAATTCATAACTTTTTTGAAGTTGGACAAAAAGTTTTGAAAAAATTCTCAAAAATGTTTTTCAAAGGGTAGAAAAGGATGGATAAGTTTCAGCAAAATCCAAAGGGGTCGGGTTCAAAAGTGGTCGATTTGGTATGGAATACCCCTTATATATATATATATCTGATAATTAGCTGCACAGTAGTTTGTGAGCGCAAGATAAGGACCCTTGTATCCAAATAGGGCTCATATCGTCTCAGTATATGGAAATTTATTAATTTGCTGAATTTAGGTGAGTCGTTGTGACTTAGGAGAGGGCATAATAGACCTTAGGCGCGGTGAAATCCTGTATTCTCTATAGTATATATAGTATAATAACAGTACGTTTAAATAATAAGATTTATTTATTATATTGACAGTATCTATACATAATAGCAACTATATATAGTATATGCATATTTCTCATTGTTTAAATTTAAAAGAGTTTCTGATTAAAGTAGTTATATACTTTTCTTACTGCAGGAAAATGGTTATAGTTAAGAATATAATAAGCACAGGAATGATATGTGGAACTGAATAAGGAGCAACCAACATTCCTAATTTTGCATTGTGGTAAAGTAGAAATTTTCAACTGAACATTACACACACAAAAGAAAAGTGAAGTAATGACAAATGTCAGCTACTGAAGCATCAAGCATTGACTCTATTCACAAAGCTACTTCAATTGAATTAATGACTGAAAAACTTAATGAATTTTTGCACATTTCACCGCCTGGATAAACTCGCTTTATATCCCGTTTTAAGGCGGTAAGTTTTCTAATATCCGCTTTGCCAGTGTTTTGGAGAAATATGGTGAAAGCAAAATGGATTAAATGCAACGCAAATCATAAAAATAAAAAATAAGAAGAGAAAAGATGAAATTGCAAAAACATTGTAAATAAGAGATTCTAAGATGAATTCTACGTGTGAATGGTGAGCGCACTGAAAACACTGAAATTTCATAACTGTCAACGGCATTGTGTATAACGGCTAGGAAGTGAATCTAACTTTATGTTTACCATTGTTGTTTCTATTTGTCTGCATTATACATATTTTCCACAAACAAGGAGGCACGTAGCTTAATTCCAGAACATCCTAAGACTTTCATTGTTTGCCGGACTAAATTCAAGCCTTGACTAGGCTGCATACGCGCCACCCACCGTATATAGCTGTCGCCACTACATATTTAATAACGGTGGGGCACAAGACGAGCTTATAACATAACTGTGTGGAGTGAAAACAATAAGAATTTTCAAGGACTACTTCAGCGCTTCGACAAAGACGGTGATGATGAAGTTGCTTTAATGCAGGGGAACCAGTGTGGAACGGTTCGAAAGTGTAGCTGTGTTAAATACAAGTACAAAACCGGGTGCGAGTTGTTATTTTGCTCGACTGTCGGATTTTAGCTTTTGTTGAATATTAAAAGCGCTCGGCACCTTATGCTTGCAAAACAACAGCAACGCAGTGCTTCATTTGAGTGCTATTCAAATAAAAAGCAATGGCGCTGCTGAAGTGGCACGTCTTCTTCATATCCGTGCAATGGGGGATAAATGTGAATACATTTTGGGGTCAAAGATTTAACGAACTTTTTATTCCGAATTCTAAGATTGAAAAGCCTAAGGAATATAAGGTGTAAAGCAAAAATGAATGTGTGAGAAATGCAGCTTAGAGTTCATTACTTTTGAGATTCTAAACTTTGCGTTCATGTTTGAGGAACTATTCCTGCTTTTTTATCTTTATTGTAAAACATGACTTCTATTTAATTTTGAACAATTGGCTTAAACCTCAGATGATTATTAACATGATATGCATATATGCGATGCTTATCAATCATTTATTTTCCATATCAACAATTTTATTATTATCTTTATATATAAAAATCACGTGCCACGCTGTTTGTCCGCGATGGACGCCTAAACTACTGAACCGATTTTAAATTTGATTGCACACTGTGAGCATTTTGATCCAACTTGAGAGACAGGATAGCTTACATCTCAATTTATAATCGCAATATTATATTATAGCAAATTATTGTTAATTGACAGTCTGAATTATTTGCTAGCTCCAAAAGATCCGAACAGATGGCGCTGTGTTAAAAATAAGCCATTAGGCAGTTAAAAGGATCATCGGAAATATTCTTAAAGCAACCATTATTTATTTATTTATTTACTTAAAAGAGAACTAATTATAAATAATTAATCCACTTGCAAGAATCAGCACTGGCCACCAGGGCCTTCGGCTTGAAGCAACCATATTATCTGGAAAGTTTAAAGGTGAAGGGGTCCTGTTGCCACGTATTCCAACGATTCCATCGGATTCTACGATACCCTTCAGGAGCTACAATTTCCAGTTCGTTTAGCTTTTGCAATGACGATAAATAAATCTCAAGGCCAAACAATGTCCATTGATGCCTTAGGTTAGGAAAATCCATGTTTTACTCAAGGGCAACTAAATGTTGCATGTTCACGTGTAGGAAAACCGTCGACTATATTTGTGTTAGCTAAATACGGATTAACCAAAAATATGGTGCACCAATTAGGGCTAAATTAAATTTAAATGAAAAGTATTGATAATTCAAAATTTTGAACACTAGCAGCCCGTCCCGGCATCACACGGGGTAGACAATTATTTATTTTTTGAAATTTGGATATAAAACACTTTTTTCACAAATATTTTTATTTGTATTAAAAAAAATCCCACAGTTATATAATATTTTAATGTAAGTATATTTATGTTCAATTTCTTTGATGGTTTAAGTGGCGGGCACTTTTGAAAAATTAAAAAATAAAAATAATAATAATCAAAAAATTAAAATAACAGTAATAAATAAATTCAGTCGTTTTACATATAAGTAAATAATAAATTGTTAAATAAATATATTAAATAGTAATAATAATAATACTCTTTAAAAATTAGCGTATAAAAATATTATAAGTAAAAGTAATAATTACGAAAAAAATAAAATAAAATAAAAATACTAATTATGAAAAATTAAAAAATAAAAATAATTATAATCAAAAAGATAAAATAACAGTAGAAAATAATGAATTCAGTCGTTTTACATATATTTTTGCATTTTTGCCACTGCACGTGCTCAATTCTGCTAAATGCAGCGACAACGTCGAAATCCTTACTTTGATTCTATCGGCTTTGTTAGCCGCCAAATCTAACATCATACAGAATTCAATTTGCACCTTCTCTATACTTTACATTCTCTGGCCCGGCGCGCTTTTCAGAATGCATCACAAACAACGGCCACGACGCTACAATTGTTGGTGTATGGCGGTTTTGTTTACTTTTTGAATTTTTTAATTGGTAATATCTTTAGAATGGAAAGTCCAATTAAAAACTATTTTAGGTAGTTAAATGGTCTTGACCATAAAATAATTTATTTGGATAAGGATTAATATAAACACATAAATACATAGCATGGATTGAATTTGGTTAGCATTTTCATTAATATTTAAAATGAAAAAAGTTGTTGTAGTGACATAACTACAATAGTTGGACATACGCTACCGCGGAGTTTTTTGTAGACATTATGATGTTCTTCAATATAGTTGTACATCGTTTTGTTCTATCCCTAATAGTTTCGGCAGCGCATTCGACGAAAGACGTTTTAAGACTCATTTTTCTACACCTTCGGTTACATTGCTCAAATTTTACCAAGGATTCTTAATTTTTTTCAAAATAAAATATGTCAAATTGGAAGAACGTAGCATTCTATTGGTGAAAGAATTTTTTAAATCGGCCCAGTACTTTTTGAGCCTATTCATTACAAACATACAAACATACAAAAATAGGTACAAATCTTTCCTCTTTATAATATTAGTACAGATTATTCTTAAAGATGTAAATCTTTTTGTTAGAAATTTAAATTAAAAAATATTTTTAAATGAATTCTCTCGTATTAACTCTTGTCAAATTCAATAGTATGAAAATTTTGTTCAATCGGCCTTCCCTTTCAAATTCCAATGCAGTGGATTCTCATGGTCTAAAACTCGATGTGATCCAGCTGTTTGTAAGTCAAACTTTTTCAACTCCCTTTTGAAATTTTACGTTATCTCTGTACATAATTTACAAGGTAACGCCGGATAGTTTCTTTTTATACCCTGAACAGGGTATATTAACTTTGTCACGACGTTTGTAACACCCAGAAGGAAGCGTCGGAGACCCTATAAAGTATATATATAAATGATCAGGATGTTGAGCTGAGTCGATTTAGCCATGTCCGTCTGTCTGTCCGTCTGTCCGTCTGTCCGTCTGTCTGTATATATACGAACTAGTCCCTCAGTTTTTAAGATATCCTTTTGAAATTTTGCAAACGTCATTTTCTCTTCAAGAAGCTGCTCATTTGTCGGAACGGCCGATATCGGACCACTATAGCATATAGCTGCCATATAAACTGAACAATCGGAATCAAGTTCTCATATGGAAAACTTTCGCATTTGACAATGTATCATCACCAAATTTGGTATGGATTATTTTCTAGGGAAAAAATGTAATATCCGAGAAAATTGTTCAGATCGGTTAACTATAACATATAGCTGCCATACAAACTGAACGATCGGAATCAAGTCCTTGTATGGAAAACTTTCACATTTGACAAGATATATTCACGAAATTTGGTATATAATATTTTCTAAGGCAAAAATGTAGTCTCCGAAGAAATTGTTCAGATCGGTTGACTATAGCATATAGCTGCCATACAAACTGAACGATCGGAATCAAGTTCTTGTATGGAAAACTTTCGCATTTGACAATGTATCATCACCAAATTTGGTATGGATTATTTTCTAGGGAAAAAATGTAATATCCGAGAAAATTGTTCAGATCGGTTAACTATAACATATAGCTGCCATACAAACTGAACGATCGGAATCAATTCCTTGTATGGAAAACTTTCACATTTGACAAGATATATTCACGAAATTTGGTATATATTATTTTCTAAGGCAACAATGTAATCTCCGAAGAAATTGTTCAGAACGAGTTACTATAGCATATAGCTTCTATACAAACTGGACACATAGTTACTAACAGAAATGCACCTGTGAAGGGTATTTAGCTTCGGTGCAACCGAAGTTAACGTTTTTTCTTGTTTTTTTTTAATTTTAGTAGTATGGAATATAAATAATAATATTTTTTATTTCACATTAATAAATTTCCCGCTTTTCCGCATTTTTACCTCCATAGTGTTTAAAAACAAATCCTAAGAGGAAACCCAATATATTATGAATAAACCTTGATTTTTTGATTATGGACGGTACAGCTCTAAGTTACAAGGAGCACCGTAATCCTATTTGTGCAAAATTACCTTTGAATAATTACTGGCATTCTTGCATGTTTTAATATTGCTTCACGAAATTTTTAAAATTAATTCCTCAAATGCCAGCCTTTAAAGTCCAATGGGTTTTAATAAAGAGATTTTAGCTTCGTCAAAAAATCCACAGAAAAGTGGGTGTTTTTGCACAAATTAACCTTTTACCGACCACTTCGATATCTTAAAGACTGAAAGACTAGTTAGTGAATATATTTGTACATAACTAAATCGGCCAAACACGTCAAGCTGTTATATACTCATAAGTTTTATATGTTCTCGGCCGTTTTATTCTGGGTGTTACAAACTTCATGGCAACCTGTTCACGGTATAATTAAATTATTATACTTATCAAGCAAGAAGAAACTTTAAGCAAACATTAAAAAATGTCGTTGCACATTCGCACATTTCTACCGCGTTGCGTTAAGCTGAACATCTCCTTTTTTCGACCCCAGCGACTATGATATGCAGTGACCATAAAAATTTGTCAACTGAGAAATTCCGCAAAATGAGGCCACAAAATAAAAAGAGGCAACAACAAAACGCACAAAAATAATATACCATATATGCAGAGCGCAGTGCAGACGTGGCAAGCAAACATTCAACGCCATTGCCATAAGTCACTGCCTTGGCTGGGACTAACTACACAGCGCTGAAGCCGAAGCTCAGTGTGGCGAGGCGCGACAAACACCAGGTCGTGGCCGCAGGTGGACAAGGTGAACACGAGGTGGGTGACGGCGACAGCAGCAAAGGGTCCATAGAACAGACGCATATCTACACACATACACACACACTAAACGTCTGAAATGCAAAACGTGGAAAGCAAAGTGTAAAAACACCGTTGTATGCGTAGAGGTGAGTGTGGGTCGCGCTTAAAACAACTGGCGCGCAAGAAGAGATTATCATAAAACGCGTGTGCGGCCGCACTACTACGTCTGTGTGTGTATGTGTGTAATGCGGCATCAAACAGTGAAACAAGTCATGTGGCAACTTCGGTTTGGCTGCCACAGTAGTCAAGCCGTTAGCCATAATAGCGGCTGTAGCTGCCACTGCCATGCGTTACTGCTCGGAGCTATATAAAAGTTAGTATACGAGTATATATGTAGTGCATGTATAATGTTACGGTCAGGCATAATTTCTTGCCTATTGCAGGTTCCATTGATGCTACAACTGCAACTACTGCCTGACTAACTGATAATAAAGACATTCACTTTAGATGGTGTCAAATAACAGCTCAACGCAGACAAATGACGACATGCTGGCAAACCATTGGTCGGTGTGATAATTGCCGCATCGTGCAGGTGGCGATGGCGAATATAAAATAGTACGAAAAATTGCGGACAAGTTGGTTTCGTGCGAAGATGGGAAAGTGGCTCAAACGAAAATACAATGACAAGTGCGAGACGGTTGTGTGGCTGGCAGACACCCAGTTGCCGTAAGCCGTTGCAGGCGATATGACGACGAGACACAGTCGTAATGCAAAAGTTTTGTTCATAAAATAATGTACTAATTGTTATGGCGGCTATTGTTTCATGCACCAGCTGTGACCAAAGGCGTATACTATATTTCCGCTCGCCCAGCGGTCATCGTATTGTATTTTGCTTAATAATTCCTTTGTATTCGTACAACAAATGGCTCTTTCGTATTCGGATTAAATAACTTAAGTGGAAGTGCACAAGCTGATTTTATGTTAATTACGTCAAAAATTACGTCTAGCCAATATTTATACATATTGCAATGCTGCACACGAAGTTTGGGTATACGGAAACTATAATAACTTTTACTGGTGCTATTTTTATAGCATAAAAAAGACTTTTTTCTTTTAAAGAAGCTGCTTATAAGCGGAACCGCAGTATTTGGACCAGTATAACCTAGAGCTGCCCTACAAACTGAAGGATCAAAATCGGATTATTGTAAAGCAAACATTTTTATTTGATTATTTATTTTAATATAAACTGAAAAATAGAGGTTCATGTTATCTTGAGTTAGTACATTTTTCTTCGAGAGTCAACCATTTTTATTTACTTCATGTTTAAAACATTTTCATATAATAAAAATATAGTGTAACACTTGTTTTAGTGAAAAATCTAACTACACACGTATGACAAATCCTATAACTAAAATTTGTTATGAACAATAATATAATTTTTAAGCAAGTTGTTTACATATTATAAGATTTTATGTTCTTATTTAACAAAAGAATAGGTTATCAGCAAAATAACTTTTTTTAAACAGTTTTTAAGATTTCATAGAACACTCCCTCCTCCTAATAACCTCGGCTATTCGTTTAGGCATGGATTCAAACAAACTTTCAAGTTAATTTGTTTTAATTTATTCATTCCACACAATTTCAATAATTTATTCCATTTCTTCTGTACTTTTTTCACTCTTTCCTGTCTCTTATCCTTTTGCCATATTTATCCAGAGGTTCTTGTTCTTAATTGGATTGAGATCGGGACTGTTTCCTGTCCAAGTGAAATACTTAATTCCACAAAAATCTTTTTTGTTTTTGTTTGTAAGTTTTTGTAATGTATGATTTCAATATTTTTATGCTTTAGTTACCGTTTTGGCTCTACGGCAAGGGGCTGAATAATCCTGAAAATAAACTTTTTGAGTGTGTTCGAACAGCTGTTCAATAGTTGGCATAACTTCTTCTTTCAAATTCCAATGTATTTTTAGGCATTTATAGATCTTTTAAGAATAATAAGCTGTCCAACACCAAACTTCATTATAGCTCCCCACACTATTAAATAGGACTAATGCTTTACGGTAGCTAAAACTCAGCTTTCCATTAACTATTATCTCCTACAATGCACTGGGGCATTCGTCGAAGGAAATAACATTTTTCCAGTCTGATGTAGTCAAAATTTTGGGTGATTTGCCCACATCGGATGTCGTTTCTTCATTCGGGTACTGAGAAGTAGTTTTTTGATAAGATTCCACGCTCGTAATCCAAGATTATTTAGAACATTTTGCATAAAACGTATACACCAGTAGTTTCGTAAAATATTGAATGAATCAAAGCCAGAGAAATACTTTATGGTGTAAAACATCAACCAGAAGATCAAAATCCCACCAATTTTACAAATCTTCTTCTTTACTGGCGTAGACACCGCTTACGCGATTATAGCCGATTCAACAACAGCTCGCCAGTCGTTTCTTCTTTTCGCTACTAGGCGCCAATTGGATATTCCAAGCGAAGGCAGGTCCTTCTCCGCTTGGTCCTTCCAACGGAGTGAAGGTCTTCCTCTTCCTCTGCTTCCCGCGGCGGGTACTGCGTCGAATACTTTGAGAGCTGGAGTGTTTTCATCCATCCGGACAACATGACCTAGCCAGCGTAGCCGCTGTCTTTTAATTCGCTGAACTATGTCAATGTCGTCGTATACTCGTATCTCATACAGATCACCGTTCCATTGAATGCGATATTCGCCGTGGCTAACGCGCAAGGGACCATGAATCTTTCGAAAACTCGCTACGTCAACTCATCAGTTGTTGTCATCTTCCAAGCCTGTGCACCATTTAGCAGGACGGGAATTATGAGCGACAAACAACCAAATACTATACATAACCCTTAAACTATCAGATATATAAGGTTTGTTAGAAAAACGAAAACCATTATATGTAGTGTATGGAAGTTGGTATAGTATCGACCAGATTTTATCTTTATTTCTCAATACAAAATACTATTAACATGGCACAGACCAAAAAAAAAAACACTAATCATATAGAGTAAAGTCAGCTAGACATTCGAAAATCTTAATATATGGGGCCTATGGAAGTATTGGTCCGATTCAATCCATTTTTTCCGATTTCATCCACTTTCACACTGTCATTTGGTAGTATTTGCGTAGGGCCACTCCCACTTTTTCTAAATTTTTTTTCCCACAGATCCTCTGGCTACTGCGATTCCTTATGCCACTACAATTGCAGTTTTATATGTTAATTTAGTTCTTAGTTATGGCATTTTACCTGTTTCCGGTTAATGCCAATTTTTGGGCGTGGCAATAGTCCGATTACGCCCATCTACGAATTTGAACTTATTATACCCTGAACAGAGTATATTAAGTTTGTCACGAAGTTTGTAGCACCCAGAAGGAAGCGTCGGAGACCCTATAAAGTGTATATATACTGTGCCCGAAAAAAGGGGACATTGTATTTATTTTCATCCCCTTCAAAGTAATCCCCTCCCGATGCAATGCAATTACGCCAACGGATTTTCCAATCTTCGAAACACTGGTTGTAGTCACCTTCCGGAATGGCCTTCAGTTCCGTCTTCGCTGCGGCTTGAATCTCCTCTATCGTATAAAAACGGTGTCCCCGGAGCAGTCTTTTGAGTTTGGTGAGCAGCCAGAAGTCGCACGGCGCCAGATCAGGTGAATACTGTGGTTGCGGAACGATATGGGTTGAGTTTTTGGTGAAATGATCACGAATTACGAGGGCAGTATGGGATGGTGCATTATCGTGGTGTAAAAACCAAGAATTGTCTTTCCACAATTCCGGCCTTTTTAGGCGGATAGCGTTACGCAAATGAAGCATAATTTTCAACTAATATTCCTTGTTGACTGTTTGACCGGTTGGAAGGAATTCATAATGCACAACACCACGATAATCGAAGAAAACAGTCAACATGACATTGATTTTTGAGCCACTTTGGTGCAATTTTTTTGGTCTCGGCTCACTTTTGGCATGATATTCGCTCAATTGATCGGTTGTTTCGGGGTCGTAAGCATAGAACCAAGTCTCATCGACACCTGACACCCTGGTAGTCGAAAAGCATCGTTTCACACACTTCAACGCGACGCCTTTTTTCCAAAAAATTCAGTGTTTTCGGTACCAGCCTTTCGATATGCCAACTTCATCAGCAAGGTCTCTAATTGTTAATCGGCGGTTTTTCAACACCAAATCTTTGATTTGCTGAACGTGAGCTTCGTCGGTTGAGGTTGATGGTCGCCCTGGACGCTCTTCGTCTTCGACACGTTCACGACCGGCTTGGAACTCACTATACCACTTGTAAACAATTTTTTTAGACATAGCCTCATCATCAAAGACTTTCTGCACCATCCTCAACGTATCCGCAGCAGAAAATTGATTCCATAAACAAAATTTAATGCAAATTCTTTGCTCAACAAATTTCGACATCGCAAAAAATGAAAAACTCACTTTTGCAGCTCACAAAACGACACGTATCTCAAACACTAATGAATATTTTGACATGAAATTTTACATAAATATGACTGGCAATACTATCAACCTAAAAAAAGATAATTCTCCGAATCTTTCGATGCGCGCGGTTTAAATTCAAAGTCGATTTAGCCATGCCCGGCTGTCTGTCTGTCTGTCTGTGTGTATACGAACTAGTCCATCAGTTTTTAAGATATCGTTTTGAAATTTTGCAAACGTCACTTTCTCTTCAAGAAGCTGCTCATTTGTCGGAACTGCCGATATCGGACTAGTATACCATATATGTAGCTGCCATACAAACTGAACGATCGGAATCAAGGGTTTGCATGGAAAACTTTTGCATTTAACGTGGTATCTCCACGAAATTTAGTATAGATTATTTCCTAAGGCAACCATGTAATCTCCGAAGAAATTGTTCAGATCATTTAACTATAGCATATAGCTTCCATACAAATTGAACACATAGTTAGTAAAAAAAATGCAGCTATGAAGGGAAATTAGCTGCGGTGCAGCCGATATTTATTTCGGTACTCAGCGCAACTATTTCAAAATATCCACTTTTTAGGTTTTCTTCAATGTGGCGAATTATATAATTGAACAAGAATAAGGCTTGTTTCATAATGGGTTCCAAAAATCAAGAGAAATTTTCATGTACTCCTTCTCACTCTCGAAAAAATTTTTCATGTTTTTAGGACTTAAGAAAATCTTTCGCTACAAAGAAATCACAGATACTACGTTCTTTAGTGAGAACCAAATGTATCCAATACAGCAATTTAGAAAAATTAAAATTTCAGATTTTGTTAAAAATTAAATTATGCGAAGTTTTCCACCCGCTTGTTGCAATTTACTGCTTATATACGGCGATTTACCAGAGGCTCCTGCATTGAGTATGTAAATTACTATATTCACTTTTTTACACCATTTCGAAATTTACAAATAATTTAACGCATAATCCCCATGTTATCAAAATTAAATACGCATATCGAAAAGCAATTGAAATAGGTCGCGACATTGTCGCATTTTGCTGCAATTGTATGCTTTGGCATATACAAAATAGTTACACCCACACATTTTCACACGCCACTCTTTTTTTGCCGTGGACTCAATGCTCGTATAAATATATTTGTAACAATTAACATTTACCGAAAATAATTGGTCATAAGATCGTAAAAATTAAGCCTTTGCGATACCGGTTAAATATTAAAAAGCCTTTGGCGCTGACAATTGCCTAAATGCGCTTATAATCCTTTGTAATGGCTCTCATTGTTTCGCTAAAGCACTAATTTCATTTTCATTGAAATTTATTCGTGGATTAATATTGTTCATTTTTTGTGGGTTTGTACAAATTTAAATAGTTTAATCAAAATATGCAACAAAAAGTTAACACAGTTTAAAAGTAAACCACAGAAACATAAAAGGATGAATGTTACATATTAGGCTGAGTTTTGAACTACCATACTCACGTTTAGATTTATACTTGTAACAATGAAGTTTATACTATTGTCTAGTAAATATGCTAAAGCAATACTTAGAGTATTGAGAAAAATTGTTACATTGAATATGTTTCTCAACTACTTGTTCTGTGTTCTTGTTTTATTTCTTGAACATGTGAGTTTTGAACATATTATATTATATTGATCGACTTAAGTGTTATTTATAATATTCGCATATTTTCTGCAGAAAAAGAATTTTTGTGTTTATGAAAATAAATATTAACAGCTGAAACATTTGGATATTAAGTTAAATTATATGCGTTTATAAATTTATTAAGAACCAGTGCACATTCTGCTCTATTTATGAGTGCCCTTACATCTACCAATTTTCCTACTCATGCCTTACTGAAATCTAAAGTCAGCTTACATCACTTGATATTCACCGTTATAAGTTTACTTAAATGCATTTCTGATGTTGCAGTGTTGATACAGATAAAGTGCATTATGTTGTTGTACAAAGAGTAATATTTAAAATAAGCTTGCTTTTGAGTAAATAAAGCATTTTCCTTAGAAGCACAAGCGGAAAAGTTTTTTAAGTGTAGAGGTATCTGCAAAGTAAGCAGTTTATTGCATATTCTTAGCATATCTATTTATGCATTTACTTTCCAAATCGCACAACTCGTAGAAATTTAATTGGAATTTGTAATTAAAAATACTATATATTTCATGGATATTTGAATGTCGAGGGCAAGTTGCACCACAAATGCTTTATGAACTCCGTTAGTACAAACGTGAAATATATAAACCATTAATCAGTTGCAGTCAAAGCAACAGCACATAATGAGTACAAAGCGGAAAAAATGCAATAACAGATGAAAAGCATAAAGCACACTCAAAGAAGGCATAACTCTTAACAGCAACGACCGGCTTTGCTGTTGCGTATACGCCTGGTTGAGCATATCAAACAACTTTGTTTAGTAAACCGCGTATGAAAGAGGTAATGTGGAAACTTTTGAACAAAACTTGTAAGAAGAGATAGTACTTATATAGTTATGTTATGCTGAAAATTTGTAAAGATTTTTTGTGTTAGCTGAAAATCGCTTTATATAACTCTGCAAAAAATTAATTATATTCTGAATTCATTAAGGGGGTATTCTACTCTAGAATTTTGAAAAAATCGATTTTTTTCATATATTTAAAGTTTATACTTTCAAAAATATGACCTTAGAAGGATTTTTCAAAATTCGACTTATTCTCGGAGATACCGCCGATTTTGTGAGGTGGCGTCCGTGTTCACTAGAATTGTCTCCTAAACTTTGAACGCGTTTTTCTCGAAACTACTTTTTTCCACACGGTACCGGCATTTTCTCAAGTTCTGTACAACCGATTTACTTGAAATTTTGTGTGAACCTTCTTTATATAATCCTTTATCGTTCTTACCAGCATAGTGTAAAATTTTTTTTTTTAATATTTTAAAAAAATTCAGGAATTTCAAAAAAAAGTGTAAGAAATTATTTTTATTTTCAGGCAGTCGCCATTTTTCAAAATTTTTTTTTGTGTTCCCGGACTATAACAGCATCCTTACTGATTAAGAAATCTTTTAATTTTTGATTTCAGACCACTAGGAGAGTCAGGATCAATGCCACTAGGATGCGCCATTTTTTTACACCTGTCTCTCCTCCCCCTCTAATTATTTTAATTTTTAATATTTTTTTGTAAAATTTTTTTCTGTAATCTTAAGATATCAATTAAAACACCATAAAAAATGGATAGTAAACATATTTTTGGTTTTTTTTTTTAATAAAATTCAAAAAACTGCCCAAAATTTGATTTCTAGAGTAGAATACCCTCTTAAAAAATTGCAATATATTTTAAAAGTGAACTGAAAATGAAAATAAATTCATAATATACTATAAACGTATTATGCTCTACTGAAACTACATAACAAAATTTTTGTAAAGCACTGCAGTTTCTACAAAACCATTATGTTATTAAATTCATAAGAAAATATATAAGTATTTCAGGCTCTTGCCACTTGCCAGGATCAAGGTCAGGTAGCATCGGATGCATAACTTTTGTTCAATTATTTCTCCAAATCTTATCCATTTTAGGCTCAAATATACGTCACTTTCGATAAAAAGTTCGTAATTGGAACTCTGAAACACATATTCGGTATCTAAGGACGCGAATAGTTTGAACTTTTTGGGTCATTGGGTGGGTAGTCTACTTGAAGCTATTCGGGCAAAACTTTACCCCGATACATTCATTTGTACTTGATATACTTTTTGGAAAATAAAAGAATCGGATGGAATATAAAATTGGTTTATATGGGAAGCAGGCGTGGCTTTAGTCGGATTTCATTTGTTTTCGAGCTGAACCACAAGAATGTAAAGGCAACATCGCTCGCCAAATTTGGTCGTTCCTGAGAAATAGTCTATTCTTGCCTCCGTTATCAAAATCTTCTTCGATCTCCGCTGCCAGATTACAGTTCTATATCTTAATTTTGTACATAGTTATGGCATTTTAAAGGTTTTCGTTTACAGGCGGACGAACAGACAGACAGTAACTCAATAACTTGAATTTCTGGTCATCTCATCATCCAGATCATATCTACGATATATATATTTATATATATTAGGGTGTTTTTTTATTGAACTATTAATTTTTCTCAGTCTCGAAATTTCCTTGGAAATACCCTAAAAAAAAATTCCCTGAAAATTTTAGCCCTTAATATTAACATTAAGAACTGGATCAAGGCATGTAAAAATTTTCCATAGAAAATACACTACAATCGTGAGTTTTTATCTTTAAATTCCTACAGATCAGAGGTATTTTATGGCATCGCTTTGACTTTAGACGCATATTTCTCAGAACTCTTCACTCCACAAAAGTGCCCGGTGCAACAAAATCGTAACTCACACCGGCGAGGTAGTACGGGGCTCTATCTTATTTACTGGAATCAGCGCACAACAATATTTCTAATAATTTTTCGAAGTACATGAAAATTTTCAACTGTACCTTCACAGAAAGATCTGCTAACTGTAAGTAGAAAGTTCTAAATGTTTTTCCAAAAAACCACAAATGGAAAAGCAGCTACGAAAAAATGAAAATGAACTTCGCCAGCAAAAGAAAATAAGAAAACTCGGAGCAGAGTTGACTTGGTGGTTCTATTATTATTCAGAATGCTTGTGTTTCGTGCAGCCAGCGGAAAAATCTAACAAATAGCTGCGTACTCCTACCAGCAACTTTTAGGCACAACGTAGCGGCCGGGAGGCGATTATACCAGCACTGAGTGGGAGAGTTTGGTGTTAACGTATGCCTCGCATTGCGGCATGTTAACAGCACAGTACGTTTGAGCACACTTCCTGTCAGCAGTCTGCAATTCTGGCGGCCCACCATCACCCAGCGCTAGAAATGAGCTGAAATGGCTGTGCATGGTGTACTGCAGCAATATAATATGTATTTATGAGCGACTGCCACGGTCGTGTCTGATACTGAGTGCTCCTAGCTAGTTATGCCGCCAACAGTGCGTACACGAAGTTACTACCATACATTGGTCAGTGTGAATATAAATTGTTAAAATTTTTTTGTTTCACTCTCCACAACTTCTTGCCACTTTTATACACTAGGAGTTTCGTTGTTGGCTGTGCTGGAACAGGACGTAAATAATTGCGGCCGCCGCGCATGCAACACAAGCCATAACGAGCTATAGTGTATGTGTGCTGCGTCGAGTACTAAATGGCGCTTGATAGAATTACCCAGCGCGGCATACAAGTAAGTATTTCCAGTTGGTCGTGTTGGTAAAGTGATTTCTCTGCGATAACACACACATACACGCACTTGTGCGCACGTTGCATATCAGTATCCATTTAGTGGCGTAAAAGTGCGGCATGCGTCCATTTTGTTATGCTTATTCGCATACTGATGGCTATGCTGTTGGCGCTGGTTTTGGTTTGGTGGCCGTGCGGTAGCTGGCAACGCAATTTGTTTTTATGAATTATTGCTGTGCTGCGCCACAAAATGAAGCCGCCGTGTACTGTTGCATGAAAAATTCTCGTGCGAAAATGCAAATGAACGCCGGAGTGATTTTAGTAAGCAAATAAGCGAAGCGGCTCCAACGCCCAGTGAAATGTGCCCCGCAAATATGTAGCAGAGTGAATTGAAAGTTAAAAACTATGTTTGGCAACAAGGTAAGCACCATGAAAAGTACTATAAGAGCAAATTTTACACAGGCTCTCTATGAATTTGGATTTGTAATGAAGATAAACTTGCTTTCAGCGGTTATGTTATTGTCGTAGGAGTCGTAGCACGTTCAGTAATCATTGTAACATTTTTCTGCGATTTCTCATCAATTTTGTTTTGTGAGACATCCCCTTTAAGACCTGCTTGTATACGATGAAGCAAAAATATAGTATATATTGACCAAAGATATGATTCAAGTGTTTGTTGAACATTACTAGCCCCCATTACCCTAAAAGAGCTAATAATTATGTACTCTCAGTTTATTTAATTCGTAATCGTTTTCTTTCCTCAAATCAAAATTTATTTGTTATTGATCTTAGTTTTAGTCCCTTACCTAAGCATTCTAAGTAAATCGGATGCCAGAAAAGGCCTCTCCATAAATCCCGACAATACCGAACTGGTTTCAATCAAAGGACAAAAACCCAGAGACACATCTACCATCAATGGGGAAAATTGACTTGGGTTTGTTTACATGTTAAATACCGAGCTCTCGTGGGGGCCCAACATCGAGCCAAGCGCAAGTAAGGCATAAGTTGCCCTGTACTGCTGCAGGAGAGTCATTGGAAACAGGTGGAAATTCTCACCAAAGGTAGTTTTTTGGCTCTATAAAACAATAATAAGGCCTAGAGTTGTAATGTCATTCTTATTTGGTGAAAAGCGCTTTAGAAGAAATTGGCGAGTGTTCAATGCGATGCTCTCTATCTGTATAAGTTCATTACGAACCACACCAAACAATGGCGCTGGCGGCTTTGCTGCTGTGTATAGTGGCGAAAGTTGCACAGAAAATCTGGATACTTGTATGAGTTCGAGCGTAGACACTCTGAAATCCTCACATGATTTGATTTTACTCAAAAATAATTGGATTAACAGATCGCCAAGCCTATCTCACGTAGTAATTTTTCACATATATCGATGGAGAGAGAGGCGGTTAATTTTTCTATGCGTCAAGGCTTGCGGAGTGGGTGGGTGAAGGAGTGCACTGTCGGGAACTTTCAATCAGCTCCAGTTTTTGGCTTCGTGACTGCTAAAGCGTCTTCCAGGCGGAAGTAGACGTACAGCTCCGGAGCGCTACCTTCTTCAGAGTGGTGACCATCAATACCGATAGTAGGATAGCTTTGAGCTCGCTAATATTGCATGAAACTGTAATGCTTGCTAGGATAGGTACTTAAGTTTCAATAACTGCGGAAAGGGAATGTGTAGGAGCTCTAATGGTGGGTTACTACTGGACTATTGAGGTTCAGATCAGCTCAGCAAGCGGTGGTCCACTACCAGCGGCTGTGCAATCGCAAGATTCGCCTTTCAATAGTTTAGGCGTTCTAACTAGCTGTTGTTCGGGAATCATGCAGAAAGATTTAATATATTCCCAGATAACAGCTATAACTGTTGTTTGGAAGAAGAAGAGATAAACCAACGATCATTTTCGAAACAGCGCTATTATTATTACAATTATTAGTCTCTCCTCTTTTTCCATCTTTTAAGATTTCTCAAACACGGAAGCGTCTTTTTCGGATATCCGACGTGAAAGCAAAATCATCTATCCGATTTGGCTGCAAATTTGACAATAGCCGTCTAAGAGTACATCTTATATACTGTATGATAGTAGCAGCGACGTTTTAAGACCTAGAACGATAATGCTTTTTGACCAAGCTCGTAAACATTACAACCGCTCTAACCTTGTGTTCTTTAGGTGTAAATTCTACAAGCTATCGAAATGTTCCAACATAATTAATTGATCATGTGTCATATACCCAAGCCCTTTTCCAGAAATGGAGAAATCGAATGAAGCGACAAAAATGGCATTTTATTTTAGCCACATTAACTTTAGGCACCAGAGTGTGCAGTGATGCGGCACTAATTCGAATTAGCCAATAACTCTACACATCTACACTAATCCAGCAACGTAGCCACTAATTCAGTAATAGCGAACAAGAAAACATAAATATGCGAACACCCTGCAGACACACACACTCCCACGTTTCCATGTTTCGCACGGACTAATTAGCTGAACAATAGCCATAGTTGTGCTTATAATATAAGTATAGTTGTATGTGCAGCAAACATGACTACAAAGCCCTACATGCAACTGTACACGATGAGAGATGTTATTGCATGGCTTAGAACACATGCATTTTCTCCAGTTAATAGAGCAGATTATGCGCGTTGCTTAGTTTATTTTTAATAGTTTCAATTTAGTTTGGTAATAGCATGAGAATAAAATTATCTAATACTAACTAAATTTACACATACACAGAATGACTACGGAGCTTCGATATGCAGCAAGCAGATTTTGCATGCGACACGGTCAACATGTCCTTGTCCAACTGTATAATAACGTTGAAATCTCCTTTATTTTGCAAACGAGATCGAAGCTACAGCATCTCAGCAACGTGTTGGAGCGAGGAAGCACAGACACACATATATCCTTATGTTCAAATAGGTTTGTTGCAGATTGTGTTGCTATTATTGTAAGCACACACAGGAGAAGTTTTTATTATTTTGTAATAAATTGGAATCTGACCATTACTCGGACATAGAGACTTGGTTCTTGGCTACAAGCTTTTCCATGTCCAGCAACATGCTTGTACAGCTTACAATGTTGCAAGCGCTTTCTTACAATTTTTTACACCAACAAAGTTGTGCATGTGTGTTATGTATGTCCATTCATTCTGTGCTTTTTCACTGGTCAACAAATTCAAATTGCCGATTTCGATCAAAAATTACTGCAAATGCCAGTTTTGCAGATAAGCAGAAATTTCATAGCAATCTTTACACACACGCACACACATACCCCTACATATTTGTGGTATAATATATGTTCATATGTGTGAGTAATCCTATAGTCATTTGTTATCTCTGGCCTATGTTGTTGGCCGCTTTGCTGGCTGTTAGATCTGTGTATTAACAGGGAAATTTACTTTAGCAGACAAGAATTGCTGTGATTGCTACACATTCTTCTCGTGTGTTAGCGCCAGATGAATGCTTTTCAAAGCATTTGCGCTTTGTCGTGTCCGTGTGTGTGTAATTGATTTAAGCATACAGCTTATTGAAAAATGATTTCTGCACTAAAAAAATATTTCGCTCATAATGCTTGCCAGTGTTTGCTATTGTGTCCTTACAAAAGCCAATTTTAGGCAAAGATATTTCCCAGATTCAACTTCATCCGATTCATAATATTGATAATACTGCAGACAGCTCCTCTGCCTGTACGCCACAAATTGTGACTGTCTCTGCAACAATAGTTGGCATTTATGGATTAATATAACAACTTATTAACTTAAATCACATGTACATAATTTTTGGTAGGTGTGAGATGGAAACATCTCGTCACATCCGTCCCCACTTGCTAGGTTTTTGCCGATATCCCGGAAGTGTCTGGGAATGATACTAACCACCTTAAAAATTTTTTTGTGTACACAAAATTCTTCACCGATTTATAAGGATCTGGTGATCTACTTTATAGAAGTTTATATGTAACACAAGGTTGGAATATATACAAAGTAAGATCTATCGAATGCAGATCAACAATACGACTTAACCTTTTGAATAGGTAAAAGCTACGAGAAACTATTCAAGATACTTATATGTAAATATGTAAATATTAATCATGCGATGATGATGCAACAAGGTCTTTAGGAGACCCACTGTGAAACCAGCGGAACTTAGTCGCCTTAAAAATTCATCAGTAGAAAAAGTTTTATCGCAAAGAAAACTCGATCGATCATTGTGATTATTTTCCTAAACAAAGCTTTGCAAATCGCTTGGTAGTCTTTATAGGCGACTCCTTTTCTTTATCGTGATTGCTTCTACAATATTAATTATATGGTATTCCTAACCTACTAACAAATCTGCCAAGTTGACCTGTGTTGACTCCTACTAGAGTTCATATGCCATACCTTTTGAATGTTCGGAACATATTTCATACATGCCACTGATGAAACCATAAGCGACATTAGTGATTTTAAAACCGCTTGTCTAACCGTATACACTTTTATTAATAAAAAATTACTTTCTTTTGTTGCTGGAAGTCACTGCAGTGAATGGTAAACGAAGGGCGATTCTGGTATCAAATGTGTCTAAACCACCTCCCGATTATATAGTTTGGACTCATCCATATAGCTGCTTTTCTCTGTGTCCCTGGTTACCTCACCTTTTACCTACTCTTGTTTAGAAGAAAAGGAAATATTGGTTTTTTATGATTTTGAAAATCCGTGTTGAGTAAACATGGGAAATGTTAAGTATCTTAGAATGTTCCTTATTAAAAGCGACTAATAGAAAGAATTCTCTGAGTTTAAAAGTTAACTTCGTTTCTTCAAGATACCATATGTACTCGAGGAGTTAGTCCCCATTTGGGCCCCACCTTTACAGGTGTAAAGTGCTTCTTTTACCCCAGCGTCTAAGTTTGGTTTCCATAAAAGCTTCCTGTTCAAAATTAGTTCCAAGTAGCTTACATTAGCTCTTATTGTTAGCAATTTAATATAGTTTGTATAACTTAAGGAGTTTTGTATTTCCCAGTGAACAATACTAGCTCTGTCTTTTTAGCGTTAGGTTTCGATACACGATATGACCCGTCGACTAGTGTCGTTTAATAGTGTTTGTATTAGGTTAGCGAGGGAATTTATATCTAACCGAAACTGCTACATCATCAGCGTTAACAACATGCATTCTCTTCTTTCTAGAATCAACTAACATTGTTAAATTCCTGAATGGTGGAGACAACCCGCCTTTTTGAGGAGTACCTCTTCTGACAGTTTTACATACGGTTAAATTTCCCAGCGTTGCAATTGTTGACTTGCCAAGAAGCATATGTTCATTAAGTTTCCACAAAGATTCAGAGATATGTCATATGTTACAACCGTTTTTTTTTTTAATTTGCAGTAAAGTCAAATACAAGCAACTTCTCAGTCGAGTTACCATACCTACAGTATGAAGACGGTGAAGATATTTAAAGCCAAAATGCTTACTTGTGTTTTATTAATTTTTAAACGAAAAATGATATCCGAAAAAAAAATTTTGCTGTTTAAATAAACTGAGGATTGTTATATGTATGTGTTGTTATACCCAATTGTGGTACAGTGACCAGAACTTGTGGACCGGAAATGATACACCAGTTGCTTTACACAAACACGTAAAACGTGTTATAGCTTGTAAGATATTAGACATATTAACAGAACTGAAGCTTTTTAGTCATAAATGCCATGGGTAAAGTGGGCAAGTGACTGTTGATCAAAAAGAACAGAATGCTGCTTATCCTTCGACTTGTAATTACTACTTTCATCGCTAAAAATTGCGAATTGAGGCCTAGTAGTCTGGGGGTATACGATTTTAGTAAGCTTCGGATTGATATTTATGTGTTAGTAATGAAAACGGCTCTACTTACTACGAACTGAACTCAACTGGACAGCTTTGTTTCCAATTATACCGCACAAATTTGAGTAAGGTCTAATAAATACAAGTATTATTGTTGTATGTCCCTTATACATATTAAGTTTTTCTATACAATAATAAATGGAAAAACTTTACTTCTAAAGCAATATTAAAACAATAACGCCCCATATTGCCGTTCAAATTGTGAAATTTCAAAAAAAATAGGACAATACACCCACACACATATATTTTTAGGGCACGCAAACATATCGGTAGGTATCTACAACATAAAAAGCAATGCTACCTTAATACCGCCATTGGTGTCAGTTACATTTGCTTTTTCGAAATATTTCTATACGAATATGTGCTATACTTTAGGGATTGGTTTAAAATAAACCCAACAAGTCGAAACAATAAAACATGATTTTCCCATTAAGTTGGCAAAAAAGGATTATTGAATTGAAAAAATATGTGCCACCTTTGGGAAATGATTAGGCCCTTATATTGTATGCTTATGTCACATCGATCCCTACATACATACATATATACTTATGCATATGAAGTATTTCATAGGTGTCTAACGGCATTTTTCACCAGTGAAAGTTTAACAAAACTCCTTTCTATGCCAGGGTTCATACCTGTTTCACAAACCACAGAATAGAAAACTCTTCATGGTTATGCAACTGACGCTGGCAGTGGCAGTGACAGTAAGACCAGCAGAATTCAATTAGTTTGTTAACTACAACAAAAAAGTGGATGTGGAAGTGGAAGAAATTTGTCGCCGACAGTTGGTTAAAGTTTTTACGCTTTCCTGCTGTCCACCTTACCTTTTCTCTAAACGAAATATAGCCAATGCATACATTTTGCCATTTTATAGTCCGCCTTTTTCCGCTTCTTATTTCGACGCCATCATTTTTTATCACGAAAACACACACACACATAATACTTGTGATTTTTCCTTTTCGTCCTACGTTTCTGTATACATATGTACTGTTTTCCACAACTATGTGGTGAGTACTATGCTTTTCTAACTGTAAGTACATGCATACATACATACATACATACATACATACAATGGATCTGTGTACAAAATTTAAAACTCGCCAAATGCTCGGAGGCAAAAAAAAAGGGATAACAACAATAGCAAAACCATGAAAAATTTAAAAATGCACACCGAAATCAACCAAAGCAGAAGAAAAGTGCGAAGTCTGCAAAAAACTTTTATTGAAATCACACTTCTTCGGCGCTGCGAAAAGTAGAAAAATAGCAAAATGTTAGAATAAATGTAAATAACTGTAACAAAAACAAAAATGTTGAAGCTTGCAAAAAAAGGAATTCGCACTAAATTTTGCAATACTAGCAAAACCAACAGCAGCAGCTGGAAATATAAGTACCCGAGCATTTAAATTGGGGATAGGGTGTACCGCCAGTAGCATATAAATATGGAGGGACATACACATACATATTTATACTCGCGTGTGTTATATGGTAAGCTAGTCAGGGCGTCAATTTGAGATGGCGAATGGAGCCTCTGGGGTAGCTGATAACCACGGTTGGCGGTGACTGCTCTGCGGATGCTTACAATCGCAACGCTGCCACATGCCTCGCATGCATACGGGCATTCCCGGTTACTGCAGTATTTTTGGTGCATTTAGGAAAAAATGTTATCCAGCGAAACGTATGCGAATGAATAATAGAAATGTCATCTAGGAACTAACAACTAGGCAGAGCACTCTAACGGCGCTCCATTTCCAACGAATGGCATTCGTTAAAATAGGTAGGCTGATATTAAAAAATAATGCTAGAAAAATTAAAAAATGAAACAATGCTGTTACCGCCAGTACCGTGAGCTTTCTACCACTTTGTTATGCATTATAAAGTTTAATTTATTATACGTATATTTGGCGAGTTTTGAATTTTATTTATATGCTCATAGAAATAAAATATAACTTAGATTAAAACAAGAAAAAACGTTGACTTTGATGTGGTTTTTTATGAACGAAGCTTTAATACTCTTCATAAATACTAAATATCCCTTATGGGAACTTGATTCCGATAAATTAGTTTGTATGTCATAGCATATGGTATGCTGTAGCAATGCGATTTTAATACATTCTTCGCAGATTGGACTGTTGTATTGGCCAATCCTCCATGACAAATTTCGCTAAGATATCTTTGACAAATAAAAAAGTTACAAGCACTTGATTCCGATCGTTAAGTCTATATACTGGGAGGTTAGTTTTCGTATATACTGACAGCCGAACAGACGAAGAGATAGATTGACGGACGTAGCTAAATCGACTAAGCTGGTCGTGCTGATTATTTATACACCCTGTCAAGAAAGTATCGGAAATACTTCATTCCCCCTCTCATCTCCCGTTTATATGGAAGACAGGTAAATTTTTTTTCTAGAGAGGTACAACTGTCCTTAATTAAGGTGCCAAAAATTAGCGCGATCTGTTGACCAGTGTTTTTACAGCAGCGGTTAATGTCAGTCGACCTCAGTAGTGTTTGTCGAATTTTACAAAATTTTTTAAAATATTTGTGTTAAATTTTGGCCAAACACTCAACAAATATCATAGAGCAAGCACCGTATTCATCTGATTTACCTTCGTGTTACTTCAGGCTATTCAGGAAATTCACATGATCACTCCCAGGACAGCGTTTTGACTCAATTGAAGACATCAAAACAAATTCAACGAGAGAGCTGAAGGCAAAATTCGTCTTTTTGTTCAACATAGTTCCATTCAAGGGTGACACACTGATTATAGCGGCCTTCCAACTTTTTGATACTATTTTTGTAGTATGATTTGTCCTTTGCTTCAAAATAGATTCGGTGTTCACCTATTTAATCGACGAAAGTTTCTTCTCAGCGAGCATTCTTTGTAGGTTAAGAGCAGGAAATAGTGTCTGGCGGTCAGATCTGGACGATACAATGGATTCGAAAGCAATGCGAGACCCAATTTATGGATTTTTGACAACGTCTTCACTGACTTGTGACACTACGGTTACTTGTCTTGGGCTGAAACGATACAGCCATGTTTCATCCATTGACACATATCGACGACAAAACTCGTGTTGTTTACGCTTGAACATATCCAAACATTGCTCCAAATCATCAACTCGTCGTTATTTTTGGTTAAAAGTAAACTCGGTGGCACCCGCTTTGCACAGAACTTTGTCATACCCAAATATTCGTGAATCATATGATGTATATATTCAGTTTATATCTCTAGACTACCTGCTGCCTCGAAAAACTTCATTTTATGGTAATCCAAGATTATTTTATGGACTTTTTTGATGTTTTCTTCGGTATCAACAATTTTTTGCTTGAACTATATTTTTTCCTTTTAACTCGGCTAAGAAGATATTTTTTCCATTTGAAAAGCAATATTTATCAGCGAATTCCCTTTTATACTTTTCTTCACAATAACAAAAGTTACTTCCATCAACATGATATAATTCACAAAATAATTATCCGACAGCTGTTGAAGGTTTGAATCATGTATTGGGGAGTCGAAAATGTCTATTCGTATTTTGTTTTTGAAGTTTGAAGTTGTATATAATTTCGTCTATCTTGAAACCAGCGTAAACAACTCTATAAGTCACTCATAATTCCCGTCCTGCTAAATGGTGCACAGGCTTGGAAGATGACAACAACTGATGAGTTGACGTTGCGAGTTTTCGAAAGATTCATGGTCCTTTGCGCGTTAGCCACGGCGAATATCGCATTCGATGGAACGGTGATCTGTATGAGATACGAGTATACGACGACATTGACATAGTTCAGCGAATTAAAAGACAGCGGCTACGCTGGCTAGGTCATATTGTCCGAATGGATGAAAACACTCCAGCTCTGAAAGTAATCGACGCAGTACCCGGCGGGGGAAGCAGAGAAGAGGAAGACCTCCACTCCATTGGAAGGACCAAATGGAGAAAGACCTGGCTTCGCTTGGGATATCCAATTGGCGCCTAGTAGCGATAAAAAGGAACGACTGGCGCGCTGTTGTTAACTCGGCTATAATCGCACAAGCGATGTCTACGCCAGTAAAGAAGAATAATAACTCTGTACCAATTTCATTTACAAAATTTACAAATTTACTTTTATGAAATAAAACTTAAATGATGCCTTGAGGAAACATCATATAAGAGTTAATAATGTAATTTACTTTTTGAGTGTGATGATAACACTATTAAGGCACAACATTTTTTTTTATTCTCTATATGGAAAAGTTATCAATAAAGAACATACAGATGACTCTATTTTGATATATTTCTAAACAATTTATTTTGTAAAGTCTCATTATCCTATATTTTAAAGGTTATTCTGCTGTTCGAGACGTAGGCAAATCCTAACTCAGGGATCACAAACATCGTTATGTCGTTCAAGATATTAATGGCGTGCCTAGCCTAATATACTATATAATTAGATTGAAATAAAAGAAAATAAAAGCGTGTCGTTTTCAAATTTTGTTTGTATTGCTAGGAATCTTTTATCAGAGTACGCGCCCTTCAAATAAAAGTAAACATAATTAACTCCTCAGCACACGGAAATGCTGTATCAATTTCCATTTATTTAGTTTTTACTCGCAGCAGTACAACAGCAAGAAGAAAAGAAAGTTCCTTAAGTATCACCCAGCGCATGGTCAATATATTTAGAGGATATATAGTTACTCTCTTTTGAAGTCAGCTCATTAAATATTTAAGAATTTTTTTTTTGGAAAATTCTTTCCTTTATACGAGTATATTCGTCATGGCTTTTGCCATTTACTTAGCTTAACTGCCGACTGGTTGGGTGCCATGAAATAACCATGGACGACATTCAAGCGAGAACGTGTCTCGTTCGGAAACCACAAAAAGGGTTCAACAAACCAGACATTGAATTGACCGGCAACAACCAAAATAGCCAAAGAGGATACAAAATCAAATGAAAAATGGGAGGGCACAAAATGAATGGCTGTTTAATGCAAGTGGACAAGTGCAGTGTGTGCCGCAGGCTCAGCGTAACCTAAAGGATACAGACAAACAAGTAACAAATAAAAAATAGAGAAAAATTAAAAGAAAAGTCATGCAGGGCAAAATCACTGATTGCGAAGCCGCAACATAACCTGTGGAAGACAGATTTTGGCGGAGCCGTCGAATGGTAACAGCTCGTGGTCGCCAGCTACGAACTTACGTTGAAACCCAAGTGATAAAGTATATTTAACCAAAGTACAAATGTCACCAACAGACTATTTAAGTTGGGGGTTTGTTGATGCAGTAAGTAAAATATGCTCAGACATTTGTTCTGCGGAAAATAACTAAAAAAAGATAGTCAGAGCAAGGTATGAGGCGTTTACTAAACCGTTTCCCAAGCACACACAATTTGCGAAACCAAAAACAAATGTTTTTTCTGGCCAAACTCGTACTGCCAGTAGACTAGCCGGAAACTGCATACTTCATTTAAAGTTTTGTCAAAGCTTGTTATGTCTACGTGCCCTGAAATTTCATAACAAACCGCCTAGATACATATATACTACATAACGCTTCAGATTTCCAGTTAATAAAGTGAGCCAGAAACACGGTGTGGACACCTCTCATTGTTAAAACTGCAAAAAAGACCTTAAGGTGAAGCTATTCTAGATGCTTATTGTTACTGGTAATACAAACATACGTAAAACTGCTACAGGCAGCTGATATGATGAATGATAAACATCTGTATATACATACCTACGTATGAAGTAAAAAAAGCATTAACAGAAGAAGAAGTTCCTTATATAATTGTATTAAATAATGTTAAAAGTTCCAGCTAACATCTAACAAAAACTACGTATTTATTACACAAACTCGTAGTCCCTAATTTTTATCTATGTACATATGTTCATACTTATAAATATCATAAGACTTATAAAACTGTTGATAGATTTCTGCGCAGAGAACCCCATCCCACTTACCTACTTACCCTAAGCAACACCAACTTTATGAACGCTGAAGTCATAACTTGCGATAGCGAGAAGTAAGTAAAATTTAATAACTATTTCAAATGGCATAAGAGCTTAACTCTTATCTTAGAAGGAGAAAATTTCAACTATAATCATAACGGACATGTTCGAAAGCGGAAATAGAAAAAAATATTGATTTTTGTTTCTTATATAATACAAAATATTTCGGGATGAATAGAGCAGTTTAAAGGTGAGATTTTATGTATCACTGATACATATATACAATAAATATCTTTATCTCAATCTATGAATGTTAGCAAAACACAAAAGCAAATAATCCGGTCTTTTGGTGTGGCTCTGCTGCCGATACAGTTTTACTCAAGCGGCATAATTTCCTTAATTCTTTCGACATTATCATCATTAAAAGCTACGGCTAGAACACTTGCATGTCACAACGTCTGTGATTATTCAGAAAATAATTCCAAAACTTCTAAAATTCTACCAAACTGTGCTGTAACTTTTGACACACATTTCATAAAAATGTCAGGATCTGTGTAGGTAATATCAGTTGAATACAACGTAGCACCTGTTTACATAGTTTGTGACGAGAAACTCATTCGAGAATACGATGTTCCGAATGTCGCTGGGAAGGGATAAAATTTTCATTGCACTATCCTGATCGATCTTCTCAACTAAATAAGTTAGTTGTTAAGTGAGTGAGTGAGTAGTGTTTCCGAATTCCAACATTTTCAGAGATTAGGTAGTCACACAAAGAAAATTTAGTGATATGTATATTAAACTTATTAAATTTGTTTTAATCATAGATGGCCTTGCAAATACAATATAATATACGTTCATAAGTTTTCGATATTGTAAAGAAGAAAATTTGCATTGAAGTGTATTTGGAGAGGGTATGCATAACCGGTAAAAATGTAAATTCTTACTACGATACAGAAAAGTGAACTGTATAAAAAAAAATTAAATCTAAACCTTAAAAGCATGAGAAAAAATATAAACGTAAACTGTATCCTTCTTTACACACTTGCTCTTTTGCATTAAGCTCATTTTTGCCAAACAAATTATGAAGCAAAAAGCACAAATGTCTTGTATGCTGCGTTTGTGAATACCATACATATATATACATATATATAGTGTATATGCGACTTTGTTTTGTTACGATTGTGCACAACAGAATAGAGTTTCGTTTTTTTGTGAAGGACTCATAAGCATAAACCCGGTTACGTTGAGTAGTTCAAAGCATTTTAACGGCATTATTGTGTACATGAAAAGTGAAACACGTTGCACTACAACTAGCAACGAGTATATTTTCTAGTTATTCTGATAGTACTAAGCAAAGTAAACATGTTAGCACAAATAGTAAAAATTCTTCAAGTAAAAGGAGGAAAGAAATGTGTACTCACACACACGCACACAAATGCAAATTCACAGCGCACGCACGAAACTGAAGTGAAGCAGGTGAGAATTGTGCGGGTGGCTGCTGGCAGAGTTGACTACCGAAGCTATTGTACACTGGGTCATGTGCAAATGGTTGAATATGAGACCCAAGACGGCTGTAAATTTAGGCCAAGTACTCGTAAGTTGAGTGCTTGGCACACACACACATACACAAATCTTAGATGCTGGTATATAGAAGGTTTGTGGAACTAGATCTTTATAATACTAGTTGTATAAGTATTCGCAGGTAGATAAAACACCTATGCATTGGGAGGGGTCGTTCCTGCCCCAGTTGCTGAGTTCTAAAGTCTGACATTTTAGCAAGAAAATGCAGCTGTTAATGTTGTTACGGTGTGAAAACACGAGAAGTCAACATATAAGCCACCTTGTAAGGTGACGTGAAGAAGCAATGAGCTTTAAGAGTTGGCTATGGATAGTGAGCGCTTGCTGATAGTTGGCAGTAGTGGAAAGCTAGGCGGAATTCAAGCTGGTATTCTACTTTAATTATTTAATTAGGAAATAAATATATAATAATATTTCAGTCTTTATAAACAATCTATAGTATAAATTGTAAGAAAGATACGGATATAATTAAGTAAGTTTATTAAAAGCCAAAAGATATATGAGATTTATTAGGTCTTTGATCGATCTGCTGAACTCATTCGTGCAGGGTGCATTTTATTTGTAGTTTTTTTTTTTTTTTTGATATCTTAGGTATGTTAGAAAGTTAGCCGAATTTTTCACCCATGATCCACTATGGGCACTTAAAAAAAAAAACACAAAAATAGATGCAAGAAGAGTTGTACATAATATCCCACAAAACATATACATAATACTCAGTAATAAGTCAATGTTTTCAAAACCCGAAAATTATTGAGAATTACTCCATATTCACATCTAATTTAGCTGGAACATGATTTTGTACTAAAAGAATAACGAATGAAAACAACAGTGCCATAAGTACTTTAGTATTGTTACTGTTTTAGCAAAATCAATATTTTTCTGGCTATTGGACTTCGAAAATTTGAGTCATTATTTATGACGTAATTAAAAGAAAGATTTTTTTCTATTTTCGAAAAGAGCCTCCAAAATAAAAATATCTTCCTGCAAAATTCGGAATTGCTGTCGATAAAGCTTATTGGAAAAGTAGGAGAAAGGACAAAGTAGAGAGAAGAAATATAGTTGAAGCAAAACTTTTCTTTATGATGAGTTTCCGAACACTGTCCATGGAAAACCAATCATCAGGGATTGGGAGGCTAAATTTATAAATGGTGAAATGAGCACCAAAGACGGTGAACGCAGTGGACGCCAAAAAGAAGTTATTACCGACGTCATTACTGGCGTAGAAACCACTTACGCCGTTATAGCCGAGTTAACAACAGCGCGCAAGTCGTGCCTTCTTTTTGCTATGTGGTGCTAATTGAAGATTAAAAGTTTCAGGTCTTTCTCCACCTGCTCATCCCAACAGAGTGGACATCTTCCTCTTCCTCTGCTTCTCCCCACGGGTAGTACGTCGAATACTTTCAGAGTTGGAGTGTTTTCATCCATCTGGACAACATGAGCTAGCCAGTGTAGCCGCTGTTTTTTAATTCGCTGTACTATGTCAATGTCGTCGTATATCTCGTACAGCTCATCGTTTCATCGAATGCGACATTCGCCGTGGCTAATGCGCAAAGGACCGTAAATCTTTCGCAGAACCTTTCTCTCGGAAACTCTTAAGGTCGACTCATCGGTTGTTGTCATCGTCCAAGCCTCAGCACCATATAGCAGGACGGGAATTATGAGCGACTTATAGAGTTTGGTTTTTGTTCGTCGAGAGAGGACTTTACTTCTCAATTGCCTACTTAGTCCGAAGTAGCCCCTGTTGACAAGTGTTATTCTGCATTGGATTTCCAGGCTGACATTGTTGGTGGTGTTTATGCTGGTTCCAAGATAGACTAAATTATCTACTACCTCGAAGTTATGACTGACAACAGTGACGTGGGTGCCTAATAGCGAGTGTGTCGACTGTTTTTTTCATGACAGGAGACTTTTGTCTTGCGCTTTTTTATTACCAGACCCATCTGCCTCACTTCTATATCCAGTTTGGAGAAATCAGAACTAAAGGCGCGGTTGTTGACGCTAATGATATTAGTACGCCAACAGCAGTACACTCTTTTCGATTAACTTGTTACTTTGTGTTTGGTTATGACTTTTCTCACGTGTATCTAATGCCCGTAATTTACACATTTTCGTCCTGACGAAAAAAACTAAAAATATCCTAGAATAATACTCTACTATTTATCTCTTTTAGAATTCAAAATTTTTTATTCAAAAGACGGTTTATTGCCAGCAAACATTTTATTTAAAATTCTGTGTGAGGAGGGTTGAGTGTAACCAGCCGCGTTCTGTTTAACGACATCAAATCAAAACACACAGTTACGCAAAATAAATCTCAGAAAATAAAAAATCTAAGCTCATGCTACAATACACAACCAGATAGCACTTAAATCAGTGGATTTATGTATGTACAAATATGTTTATACTATACATATACATACATATCTAAATTGAGGGTGGCTGTGAGTGAAATTATAAACGTGAGCAAATGAGTAAGTGTGTGAGAGAAACGTGATTCTCTCGAAACAAGCTCTGTGTAGTTCTTTAGAGGGTGCGTTGGTGATGCATCTGTCCGTAAAGTCTGGAATATGCCTGTACATTCTACTCCAGTAATCCTTAGTAAATACTCGAAATTTTTATGAGTTTGAGTACTGCAGATAATTGAGTGAAAACTATTTTTGAGTTTGCTCCCACTCTCTCGCACGCAATCTCTCTATGTGGAAAATTTGTCTATGTAAATATTCACCAACGTTTCGTTAGAGCGCACAAGTGACTCTCACTTCTAGTTCTCCCTTTAGAAATTTTTGCGAATGTTTTTCACCACATGTCCGATTCTTTTGTTTTCGCCGCAAAATTTTAGCGCATGTGCAAACGTTAAATTAGCTCTCTTTGTCCTTCCATCACTTATTGCCATTTTGTTAGCTTTACTACTTTGTGTGCTCTTCTGTCAAAGCTGACAGCATTTTTTGAAAGTTTTTTCCATCTCTACAATGACATTTGTTTTCATTTCACTGCCATTGCGTTCCTACAGACGAACAACGGATTTTGTTTACCTCCATGGATCAGAGAACTTAAAGACAAAGTTTATACATTCTCTGCATGGGCTGCATCTGTAGTTGAAATGCGATGGTGGAACATGTCAAAAGCAGGAGAGATAGTCGAAAAAATGGTAGCGGAAATAAAAGGTCTTGAGTGGACATATTTTTTTGATTACTGACACATAAATATGTATGTAGGCGAAATTTTAAATTAATTAATTTATATTAAAAGATATTAATACGCATAAGTTCATACATTATATACGTACTCGTGTCTGTTTTTCAAAAACAGCCACTAGATTAATCCTAGTTAATATATGTATAATATACGAGCGGTACGAATATTGACATTCGACAGACAAATATGTGTATTGAGGTTAACAATAATTAGTAACACTCACCATGTTGTCCAGTGTTCGTGATGATCACCCAAAAATCAATGGTTTTCTCTGGACCCAGCTCTTCATAGTCCCACTTCTTTTTCACACGCACCGCGCCATTTGTTTCGACTGTCACCCACGGATTGTCGTCGCGTATTTTAAAAGTTTCCTTATCGGTCTCTTTCTCCAACTGGAAGACGGATTTACCTTCGGTATCGCCATCGGCTTCAGTAAACTCGATGCGTTTAGTCGGGCGTACCGCGCGCGTTACCCGACGTTTCTCGCGATGATGTGAATGCTCATTGATGGCATCGTGCTCCAAGTGTTGCATTATAAACGAAACCGGTTCTGGCGCTAAGAACTCTAGCAATACTTTAGCTGGTTGCTTGCTCACCAAACTGGGATAGCGTAAGTCGTGCGCTTCTACCTCGATCAACAATTCGGAGGCATGAGGTTGATCTGCCAACATAATTTCGCCAGTTTGTGGCACAATGATGACAATATTATTGGGCGCATTTAGTCTATAGGCGATCTTGTCACCATCCGCGTCAGTGGCCTCAACCTTACCCAATATGCTGAACCGTTTCCAAGTGGTTGTTGTGTTGCCCTCTAAGCCCGTGTTCTTCTGACCGGCAATAGCGAATTTGTATTCGGTGGATTTGAATATAGGGTGGTTATCATTTTCGTCCAGTACAGTCACCTGAATTTTCGAGATGACCTTATCGAGTTCATCTATGTCTGAGGCCTGTACCGATAAGTCATAGTGCGCTTTCGTTTCACGATCCAATGGTCGATTGGTGACCAACCACACACCAGTTTCACCATCACTATCCACCGTGATGGATTCTACATTCATAGCGCTTTCCTTAGTGGATTTTCGCGTCTGCAGTGCAAATGCCTCATCATCATTGCCGTCGATGATGGTGTAACGCACCTTCTTGGGTGCACCGGTATTATTTTCAACAGCGGCATCGCCACTCAACGCCTGCATTAATGGTATGCCGCGTACACGTGTGCCTGTGGGGCGATTCTCACGCACCTCCCCACTTGCATCCAGCATAGTGCCGGGGAAGCGCAACATATCGCTGCGATGCATAACAAACAACTGTAAATTATGTGTGTTGGTGGCATTGGGTGTCTCCTCGACCACAACGAGATTCACCGGACGATTAACTAGTGGGGAGATATCAGATGTAGTCATAACCACACCATCGTCGAGTACTGTAAAATATTTGGAGTAATCACCGGCAAGCATATGATAAGCGCCAACAGATGTCGATGCCGAAGAGGAAGTTTTTGTCGCCGATGAGGTCGTATCATTCACTGGCATTGTCTTGAATCGCTTAATACTAAAACCGGGATAGGTATCATGTGGCAGTACGAGTGAGTACTCACTGCCGGTTGTGCCGCCGCTGCCAGCCAACATGCGCGCAGCATTTGCCGCCGAAATACCAACCGCATGCGACATGCCTTCGCCGTTGGCAGTTGCGGTCATATGCGCTTGCGTATTGGATATATGCATGAGCAGCGCGCTGATAATGACGGCCAACATGTAGAAGCGGGGTAATGAAGGTGGCGTATGGAAGAAATGCGACACGATATTTTTCGAGCGAGTGGACGAAATACGCGGGTTTTTCTGGGGTTTTGTATCGAATTCGCGTGTTGATCTGTTATGCGAATGCCCCCGCTGCTGCTGCAGCTCAGAAGAGCAACGCGCCGCCATTGTGGCACGCGTTTTGTATTTTTTTCGCTGTTTCTAACTTAAGATGCTTTTTGCACAAATTTTCGCACTGTCGTATGCACTCGACGATTAGTTTTAGTAAACACTGCTTTAAGTTTAATTGCTCGGTTTTAATACATTGTCAGGGAGCTGGAAATAAAGAGGGAAAATAATTAATAGTTGTTTATATTATATACTCGTGTATGTGGTAGTATACTAAATTGAACAAATTTTGATATTCAGTTAACAACTTGAATCTGTCCTAGCAAGGAAGAGTAGATTAAATAAAATTATTAAATAATTTTTATTCTTCTTATTACTTGAACGTGACCTAATTAGTTCAGAAATCTAATTCTTCAAGCATTCAAACATCTTTTTGATAATCCAATAACTTTCTTCAATTGAAAATTCCTTTATGTGCACTAAGAAATGGAAACTGCATCGCATTTCTTCTTCCTTAACTTTACTTAAGAGAATAACCATCAATTAACTCAATATCATTGTCAATTAGCACTTGCCTTGACATTTTTCTTCACTTCTCTCTCTTACAGTTTTCCAATGCATACCATCCCATAATCAACCGCCAATTTGTGCCACAATAAATTTCAACTTGCCACACCACCAATAATTGTGCTCATTGCAATTAAACAGAAATCGATTAAGCCAAAAGAAATAATGCCGACTGCGTCAGCGTGTCACAACAATTACGCCGAAATTAGAACGTCATTAGCATAGAGAGACAATCGATGTCATTAAACACAGTGTGAACTGTAGGGGGCACTTGAGTTAAAAAGAATGTACATAAGTATATATTATATATTCAAGTTTTTGTTGTGTGTTTAAATGGAATGAAGTGGGAGAAAGATAAATCATCGATATTGAGAGAGTAATGGTGTACAACACAAAATTTATTTAAATAATTTTTTGAGAAAAATAAAATAGGATGAAACATTCCACATATTGGTACCATATAGGTACTTTTTTATTAGACGTAAACTTTTACAGAATGTTATGTTAGGTAGTATGGCTGATCTAGAGAGCTCGCACCTGAAATGCTATATGTAGTTCTTTGTAAAACCATAGAGCTCCTGTGTTCGAACTTATAAATTAGTAAACTTAGTTTGCAGGGCGTTTAATTCGCGTTTCAGTCAGTTTAGTGGGATGTTTGAAAGTTTAGGCTCCCACAAGTTTAAGACTTGACCTTACAAACGCGGGACAGTCAAAAAGCAAGTCTTGAGTTCTTCTTCCATACAGCTTCTGCAGATGGCATCTGGTAAGATTCCCAGCCCTACAACATGAACTTCAATAGGGCAATGGCCCGCTAAATATTCCACAACTAGTCAGAGGCTAGCCTTATTTAGAGAAAAATTGTCCCTAGATATCTTACAAACGATCTTGGGCTAAAAGAATTTTGCTACAGCGCATAAACCGATGGAAGGCACGCTTTCGTATATCCCAGCTATCTAGTAGTAGAACACAAGAGGATACGGTAGGTCCGACCCGCTCCTATTCTACTGATATCACTCATTTCTAGCTTTCAACACAACTTTATAATTTCCTCTGTGATTTCTGTCCTTCCATCTGAGTGGATGGCCACTTCTCCGAAGGAGGCTGCACTCCGGAGCAGTAATCTACTGCTACCTTACGGGCTGTAACCTCGTCCTGGAAAGCATTCCAATAGCCAGGAAGTCTGAAGCTGGAGTTTATAGAGAGCTATTGACAGTAAACCCCTCCACCGACCCCTCTCCTCCGACGGCTTTTTCTCACCTACAACTCGCCCGCCCGAGTACGTGCAGAGAGGTAACCGCCAGAGTTCGCTTTCGCGGACTCCATGATCCAAGTGATCCGTTATGAAGTCATAGTGTGTGAGGATTTCCGGGTTTTGTTGTCCTTTTGCCAATTCCTCCTCACACTAGTATAAGGCAATCGATTCATGGATCCGATATAAAATAAATATATACATATATCCGTGGTATCATTTAACCAAAAATAAAGATTAAAATAAAATTTTTTTTATATTAAAATTTTGTAAATTATTATGATTAATTTATGTATATAAGTAAATTTTCATTGTTTAATGGAATATTATTTGTGTGATAAACTCTAGAGAAGCATTTTGTGGTTTAAAAATAAACGTTATTAATCTTAAGCAGACTAGTTTTCAATTAACATGAACTTTCTGTTCAATTCAAATCAATTTCTTAGGTTATTAGAATTTTAGCAGTAAACCTTATGCTTTACGGATCTATAAATAACAATGCAATTAAATTTCACTTAAAGGGATGATTAAAAACTAGGGTGGACCCAATACAAAGTAATATACGAGGTATGACAATTAAGTAATGAGACTGATTCCATAAAAACCGTATATTTGAAAATTATTCTACAACTCTGCCAACACGGCGATCCCTTTAGAGGCCAAACAATGGGACACGCAGAGGGCGGTGTGGCACAGCGCGTTGCCTTGATGAAGGATCCAGTTACTTTTCCATCCCAAAATTGTCGATTAAAATTTGTCTGACTGTTTCACGGTTCATGCTCAGTTCCGAGGCCAACATTCGAACTGTTATACACCGATCTTCACGGATTAATGCGCGAACACGCTGCGCATTTGCGTCAATCCGCACCTCGACTGGTCTCCCACTCCGCGCCTCATCTTCCACGCTTTCACGCCCCTCCTTAAACTCTTTGTGCCATCGAAACACCTGGGCACGACTAAGAGCACTATCACCATACACTCTTATAATTTTAGTGTATGTTTCTGAAGCTATTTCGCCCAATCTGGCGCATATTTTATAGCGACGCGTTGCTCTTGATTTCGTTTTTATATTTTTGGGACGAGCACTACAAACACAAGTCTACTCAACATGACGCAGCAGGCGAACTATACAAGTTAGAGCAATGGTACATATATCAATGGAGGGGGGAGGGATGCCGGAAAAAGAAAAAGGAAAGGTGACAGGTTTACTACAAGAGCGGCAATAAAATCAGGTTTTGATAATTCTGATAAATAAAATAATGATAAGTTGGTTTGAAATATCTCAGCAAAGCGAATTTTCAGTAGGAAATCTAAAAGTCTTTAAAGTCAATTTACAATATTTGTTGGCTGTATTGCACATTTGTTTAATATACATATGTATAGAAATAGCAACGTTTCAACTCTCAAATATGTATATAAACCACTGGCGTTAGTAATATGAAAACTCTATTGGAAATTGGAATGAGCAACAATTCAGCGCCTTGTTAACAAGGTTTAAAAGTTCAAAATTCATTTTCAAATTATTGACAGCATTGTAAATATTATTAAACAATTCAGTGTTTGCATTTCTTGTTTTGCTATAATTTGTTGTTATTACAATAACATGCATGGTACAACGTATTGAAATTTATTTCATTTTCCACCGCTGTATCGCAGTCGGCGGTCCAGGTTCAATAAATATAAACGAGTATGCGCCAATACGCGTCTGCTCCAGCAGTAATTGAGGCGCATCCCACTTGTTAAATGGCTTTTAAATGAGTTTGAACACAACGATTTGGAGCGTTTTTGTAATATACCGACGAATACCAGCTGCCCGACAGCCAGCACAGGCTACCGCTTCAGCGATATGGCGATACAGAGTTTGTAATATACACATGTATGCATGTACATACATAAATATATACAAGTGTTTGTCTGCTGGTACGAGTATTTATGCAAATCGATTACCATTGTCTGTTTGATTTTTGCCTTCAATTGTTTCGTATGTAAATGTATGCTGTTGCGCCCATCTAAACGGTTTCACCAACAACAGCACCAAATTTTAATTGCACCCACACAATGACAAAGTGCCCTTTCCCGCATCTGGCTGATATTTACACATAATTTGTAAGCCATTTTCACTCCTTTTTTTCTGTACCGTTAACTGTGAATAGCCATAATTTCGGTTGTAATTTGTATGTGACGTGTGGTCTTTAATTGCGGTATTTACATATACATTCATATGTATGAGTTGAAATAGCTCTGTGGTGCTCAAAACTGTAAAGCAACAACAACTAGTTGTGTTTTACATGCGCTTTATGGCATGTTCATTTAAAATAAATCAAATTTCTCTGCTAAATCGGTATATACAAATATCCAGCCATATATAATTGAAATTCCTCGGCCTTAAACCGGCTAATCAGCATATCATCTGCATTATTATGTATAATTTATTCATCTAAATTATACGTTGTAAAACTTTTCGAATTAGACACCTGCCGCTGTTTTATTTATTTTCTATTTCAATTTTTCAGCACCATTTTCTAAGGCTGCATCTGGCTCTGCTGGATGCAAGACAACACTTTTAATGACATTTTACACCTGTTTGTGTAGGAAAAATCAATAAAATCAAAAGTGCAACAGAAGCGTCGAATGAGCAATATACCAATGCTTAATTTTTTATACAAAATTCAAATTGCTCCATTGCTTTAATTTAAAATACTTCGCAAAGTCGCTCTCTGCTTAATTTAATGAATGTCAACATATTTATGACTCTGGTCCCGCCAACATTGATTTATGTGCGACAAGATAAAAGATACTAATTTATTTTGAATACAAACGGCGAGACAGTGCGGCACAGCGCACATATATATGTACATACATATAACATACATATGACATACATACATACATATAAGCACATACATATACTCGCTAGGAACGGAAAGAACTCTGCTGATGCGCTTTTGCCTTTGTACAGCTCGTTGGTCAATAATATGCAATCAGCTTATACAAAAAGTATATAATTCGAATTAGCCGTCAACGGATTAGACTCGAAAGCTGGAAAGCTGAAAACGGTTTATATGAAAATGTTGTTGGTGACTTGTAACCAATAATGGCGTTTTTATTGTAATTATAAACTTTTTCAGATGCCGGCACTGATAGTTATGCAGATGCTCGGCTTAGCTAATTTGTATCACACTAACTGTGACGCTGGCTATTTAGATTTTCCTAGATTAGACAGAGATTATTTCTGGTAGCTTTATCTAATTAGTGGCAAAGCCCGTAAGTGGCATTTATAATTTTTTAGAGTTATTTTATCAGTAATAGAAATCGATTGGAGTATCACAAATACATAATTATAAGGTGACAAATAAATATTTTAACTTTTTTTCAATATGTTGGATAATCAAAAAGTTAATTACATATAAACATAAATACATATTTATAATTAAATTTTAATTAAAAAATAATTATCTGATTTTATGGTTAAAGAAAATGATGTCAAGTATTGAAGTACCACACACAAATAATTAATTTGAAATTTTTTTTTTACGTTAATTTATTAAAAAAAAGCAAACCAAGTACTGCTGGCTAATCGGCCTACTGAGCGTACTAATCGTAACACTCTCACCCATTTTGAGACCCAGCATTCATTATTGAATAATATTCGACCATCGAGAGTAGATTCGGCGCCGTTCGCAGCAACTCGGGCTAACGTATGGAACGACTTCGCGCATTTTATGTCGAGAGCTTAAATTGAGAGCGTGCAAAATGCAGTTTGTGCAAGAACTGAAGCCGCTCGACCTTCACAAGTGACATCGTCTCGCCCTATAAGCTCTTGAAAAGTTTCAATAAGATCTGTCTTTTCCGAGCTAAATTTTGTTAAGCGATGATACCCATTTCTGACTAAATGGCTACGTAAACCAGCAAAATTACTAAAATTGAGACGAAAAGCAACCAGAAGAGGTTCAAAAGCTGCCATTTCCAGATCCAGAAAAAACAACGGTTTGGTGTGGTTTGTTTCTTCAAAAATGATGCCGATGAAAACGTAGCCGTCATGGCGACGGTTATGGTATTATAACAACTGACCCCGTGAGTTCGGCAACATTTTGCTTTAACAAGACCGTACCATTTCCCACACATCCCTTCACAGAATATCACGACGATGGCAGGAACGTATTTAGGTAAGGTCTGACTTTTTATTTAGGTGTTGTTTGCTCCTCAAGAGCATAGCATTCAGAAGGAATATCTGCATCAAGGCGTAATGCGACCCTTACCGAGGAATACTTGACCTTTAGATATCCCGGTCTCGAACAGAGCTTACGGGTATCCGTTGTCTCTGTAATAGGATAAACTTACGTACCGGAGCTGTACGAATATGGACCCACTTTCCTCTACACTCTTCGGTTGAAAGTGCCAAAACTACAAGAAGAACAATAATAGATTAAAGGTTTCGGGATCTCCAGGGAAAGAGCCGAAAGAAACTAGTAGTTCCGAGGTGAAGGCAAATAACCAGCACAAATTCAGGAACAAAGCTAATAATATTATTAATACGTGAATTTTAAAGAAAACAAATTTATAAAAAAATATTTAGAAGCAAATTAACTCCATATTTTCAAATATTTTATTTCTCAATACTCATTCTACCATATTTAGATGGAGGAAGTTTATTTCACAAAATTCTCTCGCTCCTTATTAACTGAAACCACCCAGCTGTCAAGCACGTAAAAATTCAAAATTTGCACCAAACTTTATGCATTTATCATATTTTAACTAGCCAGCTGAGGGGAAAACAAAACCAAAAAAAAATGAGTCCCACTGCAATGCTGCAACTGCCAGCGATATCAACTTTGTTGCAGAACTTTAGTTTGCAACAATACGCACATAAGCAGCAAATCAGTACCGAAGCAGTGCAACCGCCCAGAAAAATGAAAAATGTCAACTGCAACTTTTGTGCCTTTGTAGTTGAGCACTCTCCAACCAAGCTTTGACTTTACCGCAATCGCTGCAAGTAACTTTTGTTCATTAGTGTGTACGACTGCACTGTCCTACAATAGTATTTGTGTACAGAAACTGCTCAAATTAACAATCCACAAAACAACCTATTTTGCGCGTATTCGATATGTTAATGCAAAAAAATTACAACACTTTGATAAAAAACATGCTAATTGACCACACATACACTTGCCACAAAAGTTGTCATAGTGAAAATTGCGCTTATTGCCAAGAGAGATGCCTTAATTTGGTTAAAAAGTATACATAGGCTGGGAAATTATAAGAGAGTGACACTGCGAATATTAAGAATTTTACTTGAGTACCTTATTATTGTTGTAGGAAAGCTCCCTGAGCGATACTCACTTGGGAGCAAACAGCTCACATTTTCCGGTTTTAGACCAGGTATCCTGTGGGTAGACAAAAAACATTCGTTTAAAGGCAAAAGTGGAAAGCGAAAAATCCTTCCCCAAGGTTGTGCATTGGGTTTGGGCCCGCCACGTAAGAAACAGCCACAATGAAAATAACATCCGTGTAAAGATAATACGGCTGTGTAAGCTGACGTTGAGCGATCTCAAAAGCTCTGTCAGGACACAAGTTTTTAGACAAGACGGCTCCCTATCGTGCGACTTCTTCAATCTACTTCTGGAGAAAATAATTCGAGCTGCAGAAGTACATAGAGAAGGTACCATCTTCAATCTATCAAAGGCGCGCCGGTAATTCTGCTTGGATAGAGAAGCGAAACAGATGAGTCTGGTGGTGAACGAGGGCAAGAGGAAGTCGTAGAGGAATGGGCGATGACAACATCTTATGAGTCGACGTTACAAGTCTTTGAGAGAAAATTTCTGCGGAAGATTTATTGTCCTTTGCTCATTGGCAACGGCGAGTACCGCGGTTGATGGAACGATGATTTTTACAAGATATACAACGACATTGACAGCTCTAAGAGTATTTGACGCAGTACCCGCCGGCAGAGAAAAAGGAAGACCTCCACTCCGTTGAAAAGAGCGGGTGGAAAAGGACCTATTTATGTACACTTGGAATCTCCAACTACTATAACCGCGTAAGCGTTGTCTAAGCCAATAAAGAACAGGAGGAATGTATGGTGGCTGTCTGACGATGCACTTAAGTCTTGCACTTGGGAAGACCATTTTGAAACTACCTAAACTTCTCTTCTCACTTCATTATGTCCTTTCTGAACCACCTTCTGCTCCTGTTCTGTTCCTATGGAAAGTATAACTATATTCCAGACAGTCTTTGTGCGTTGTGCCTGTCTGTTGGTATGTCTATTAATTATACAGTGAACTGTTGAGACTCCTACTGGAGATCTTCCCTTTGAATTTGAATAGTCGGCATGTGGAATCCATACATCATTTAAGCCATGTTTACCTGTTTGTAGAGCAAATTATAGGTTGATTACACCGAGCAGCTATAATTAAAACACGTTTTGTGATTAAATATCTATAAGTAGCTAGGAGCATATAAATTTCCCGTTTTTCGGATTCTTATTGTAGAGTTCATCGGCTTCACAATTACTAAATATATTTGTTTAGTAACCCTTTTCAAGTTAACCCTGAAATTGAACGTTAGATCCACCAAAAGGTGAAGATCTTACACTATCTGTGTATACTTGTATACCATATATATTTCTTGATGTGAGCAAAATATTTATCAGAAAAAGAAGACATTCTTTAATTGCAGTGATCTCCGCTTGTAAGACATTGGAGTGATGTGGTTTAATGAAAAGACAACACCTATCACCGGATTATCTAACTTGGATCTGCATTTCAGTCCAGTGGTTTTCTCACTTTTCTTTGGAAGGGAAGGATTCAGGTAAGATTTTTATGAAAACTTCCCTTTATAAAGATTATAAATTATATTCTAGTTTTTGATGACTCTGTGTAATGAAATTTCGTTTCACAACAAATTGCGGAAAATTCAAAATTTGTAGACTAGGTAGACCCGCTAAAAACTTATCAAAAATAAAATAATCATATTTCTGTTCTGTTGACGAACCTAACATCTCAGCATTTATATTTAAAAACGCGCCTTTCAACAAAAAGAAAAACCTATATATTATATATGTAAGTATATTTCCCCATGTCCTTACATGTCTATATATTATCCCTTTCATCACCCCTACCAAAGAAAGTTGGTTAGTCAAGTAGTTGCATGCGCTGTTGATAGTTTGGCAGCGTAAAAATGAATGGTTAAATGGCCAACGTGCGAGCCCTACAACAAGTCAAGGACATTTGTATGTATGGAGGTACATATATATTAATCGAAAAATAACGTTGCATGAATGTTCAAGTAGTGGAGTGCACACACTTTTGACGTTGCACGCATCATGGCACACATATGTGGTGCAACGCTACGTGAAGTGGAGGATTTTTGTTTTTCAGCATTGCTACATACAAATTAACACATGTATATTTGGGTAGTCACTTTTGCCGAAATTTTTCAATTTATTCTCTGCAAGAAAAAGTTGATTTAGTTGGATTTTCCCTGTAGGAAATAGCTGCTAAAGTTTGTAGGAAGTGGTCAACGTGAAGTAAAAAAGAATAAACTAAGTTCATGATTAATGATGCCAAATTAACATTAGATCTCTTATTTATAGTGGCCTTAGGAAGAAATAAGATAAATTCTTTTTATTTTGAAAAAAAAAAAATCTAATTTGGGCAAATTTTTGGAAGAATTTGTACAGAACACTATACTAACACTTTTTACTAGTTCTGTGTTTTCCTGCTCTCAATTCCGTCAACCCTTATCTGCAAACGTACCAACAGCAATATGAAGGCAAACTGCCCTTGAAACAAATTTTCAGTGTTTTTTCTATTATTTTTTATTTTAGCATTCCATTTTCTGCAATTTTTGTAGAATACTATCTTACACCAACAAAATTCCGTCGAAAATGGTCATTGCTACATGATAATTATATGTACGTCGAGGCGGGTCACCCATCAGCTGAGTTGCGTGTGGGCATGTGCACTTCAGAAGGGTGCAAGCCGCTGTATGCAGACCTACGACACTCGGCCAAGTACAATGCACATATTAGTCTGTTTGTGACGAAGGCTTCAACAAGGGTGACAATTGCATTTGAAATGTCTTTCCTTTTGCCGGACCGCATGTGCGTCGCAGAAGTGCGTAATTAGACACAGCTGCTTTGCATGTGCTTGCCACACCGAATCGCAGAGTTCCTGGTAAGGGTGCTTTTATGTTGAGCCGCACTAAATTATTGCGTTAGTTCTTTTTGCGACGATAATAAGCCGGTGAGTAATTACTTTTATTATTTGATTTTAGGCGTGAAATTGATTTTGTGCACTCATGAAAGCGGCAGGGGTGCAATGGAAATAGGTCATGTTCGGAAGTGTTGCTGAAAAGTTATTTGGAATGTCGAGCAATAAAAAATGGGTGAAAACGTTATTGTACCATATACATATAAGCATGTAAACAAATTACTTTTTACAGCTTTTATTATACATACATACATATATGAGAACACGTTGATGTTGTGATGATGTACTATAAATGCTTAAGAGACCTGAAAGTGATTTGTCGGTTGTAGTTATTTTGAATAATTTAATTGCCATTGGTCATTTTGAATGTCGCCACATAAAAGCCAAGGCTTGATCTTTAATGTTCACTTAATTAGTTGCATTGTTATTAAACTTTTTATTGATCGAAATTCACTTTTGTGGCTTTTAATTTTTAACACCTCAACTGCTCATTGGTAGCACAACGGTCATTAGCTGTGTAATCATAAAAATATTAAACATTAAAATAGTAAGGTGGGCTTAATTTGGGCTTGAGTTATTCTTGAGTGTGTGAAATTGGCTTTTCCGACCAGGAGTTTGTTATACTTTTAATATATGTATATTAAAAGAAAAAAAATCAATGAGTACGGTTACACGGCAGCAGCATATAATAATCTTCACAAATACAAAAGATTTATTATAAGAACTTTTATGTTTCACTTTCTATATTTATAATGAATAGATCTTCGGAGATTGCACCGCTACATTCGACACCGTTCCCACGACAGTCGGGTCTACGTAACCGGAACGGACCCGGATTTTTATCCGGCCAAGGACTGTCAACTCGGCAGAATTCTGCCGCTACAACAACAGCAACAAAAACCCGTTCGTGAAAATACCTCCTCAAGTGAATAAGTTTTCTAAACAAGAAATTTATACCGATCTTTCAGTTTGTATGGCAGTTTTATGCTATAGTTATCCGATATTAACCGTTCTGCTAAATAAGCAGCCCTTCAGTGAGAAAAGAAAGGGTGCAAAAATTTTGTTAAAGTCAAAGTTTCCTTTCGGGTGTTTCAAACATCGTGGCAAGCGCAATACACCTTGGTCTTGGAAAAATAAATTGATGGTATGTAGTTCCGTAAGCGAATGTCAGCTGAGTAGGTTCAAGTTGACCATGGCATTTAGAATTAAACTACCAAGACTTTCTAATTTAAATTTTGTCCATTTGTAGAATTTTTTTTCTTGTTTGGTATGACTGTTAGTGACATCTGTGCCAAATGTCTCATCAAAATATTCATTAGTGTTTAGTACACGCTTGCCATTTTGAAGTATGTAAAGAGCATTCGGCGATTTTTACGATGAGTGAAATTATTCAACCAAGAAGTTCCATTAAATTTTGTATGTGGAATAAACTCTTGCATTCCGAATGTCGGAAAAGGCCTTCAATAATTGTTTATCGCGAGCAAATATTTTTGATTGGTACATATTATTTATAGAGATAGGCGTCGAGAACGTGTTGACGACGAACCACATCCAGGACGGCCGTCAACATCTGGTCTAAGAAAAGTGAAATACTGGTTCCAAAACCACTAAATTTTTTCGAAAAACAGCGTCGCGACAACAAGGAGTACTCTTTGAGTGTTATTCGTCGTTTTCGTAAAGCTATTCGTAAAAAGAAGCCGGATTTATAGGCCGACAACTCTTCGTTTTTGCTTCATGATAATGAACCGTCGTATACTGTATTGTCTCTTCGTGTATTTTTCGTGAAATGTTCAACCCATATCCTACGGCAACCACCGTATTCGCCTGATTTAGCTCCCTTTGACTTCTGGCTATGCAGAAAGCTCAAACGACCGCTCCGGTGAAACCGTTTTGAGTCCATCGAAGACATTAAACGTGAATCGCTTTTCCGGAAATTGACTTTAACAACTGTTTGGATACTTGGGAAAAAACGTTGGCATAAGGGCTAAAGAAGTTTAATTTGAGGGGACATAGATTTTTAAGAATATAATAGAATTAAGAATTTTAAAATTATGAACAAAGTCCTACTATTTTTGCTCATAGTAGTAGTTCTAAAATTTTTTAGTATTATTTAAATTACATAAGAGAAGAAATTAAAATACTTATATTTATAATACGGCGTAGTCGAACTCTGCCGCTGGAAATTTTAGAGGGCTATACCAATGTGACCATTTCAAAAAAAATTTTTGTTTGCTTTTTCGATAGTTTATATATTCAAAAATATCCGGCAAGGTCGTATCTTGAATAGTTTTTGAATGGTAGCGTTCTAAACAGCGCCCGCTCAAAAGTGCAAACATATATATGACCTGGTCTACGAAAAGGGGGCTTAGGTGTCAGAAAAAAAAAAATAAAAAATAAAAAAAAAAAAATTGAAAAAAAAAAATGATTTTTTGACACCTAAACCCCCTTTTCGTAGACCAGGTCACATATAAGTGAAACTTTAAACGCGTTTTTCTTGGAACGACATTTTTCAAAATTGCTGACATCATAACTCAACGAGAAATTGACCGATAGACTTCAAATTAAAACTGGGTATAGATGAATACATTTGCTATACAATGAACTACGATCTTTTTGATTGGTTGAAAATTGCCATTTTGGCATTAAAAAAACGACCATTTTTTCGTAAAAGAAAAACAATTTTGTTTTCAAAATACGTAGTTTTCTTAATTTTTGATATTTTTCAAAGATCATAGTTCACTGTATAGAAAATATATTTAAGTTTAATAAACAATTGGATTTTTTTTTTGTTTCAGCTACTAATTCGACCTGAATCATGCCAGCAGTTGAGGCACTTTTTTTCGGCACTTCCACAGACAGCACATAACTCCGTTATTTTTCAATATTTTTGTAAAAAAAAATTGAATATAGCTAAAAATATGTTTTATTACATCCATGGAACGTCGAAACATTCAATCTAGTATTTTCTTTTAAAAAAATTCTCGAAAATCGCCTAATTTTTCATGCGTCACAGTGGTATAGCCCCTTAACACGGTTGAGTTCCCCTCTTGACATCTGAAGAATTTCGCTTAATTTTCGGTGCTGCTCGATTTAAAACTAAAAAAAAAATCTCAAACTTTTATCATTCACATAATATATTGAAATAAATAAAAGCGATACCCTTCAAAGGTGCAATTAAATAGAATAAATGCGTGTAAAAGGATATTGCATATATCGGCAATTGCAAAAAGTGAGCACCTTTTTAGTAAAAAAAAGGATATGTGCAAACTTTCAGATCAATTCCTCAAAAACTGAGAGACTACATACCTTGCGTCTTTACAGACATACAGATATTTAATTATATTTAATAAAATAGATATATAGGATCTACAACGTTATCTTTTCTCCACAAACATCGTGGCAAACTCAATATACCTTATTCAGGTATAAAAAGATATTGATTTTTAAGCTCAAGCTAATGAAGAAAACTCTTCAACAACGAAAAATTTACTAATAACCCAAATAATATTGTTGGATGGTAGTAGAATCCAAAGTGATAAAAAAATGTTTAATTTGACGATTTTCCAGTTGATCACATCTAAATGTTTCTCAATAAGACAAACTCCACCAACAGATGTGTGTTTACACTAGCATTATCAAAATGTGCTTCAATTGTATAATACTTCATTAGGCATATCGATTGCCTTAATTACAACCAATAAAAATGCTTATTTCTCATCTTTGGCAATCACGCAGTGTCATTTACAAATTCTTCCAAACAAACGTGGAAACAGAAAAAAGAAGAATACCCAAAACGGTTAACGAAACACAGATGTGCGGTGGAATCGTGCCCTTTCAATAAAAATGTCATTACGGCTTATACGGCTTTGTCGTAGCAGCACCGCTTGTCACACACACACAAACATGCACAGTAACTTGGCGCATGCCACACTCAATTCCAAGCCGCAACGAAGCGCCTACCTGAGATTGCAGCATTACCGCTGTCACTCGGGGGAATTCAACGTTAATTCATATGTGGAATATCCCCGGGTTATTTTGTTGTTGCTATCGTAGCATAGTTGAAATGAATGTGTGTGTTGCTTATCACACGCGCACTGAGGGAGCGTCTGCGCGAAGTTGCACACCTGGAAGCAATTCAACTGTCAGCTTGGCTAAGCCGCGGCAGAGGGTTGATGTTGTCAAAATATGGCAATCATTTTGGAATTTTGAATTGGGGAATTTCTGAAAGATGTCGTGTGTGATATAGCGTGTACAGATAAATATGTTTAAGAGAATATGTGAGAACGGTTTTTTTTTGTTAGAAATTAGGATGAATTGAGCGGAAGAAATTGAGATAGCAATAAAGAAAACAATATGTATGTATATACTGCATTTTAATAAAACATTTCAGTATTATATTAGTTGGACGTAAGGCTAGTATTCAGCTAGCCGTGGAAGTTGGTGAAGAAGAAAAGGAATTAAAGTGCAAGGCTTCAGTGTTCCCACATAGACTTTTACACCTCTCTTCATATAATTAATTCAGCGCATAGTTTGCGCGCCCCAGCCAGCAATTTAGTGACCTTGGCGCATGCGCAGAGCAATACTTTTGTTGTTAACAACTTAATTTGCAGTTGCTGCTGTAGGCTGTGGCAAAAAGACTTTTCAAAAAGAACAAAAAAGAAGCAAATGCTACTGATATATGTATGTATCTCCTCTGTTGTGCAAAAAGTAATATCAACTGCCTTGTAATTCCCTTTTGCGCAATATTCGTATTATTTTCTTGGAATCTGATACTTTTTTCGGGCGATGCGACTGAAGTTTTTGTTGATTCTGGTGATGAAAGCTATTGATTATTGTGTAAATATTTGCATGCAAATACGTTCAGGTATAAGAAAAAATATGAAAGGGCGTTTCGAACGCTTAATCATTTAATAACTTAATTTATTTATGGGTGTTGAAATCGCAAGTGATTGTTGCTGCAGATATGCTAAACAAGAGTGCTAAAATTTCTTAATAATGAGTGATACTCCTTCGGAAGTGTTTTTGCACAACATTTTATTGGCACTTTTTTTTTATTTACATATAAAAAATTCTAAGTTCAACTTTGTTTTTACCATAAATATTTTTCCTTTTTACTTCCCACTTTCAAATCAGAAAAAAACTTCGAAAAGTTAGTATGTTTGACCAAAACTAATTAACAAGCTACCAAAAATTCACTTTTCTATTTTCTGTGCATGAAACTTCGCAAATAACTTTGTTATCGAACAAAATGGAAAATTCAATCAAAAATCTGAAACAAACCTGATTTAATTTAGAAATACCCTGAACTTGCTTTTGCGCAATAAATTGCAACAGTTGAACTACGAGTATATGTGTTGAAAGAATGTATACAGTGGGGAGCAAAACCGTGCGGTCGTTCGCCATTTTGGCATTTTAAGTGCTATCAAATTTATATATGTACATATGGTATATATGTATGTATGGTGAGGAAAAGTCTGCAAACAGAATTATGCATTCTTTACCAATTTGCTTAAAAAGACAAGTTATGGACAACTGAAATCATAACAAATTCTGTCTATATAAAAGGCTTTTATACTAAAATATTACTTCGAGAAAATTCATAAAATCCCGAACTCAATGAAAAAGATGCAGAAATGTCACAAAGTCGTGAAAGAGTAAGAATGGAATCCTTTGCTATAATTTACGGCAACTCCTTATAAAATAAGGAAAAAACTTTAACTTCGGCTACAACCGAACTATATCACTCTTCACAGTTCTAAGTTTTATTAAAAGAACTTAATTATGATCAGTCAGTTCATAAGGCAGCAATATGCTAAGGTAGCCCAATTTGAAAAATTTCTTCGGAGATTGTATTGTTGACTTTGATGCTCCACACGATGGTTTAATTCCAATCGTTCAGATCGAATTACAGCTATAAGCTATAGGGGTCCAAAATCGGGTATGAATGAACAGCTGTCTGGGGAGGAAAGGACTTGTATAAAATTTCGATATCTCAAAAACTGAGTAACTAGTTCGCATGCATAGTATATAGACAGAGAGACGGACGGACATATTGACAGACATTGTTTGTCCGGTAGGTAATAGAACTGATTTTTTCCGACGCGACTGTACTTCAGAGCGTGTGCGCATTGACTAGACTCGATAGAGGGCGTTCCTAGCTAACAAACAAGCTGTTGCTGTCTCCGATCACCTGGAAAGTGAGGACAAACATTTTCGTGTGCCGTGTTTCTGAGAGTGGTGCAAACCAAAAATGCAACGTTCGTTAAAGCAGAGTTACGTGATAAAATTGTATGTGAAACTCGGTAAATCTGCGACAGAGACGTTTGTGTTGATTAAAAGGCCCAGATGTTGTTTTAGCAAGAAGTGGTATTTTTAGGTGGCACCAGGCCTTATGGAGGATCGGGAAGAGGTCGCTGATGAAGACCGTGCTGGAAGATCTGCGACTTCGACAAACATCGACAATGTGACTTGTGTGCGCAAAGTTTTGAACTCCGACAGTCGACTAAGTATTCGTTTACTTGCCCAGATGTTAAATTATAAAAATATTTGGTTCATGAGATTGTGCCGGAGCACGTTAACATGACGCTGGCAGCGATGCATCGACGCAGAAGGAGCCTATTGTGAAAGTTTATAAAGAATTGTAAAAAAATATTTTGCTAAGTTGCTAGAAAAGTCCTTAAGACTCCTCCTGTCCTTGAAGACATGCCTCGTTAGAGGCGACATTCAACCTCTTCGACTGATAAAAATATTAAAAAAGTAAGGCATATAGTACTTGGAAATCGTCAGACAAATGTTAGAGAGATGACAAGAGTCCGTTCGAATGATTTTGTTGAATATTTTGTCATAAAATGCGTTCTTACTCGACTCGTTCCGATAAAGCTGAATTGTTTTCAAAAAGAGTACCGTAAAGAGATCTCTTTGGACATGCTTGATCGTGTGAATTCCGATCCCACATTCATGGAGAGCAATATAACTGCCGATGAGACATAGGTTTATGAGTTTGACAAGCAAAGAAGTCAATAACCATCGTAATGGAGAGAATAAACGAGCCGAAAACAAAAAAAAACATGCCCATGATCGTATTGAGGAGTTTGCGGGAAAACATCTGTCGAAAACGGGGGAATTTTGGAATTCAAAGCTAAAAGCGCAATGTACAACCACGTGTGACTTTTTCTTGTGCTTCAAACTTAAATTGCTGCTCCGTGAAACCCGAAGGAGCTGAAGGGCATCCCCAAAACTGCGTATGAATAGCGTTGCGAAAACTGGAAAAATCGTTGACATAAGTGTATTATATCTGGTAAGGATTGGAAGCAACAAAATAAATATTGACGAATAATGAAATATTTTACATTTTATTTACAATTTCCGATTACTTTGCTTTTACAATGTATATCTAAACATATTTAGCGAGATAAACACATGTAATTTTTCATTTCTTTCATTTAAAGACAGTAGACAAGACAGTGTGATGTAGAAATTCGTAAAATTTTCATCTCCACTATACTATTTATACACAGAATCTATGTGAAACAAGGAACAAAGAGTGTTCGTGTGTCTTACTGGCGGAACTGTTTACATCCATACATGTAGGAAGGAGTGTGGTCCAAACCATAAAAAATACATACTCGCATATATATGTATGCATATATATCATACACTTATGTACAGACGAGTATATAAAACCGTGACAATCAAAAACACCGCACGCCAAAGCTAACGTACTCGAGCTGTAAATGTGAAGGAGGCGGCAGTAATGGATAGGGCAGAATTTTTTTGTTGCTGTTTTTGTTGTTGTTCGGCTTGTTTCGTATAGTGTAGTGTTGATCAATTGGCGCATTGCCAAAATCAATATTTTTGCATTCATGCACTGTGCGCTCGTGTGCGGCGTGGCAAGTGCCAAATTGCAAAGTGCATTGAACCAGGGTGCAATACGCCATTTACAGCGTACAATCGTTGTAAACTATAAACATTGTAAATATGTATATGTCTGTTTAGGGACATGCATTGATTGTTAAACACATACTCAGACATACTTGTATTGGTTCAATAAACTGATGGGAGCGCCAATATGCAGACGTGTACACACACATACATACATGTATTGCAGTATATACTCTTCGTATTAAGCTATTTGCATTGTTTTTCAGCTGATTCCTCGTGAGACAACACCCACCGACCCGGCGAAGGGTGAGCCACTGCGTGCGGATTTCGGCAAAGTAGCGTCAAGGTTAAAGTATGCAAAGGAACTGGCAATTCAATTCAATGCAAGGGTTTCAAATGCAGCTGATGTGCACCCTCATGCGCGTGTATAAGGAGTGGGTGTGCATTTAGTATTGGTTTTATCTACCATTGATTTATAACAATCTGCAACAAAATTGACAATTGTCTCACAGGCGACCTCTTTAATCAGGCTAGGCATTAATGCGGACGCACGTTTTTCTCAGTATCAGAAATGAAAGTGCGTACTATATTTAATGTATAATATGTATGTTAATATATTTGTATACGATCTGCTGCCTCAGATATCAATCTAACCACAGAAAGCACATCATTTAAATGAATCTATGAAAAACCTTTTCATTTGACGACGAGTTTCTTACAAACTATTATCAAAGGCAACATTGCAATCTCCGGAGGTATTGTTCAGATCAGACATCTGGCATTTAGCTGACATACAAACTGAATAATCAAACTCGAGGTTATGTAAAGAAAACTTTTTTTCTTGACGAGAGCTCCTCACGAAATTTGGCTTGGACATTTTTCCAAAGCAGGGCTAAAATGTCTTCAGAATTTGTTCAGATCGGTTCACTATAGCATATAACTAGGAAAACAAACTTGGTAAAATTGCAGAAAATAGGTATAATATTTGAGTGGGATATTTCCATTTCCATTGTGAATAATTTGCCACATAAACGTTGTTGCTACTTATTCATTTACATATATTAATAAGAGATAAGTGTCTCAGATAGCGAGCAGAAGAATTGCGAATCGAAGAGACCAGCATCTACCAAACAGCAAAATATGATTCGAAATTCGTTTTGAATCTTATTTTAGTTTGATAAACAACCTAAATAGAAGACTGCCAAATAATATCTTACTAAGCCACCATAGATCTTCGAGGAATCTCTGAAATAATGTTTTTTTGTTGAAATATTACTCATCTTTCTATACTATTACTCATCAGTCAGTGGTCAGTATTATATTAAGGGGTTAGGGGTAGTCAGAGGAACGAAAAAATGTGAATTTTCAGTATTTTTTTTTTTTTTTTATTAAATCGTGTTATTTTACAAAATTAGTAATATGACATTAGTATAGAATGTGTTGACTTGAAGTCACGAAAATTTCAAAAAAAAACAAAAAATCAGTTTCCAAAGTTATAGTTGCTTGTGTTGAACCAGTTCCAAAAAAAAGTACTTGCGGTGACAACCATAAATCCTTGGAAATTAATCTAAAATCAATCGAACAAAAAAATTTGTTTTATAAATAGATAATCCTGCGCCTGATCGATGGATTTTTTTAATTAACAAAATGGCGGCCTCAGGAAATTTTTTTTCTAATTTTTTTGGATAAATCAAACGTTAATTGGTCTTACAAAATTTTCGAAAAAATAAAAAGCCTTCGATCAAGCCCGAGTTAATTATATATTCTAAAAGCTGCATAAATTTCATTAAAATCTACTAAGCGGTTTTTGAGTTACAGTTGTCACCAGTTCAATAAACATAGTTTTGAGAAAAACGCGTTTAAAGTTTCACACTAGCGCTTTGAAGTGCCCGAGCTCTCTTTGTGAAATTTTCAGAAAATATTTCTAAGGTAATACACTTAACGAAAGTGTAAAAAAACAAATTAATTTTTTGAAAATTCTGACTACCCCTAACCCCTTAAAGAAACTTTTTCTGAATAGCTAAAAAAAATTTTACGCAGTGAGGAACCAAGTACATTTTAAAAATATTAGTTCATCACAGCCGAAATCTTCCTTATTGTCAATAAATATTACGAAAATATAAAATTTTTATTAATAAGGCTGAATACCTTTTCTAAACCACAAAAGCGTATTTTACAAACATATTTTTACTTTTCCGCTTCTCATTTGTGGCTATATTAATATTGATTTCTGATTAATTTTTTTTTAAGGAAGAGCAGCGACGACGACAAACACTAAATCCCAGACAAATCCCCTATGCTTACCCTGAATAATAAAGGAATAAGGAAGAAAGGAAAGCACTTGATGAAGGAAAAGAAGTTCAAACGTCCCTTACCTCTGTGTTTTATTACTTTTATACCGTACCTTTAGCACATCCGCCGCATTTATCTGTGTCGCCACAGTGCGTCGAGATCATTGAGACATTTCGCTTGCAGCGCTTCCTGCAGCGATACAATCACCACCAAACCACCACCATTTGTCGCTTCTCCCCTTCTAAAAGTTTTCCTATAAATCTACACTGAGTGGAGGACAACCCCACCTACATTGCTGTGCGGAACACACTCTCTCACAACACTGTGTCTCCGAATTCGTCTTCTCACGAACAATTTACCTCATTTCACCGTTGATTTTCTTTTTTTCAATTATTTTCCTTATTTGCCGTTATATTTACTTTCGTGCATTCGCATTTCTTTCGCAAGCAGGATACGCACACACTTGTAAATCAACCGAAACTGCGCGCGAATAAATACACATATTAACAAGGAAAACAAGCATTTCCACAGCCTCTCCCCAGTTGGAATGGGCTGCCACCACCACCAACTGTGCACTCTGCAGATATACGAATGTGTGCGCTTGCACTCATACATATGAATGACTCATCACTTCCAGAACACACATATGTACATCTACTTATGTTGTTGCCGTTAGTTTGGCTCTTTGCTGTTGTTGCTTGTTTTTCCTTTGTCGGCTGCATCAGCGTGAGGGCAATCACCCGTCAGTGTGCGCATCGTTATTCTCGCCCGTCCTCATTTCTCCCCTCGAACACAGTCGAGTTGCTAAATCGTACCCGCACCCTGGATTCTAACCCGCTTCAGCCTCCCTTGTTTATTGCTTTGGTTGCCACTTTGGTGAATTCTCAGTTTGCTTTTGTGCTTTGCGCTTTGTCTACAGTTTTCCACTTTTCCTTTTGGGGTTGCGTTTTTCTATTGATTTTTTCTTTATTTATTTAAATTGTATGCTTGCTTTCCATTGTTGCCTTTTTCAGCATTCTGCATACCGTAGATAGCGCTTGGCAGTGCAACGCAAACAACAGCAACTTGTGTCAGAATTGTACGAAAATCTTCCACGAGACATTGCCAGATTAAGTCGAAATGACTGTATGCTCTAGGGTGTTGCGAACCTGTTGGTTTAAAAGTGCACTGAACTCACGTTGATTGATTTCCCGCTTAGTGGTCGTCAATTTTAATCCCTCAATAAGATCTTCAAATCATATCGTAAATAAAGACTGTAAGAATTGGCAAAAACTTTCTCGACTTCCTAAGTCTTATACTTTGCTTATATTCTGAGATATTTCTTTCGTTCTAATACTATAAATCTTAGTTTGTTCCAATAGTAGAATTTGCTTCCTGTCAATTGAGTCAAGTCGATAAGTCCGTTTGCTAGTTTAACCAAAAATAAATTTGCGAAGCATTTCTCTAGGAACCTTAGAAAGATTATGAATGTAATCCCAATGTAAATTCCCTAAAATCCGAAGAGGATTGCTTTTGAGATTAGTCTTGCTGCTAGATTACTGAATATAATTTTATAGGGAGCAGTTGAACCGGTTTAGCAGTTCATCGCTAAAGCAAAGTACTTAATATTTCTTTTAGATTTAGAGGCTTTAAAGTGACTTCGCATCAATATACATACATACAATGCTGTCTAGATCCCTGTGTATCATATATCTCTTCTCTCTTTCTCTGCTTGAAAAAAATTGAGTTTGCGAAGTTAAAATGTTGGAATTTGTATAATTCATTTTCAAAGTTATAAAGAAACTGCTGTACATGATTCTCTCTAACATCTCCTGAGGAAAAGTCGATGGAGTATGAAAATTTACAAGACTTAAAAAAACAAACAAAAAAAAAAAATTTTTTTTTTTTCGATAAAATCAATTTATTTTATTCAAAATAGTCTCCTTCTGCTTCAATACGGTTTTTTGCACAAGCCAAAGGTATGGCCGCCAGTATGTCGGAGCAAGCCTTTGAATGGCCTCTACGTCTGCATAACGTTTTCCTTTCATAAGCAAATTCATTTTTCCGAAAAGGAAGAAGTCGAGCGGTGCCATATCAGGTGAATACGGGAAGTGGTTATTGGTTAAAATGTGATTTTTGATCAAGTAAGCGTCCTTCGAATGTTGGATCCTGAGTAATTTTAGGTTTCCATGAATTTCAATGATGATTTCGGCTGATTTTTAATGAAATCACGCACAGTTTCGATGGAATTTCCAGGGATCATGGATTTTGATTGGCCCAAATGTTGATCGTCATTTATGTTGTATTGTTAGACGTTGAATTTTGAAAAGCACTACTGCTTTAGAGATATACTTTTTAATGTCATACCGCAAGAAAAGTACGGCTGAACTGATCACAGTAATTAATGACATTACCAGGAGACAATCCGATAAATTAACCTTCACATACTTTCTTCATATAACTTAATATATACATATTATACAATTGCAAAACAAATGTTAAGAAATAAACACTGTGCATAGGCTTATAGCTATCAGAGTAACAGTGCTTTCCAAACGATAGCAAGCGACGCTGCTGAAGTTCTAGCAAGTCTGTTACCCATTGACATACAGGGAGACGAATTCGCGCGATTGGACCAGAGCTGTCTATTGGCGTAAAAATAGAGAAGAGAACCGAAGGCATCACAATGTGGCAGCAATGGTGGCAGACCTTAACCAGAGGACGGTGGACCCTCAGACTAATCGCGGATTGATAGACAAGATGGGGATCTAGACTTCCACCTAACGCAAATATTGAGTGGACATGGATGCTTTAGAAACTATATAAGTGTATGTTTCATATTTTATGATTTTTTAAGTGTAAAATGAAAATAAAAATTTAACAATTAGGGAAGGGCTAAGTTCTGTGATATACGATACTTTATATACTATATTAATTACAAGTAGGAAATGTTGCATCCATTACATAATGTCATTATATAATGTCTAGGCTAGGGGAATTATTGATTCGATTTTACTCATTTTTGTCCCATGTACACACTGTCATCTAATAAATATTCTCCCCGAATTTTAATAGCAGAACTCAAAGATTGAGGGATATGTTCAGAAAAAAACCAGCCATACTCGTATGCATGTTTGATTTGTAAACTGTAGAGTGAAGGAATCAGATAGAACTTGAACATTTTTATGTGCAAAAGAGGCACAGTTGTTAAAATTAATTGATGCGATGTATGCGAAGTGGTGCCGTCTTGTTGAAACCAAATGTCGCCGAGATCACGTGTTCCAATTTCAGGTATCAAGAAGTCTGCTATCATGGGGCGAGAACGGTGGTCCCTGACGGTTATGTTCTCACCGGCATAATTTTTAAAGAAATATGGACAGATAATTATGCCGGCCCACAAACCACACCAATCCGTTGCGGTTTCCGGATGAAATGACAGCTCTTGAATGCCTTCAAGTTGCGCTTTTTGTGACAGTTCTTGAATATCTTCAAGTTGCTCTTCGTTCCAAATAATTTGCTTGTTGACATACTCATTGAATCAAAAATGTGCCCCATCGCTGCACCAAAATTGGCTCGAAAGCGTCGGATCTTCTTCAAAATTTTAAAGAGCACGAAACGATGTTGCTTGGGAAAGTCAAGCGTCTTCAGCTCCTGCACAAGCTGTATTTTGTGAGCTTTCAATTTCTACACGTCAGTCCGAATTGCTGCGAACGGCGCCGAATCGACTCTCCTCGATTTTCGTGTATGCTCTCAGCTGCGGCTGCTATATTTCCTTCACTGCATGCTGGACGTGGTCTATTCGGTCGAATGTTATCCAATAATAGATTCTCCCGATGCGTGATGACGTTCAGTAGGCCGATTATCTTGACCATTAGTTGAGCGTAACTCGCAAAAAATATTCTTTACAAAACGTGAATTTTCGTAATAAAGTTGAACGATTTATATACGTTTTTCAGACATATGTTGTTCCATAATGAACTGTCAAATAAACCTAAATAAAAATAACATGTCAGCTTGACACGACTCATGCGTGATCTGTCAAAAAAGTACTATTGAAAATAGTACTTCTACTTGGACCCAAAGTTGATCTTACTAGTATGTCTAAAGCAACTAAATGACCATAGATCTGTATTATTTAACTGCTCTTAGTGCCATTTTCTCAATCTCAAGCTAACAGCTATCTGCCAGTTAAGTTCTGTTTAACTTAACCAAGACTCCTTCTTTTGATAATGAACCAATTTTTAAACAGAAGTTAAGTGACATATTATTCCTAACCACACATTAAAAAGCCGCCCCTTATTTACTTCCACGTCTCGATTAACAGTTCAACTTTCTAAAGAAAAATGTCAACATACTACTACAACTCATAAAGTTATAAGTTATAACGATCCGATAATATAGCGTCCAAAGTTATATTTTCGTAAACTTATTTTACTATGCAATCCAACAACAAATTTTTTAAACTATTGTAAACATTTATGATTTTATGATTTTAGGATGCTTTATGACACGTTGTGAGTACCCTAACTATCAAAAATATATAATTTTAATTTTTATATTATAGGTTTTAATGTTTTCAAATTCTTTTTATCAATATGTACTTGTTAAACTAGTTAAAGGTTCCATTAATTTGTATATACAAATGTTCGCATTTCTTATTTCACCTTTTTGAGCCAAAACCGACAATACGAAGTCCGACAAATGTTAACCTGGAAAAAAAAATTTCTCGCTTTAAAAAAATTAAAACAAAAATTGTAAATGTGTGTACTCATTTGTATTAGCACAAGTATGTGCGTGGCTATACATTTGCAGCTATTTGAAATATGTGTCAACTGCGTGGGTGGAATGCAGTTGAACAAATGTTGCACGCAAAAAAGTGATATCAAATAACGAATTGAAACCGACAGCGAAAATGTAATCAAATACGAATGACACAAATTGAAAAGTTGCAATAATTTTTTGTTTTGCTGCACTTGTTGATGGCATAAAAACGAGTTTAAAATAATTAACGCACACGAAATTCAGTATAAGACTAATATTTTTGTTAACTGAAAAAAAGTTTGAATTAATGTTTTCACTTCTAGTTTATCAAACTTTTGCTTAATCGAATTTTTTATTTGTGCTTAAAATTTTAAACTCTTTGTCTGCTTACGCACGCTTCATTTTCCAGTTCTTATTCGCTCCACATTCCAGCTTTAATTGACTACAATTAAAATTTATTAACTGCAATTGTAATTAAATGCAAGCGGGCAGGCGGACACTTCATGAACTTGCTTTTTTGTACGAACCACTTTTTTTAAGAACTAAAATTGAAGAAACGCTCTTCTCTTGCATTCATAACGTGTGCATGCTTCGTGTGGCATGCTGACAAAGCCAAAGTTTAATTACCGCAGATTGCATATGAAATCCGTCCAAATTCAACCCACAACCAGTCGCCAGAGTCGTTGATCAAGCTGCTTACGTCGCTGCTGCCTCAAAGGCCCTTACTTTTACATTTAACTTTGCAACAACACTAACGCGCAATGCTCCTAATACCGCGGTTGCGTGCCACATATGCTGTATGTATTTTTATGGCTTATTGCATATAAATATCTTCGTTGTTGCACAACTTCAACTGCAGTGCCCATTCGGTTTGTTCTTCACACTGCTTCGATGTTTTTTTTTTGCATTCAGAATGAACGTGCGTAGTCACTGTAATCTCTTCTCTCCCTCGGATATTATTTCCTCCCCCCAAATTGGCCGCAGTATTTATCAACATTAAATGAAGAGTAAAATTCTCGCTGCATGATTAAGTCATTGGCACGCATTCAGCGGCAACCTCGTGCTCGTTGTTCGCATCTATGTTGTTAGTTTTGTTGTATGCTCGTCTTTGTTGTTTGTCTGCAGCTTTGCTGTTGTTGCTGACTTTGTCCCTTTGCCCGCGTTTGTTTTGTTTATGTTGCTGCGGTCGGTGCACGTGGCTTACAGTGATCGGACCATCTATGTCCGGTTAGCACTTTCATCATCAAGTCTGCCGTCGTCGCCACCACCACGGTCACCCACACCAGTACAATTCGCGTGCACACCAGGGTTCATCTATCTCGTGGCGGCTACATGCATGCCAGTCCAAATGTGCGCTTCACTCACTTTCCTTACATCCACAGCCTTTCACCCACTCACTGGCTGTTTGGCTTTGGCTAGCGAGCACCCAGTTGTTTGTATTCAATTTACAACCATCACCAATGGCAATACATTTATAATTTTCGAAAACAAACATATACATATATATATATATATATATATGTATATATATATATCTATATATAGTAACATGTATTTGTGTGCTTTTGTTTTGTGCGTGCTAAAAATGTTTGTTGTTTTTTGACATTGTTGTCGATTTAAATAGTCAGGATTCCATCGTTTCCGCTGAAATTCTGCAAGTGCCGTTTATGGTAATTGCCCGCATTGGTTTTACTCACACTGTGTTCTCCATGTTGCTGTGTACGAGTATAATTGGAAAGTCGGTTCAGTCCGCCGACAGGGTCAAGTAATTTACATGTTTACATGCAAGCATATGTCTGTATGTAGCGAGGTTTAAAATCATATATGAAATGCATTTAAATCCATTGTATGACTGTAGCGAATACGTATGGGAACATTTTTAGATTAAACTTAACCCCATTTAATATTAAACTGCGTTAGAACTCTTTAATTAAGTTTGCTTCAGTTAAAAATTTAAAACTTAAATTTCAATGTCCTAGGGGACTAAGCTCTGTAAAAATCTAACTGGGTTTCAATTGTCGAAGTTGTTTAGAAAAAGGCGGGGATAAAGAAGAATTAAATCAACTCTTCCTTCTTGACTTTTAAAATGCTGATAGCTTACAGCGATCAACCGTCCAGTTCAACTAGCTCGAAGCAAAATGAAATTCTAATGCGTTTACGTATTTCATGGGTTTACGTGTTTCAAAAAATTCGATTTTATTATCTTATTAAATTCTACAAGATCTCTAGAATATTATCCTAAATTTTCAAATTGATCCGGGTATAAGTTTCGGAGAAACAGTCTTGAGAACTTGAGCGCTGTAGGCTAAGTGCGCCGTTTTTAAACGCGTTTTTCTCGAAGATGTGTTTTTGAAGTCGGTTGGCAAGATTTCTCGAAAGCTACACAACCCCTATCTTCATGAAATTTTACACAGTGTTTTGAGAAAGGATTTGTTTTCGATTATAACTATTTGAAAAATCATGTCAAGAAATTTTCATAAAATTTTATTTTATTTTTTCTAAAAATGTCTGCCAAAAATAGAATTTTGAGGCTTCTTTTCTTCGTCGAAGTTCTACGTTGAGGTTATAACTAAAAAACATAATTGTTTTTCAGTAAACGTATGTAAGCAGATATGCTATAGGTTCTAGACACTCTACGGATGCCTCAAATCTGACCTCTGACTTCACAAACGATTATTCTTTGGCCATCTAATGGTGATCTGTATTTCGGGATCAGTCAAAAAACTCAAATTAAACTATATACATATCAGATACTTGATTTTCTTAACTGCTCAATACTAATAATATAATGTTTCTGCTCAATAACGACATGTTCCTGACAGAGAGGAACAAAGGTTCCAAAATTCTATAATAGCTGTCTTCGATTCGTCATTTCTCTGCTGATATCTTTTCTCAAAAGATTGCATCTAAAAGCAACAGCAAAGTTTATGGGTTGAGTTCGTACAAGAGAGTTAGCGGATACCTCATTATAGTCATATGCTTAATGCTACCAAGTTTTATATATATTCTATTTTATATTCTAAATCAATTATTAATTAGAATAACGTTGGTTACTGGTTAGAAATGAAGATACAAATTCCTTTTTTTGGTATTTTTAAAACTTTATAGTATAGACTAAAGCTTGGCGAGTCGAAGACAGCTCATATATACCACCGGCTCTCCTCTAAATGAGTGACAACGAAACCATGAAAAATTATGGGAGTTCATGCATATTTCTCAAATTTAAGTAGTTTGTTTAAAATGTAAGCGACTGCCAATGCACTGAAAACAAAAACGAGAATAATTAAGAAAGAATATCTGTCAAAATCTCTCATAACAAACTGATTGTAGTATTTTACAGAGAACTAAAACGTTATCAGTGAAGCTTTTTAAAAATGAACGAAATTTTACTGCATAGAACGGCATTCATTGTATTATTTAAGTTTAATATATTTTTGTAATACTCCTTCTTCCTCCTGCTGTGCTGACTTACGAGTAATACAACATAAGACCACTTTTAATTTTCCCATGCTAACGAAGTCACTTATGTCATTATCAACCCACTATCGAATAACAATGCACTTCCTGCCGCTATACCCACTTATATATAAGCTCGCAGAAACCTAAATCCACGCGTAGATACTTCATATATAAGTAAAAATTTACCCGATTGCCTGATACGTAATTCAATAATATAAAATCGTACAAAAATTGCAAACAAAGCCATACCTACACGCATTTATGCGAATGTGCAGAAAATAGGCGGCAGGAAAACAACAAAATCAATATGCAACAAATGACTATAATTTCGATAGTTATGAGCGGTGTAATCCAATAATTCGACGCCAATTACCACAAAAACTAAAAAAATAAAAAAACAAAAAGCAAACATGGCAACAACAACAACACACAGTGTCATCAATGCCTCAGCATTCATCATAACGCACGCGGAGACCGCAGCTGCAAGCAACGAATTGAGGAAAACGTGGGAATTTATTGTTGCTAGCACTCGTTTTAAGATAATCACCATGCCATAAAGTAGATGCATAAACGTTAAACACAAATTTTTGAGGTCAATTGCTGTTGTTCTTTTTTTAAGATAACAAATTAAATTTCTTAATAATATAAAGATACATATGTAATAATTGATTTGTGGCACAAAGTTCTGTTACAATCGTTTAGATTCAGAAAGTGCCCACTTACAGGTATGACTTGATTTTGACAGCACGTTAGGGCGATTTTTGTTCAAGCATTTGTGTCAAATTTTGTCAGGGTGTTTCTTAAAGGGGTATTCTACTCTAGAATTTTGAAAAATTTGATGTCTTTTTCATATATTTAAAGTTTAGATTTTCAAAAATATGAATTTGGAAGGATTTTTCAAAATTCGTCTTATTTTCGGAGATACAGCCGATTTTGTGAGGTGGCGTCCGTGTTCATTAGAATTGTCTCTTAAACTTTAAACGCTTGAAATTTTGTGTGAACCTTCTTTATATATTCCTTTATCGTTCTTATCAGCATAGTGTTAAAATTTTTGTTTTTAATATTTTAAAAAAATTCAGGAATTTCAAAAAAAAGAGTAAAAATAATTATTTTTATTTTTAGGCAGTCGCCATTTTTCAAAAAAAAATTTTTCGTGTTCCCTGAGGTAGGAACTATAACAGCATCCTTACTGATAAAGAATTTCTTTTGATTTTTTTTTTCAGACCACCAAGAGAGTCAGGATCATTGTCACCAAAATGCGCCATTTTTTTACACCTTCAAGCATCGGCCAAAATTCATACATATATGTTTCAATATGTCAAATAAAAGTTTGAAAAACTCAGAAAAAAACGTTGGAGACAACATAGAGTATAAATATAAATTATCTGCGGGACAAAATAAGTTGATTTGTCTGTCCGTATATACAAATTTATTTATATACTCGTATTCAGATTTAGTTACAAGCATAGTTTCTATAAGAAATGCTCTTGTAAAGGATGTAGCTTTTGTTTAAACACTGTTGTTACTCTTGTTTAAACACGATTTCTTAGAGAAAAATTAAAATGCATTCCCCACAACTCAGCTTTAAATTGATGTATCGCTGACACATTGCGGCGACCCGTAAAAACGCCAGCGTCGTAAATGTGTGGCATTCGCGTTGGCAGCAACATGATTGGCAACGAGCTAATGGCCCGAACAAGGGAAGTGCAGTTCTCTGGTGGTGCAGTTGAGCTGCGACCGAAAGACTGTGTCGCAATGAATGCACAAGTACTAATTTGTTACCACTTTTTCTTTTGTTTTGATTCCGCTTCTGCACGCAACAAAAACGCGTAGCACATCGGACATCAAAGCCCGTCGCAGAAGTGTTAACTGTGAAAAGCAGAAAAAGTTCACATCAATCGATTTCCTTAACCAATTTCCACGGTATTTTGCTGACAAGTGCTGGCAAACAGTCGTTGTGTGCCTGAATATGCAACATAGCATAGTTTTTTTTTTGGAATTACTTGTTCACTTCAAGCCTATAGGCGTACACTTGTATGGGTCCTTTGATATTGGAATGTGTTTGCACTTGTTTGCGGGTGTGCTCTTTTGCCGTCGACCCAGTCGACTACACAGACCGGCTGTCAGTGAACCAGCTAATGCTGCAAACTTTCATGTATGCAGACTCATTGGTGGCATAAACAAATATAGTGCTGTATTTAGCTTTGGCTTTGCTTTTGCCTCGTGGTGCGATATGCGCATAAGCTGTCACTTTATACTGCTATACTACCCCCTTCATACCGCGTGTTGCGCTTGTTTTCGAGTGTTGCATGCGTGTTGTACAATGAAACCTTATTGTGCACCAGCACATCACTCATTCATTACATTTTGCATTGCGGCCTTGTGACAGCATTTTTGAAGCGAGCGGAGGAGAGGTCGCGCTGTGTTCACTTGTATCGTTGCCACATTATGTCTACCATCTGCATGTAGTGGCAACGCACTGCAATGACACTCTTTTTTGCTTATTGCACTTTTTGCTCGTTGCAGTTGTTGCCGTTACTTTGTGTAGTATTGCAGTAAATTTGCGCGGTAATCCAGTCAGCGGCTGGCTATGGAACGGAAGTTGGACCACACCAATAGTTATACCGTGAACAGGGTATATTAAATTTGTCACGAAGTCTGTAGCACCCACAATAAAATCTTGGAGTTGCCATAAAATATAAATCATATCATCACGAAATTTGGTATAGATTATTGTTCAAAGCAACGCTACAATACCAGAAGAAATTTTCCATATCAAACCACTATAACATATAGCTGTAATACAAACTGAACGTTAAAGAATAAGTTTTGGTATGAAAAACTTTTTTATTTGGCAAAATTTCTCCACCAGATTCAAAATAATGACTGCTCAATGTAATGCAAATATTCGAATAAATTTTTTAGATCAAATTTCTATAGTATATAGTTATTATACAAACTGAACAATCAAAATCGAGGTTTTGTGTGGACACTTCTTCAATTGTCAAGGGTATTATTGCTTCGGTATCACCGAAGTTAACGTTTTATTTTGTTTTTATTGGTCTTTAAGTGGAAGTGGAATGATAATCCAATATAACTGTGAGACTCTTGAGAGAAAAGTAGACATAATTTGATTCACACAAACTTAATTAAAAGTCAAATATGTTCGTGTTTCGAATAAATCATTTATTATTGTTTTCCAGAATTTTCAAACATAGATTTACAAAACCTCTTATATTGCCTGCTTTAAAGATTTAAAGAATCGAAAATAGAAAAACTATGGCTTGGGTATGTAGACAAGCAAGAATACCGCTTTTAGGGTGAAGAGAAACCTGAAGAGATTCAAGAGCTGACATTTCATCTAGGAAAAACAACGGTTTGGTGTGGTTTGTAGGCCGATGGAATCATCGGTCCATGTTTCTTCAAAAATGAAGCCAATGAAAACGTAACCGTCAAAGGCGGCCGTTATCGCGCCATGATAACTGCTATTTGATTCCAAAAATTGAAGCTCACGACATTTGGTTTCAACAAGACGGCGCTACTTCCTACACATCGCAAACAATCAATGGATTTATTGAGAGAACACTTCGGTGAACATGTAATTTTACGTTCTGAGCCGATCGATTGGCCACCAAGATCATGTGATATCACACCGTTAGACTTTCTCCTGTAGGGATATGTAAGGTATAATAAAGTATATGCAAATATCTCGCTTCGATTCAGGCCTTGGAGTAGAGCATCAATTCTGTCATTTACCAGTCGAAATGCTCGAACGAGTCAGCGTAAATTTAACTCATCGGATGGAACATCTGAGACGCAGCTACGGCAAACATTTGAAAGACATAATCTTCATAATATAAATTACAAAGATTCTGTGTTTTTCTCTAATGAAATGAAGGGAATTTCGAAATGGATCACCATTTACTCCGCTTCAAACATTTTATTAGCGTCTATACAGGAACTTGAAATGTTGACATTCGAACTTTTATAATAAAATAAAATTAGATTACAAGTAGGTGCTATTGATAACAGTGTGGGACATAAATATTTATTCGCACTTTTTATAAATTTATATATTCAGTAGTAATTATTTGCAAACAGTAAGACACCTGCATGAATTCCTTCCTTTCATCCACGTGGTCGCACAAACCTGAACAAGAAAAAAACAACAGCAAACTTCTTAAAGCACCAGCCACAATTGAGGTTAAACTGTTTCACTCCGCTGCAAAACCACACAATTTGTGGCGCTCAGGCTATCAGCCAATCAAATGCCCCATAGATCAATTGTTGCCATTGCGAATGAGATGCGGCTATTTTGCGGTCAGACAGAAAAGCTTGGACTTTGAGGCAAAAAGTCAATATACTTTAATGCGTTCCTGTACGTGCGTAAAATTCAATTTCAACTGGAAAATTTAAAAATTGCACCATAAAAGATTAGTTTAAGGAAGATTGTCTGCAGTGTAAAGGGAAATATATTTGATTGGTAAGAGAGCCAAATACTTGGACTGCAAAGCACGTTTGATTAGTGCTGTCAAATTATGTAAAGCAAACAATTTCACAGCTTTCGCTGGCGCTGAATTGACAACCAGTGGTGATACTTATAAATTTTGCACTGGAACTAATGAAAACTTAGACTTATATTATTCCAATGTTAAGGATGGTTTTTTTTTTTATTTCCACTACACTACACCAGGAAAAAATTAAAAAAAATATATATAACAAAAATAGCATAAGGTACGCAACTAAGTTCTCGCTGCTTTTTTTTTTATGAAAATTCAATTTTATGTTAAGGAAATTGTTCTTGTTCTTTACTGGCGCAGACACTGCTTCCGCAGTTGTATTCGAAAAGGACACAATAGTCTCGGATGAGATTTATTATGTTTGCTGTGATCGTCACCAAAAGTGGGGTAACTCTTCTCAGGCTGGTCCGAAACCCAGCACACAGCCCTGAGGAAGGATGGTTCGCATTCTCACTTCTCGCCTTTAAACGGATGTTCTTTGGCCACCCAGAGGATCTTGGTCTAAGATCGGAAATCGTGAGCTGCTTGAGCCATATGAATGGCAATCAGAGAACTTTCTTCGCTTGCATAAACTTAAACACATGACTCCATCATGAAATGTTTACAAATGAATTATTCGAAGCATTACTGATCATCAAGTGATGCTATTCAAATATCAAGCCAGTTTTCGTGGTCGTGCAGCTACTACTGAGGCAGATCACGTGCCATTGATTGGAAGAAATAATAATCAGACTGTGCAATATCTGAAAAAAAACAGTGGGTGGGATAAGACTTCACATTTAAGCGTTTTCAGGTAGGGTTTAACGGATTTGGTTAAGTGAAGCCGAGCATTATCTGAAAGAAGAAAATAAACTTTTCCCGCAAATGACGATTATTTGGCAAAAAGCCGTTCATATTCGCACAACCGAAAGTATACAACACATAAACAAAATCACTTATGTGGAAATGCAGTATATTTTTGAAATGTCTGTCCTAAGTTTATCAGGTTTTGAATATATCAAAATCTAACACCACTAACTGTTGGAGCCATCTATTGACAAACAGTGGGAACTTGGTTGCGCACCTAATAAAGTCAAATAATTGTTATTGAACCGAAACTATGGAAATGAGAACTATTAAATAACTAAAAAAATTTTAACAACTAACAGTCATTGGCAGATAATGAAATACCATGCTTTTTATATTAAAAAAATGAAGTCTGCAAAACTAATTTGATTTCATTTGTTTTTGTCTAACTACAAACAAATCACAAATCAGTCAATGCCTACCAATTGGTGCAAGGGAATGTATTCATACTACAATAAATATAATATACGCGCACTTAAATAAGAAAATTTGAATGTGATAAAATATTATATTTGGCACTATATTTGTATAAGAAATACGCATTCCACAGTGTATATAGACATGACATTAAAAAATAATAATGCATAAAAGTTATGACAAGTGGACTCTCCATCTACAGTACATATTACTGCCACCACCATATTGTCTTAACACGCGCTAGCAAATACATACATACATACATACATACATACGCAGCAGACATACATTGGTTTGAGGAAAATAAAAAACCGAAAAAGGAGCAACATTTGCGACAAAAGTGAGAAAAACTTACTATAGCAAAAGGAGAGTTCTGCCTTCTTTGCTCAGCCACCCCAAAGGCTGGGTAGAATCCACACGCGCTCAACCCCATGTGCTGGCATGCGCCATGACAAAAGGTGCCTTTGTATTGGCGCACACTTGTTTTTTCTTCATGTCTTATACACTTCAGCGGCACAGTCTGGGCGGTCGCGTTATGTGAGTGCGCGCCTAGTGAGGCGGCCAAAGTTGTGTGTGCCAATGCAGCCGAAACCACATCTTAACGAATGTGATAAGAAGCAATCGATCGATTTTAGCTTCGATACATATGTACAGTATGTATAGTATATGAGCGGAACGGCACTACGAATGCGATAACAATGGTAAACGTAAATTAGTCTAGTAGTGGTAGTAACTTGTCGCACATCGCCTAAAAGCAGACTACGGTGGAAATGCTAAGTCTCTCGCTCTCAGCAATTCGACTGGTGCTGCGGTGAAAACCGACGAGCACAATGAGTGAAGCATTATATTGAGCGCAAATTGGTGTACGTGTAAAGGCGAGAGCGCCGTTGGGCATGTATTTGTCTAAGGTGTGTTAATCTCGGCGAAAAAGCTACAACCGACTGCTATGCTGCGTCTTTGCTGGCGTACACTTTTTGAACATTTTCAATATGAAACAAGAATACATATATGTTTATATAAAAAATATAAAAAACATGAAAGTATTTAATATTTTACAGATGCTTCTTACTAGTGTAGCAAGTTGAACTGCTGTGCTTTGAAATGCTTACAACGCTACCACCCGCTCGTGTTTGTCCACCCACTAATTGCGCCGCAATACTATCCGCTTAAGTACTGCGACTACCAAAAGACCACTTGTATTCCACATATCCAATTGGGCCAGACACTGATATTAGCAATAATTACGTACGATTACTATTTTCACTACTTACTCTTTTCAGTTTGTATCCTCACACAGGCGGCTAATCCGAATTATTGATTTTTGCGTTTTAATCCACTGGGAGTAGAGCGTGTGTATCAAAAACTTATTCGCTTGTATATTTGTATTATTTTTTCTTAGTAAAATCTTTGTATTTCACAAAGCACACTTTTAAAATTTTGAAAAACTTTCGCCAAAATGAAATTGTTTGCATGTACATATGTATGTATTTGATTTCCTTTTGCATACAATAGAGAATTTTTTCTTCTATATCCTTAGGTTACTACCACTAATACATATTCGTTGTACACATATACACAATACACTTTACGCGTTGACTTACGCACACATGCACGCGCTGGTGCTGAACTGAAGTTTTCCTTCCGTCGTATACTAGGTACACACACAAAAAATGGCAACTTGGCTATAAGCGAATTTTCATGACTTGACTCGCTTTCAATTTGAATTTTCAATTGCAATTTTTTCGCTTTCAAACATTTTTTTATGAACTTTTTCACATTAATTTCACTTATACACTTAGAATACTTGCTATTATTTACATTTTTAATTATATATATAGGGTTAAAATGCTCCCAATTCAGCTCTTGCCAATGCACCTCACACCTCACACTCCCACTATTTGCTACAATTTTTTTCTGTTGGTTACACTACCGTGCGCTTTGCCGTCTGTATTTCCGGAATCGTCCTGTCACGAGCAACGCAATCGACACAATGAAGCGTATGAGCAGGCTGCTAGCCGAGCGAGGCCAGCTGAGCGCATTATTGCTGCATACGCGTGGAAAATCCTGCGCTCACCAACAGCGAGTCGTACTCGCAGCACAGCACCACCACCAGCGCTATGGTAAAGTTGGCATTTTCACCAACAACACATGCGAACCAGAACACAACATATGTTCGTTTGGTGGTGTGTGTGTGCGCTTGTGGCGATTGAAAAATACTAGCGGTACTGCTAACGGTGCTTCAACGTGCAGAGCGCGCTTGATAAACAAAACAAACTCTCGCGCTTATTTCAATATGCTCCCGGTGTCGCAGACACATTTTGAGTATACTCTCATCCATGTAGCAAGAAGCATACTCCCCCAACTGCATACAATGCTTGGCGGTTAATCGTAGAAAAATAGTAATTCTCACACATTCGCAAAAAAGTGCTAAACAGCACTATAAAACGCTTGAAGAACATGTGTAGAAATTTTTGTTTCTTCTTTCTGGTTTTCCATGGTACAACAGTGTGCTCTTATGACGCTACCAGCACCGGTACATGGCACTTGGCTTCAGCATGCATATCCCTCGTAAATTTGTATGTGCATACATTTACTTTATATATGTACATACATACATACATACAATAAAGTTCTTACTATGTATACATCAATAAAATGGCATTTTCATATGACAGGAATGAGTAATATTTTGTACGGCAACTAACCATCCAGACTATATCCTGTGATGGATGACAACCGCAGACGGAATTGTCGTTTTATGTCACATCGGTGGTACTTGATTATTTATGTACGTAAACGTATACTATTACTAGTATTAGTACTGATTGGGTATGACTAAACCGGAATATTGACAACCATTTGGGTCAAACATGATTTCAGAATGTCATTTTCTTTTAGGAAAACAAATTAATAATTATATCGCCTATTTTTGTGATTGAATATTTTGTGAATTTTATAGCCACATTTTATCGTTATGAAGACTATCTTGTCGCCACAATTTTATAACACCAGTCAAGAAAGTGTAGGGCTATGGTTTTCGTGTGGTACATGATTTACCAATATGCAGTTCTACGGAACCATTTACTGATAGATACAGAGCTGGCGTTACAAAATTCCATGAATCAATTAACTGTAGCACCTGTAATGATAACGTTGACATCATCTGTCAAATTCTCTATTAAACCAATACGGCTGCTACGAGCAAGCTTGGCTATTCAACTCACAATTGTGCTCAGCTTACTTGACAAAAATATGAAGCAAGCAATGACCCAAGGGCTTAGACTTGCTTCATTGTCCAAAAGGTTTAGAAATTTGAGTTCCAGACGTAAATTTCTACGAATTTGCAGATAAGTGTCAAAACATGTGTTGCCTTTGACAGCTATAACTCTGGAAACTTCATATGTAACACTCTTTATTTGGGATTCGAAATAGAAGGGGATATTGAGCTACTAATATTTAAATTAATAAATAATTAAAATTCGTATCTTGAGTATGTTTTTCTAATCAAAAAGCGCATAGAAACTTGCTTAAAGAAAATTTTGATAAAACTAATACATATATATATATATAGGCTTATATTTTAATGACGTCTCCTGCACCGAACATGTGATCCCTAAAGCTGCGGTTAATTTATTTTCTGCATAGATAAAGGATAGGATATATAAACTTCCTATGATCGGTCCTATCACATCTGTCCTTTCCAACATAAGTCACAATTTTCTTCCATTTAAGAACTGATGTGAATGTACTCAAGACCTCATCAACGAAACATCTGACCTGCTAATGGCAATTGGAGGGCTCAATCGGAGGGGTATGCCATCTGAAAGAAATAATTATTTCTCGAATTCAGACTCGATAACTCTCGACAGATACATTAATTAGAGGTCTCACAACTTGACTTAAATTTTTACACTTGTTTAAAAAAAATTTTGTTGGATTATATTATTAACTTATAATCTTAAGAGTCTAGATGAAACCCCTAATAGAACAAATTAATTTTGAAATTTTTTGAAATTCTGCAAGCTTTAAGGCAATTACGGTTTTAAATATTTTAAATAATTACAAGCTTAGAAAGAATGTCTGTATATTTTTATATTATGTTATTTAAACATGTATATAAAGGTTGTACATATGTAGGTATAGACTATGAATGTACGAGTATGATTGAGAATAATCTACTCATACAAACAGCTCATTAGATTTTCACAAAAAACGTTATCAAGAAATTGTACATAGAGTACACATGTACTTAGCGTGAAGCTTAGAACTTTATTTACCGTTATACTTTCACTCACTTCACCTAACTACCCCCGTTACTTCACTACCATGCCACTGTGCGGTAGATTGCGCTCTCACCAATGCGTTAACAGCGAACTGACAATTGAGTGAAACCGTTGAGCAACTTTACTCAAGCAGCAAATATTGTATATTAAAATTAGCAAACTTCAAAAACACACTCTCACACAAATTTATGTATATACGAATATTGTATTCAACGATGTAAGGGGTAACCCACTATTATTTCTTTATAACTGCTTCATTCACTTTCCTCCAAAAGTGGCTGCACAAATACAAGTATGACTCTCTTTATTTGAGATTAAGTAAATACACCTACAGCAGACGATTGCGCGAAATTCCGCTTCCGCTAAACACAACGTACCGCTCGTAACGACAGCGTAGACGAATCTAAATTGGAGTTGCAAATGGGAAATGAGGAATAAACAGTTGGTCTAGTTGCACGAAGCTAAAGGTGAATTTCTGGTTGTGAGAGTTAAACGAGATAATGTCAGTCAGAAGAATGGCGTAGAATAAGCGCCGAGGAGTGGTAGGACGAAATGAAGGATGTAACTGAGAGCGTTGAAAATCACACACGGAAGAGGAAACGAGTGACATTTGGGGCAATCACTTAGAAATCCGGCAGAAATTCAAAGTTATGCTTACAAGTGAAACGACTCTAATAAAATTTGATGGTTAATAACGGATTATTGGGTGGTTAAAATAAAAATATTTGTGTAAATAAAATAAATTTCTCTAGAATATCATTAATGTCAACAGTTTTGTAAAAAAAATGACTGATAAACTATATTTGTGGCTTGATTTCATTTATTTTTCAATTAAAAAAAAAAATATATATATGTAAAAATATATATATATATATGTATTTTTTTATTTTATTTTTATTTATGAAATAGTAGATTTATTCAATGGAATTATCTGTATAAAATGTAAGACAAATCATATTACGTTTTAAATTGTATTCACTATTTTTTCTGCTCGATTTCATAAACTTTAGGTGGCGAACAATTGTCATTGATACTATTGATATGGTTGACTGGTCGAAAGAAAAATCAACCGAAGAGCAAGAGATCTATATGCTGTAGGTTAAAGGATCTCTAATATTTGGTACCAAATTAAAACCAGACAATTGGGTATAAGGAAAACATTTATCTGGTAAATTAACTTGCATGAAGTTAAGGGCTTCATATTTAAATTGGATTTTAAATAAAAACTATAAACTTAACTTAGAAAACAAAGTGCTTCTATATTGAGTAGTCGAAAAAGTCTTTTCTTATTTCTAATCAAATTTCAACTTATTTTTTTTATATTTATACTAATATAGAAATAAACAAATTTCGACCATTTTGTTCGACTACTTTTTCCATTTTTCCTCTAGAGACATTATTCCATCAGAGTAAATCGAAATTTCGAAATTTCCAGAACTGAAGCGAGCGAACCATTGTTGTGCTACCCGAACTGATACAGCATCGTCTCCCTAAACTTCACAAATTTCATTGATGGCTCGCGTGGCATTCTTCCCCTTTTTATACAAAAATTTTCAAGTGAATTTCTTCATTATTTTTACTCATTTTTGAACAGCTGCAAATTTTTTTCAACTTCTCCGAATTTAATTTTGGTTCAAGGAAGCTTCCAACACTATATCATATGATACAATGTGATTGGTAGCACTGGAAAGACTGCATACTAAAAAGCGACGCATCACCAAAACAGCTTAGTCACTTCCTTGAAGCTTTTAAAACATAACGCAAGTCCAATAAAAACTTAACTGGAACGAGCTCTAATAATCACCTGGCGAGTTTAATTTAGCTTTATCGCCTATAGAAATCTTCTATTCAAAACATGGAACGTAGTTCTAAGATGTACCACTATTTTTATACATCTAACATGTTTGAAAATTAATATTTGCTAATAATTGTATTTACTGGCTATGGAGAACCAATGCACACATTTTTTTAAGATATTTTATTGGGTCCGTTTCAGTTTCAAGCAAAGTTGTTAAGGAATGCTGGTTCTGGGATTCATGTTAATTAAATTATTACTGTTTGGCTAACATTTAATAAAACAAATTCATACAGATTTATTCTACTCAAAACAGGTAAAATTCTCATGCATCATGAAATTTATATTTTTACCTACCAATTAAAAAGTAAAACAAGTTAATATCAAGTACAATCGAAATATTTCTTGGTATCAACAAACGATTGTAAGTATACAAGTTTGTTTATCTCAACTTTAAAAATATCTTTGCGCAAAGTTTAGTTTGATCCCTTCATTTGTTCTTGACTTATCCATTACAAAGTGAAAGGTGGGATATATAAAATGCTATTACATGGGGAGCCCAAGTGGTTTTTGTCTGATGTCAGATATTTTGAAATTAAGTATATTATAACGACTTCTTGGAAATATGTATTGTGTACCGTATTTTAATCAAATCGGTCTAATAGTTCATGCTAAATGCAATTTTATGTAAAAGTTGATGATGTCATGCCTATTTTTGTATTTTACACCGATCTATTTTTTTTTTCAAATTCTATCATGAAAAGATAAAAATAAATGTCGCTGCCATTATTTGAATGGTTTATGAGATCATATCTAATGAAAATTTATTCTATTAGAAGAGAGACCTACTCGGTTTTAAAATTTGTTGAACCAAGGATACCCCATTCCTCTGAGGTCGTTTATACAAAATTAATTTTTTGACAAAACTATTATATTCTAGAAAACGTGTTACGAGAGAGTAAGAAATAAAATTGCGAAAATCTATCTAAACGGCTTTCTTTAACTACCAGATTATCATTATTGCTTCAAAAAAAAAACAAAAAATAAAAAAAAAAAATATTTATTATTGATATTACTAAGTAGGTACAGCTAAATATAACGTCCATTTGGCACAAATATTTAAACATGAAAGTTTTTCTCCAATAAATTTTACATTTCATTTTTGTATATAAGTATATATATACATATGTAGATATTTATCTGCTTATTGAAAAACTTTCGTGTAAAAAATTTTAGCAACTGAATAGGAGAATATTACAAAATAAATTCTAACAATACTTATCATTTAGACCCTCACGAACTGAATATGCAATCTACTAGGTAAGTAAGTACATACATACAAATGTAATCCATTGCTTTTTCCCATGTCCAAATGAGTGTTTATGAAATAATAATTTTCACTCACACTTTCTTAAAATGGCTTGTTCCAGAATCAAACAAATATGAATGAAAGGAAGAGTGCACAAATTTACATACGAGTACACATTTATGTATTTATATATGTCTTTGTATACATATGTACATAAACACTGTTGCGCCATTCTCATTTCCAATAAATTTTTTCACAAGCGAAAGCAATGCACATTTTAATAATCAGTCTAGAAGTACTTTGTGTGTTTTTCTCAATAGAACTTCCACTTATTTGTATGAGTGTATGTAAATAAGTACTTTTGGCATTCGATATACTCATGCGTATGTATTTTTTTCACAGCACTTCACATTTTCCTTGATGTATATTCCATGAAAATTTTACTAGTTTTCAATATCCTGTAGACGAGCCACAGTTTTTTTAGTACTTGAGGGCGCGCACACTTCATTTCGGCAACCTTTCAAGCCTGAAAAACTTAAATTACCTAAACTAAAAGTGGCATACATGTATACGTATTATGTATATACCATATTTAAGAAACAATAACAACATGACTTTTGAACACATTGTACACATATGTATGCTAATTATCGAAATTTGTCATTTCTATGTAAATTGCATCAGCATTAGGGTGAGCGAATTAACTTAATGAGTTTATGGGTTTAAATTATCATATAGACAAAGAAAAATATAATAATTTATTCCACAAATTCGATATTAGTTTTTTTCGACCCACCCTAATATGCATACTTATGTATAGATATATTTATGTGGGTGTCCGCCATTGTTCATTACTGTTAAGTTAGAAAAAATACATACGCTAATGCGTTGAAATGACATTTTAAATGTTTTTTTTTTTGTCTTTGACGGAGGAGTTATTATGTGTGCGGCGTTGTTAATGAAGGGCGAATGATTGGTACTCAAATTGAAGTATTTACGAAAGTGTTATACATTAATGAACGCATTGCTTCACACTTACGAGAAAAGGGTAAAGGTCTTCTAAAGCTAATAAATATATTAACTTCCAACCATTGAGCAAACAATAACAATTTTGGTAATAATTGAGAGTGGCCACATATTTGTTTTTGTTTAAGTGTCGCACTTAATTAAGTTTTTTGTTTGATGTTGTTGAAGTGATGCAATCGCATTTGTGACAGCAGTTTTGTACTAGAGAAGTATTTTTCTTTCAAGCTTTCAACGAACGTATTAAGATGGATGTATAAATAGGATTATTTTTCTCTTCTTTTTATTCGGACAAAGTTTTCCCAAGAACAGAGTATGTATATGGTTAAAATAATATTATTTTAAACTTCCTTTACGGCTACAAATCGAGCAAAATGTTTAATGTAGAATTGAATTGGGGAAGAAAATTATCATTGACCGGAAGAACTACATAAATATATTTGATGAAATTTGACATTTAGTGTGTTGTGTTTTTGTTTATGCCCATAAATTCCAAATGTCAAACAGACTGATAGATTTAATACCATTAAGTCTTCGAACTGTAATGAACCGCCGCCGATAAATACACAAGTGTAGAGAACCTACTTATTACTTTACTACTATCATATACATTTTTCCCAAAGTAATTTCATTTTACATGCTCTGTATCACACACATACGAGGGAATGTTGCCACAATCCTCCATAGGCCACAGCAGTTCAATTCGATTTTCAGCAGAATATTGACCTTTTGTTTACGACGTGCCACATAACATCGAAACCACGGTCATATCAACAAGCTGACCAAACGCCCCCATAAAAGTCACTTGCACGCAGACGTGTTTACCAACACATTTAATGGTACATATATGCCACATAGCAGGCAATATGCAACGCTGGTGGTGTGTAATTATGCTTCATGAGCACATTAATTTAATGATCATCATTTTATAGATATTTATCTTTGGCGACTATGCGTTGTGATGTGTGAAGGATATATGTATATATATGTATGGTATGTGTATATTTACTTGATTGTAAATAATTATGTATAATTTTAAGAACATGCATATAAGTGCCGGTTGTTCGTGAGAATGTGCTATCAACAAAGTGCGTTTCAATAGTTAATCATATAAATTTAGTTTCTTCCTCGTATTAAGATTGAATATTGACGCTTGTACATATATTTTTAATTTCAGCAAAGATTATTTTAATATCAAAACTATTATTAGATTTCGTGTTATGAACACAAATGTTGATCGGTTTCTCTTTATGGGTGCGCATTTTCGAATTTGCGCTCAGCTCGGCTTTGAGCATCTATTCTGCGGGCATCGTAAGAGAGTTATCACACCACAATAATATACGAAACAGATGAGTGCTAACTGAGTCTTACTATACCCTGAATATATTAGGTTTTCCACGAAGTTTATGCGTTCGTCTGTCTCTATACGACTTTACGCGAACCAGTCCCTCAGGTTTTGAGGTATCGATCAACTCGACGTTCGTAAATACTTATATTACTAAAATTAAATTAAAATAAAGATAGTATTGATCCAATTCAACCCAATTAGGAAAGGATTATGTCAAATTTCTATATTATATGTATATAGCATAAGCAGAAGTGGTTGTGGACCGATTCCGCTTGTTTTCGCACTGCAACATAGGAGTTCAAAGGGCTAATTAGGTCGACACCGGTCGAGGAGGACCTAAGATATTGATATAAGATAAGATATTTTCATCGAAATGTTCGGCCAGTTCTGACCCTAATTTCAATAAAGGCCTCATCCTATGCTTAAAGTTTAATGTCTCTGACTTATTTAGTTATTGATTTATCGCGCTTTTAGTAGTTTTAAACTAACCGTTATATGAGATGTTATCACCTGAATTTATAGAAACGTACAGTGAGGGATTTTTTCTGAGTAAATTTGAAAAGTTTCCCTTAAGTGGTTTAGGAGCTCTTAAAGAGCTTGGTCACGTCTACTTTTAAACGTCATGTTTCGCAAACATACTTAATATATTTATATCAAATTCAACAGATTTAAAATGGTATCAATTAGCTCCCAACAGCATTTACTTCCCACAGAACATCAGTCGTAATCTCATTAGTTTATTGGACACTAGAATAGGTATCATTGGCCCGTGCATAATCCTATGAAAATGGTAAAAAACGAAATAAATTCATAGTTGAAACCCATTGAAATCGAAGGATAAAATATCAGCAACGAATCATACCGAAAGTATTTATATGGCAAAGCAGTAGGTAATAAAAAGATTTACTACTTTTGTTTAGGCACTTTTTTCACATAAACTAAAAATTTATGTGAAGACGTCAATTATCAAAGTTTTTATATTCGTATATTTTACTAAAAGAATTCCTTTATTGATATTTGGTGCGAACTTAACTTATATCCAAAGCACATTGTATTTAAAATATTACTCCATTCATCACCAATCTTGAGACCCTACATTCAACGACGACTTGGCGCATTTTACGTTAAAATCTTATATTGAAAGTGTTTACCCCGCTTGTGCAAGAACTGAAGCCGCTCGACCGTCCCAAGCGACAACCATTCGCTCTATAAGCTCTTGAAAAGTTCAAAAAAGATCCGATATTTTCGAGCAAAAAGTGAGTCCCATTTCTGACTCAATCGATATGTAAACAAGCAAAATTGCCGCATTTGGAATGCAGAACAACATGAAGAGATTGAAGAGCTGACTTTTTGTACAATAAAAATACCGGTTTGGTGTGATTTGTGGGCCGGTAGAATCATCGGTCTATATTTCTTTAAAAATAAAACCGGTGAAAACATAACCGTCAATGGTGACCGCTATCGTGCCATGATAACCGTCTATTTGATTTCTGAAATTGAAGATCGGAACTTCGTCGACATTTGATTTCAACAAGATGGCACCACTTCCCATTTCACGTTTTAAGCCGGCTGATTGGCCACTAAGCTCGTGTGATATCACACCGTAAGACTTTTTCTTGTGGCGATATGTATAGTCTAAAGTCTTTGGGAACAGTCTCGCTTGGATTCAGGCCTTGGAGCAAAATATCACGCGTTTCATTCGCCAGTTACCAGTCGATATGCTCGAACGAGTAATCAAGAAATAGACTCAAAGGATTTATCTTCTGAATGAGATAATCTCCAAGATATAAATACCAAACAATTTTCTTTTGAGTGGTAATAAACATTGGCTATTAAATTTGAAGTTTATGTGTTTTTAAGTAGGGAACCTCGAAATGGCGCACCCTTTATGAAGTATGCATGTAAAGTAAATTACAAACTTACATTAAACTAAAATCGATATAACAATAAATTTGACAATTTAACCTGCCGCATGGCACGTTTTCAGTAATATAGTGTTGCGCGCATTTCGACATATTTCATATATTATATCTATGACTATACTACGATTCATACAAAATGTTGCAGTATCTACTGCTCTATGGCGCCCGGACGTAGTGCCTCGTTGTTTGTTGATTATGTGCTTTAAATTCGCGAGCTCCATCTTTGCTTACTGAAGAGCTGCTCGCTCCGAGCCAACAATGATAAGCAAATTTGTAATTAATGTAGTTTAATTGAAGATTTTCCTGTAGCGATAAAACTTTTGTTATTGTAACATTACCAAAGCCGATTTCCCGAAATAGCAAATGAGACAATAACAACAGACGCTCAATGCACTTGCTTTTCAAACTTAAGACGCTTTGCTTGTATTGTCAATGTATACACTTATACATGTGCTTTGGGTATTTCTGTGTGGTGGTATGTATAAATTTCCAATGTAAATACTCGTCATTGTTTCGCCATTTCGTCTGCATAGTGTTGCGTTGCTTTTCGCATAGCGTCGTAAGCTAATGAAATTTGCAGCCAACTTTATGTTGCTAAAATCTCACGAAGAGTTGAAAATTTCGAAACTGGTGTTTACTGAATTGCTGATTTAACTTTTTTTGTGGTATTTTCGTTCCATATTTTTCAAATGCAACCACAAATATCAAAGATATTGTATTAGGTATATTGCGGCCTTGGAAGACATCGATTTTAGAAATATCAATAAAAATTTTTATATGATTCTAGTCACAGGCAGAGGAATTAGATAATTTCGGAGGGATTGAAAAGTCCAATGCCGAAAATTTTTTTAGTTGAGAGTTGCCACATTTTAGAGGCATTATTTGGTATTTTTTACTGTTCTTTGCTTTATCTATTTCAAAAGGAAAGAATCTGAGGTTATTCAAAATAGTTGCGCAGGGAACGATTCATTCGGATTCCAGTCCGATTCCATCGATTTTTTCGTCATAAAGATATAAGAAAATAAAACATCCAATTCTGAGTTCATTGGAATATAGGATTCTATATTAGGAAGTTGAACAATCCGACCACCTTGTACACATATCTTTCCTCTCTCTTGAAGTCTTGGTTATTTTAAAATGTTTTCGAACATAGCGAGGTGTTCAAGCAGAAACAGGCTTGGAAATAGTAAGTTAGTATTCCAAAGACCATCGTAAATATCGTTATATAAATGAGTATATGTAAGTAACATCCTTCCCGAACGCACCTGACAAAACACCAAAAAAAAAACGCCAAAACAATTCAACAGGATTTGTAGCCTTTACCGTTAAAAATATGCAGGCCCGCAACCGTGCAACAATAGAAGGAACATTCACAACATTAATAACAATAACAACCAGCACAGCAACTGCCAGCTAACAAAGTTGAAGAAATTGAACTTTGAAAGTAGCCGAAGCGTAGCACCTGCTGCGATGAAAGAGAGATAACAGCAGAACAAGTAGTGGTGGGCGAGATTTGGCGAGCAACTGTGTGTGTTCACATTGCGACCAATGCGTACAATAGACACACACCACAAGCACTGAAACTTTTAATAGTTTCTTGCCGCCAACAGTTTGCACTTCACTTTTGGATAGTGCTTTCGCATTCACATTGTAGCATGCAGTGCAGATAAAACGAAAAGTGTGTGCATGTATGTGCAAGCTTACTAGAGTAGCAATAACGGTTTCCTTGCTATTTGTCTTCTGAATAAGTTTCAAGGCTTTGGGCTAAGGTAAACAAACTGCTTATATTGGATTTTTGCCATTTCGGCTGACACTTTTGCTGGAATTTCGAACTTTAACTTATCTGATAACGCATGTTATATATGAATATGCGTAATCGTTTATGTCTACATATATAGAGATATTACTTATATGCAACTTATTGCATTATTAAGTAGTAAAGTGAAAGCGGAAATTGCTTTATGCAAGTTTTCAAGTGAGTTGCAACCATCTTCTCGCTTCCGTTAGGCGCTCTCACATACTTGTAGAAAGTATTAATGTATATGTACAAATGTGTACATTTTCAGACTTTATACTAAATAAACTTTGCAATTTTGTAAGTGCAAACATTTTTACAGTTTCACTTGTTTGGCAAATTGCTTACGCAAACACGAAATACGCCTTCATTGTGTACAGACAATGAGTACTGTCAGCTGTGGCAGGGCTTTGCTTCCCCTTGAGCACTCGGTCCACGATGCCGCATTTGCCGGTAGTCAAAGTTTGAAACAATCAACACCAGTGGGATTAAGCTCTCAAGTCTATTATGTAGTTTTTTGGATTAAAATAAAGAAGATTAGCAACAGTTTGGAAAGTTTAACAAACAGCACCTCAAGTGCTTTTTAGGTCAATAATGCATTTGAGTGCTTATATTTCAATCGAAAGAGTTTGATTTGTGCAAACAAAAAAATTTCCACTGTAAGAATATACATTTGAATTTTAATATTAAACAGAGCATGTTAAAGAAAGGTTGGAAAAAATATCTGGAATATAAAAAATAGATACGAGCTGTTTATAATTTCATATTTTCAATAAAGCCGCACATCATTTGTCAAATTTTAATGCTCTTAAGTGCTTTCCTGCAGGTACATATGTATGTATATCCAATATATACCTGCAGGAAAATCGTTTGAGTTAATTTTAGGATAATAAAAAATTGCATTCATCTTAATCATGTTAAACTTACTGTTAAGAAATAAAACCAAAACGCTTTACTCATCGATGCTAGACGATTAAGTCTTTCTTGACCTGTTGTATTCCGCACGTAGGCCTTAATTCTTTTCAAACTTGTAAAACTTCTTTTTTAAAATTGACACGGCGAAAAAATCTTAAAACCATTTGAGAAATATGTTTTGTTTACAACGTTAAAAACGTCGAGAGCATTTTAGCATACTTGCTTGGGTAAGAGTACGCGACTATCATAAAATAAAACTGCGCGAAATTTTTTTTAATTCTGAGAATTTTTGAAGTAACAACAATTTTAACCAGTACGAAAGGTCTAAGTTCAGGTGTAATCGAGCATTTTATGCTCCCGCAATTTGCAAACCTCAAGGCCGAAGAAATAAATTCAGGTGATACAAACCTTTATATTGTGCCAAAAAAAAGCACCCTTAAATTTTAAATAAAACCCAAAATATTTAATGGTGTATGCTTTTTTGTCACAGTGTTTATCAAGCAAGGATTGCAGTCAATATAAAAATGTTCTCCCTGAGTTTCAATACCAAATCTGATTGATCGACCGATATGTGAACCGCATAGCCCACGGCTGACTTTCTACCGAAAATATCGGTTAATATGTGAGACATATTATTAAAATGAAAGGAAAGTCTTGTTCTGTCAATGATATGTCGGTATGTCAAAGATGGGTTGAATCGGGTCAATATTTCCCTTAGCTCCAACTTAACGAATATTAGGATTTTCAAACATCTTGATCCGTAACCTCCTTATATATTGTGTATGGTATATGAGATACATTAATGAAACTGAGAGAGCATATGTTTCTGGTAGTAATATCTAATAATGCCAAAAATTGATAAAAACCATCTGCCAAATACCTAAGAAAAGATGTTAGAACTTCCGATTGGCTTTACTCCTTTGTAAGACAACTGTCAAATAAACAGAATTTATAATATTGGATATACTTTTACTTTTTACTTTTTCAGCGTTAAAAATATGTGAAATTATTCATACTTCACATAATAAGTTTCGTTATTCTAACAAATCTTATTAACGGTTTCTCCGAATAATAAAGAATTAATTTTTGTCCAAAATATTTATGCTCTTGCAACATGTTGCAACATAGTATAATAGTTTTATTTTCCTAACGGCTGTATGTGTCACCTTAAGTTTATCGAGATAGATATAAGATAACCATATATGTATTTATATATACTATATAAGTGATCAGGATGACGAAACGAGTTGAGATACGGGTGACCACCTGTCTGACCGCTCGTGCAAGCAGTCACTTCAGTAAAAATTGAGATATTTAGAAAACTTGTGCGTTTACTGTCACGAATACAAAACGCCATAAAACGAAGACGCATAAAGTACCATAACCATTAAATTAAGATATAAGATCCTAATTTGACACAAGGGAACGCACATGGTCAAAAATCTTTAAAAAAGTAGGCATGGCCCCGCTTTCTACTACCAAGAACTAACTCCTAAACCGCTAAAGATACAACTAAAATTTGCTTAGCGTAAATACAGGGTAGGCCATTTAAAGTTGACCCATTTGTTTGTTTGCCAAAATTAAGGCGTCGCGGATAATCAGCTGGGTTTAGTTTTTGTGCCATTTGAATTTTATATGGAAATATCTTCAAAACTTTATGAATTATGCGTCGGAGAGTGGTGCGAGAGATGTCTAATTCCTGAGAGCGGCGATAACTCGATGTCGATGGAGTCTCCTCAATACTGGCTCGTACAGCTTCGATATTTTCATCAGAACGTCTTGTGCGTTGTCTGGATGCATGACTGGCATTACTGAGATTACCGGTGTTCACAAATTTTGCGTATAAAGACTTAATTGTGTTCTTAACTGGAGCACTTTTCACTTTATTTTTTTTGCGAAACGCACGTTGAGTTAACACAATTGAAAAGTTATTTTGAATATAAAGCTGAACAATTTCAGCGCGTTCTTTTGGAGTGTACTGTTCCATGGTATAAATTGTCTTCGAATGACGCTTCTAACGCGGTATGACATTAGCCGATTTGTCAGCGCTGTTAAAAGTTACAGCGTTGCCAGATGGGTCAACTTTAAATGGCCTACCCTGTACTATCGCTACTACTACCGACAGTGTAAAAATTAATGAAATTGGATGACAACTCCTCGATGAAACCTTGTTAGAATTTTATTAGTCCGTGGCGTTTTAACTACTGGGTAACATTGGCAAAAAATAAATAAAATTGGGTCAATACCATCCCCTATATACCAACATAATATCTCGAAATTTTCGTCAAAATTAACTGAACATATAATATGGGATATACTACAATTAATGCCACAAATATGTAAATTTAATTTACAAATTACTTAAATTCCCAAAAAGTACTAAACATAACTATTTACATTATTCTAACAAACCTTATCCCAAATATGGCGAAATATTTGAAATTACTTGGATTCCGATCCTCTGGTTGACGTTTTGGCAGGTATTTCTCTGGCTTCGTTCAATGCAAGTTGCAAGAGTATGAAATGTTCGGTTTTACCCGAACTTAGCCCCTTCTTACCTGTTTATAATCAACTTCGAAAGAAATATTCAAATTCTGACCGTTTTATCATATCCAGAATCAAAATCAAATTTAACTCTAATGTATCGATTTGAATCTCATAAATATTGCAGAGTAATCATGCGTAAACAAAACAGTGCTGCCAGACACACTTCTGCAAGGCATCACAAAGCATGCAAACGTTGTATCCTAACTTTTGTGATCATTGCATCACTTAAGCATGTTTAAGAAGGAAGGCGCTATTACCTACGAAAATCCAAAATAAAATCCACAAACTGATTTTGAAAGATCTAAAAAAAGTTGTAATTCCGGTTTAGCTTACACTCGAATGATATAAACCAAGCGTCGTAGACAAATCGAGCTTACAGTCGATCCGATAAATAACAAAAAATTACCGAGTCTAAACAGTGATTGGAGCTAATTAGTATGGTAAGAAAAAGAAAGATAATTTAGACGCTTGGCACACTTCAATAAAAACATTCTAGTGGTCTCAACGCTCTTTTCTAATTTTCAGACATTGAAAAAAATGGAAATCGTTGAGGCTGAGAGTTAGTTTCAAGCAAAAGACAAAAAATATATAGAAAAGTAGATAATTGCTATTATTCATGTATGTCCACGATTATCTATGTACGATCATAAAATCAAATTTAGAAAAAGGTACGTTTATGTTTTAAATTGAGTAAACTTCTCAATATGGTTTTGAAAATGACTTACCCTTTTACCAAATAACTTTATAATAGTTCTAATGTAAGTTTAGAAAGTAAACGCATAACATTTGTTCTTCATTCTTTTCAGGATCTGAAACCAAAAATAAAATTTAAATAATTACACAAGGAGGGTAAAAATTCATTAATTTCAATAAACTCCTATGTATATATTTTTGGTGCAGGATAAATACTCTTCTTTCTTCTTTCTTTAAACACATTTGTTCCCCATTCAACGCAGAGGATAATAAATACTCTTTTTGATTTGTAAACGACAGAAATCTTCAAATCCTCAATACTCCAAAATTTGTAAATTCAGTTTGATAGTGTTTAATGCCCACAAGCCACACACATCTTTTTTAACGAACAATCATCTGCAGACGTTGTGTCCTCGCATGCATGCCTTCCTTTATAATATTACGCAATGACATATTGTAATCTGAGCAACCAATACAGAGCGCTGCTCACTGCATGTGAGTGCAAATCACGAATAAATGTCCTTATAAGCATGTGCTCTCGACAAATATTATGCGCATTTATGAATATTTCTTTTTTCTGTTATTACTATTATTATTATTATTGCCGAATCAACATTTCACGCACGTCTGCGTACACACTCAAACGACACTTGCATGGACACTCTGCACGTCAAGTTATTGTGGTAATATACATAGTACGTATGTATGTATGGATATGCGTGATTGTGTATGACAGTGTTGGTGCTTCTGGCACATTCCATTTCTAAGGCAAAATTTCAGTTGTACATCTATCATTTTAGATAAAATATAGGGGCTTGTATTGAGCCGCAGAAAATCATTATTTTATGCCCAGCTTTGAAGTGATGGAAAATTGTCGGCATTTTATCGCATGCTATATTCTCCGAAAAAATGCAGTTTATGTTGAAGGGTAAAAAAGCATAGATGAATGTTCTTTACAAAGTGTTGCTATTAAAATATGGGAAACTGTTTTTGAGACTAATTTTTAATATATCAAAGTTCGTTAAATTATATATTTATCAAAAAATGCTAATAACACCTGCTCAGACAAGTTAATCAAAAGATTAGATCTCTGTGACCTTGAGGCATGAATTGTATTTGCATATACATATGTATAATATACATATATATATATATACATGTATGTAAAAACTTAATTGTTGAGCCAAGTTTGCGTTATAGTGGAGACCTCACATACCTGTGAAATGAGCTAAAGGAAAACACAAATATTAACATAGTTTTAATATGACAACAAATGGTTCCGTAATCATTTTTCGACTGATACAAAACTAATATACATATTAATACAAAAGTATACACGCATAACTTAAATTCAGACCAATCAATCAATCAAAAATGTTTAGGTATAAATATAAGTGGTGCTCATTTCAATCTTTGCTATTATGCCTGAATGCTTGTCAGCTACACAGCACGCTCCCACTTAAATGACAGACATCTTCAGAATTCAATTTAATTATAATAACTAAGGGGTTGTCATAATAACCCTTGTAATTATATTGGTAATTAGGGTAAATCAAAAAATCATGAAGAAATTTGATGGTTATTCTTACCACATCGGCAAATCAATAGAAAAAAGTAATATAGTTAAATGCCACAAAATTATAATAAATAACACAAACAAATTGTTGTTATTTTGAGGTTATATTTTTTTTTTTGGTTTGTTGTTACGCTCTTCATATGAACATATATGTATATGTGAAGTTTCATTTCAATTTGTTAATTCTTTATTTGTCTACAAGCCATTTAGGGTCGAAAATTGGATGTCGTGCAGTGATAAAATTCTTATTTTTGGCAGGTGTAGCACCAAAAGAAATTCACTAACGAATGTTAAAAGTATATAATGATTGTTCACCCACAATTAGAACAGTAGAAAGATGTGTTGTCGAATTTAAACGTGTTCGTACATGCCATGAAGACGATCCATGTGAAGGACGTCCATAAAACGCATCAACACGAGAAGTCATAGCCAAATTACAGGATATGGTTTTCGATGATCGTCGATTGACTGAGAGAGATTTAGTAGAGGCTCTACACATCTCATTAGGCAGAGTGAGACATATTTTAATGAAATTTTAGGTTTTAGAAAGATGACTGCACAGTGACTTTGCTAACACATTCGAATGCAACATTTGGACTTTCTCAGGAGCATTTGGAGCGTTTCTGTGGAGTGGATTCTGTGTGTCGATTCATCGCTATGGATGCAACCTGGGTCTATCACCATGATCCTGAATCAAAACAAGAGACTAAAGAATCGTGAAAACCTGGTTGTTCGGCTTCGAAACGAGTTCGTGTACGGAAATGGGCGAAATTTTTGGCATCAATTTTTGGGATGCGAGAGAAATTTTATTTGTGGATTACTTGCGAACTGGTAAATTAATTATTTTCTGAATATTATTGCAACCTTTTCGGCCAGTTGAAGGAAAAAATGCATTAAAAAAGACTCGGCTTGTAGAAGAAAATATCCTTTTTCATCAGGACAATGCATCGTGAATTAAAGCTGGAATTGTTGGAACATTCACCGTGTTCACCAGATTTGGTACCCAGCGACTTCCATTTGTTTCCAGAACTCAATTTCTTTTCAACAATTTTTTAATTTTTTTTTTTTGATTTTTTATAAAAAAATAACTGTTAATTTTCCCGAAAATCTGAAATAATTTTGTTAAGCTTCGGTCAGCCATTAGATTATCTATTTATTATTTTTTTCTTAAACATTTATTTATTTATTGAATTTGCTTTTTTAAGACCAACAGTAAGTAATTAAATCATAAATATATTTGAAACTTTTCGCTAATACGTTGACCTTTAAAAGGCTGGCAGATCCCTTCCTTTCAAGCGGGTTGGTTTCATTAAATAATTGTGGTAAGGCATTAGCTAATGGATTTAGATGTTCAAGGATATCAACTTCGTATTTCTCTCTGCTGTCATGTACTTTTTTCTTTACCATAAAAATACCTGGATCGTTTTGAATATGTTCATTACGAATGTACCATAGTGAACCGGTATCACTCTAAAGATTTTTGACTGGGACCTCTAAATAATGTCAATGTTAGTTGCACCGGCCTAACCCCACAGTGGAATAGCGTACATTCAAAACGACTTTGCTCTTATTTTCATAAGTAAGTTACATTATTTGTTTGTGGTAATAATATAGTACTAATTTTAATTGACTGAAACTTTTTTGGTCTTAGCGCAAATGTAACATGCTAACACTATTTATAACCTGAACAGGGTATATTAAGTTTGTCACGAAGTTTGTAACACCCAGAAGGAATCGACAGAGACCCTATAAAGTATATATATAAATGATCAGTATGTCGAGCTGAGTTGATTTAGGCATTCCCGTCTGTCTGTCCGTCTGTCTGTGTATGAACGAACTCAGTTTTTAAGATATCATTTTAAGATATCATTTTGAAATTTTGCAAACGTCATTTTCTCTTCAAGAAACTGCTTATTTGTCGGAACGGCCGATATCGGACCACTATAACATATAGCGGCCATATAAACTGAACGATCGGAATCAAGCTTTGTATGGACAACTTTCACATTTGACAAGATATATTCACGAAATTTGGTATATATTATTTTCTAAGGCAACAATGTAATTTCTAAAAAAAACTTGTTCAGAACGGGTTACTATAGCATATAGCTTCCATACAAACTGAACACATAGTTACTAATAGAAATGCACCTGTGAAGGGTATTTAGCTTCAGTGCAATCGAAGTTAACGTTTTTTCTTGTTTTCATTTACATTTATTCGCAAGTTGTCTAGCTATTCTTCCACCAAAGCTTAATGCTCCTCTAGTACCCTTGATGCTCTGACGGGGCATTTATTAGGGCTAAAAGTGAAGCACAATTAATATTTACCAGTTTGAATATCTCCAGTATATAAGATATATAGAGTTGGGCCTAGCCTACTGCCCTTAGGTACATCAAAACTTACTTAACATTAAAATTTTTTATGACAAAACTCCAATATTTTAAGCAATAAAACTAATTTCTTTTGTCCGATTGATTCTTTAAGGACTCAAGTCAAGCAGCTTCGGCTGCGATTGAATCAACACAAACAGCCATTACTTTCATAATTTTTATATACAACCAGAGTTGGTAAAAATTAATTGCTACAGAGTATATTAGTTTTGCTCACCTAACGGTTTTACGTATCACTTAAAACTAAGCACTAAGCATTTTAAATTTCACTTGATTCGTTTAGTTTCCAGTACACAACTCAAGAAGCATTAATATAACGAAATAGAACATTGCACGAATAATGTATTCAGTATGTGCCACCCTATGATCAAAAATTCTTTAAGTTCAATAGAAACTATTCAAGCCCCTAGGTACCGAATAGACTCCGGTGTGATATATATAACTGGAATTAAGATATAATCCGTCTCTTGTCTTGTTGGTATATCTGCATGTCAAAAATGGATTAATTCGGACCAATACTACCCCTAGTCTCATAAACTGAATACAAAAATTTTCGGAATCCGGGGTGACTTTGTACCGCATATATCGGCCAATATGTTAGTAATATCAGGATTTGCGAACATCCGGCTGACTTTACTCTATATGATTGGTTTAACACCTTATAGTATTTCCCTTGCTTTGATTCTTGCAAGTTGCAAAAGTATAAAATGTTCGGTTGCACTTCCTTACTTGTTTATTTTTATTTTCAAATTTCCATTAAGCCAAAACGAAATCTTATTTAATAAAACATAGAATTTTTACTTTTGTAGAATAAAGTAATGTAAAGGCAAATCAAATTATTTAGTCAATTTTAATTTTTGAAGAATCTGGCTACACTTAACCTCTCTTTTGAGTTAACTAAATTGATTTAAATGCCAATATATTGGATATAAACTTAATTATAGTAATAAGACTAAGTGAGTCTATGGTCTATGATGATGGTAATCCTTTCTACTTTTTGTGGAGAAATGAATGTTGAATCGTTTTGCAAATTAAAATATTTATTTGACACAATTGTGGGTTTATTGTTTTCTCTTCAACTAATTAAAAACTTTAATTCCACTAAACGGCCATATTTTGCAGTGGAAGCAATTTTCATGGAAACTCTTGTGACGGATGCTTGTCGTTTCACAGAAAGTTTAATACGAAAATTGATGTGTGAGTAGTCTTCCATATAAAACATATACATATTCCTGCCAATATTATTATTATTACATCTTTTATTTTTTGGCTATAGTAGTGTTTCATAATTAAACAGAAGTACCTAAATCAGCAACAACAAATAAGCCATCTACTAAGAAGTGTTTAAATAAATAATGTTTTGTGCAGTTTTCGAGTGGCTAATCGGCGTGAAGACAGTAAGCTGCATAAATGTGTCCCCATGTGGCAACCAAACTGCCGCGTAACAAACAACACAAACTCAAAAGCAATCAAGAACTCATTTCCGGTTTGAGGGGCTCCGTAGCCAATACATAGCCGCACATCGGCTGACACAAACAAGTACATATATAAAAATATGAATATATATTGTGCCTCTTAATAGGCGAAGACAGCATTTGCTAGCAAAGGAACATTTTACACAGAGGCTGCGTGGCTACAGAGCAGGGAATATGCAAAACGCCGCGTTTTTCATGCGACAAATGTCATTAAGTTATTAAGAGCAGCCACCACAACGGCCACGGTGGAACAACAAAAAAAAATGCTCTTGTTGATAAATATAAGCAAGGATGCTACCCAGGCCAATCCAATGAGTTTCGTTTACTTCATATTTTTTCACAATACAAACAGATTTACATACACATGTGCATGTTATTATAGGGCTAGAATAGGTAGACGAGGAATATGTGAAAATGTAGACGACAAGGGAATGGAGTTCATGCTGCAAGGGTAACATTTCAATTATTCTGAGAAAATATGCAACCTTAAAATTAAAATCAGCCAATGAAGCATTATAAGGGGCATAAAAAAAGAAAAAATAATAATAAGCTAACTAGCAAAAACTAGTGAAAAAGTACCGTGTGCGACTGAATTCAGTGAAAGAGAAGCCACTTGTAACAGAAATATTTTTCTGTTTCTCTATTGTTATTGAAGGAATTGACAACATCAGGTTATTAGAGCAGAGAGATCTTCCGATATCTAATCAATGATTCCTAATTTTTTAATATTAATCTAATATAAGCTGTAGTCTACTCTCAAAGGACGCGCAGCGTTTCCCAGCCTAGAAGAAGGAGTGAAATAGTTTGACTTTATGGGGACCGATGTTAAGACAAAGTACGTGGATAAAGTAAAATGTCCTCGGCTCTTGGGAATTACGTCCCATTTGGCAGCTATAAATGTAAAACAATGAAGGTCTTTGCCTTCATCGAATTCAGCATAAATACCACCAACAATCTAAGCCTGGCGATAGAGCGCAAAGAAACTATTGCCTACAGTTGCTAATTTGGGATCGGTTGGCTATTGAGAAACATATTCCTCTCTCGACGAACAAAAAATATCTCTATAAGTCCCTAATTATTACCGTCCTATTACACGGCATAGATCTTGACGAACCAAGATAGGAAAGCACTTGAAGCATTGGAAAGAACTGTTTTTTGAAAGGTCTTTGGGGAACCACGAACTGTATGAGCTTTACGGCGACTTGGATACTCGTATAGTTAAGGACATAAAAACTCAAGAAATGCTCAAATTAGACCATGTTAAACGCATGGAAGACCATACTTTAGAGAAAAGCTCCTGCGATTCGAGACTCATGGGTGGAAATGAAAGCAAGGACACCCACGCAAAGGGCCTATCTGCATTTTGGGTATGACTTCGCAACGGATAGAGGCAACTTTTGAAGTTTTATTTCCTAGCGCCAAAGGAGAAGAATTATGTGGCCAACCTTAATACATGTATATCATATCGGATATCATTCCCCAAAAATCCTGATGGTAAATAACTTAAAAGCCGCTAAAGGTACATCGATCAAACATCGTGAAAAGATTGTAATTTAGCATTACATGATAAGCCAGAGGAAATAATGAAATCGTATGTCTACCCACTTTACACCAGCCGTGCTCAAAAGATCCAAAGGTACAGTAACTGATAACTCTCAGAATATCAAATATTGACACCGTTTTCTTTAGATGAATAATGACTTTTACATATAATATTATACTACAACAACCACTTAACCGAAGTGAACTAAATAGTATTACATAACATTCTCTTGACCTCTCTCTACTATTAAAGTTTGAGAATCAGCCCATTCCAAACAACCGAATTATAACCAGATAAAACAGACATATACAATAGATAAATTAAAAATCTAAAAAATAGGTAAATTAGGAACATAACTGCTCAAGCTCCCAGAAATTGAAAACGGCATTCAATATATGAAACGCGTTTGCATCTTTTTCTGTCAAAAATGTGATCGGGTATTAAAAATATGGCTAACCGGTTCAGGACTTCCATTAGTCTTCATATATGTAATATGTTTAATCATTTATGAAACATATTTCAGTTTGTTTATTTCAGCTGACTTTATCCCCGATATACTGATCAATATGTGAAATTGATATATTATTATAGCAACTCTCGTGATCCTTAAATAGTTCTTCTCAGGCCTCCGGTATTAAAATATAGTGCGTAAGCAACAAGCAGAGACTGCTCCGAGTGACACTATGACCTACTTGAACATAAGTGATGCGAATTACTACATATGTATATATCATATAAACGGCAAGCACATAATAATGTCAGAAAGTGCCTTTGGAGTTATGTTCACACTTTCACGCAAATTTCCATATGTACAAACGCTCTTTTTGGGCTTAAAGACAATGTGTAAATTGAAAGTGAAATTAATTGTGGGATTAATAAAGCACGAGGCAAAAACCACTGTGACCGCAGCGTCTGCCTTGGAAATGTGCAAATGTGCATACATACTTGTATGTAAGCCAAGCCTGAGCTACCAACATATAAAACCGTCGAGAACTTTTCCTGGTGAATTGCTGGTAATTAATTTCATATGCTGTAAGTATGAGTTTTACGATTTTAATTTTACAAGTGATTACAACGCGGCTAGGGCGGCAAACAAGCAGACAGGGTAGAGCTTATAAAACCGTTGTAACATGCAATGAAAACGGAAATGAAACGAAAAGTTTTAATTTAAAATCATTCTGCAATAAGTAAAAATGCATACTTGAGTACAATAAAGCTGTATATAATACTGTTTGTATAAGAGCCTGAATCACAACGGGTCGCAATTTCATTGAAAACATTTTCAATATTCTTAAGCTATTTTAAATATAGTAATTTTTTTTTTTGTGGTCTCCATTTTCACTTCAGTTTGGCGGCTATCCATCAGTAGTTCATTGCCAATAAATAAAACGCTTTGCCTCAGTGAAAAACTGAAAGGTACTTTAACCACTGCCTTAGTACACCGTTGTCCTCTGGTGCTCGATTCAAATGGTTTAAAAGTACTTTGCACCTAGTCAGTCAATTGCACTTTTTCGTACCAGTAATTGATAGATTGTCGTCAGTTATACGAGTTATTTACAACTTTTTTAATGAATTTTTTTATGAAGTTTTGAGGTTCAACCGTACTTGTAGTATGCTCTGACGTGAAATCATTTCAGTTGTCACTAATATAATCGTTTCCTAAGAGAGATCTCATTTGAATATCGTAGAACGCCAGTCCGTTGACGGCCAATGGCAGTTTTGGGCTATGCTTTATGGTAAGTCGAAGGTAAGGTTATTGAGATGTTCAAGCCTTAGTCGTGCAAGGCTGTACCTTGGAGGAGCAAGTGCCAGCATGTTTCCACCTCATTCTTCGGAAAGACCTTTCAGTTGCATATATGCTGGTCGCCGACTAAGCGTATGCGAAATTCATTGGTCCATTACAAGAACGCTAGATGCCAATGAAGATCCAACTCGGTCTCATTCCGATTTGAGTGAGACAAATGTTCGCCTCCTAGCTATCTCATCGGCTTTGCAGTCGCCAGCGAATCCGCTTTGACCACACCCAAAGAGTCTGATGATGAAGTAGCTTGCTGATATTTACAGTGAGGACAGACACTCCTAGAATAACGCTGAGCCCAAAGCTGGCGACCTCAGCCCCATTATTGCCGCTCTAACGTTGGAGTTAATCACCTCCCTAAAAGAGGCTGCACACTTCGTAGCAGTTCGTCTAGCGCAACCTTGACATTAAAAACCTCGTTGATTCGACCCATCTGTGGAAAAGCTCACTGCGCCTCTTCTCTAGCGACTTTTTCCCAAAAAGTTGTCACGAGTGGCCTCTGAGACTCAGTAATACAAATTTTCAGGTTTGTAGTTAAAGGCGGAGAGAAATTCGGTATCTTTTTAAACTCCTTCATAAGCACAGCTTCTCTGAGCTGAAGAACACATTTCGCAGCAGTACATACAATTAAATTTGAATTATAAATTCAGAATATTTCATTTAGGTTTCCATCTGAAGTGCAATCATTTGCTGACAATTTCTCCTCAGAAATTTTCTATTGTAATTCAGTTTCTTTTTTGACTGAACTAGTAAGAGTGCTCAGTCACGAGTGAAGTTGTCAAAGTCTTCTTCTTCTTCTTTACTGGCGTAGACACCGCTTACGCGATTATAGCCGAGTCAACAACAGCGCGCCAGTCGTTTCTTCTCTTCGCTACGTGGCGCCAATTGGATATTCCAAGCGAGGCCAGGTCCTTCTCTACTTGGTCCTTCCAACGGAGTGGAGGTCTTCCTCTTCCTCTGCTTCCCGCGGCGGGTACTGCGTCGAATACTTTCAGAGCTGGAGTGTTTTCATCCATCCGGACAACATGACCTAGCCAGCGTAGCCGCTGTCTTTTAATTCGCTGAACTATGTCAATGTCGTCGTATATCTCGTACAGCTCATCGTTCCATCGAATGCGATATTCGCCGTGGCCAACGCGCAAAGGACCATAAATCTTTCGCAGAACCTTTCTCTCGAAAACTCGCAACGTCAACTCATCGGTTGTTGTCATCGTCCAAGCCTCTGCACCATATAGGAGGACGGGAATTATGAGAGACTTATAGAGTTTGGTTTTTGTTTGTCGAGAGAGGACTTTGCTTCTCAATTGCCTACTTAGTCCGAAGTAGCACCTGTTGGCAAGAGTTATCCTGCGTTGGATTTCTAGGCTGACATTGTTGGTGGTGTTTACGCTGGTTCCAAGATAGACGAAATTATCTACAACTTCAAAGTTATGACTGTCAACAGTGACGTGAGTGCCAAGTCGCGAGTGCGACGACTGTTTGTTTGATGACAGGAGATATTTCGTCTTGCCCTCGTTCACTGCCAGACCCATTTCTTTTGCTTCCTTGTCCAGTCTGGAGAAAGCAGAACTAACGGCGCGGGTGTTGAGGCCGATGATATCAATATCATCGGCATACGCCAGCAGTTGTACACTCTTATAAAAGATAGTACCCTCTCTGTTAAGTTCTGCAGCTCGAACTATTTTCTCCAGAAGCAGGTTGAAAAAGTCGCACGATAGGGAATCGCCTTGTCTGAAACCTCGTTTGGTATCGAACGGCTCGGAGAGGTCCTTCCCGATTCTGACGGAGCTTTTTGTGTTGCTCAACGTCAGTTTACACAGCCGTATTAGTTTTGCGGGGATACCAAATTCAGACATCGCGGCATAAAGGCAGCTCCTTTTCGTGCTGTCGAAAGCAGCTCTGAAATCGACGAAGAGGTGGTGTGTGTCGATTCTCCTTTCACGGGTCTTTTCCAAGATTTGCCGCATCGTGAATATCTGGTCGGTTGTTGATTTACCAGGTCTAAAGCCACACTGATAAGGTCCAATCAGTTTGTTGACGGTGGGCTTTAATCTTTCACACAATACGCTCGACAGAACCTTATATGCGATATTGAGGAGGCTAATCCCACGGTAGTTGGCGCAGATTGTGGGGTCTCCTTTTTTGTGGATTGGGCATAGCACACTTAAATTCCAATCGTTGGGCATACTTTCGTCCGACCATATTTTGCAAAGAAGCTGATGCATGCACCTTATCAGCTCTTCGCCGCCGTGTTTGAATAGCTCGGCCGGCAATCCATCGGCCCCTGCCGCTTTGTTGTTTTTCAGGCGGGCAATTGCTATTCGAACTTCTTCATGGTCGGGCAATGGAACGTCTGCTCCATCGTCATCGATTGGGGTATCGGGTTCGCTTTCTCCTGGTGTTGTGCGTTCACTGCCATTCAGCAGGCTGGAGAAGTGTTCCCTCCATAATTTAAGTATGCTCTGGGCATCGGTAACTAGATCACCTTTGGGGGTTCTACAAGAGTATGCTCCGGTCTTGAAACCTTCTGTAAGCCGCCGCATCTTTTCGTAGAATTTTCGAGCATTACCCCTGTCGGCCAGCTTATCAAGCTCTTCGTACTCACGCATTTCGGCCTCTTTCTTTTTCTGTCTACAAATGCGTCTCGCTTCCCTCTTCAACTCTCGGTATCTATCCCATCCCGCACGTGTTGTGGTCGATCGTAACGTTGCGAGGTAGGCAGCCTGTTTTCTCTCCGCTGCGACACGGCACTCCTCGTCGTACCAGCTGTTCTTCTGCACTTTCCGAAAACCAATGGTTTCGGTTGCAGCTGTACGTAAGGAGTTTGAAATGCCGTCCCACAGTTCCCTTATACCGAGTTGTTGACGAGTGCTCTCAGAGAGCAGGAGTGCAAGCCGAGTAGAAAAACGTTCGGCTGTCTGTTGTGATTGCAGCTTCTCGACGTCGAACCATCCTTGTGTTTGTTGGCGTGCGTTTTTTGCTGCACAGAGGCGGGTGCGAATTTTGGCTGCAACAATATAGTGGTCCGAGTCGATGTTAGGACCTCGGAGCGCACGCACATCTAAAACACTGGAGACGTGTCTTCCGTCTATCACAACATGATCGATCTGGTTGGTGGTTTTTCGATCTGGAGACAGCCAGGTAGCTTGATGTATCTTCTTATGCTGGAATCTAGTGCTACAGATAACCATATTTCGGGCCCCGGCGAAGTCGATCAGCCTCAGCCCATTTGGGGATGTTTCCGCGTGGAGGCTGAATTTACCGACCGTAGTGCCAAAGATACCTTCTTTGCCCACCCTGGCATTGAAGTCGCCAAGCACGATTTTGACATCGTGGCGGGGGCATCTCTCATAAGTGCGCTCCAAGCACTCATAAAAGGCATCTTTGGTCACATCGTCCTTCTCTTCCGTCGGGGCGTGGGCGCAAATCAGCGATATGTTGAAGAACCTCGCTTTGATGCGGATTGTGGCTAGACGTTCATTCTCCGGAGTGAATGTTAGTACTCGGCGACGGAGTCTCTCTCCCACCACGAATCCAACACCAAACTTGCGCTCCTTTATATGGCCACTGTAGTAAATGTCACAAGGACCTACTCGTCTCTGTCCTTGTCCCGTCCATCGCATTTCTTGGACGGCGGTGATGTCAGCCTTTATCTTTACGAGGACATCTACCAGCTGGGCAGCGGCACCTTCCCAATTAAGGGACCGGACATTCCAGGTGCATGCCCTCAAATCATAGTCCTTATTTCGTTTGCCATGGTCGTCATCAAAAGGGGGGTCACTCATCCGAGGCTTGTTGTTGTCTTTCATTGGGGGTGTTTTTTTACGTGGCGGGTCCCAAACCCAGCGCACAACCCTATGCAGGGGTGTTTCGCCTTCTCACTTTAGCTCGCCTTCAAACGGATGTTCTTAGGCTACCCAGAGGATACTTGGTCAAAGACCGGAAGTCGTGAGCTGCTTGAGTCATATGTAAAAGAATCGTTTCTGGCCACTCCCAAGTGAATGGCGATCAGAGAACTTTCCTCACTTGCGTGAACTTCTACACATGACTCCATCCTCCAAAGTCCTGTCAAAGTCAAGTAAAATAAATTAGTAATAAATCGTATTATGTCTTTTTTAATACTTTGTTTTTAGTTCTGAGTTTTTAATTTTATAATTATCTCTTATGTGTTATTATGATATTTAACTGTAGGGCATACGCACCCCTAAATATTCATACCATCGTACTAACGGTGACCGTCAAAATTCGAGCTGAAGTTTTCCAGTGGTTGTTCCACCAATCTTTATAAGCGCAAGCAAATCAACAACCTAATTTACTTATAATTTTTATTGGCTCAATGCCATAGAGTGAGTAAGAAAATAGAAAGTGTTTGAGCCAATCTGAATGCAATTCATAAGTTTGCACTTATGAAGGTTGATATTTTAAGTAAAATAGAGTGCTTTGGTTTGGTAAGTACTAAAATACTAATTTGAGATACAATAATTTTTCGAATAGACTGTTCATGGTAGTGCCATTTGCGAAAAGTATTTTCAGATCTCCATATTATAGATAAAAAACTGCGTATAAATATGTAACTTGTCATTAACCTCAAAGGCTGGTGCTTTGACAATAACTTTAAAGTTTTGTATTGAGCGGTCAAACGAACTCAAAATGAAACCGTTTCAATAATTTTTACGCTAATTGATTATAAATACTTTTTTAGATATGTATGTATATTGTACCGAGATCTTGAATCATTTGCTTACTTAGAGAAAATATTCCTTCAGTATACGACCGTATAAGCTGCCGAGTCATAATTGTTAATCGGGTATGCTTTGCTTATTTAAGATATGTTAATTACTGTTGAAAAAACTTATTTGCACGAGGTGTAAATTTGTATGTATATATATGACATGCATACATAGTAACACTTCTACGCTGCCACAAACGAAAATATTTCCGCATATATGTATTCAGGCTTCCCCAAAGATTTTGTCACGACGCTGTGAAAATTTCAGGTATAACGCTGCAATCTGCGATAAGGACACGACCGCACAAGTGCCACCGCAAAGGGATGCCAAAAAGTCAAACAGCTCAGTTCACATATGCTCGAAATCAAGTTATTATAAATGTACATGTATGTATATGATTGTTAGTATATACCCAAAAACACAAGTGTGCCCACATAAGCGATAGCAATGGCAATGTGAAACCGTTATCGAAGCGATTGGGATTGTACATTTCTGCACACCTACATGTTTATGTGACCGTTTCTGGCGGTTGATAACGGTGCTTGAACTTTGAGGTGCGAAATCGAGTGAAAATCGCAAAAGCTAATAAACTGTGCGTTCGCCTTTGAAAATGTTGGCGAATAGTTGTATGTGCTTGTATGTGTGCGAATACCATAGCTGGTACATACATATGTATGTATGTACATACATATATACCTGTATGTATGTAAGAATGTTCTAGCATAGTGTGTTTATTTGTGGAGCTGTGGTATGAACACGACCGCTTCGTTGCAAGTGTGCATTAATGGTTCTGTGGTGACTTTGTGTCGCATCAACTCACAAGCTGGTTGACTCAGCGCACCCAATGAGCTGGAAGCTATCTGTTACATGTGCTCAACTGATTGAGCACTCAGCCAGTTGGTAGCCCAAAAAGGTCAAATCGTCTTACACATACATATATGCTTGTTCATAAATATATTCGTCTATAAATACAAATATAATTAATCAAGCCAATCTACGACGACCAGGTCAGGCTGCACGTATGTATAGCATTTGTAAAGGGTGATTTTTTAAGAGCTTGATAACTTTTTTTAAAAAAAAAACGCATAAAATTTGCAAAATCTCATCGGTTCTTTATTTGAAACGTTAGATTGGTTCATGACATTTACTTTTTGAAGATAATTTCATTTAAATGTTGACCGCGGCTGCGTCTTAGGTGGTCCATTCGGAAAGTCCAATTTTGGGCAACTTTTTCGAGCATTTCGGCCGGAATAGCCCGAATTTCTTCGGAAATGTTGTCTTCCAAAGCTGGAATAGTTGCTGGCTTATTTCTGTAGACTTTAGACTTGACGTAGCCCCACAAAAAATAGTCTAAAGGCGTTAAATCGCATGATCTTGGTGGCCAACTTACGGGTCCATTTCTTGAGATGAATTGTTGTCCGAAGTTTTCCCTCAAAATGGCAATAGAATCGCGAGCTGTGTGGCATGTAGCGCCATCTTGTTGAAACCACATGTCAACCAAGTTCAGTTCTTCCATTTTTGGCAACAAAAAGTTTGTTAGCATCGAACGATAGCGATCGCCATTCACCGTAACGTTGCGTCCAACAGCATCTTTGAAAAAATACGGTCCAATGATTCCACCAGCGTACAAACCACACCAAACAGTGCATTTTTCGGGATGCATGGGCAGTTCTTGAACGGCTTCTGGTTGCTCTTCACCCCAAATGCGGCAATTTTGCTTATTTACGTAGCCATTCAACCAGAAATGAGCCTCATCGCTGAACAAAATTTGTCGATAAAACACGTTTCGAACCGAACACTGATTTTGGTAATAAAATTCAATGATTTGCAAGCGTTGCTCGTTAGTAAGTCTATTCATGATGAAATGTCAAAGCATACTGAGCATCTTTCTCTTTGACACCATGTCTGAAATCCCACGTAATCTGTCAAATACTAATGCATGAAAATCCTAACCTCAAAAAAATCACCCGTTATGTAGGTACAAATTTCATTAATGTATTCTCCTAATTATAAAAGTTAAATATAACACATTTCAAATTTAGCGCTTATATTCTCTCATTAAACGAAGTATCATATTTAAGTTAATAAACTTTTAACACTGATTTTATTTTGGTTGTTAAATTTGCTTACTTTTTCGACTAAGCAGTGATATAAAGATACTAAATTCATTAAAAAACTGCTCACATATCAAAAATGGTGAGCAGTAAGAATTATTTCTAAGACAAACTCCATGATCTTAAAGGGCACTCTATGAAAACAAAAATATTTTTGCGTTTCTATGCACCAAACATGCTTTTAAACCTATCCATCATTATGTTGCAGAGCAGAAAAGGTGTCACCATTACAGCAGCGCAGAAACCCTTCATTCAGCGTGTTCGTTGTTTTCCAACTGTAAGAAAGGCGACCATGAAAAAGCGAATTTCCGCCTGACAGCAAATATATCAGAAATATAAGCAAAGTGCAGAATACTGCGGATATATGCACGAAGGGATACAAACAATATGGCGCCGCTGGTTGAATGTAACCAACCACAAAAGCTGGGTGTCCGAAGCTTTGGCGCAAACAGCGCGATCAAATAGCGCACAGTGAAACGAATACTGCAAACCAAGTAAAGACAAATAAAAATCGTATAATTTCAGCAATAATTTGATACATAAGCATAAAAGATAGAGTTTATAATCAGATTGATTTAATAAAATGAGTAACGATAACTCTGTGATGATAGAGGCTGTTTTTTGATGCCTAAAACCGAAAATGAGAGTAAAAATTTCCAAACACGAGAATTTTTTGTGTTGTAGTCAAGGGATGAAAGATGTAAGGTTTACGCGGACAACCCCGCTTCGATTCAGCAATACATCAGGCATGTCATTCGCCAGTTACCAGTCGAAAGCTCCAATAAGTCACGCAAAATTGGACTCAGCATATGTACCATCAGGCGTAGCCGAGGCCAACATTTGAGAGAGATAAAAATAATGTTCTTTTGAATGATAGTAAACATTATCCATTAAATTTGAATTTTCGTATCCTTTCTTTTAAAAATAGGGAACTTCGAAATGGAGCTTTATAAGCTATGAATTCATCCGGACTGTCTAAATTCGTATATTAGGTTTATGGGGCTTGGACTATTATTGGCCCGCTTTTATCCATTTTAGGCACAATGGCATATTGCTATTACTTTTATTGAGACATCTCACATATTATTCGTTATATATGTAAGATATAAAGTTAGCATGAGGGGAAGTATTTAACCGATGTTATCCATTTTTGATGTGACAACATATTATTTCCAGAAAATATGCTCCCTGACTTTCATCACATTACCTCAAATATTGGCCTATATTTTGCAGACATTTTTATTAAAAATCAGCTATGGTCACTGAGGTCTATATATAATATGCAGTGTCTGGGAACTTGACAAGTCTTGGTCCGATTTTGACCATTTTAGGACTTTTGATATATCTGAAGTAGCAGTGATTGTAGTCCGATTCTCACAAGTAACAAAAGAAAGTCAAAATAATGTCGCTTAGCTTTCCGTGTCTCTATAAGATTTTACATTGTGGACCACATACTGTACTGGTACGGTAAGCCTAGATGTGTAAACGTCGACTAAATTTGGTGGAAGTTCAGCACAACTTCACTTAGACAAATTAGCTCTTTCATACGGATTCATCATACCAGAGATACTACTCGGAGCTGAGTGCTGAAACATAAAACTACAATATTTTATTTTGAGTATTTGAATAAAAATATTTCAACGTTTTTTATTTAAAATTTTATAAACATAGACCTAAATATGTCGCATTACCACTACTTGTTCACATAAGAAGGGTAATGGAAGCGCATGAATTAACAGCCGGAGAAATGCCATGTCCAAAGCTACTCTGTTGCAATGTGCATAATTGTTGCATGCGACCACAGTTTGGACACAGCTAATAAACGAGTTGATGAATGGACTGGCTAACGCACCGAATACACAGTCAGGCTTTTACAAAACAAAATTCACGAACGAATAGTACGTCGATTTATGGACCATTTTTTATTACGTCAGTTTGGCACTGTGAACACAAGAAGCTCCGTGTTCTTTGTTTTTGTGGTCAGTAATGCTCGCAGTATATATAGTACAAGAGCATAGTACATTGTCGTGTGATACCGCATAAGCCAAATTCGGGACACAGTAAACCCGGGTGACGTATTGCTTAAAATATGGCGCATTCGTTTTCATTAGCTTAGACTGAGTTGAAGGCGCAGACTTTGTCGAGAGATAAATTTTATTTGGCTTTATTAAAGCGCGCTTGATATAATATCATGTACATATATCATTTGAGGAAACATTAGCTGAAAAGATTTCCAGTTTCTTGCTGTACTTATTTTTCAAAAATGATTTAAAGTCCCCATTATATGGAATAAATATTACTATTTGCTCGAAATTATTACTTATATTTAAGAGTTTGCCAACAAAAAACTTTCATCTTCAAAGTTAGCGAATCATCACAAATCTTATTCACGGTCACTTGCAAAACAAAACAAACACCGCCACACACACACACGGCATCGGCGTATTTCCTGTGGCCACTCGTTACCATTTCCGAAACTACACTCAACTCTATTGCTCCACCTCTTCACATCCTCACTCCCGTTCACTTTTGTCTTGTGCACACAGCCAGCTAATATTCCCCCTGCCTCACTTAGCAATCATGCTGAACTTTTTCGCTCTCATGAAGTGTCTCTAAAGAAAATATTAAGAATCCCTTTATTGCCGCCGCTTCGAAATAAATTATGAGCATTGAGTAAGCGAGAAAGTGAAGTGCCCGAGTGTCCGATATGACCACTGAATGATGCGAAGCCAAACGCGAGGCAAACAAAACACAAACAGACAGCAACAACAAAAAAGGAAAAATGCCGAAAATTAGTAAATATTCACAGAGTGTGCGCCGCACATCAACAGCATCATTATCATTACTTTTTATTACATTAGCATAACTACGGCAACAACAAAGAATAACAGCGCGATGAAATTCAAGAACCATTCTTGCCGAATATAAGAAATGAACGTCACTTAAACGCAGCACTGGCCAGCAAATGTGGGCAGAGGACGAAGCAGGGAAGCCACACAGCAAGAATAACCAATGCAAATAAAACAAGAAGCATTGAAGCTGTAATACCCTTCACAGGTGCTTTTCTTATAACTACTGTATGCTTAAGTCTGGAAACGTAACCAGCCAATTTGTATCCAAGGGAAAACGTTTTGCTAATTCCTACTAGTGGTTATTTGATATAAACAACCTTCAAATGGAACTAAGTTTACTTAAGAAGGAAAACAGATACTTTAAGAAAATATTTATTTAGATCGGTCAGTGTGTATGGCAGCCATATGCTATTCTTCAGCAATCTGAACAATTTGTTCGGAGATTTTAGTGCTGCTTTGCATTATAATCCATGCTAAATTTTGTAAAAAAACAAAAAATCAAAATAATAAAATTAAGGCTATACAATTAAATTATTTTTTATAGTTTCCTGATCTAAACAATTTGTTCGGAGATTGTATCTTTTGAAATGAAATGGGCTTCCATACAAAAACTTGCTTGAAGAGCGTCTGCACAATTTTATGTCGATAAACTTAGGAACTAGTTCATAGTCAAGCTGATCCTTTATATTATAACGGGTTTTTCAATAAGAGCACTACAAAAATTTTTTTTTAAATAAAACAAAAATTGTTTGGGATATCAATGAAATTTTTTATTCATGTGAAAGTAAATTTGATGCAGACGCAGAGCCCAGTTTTCGACGGTTTTCAAGCATAAATCGTTCGATATTTTTACAAGGTTCATAAATCGTCGCTGGCTTGATAACATAGTTCATAGACTTGACATAGCCCTACAGGAAATAGTCTGACGGCGTCAAATCGCACTACCGAGGCGGCCATTTGACTGAGCCACTTCGTGAGATAACACTTTCACCACACTTGGTAAACTCTGATAAATCGATTGTGACATTTGCTGTGACTTGTGGCGCCGTCTTGTTCGAAACACAAGTCAATATTACCAAATTCCGGCCCAAATTTTTTTTGGGATGCAGTGGTGACTAATGGAGTATGTCACAGGATAAAGAATATCATTGATATCGCAAACAGTTTTTGTTTTAATAAAAAAAAAGCTTTTCTATAGCTCTTATTGAAAAACTGGCTGTTAAAGCTAAGGCCACTGACTCTGAATTTCGATAGTAAATTTTAATAATTTCGTCTGGTGGATTGTGATATACAATAAAAGAACTTTCCTCACTTGCGTGAACTTCTACACATGACTCCATCCTCTTTACTTTACTAACATTCTTTTGCTTTATCCACAAGTGCTTCAGAATATTTTTTCAAGTAGAAGAAAGTTTCTTTATTCCTTCCCTAGCGAGTTTTCGATTTCAATTATGTGGATGCACTCATTTTCAGATTGACAGAAGACGTACTTATATCACCGTTTTTTGACTAAAGAGGTCTGATGAGTATTATTCGGGTTTCGCATTACAAGGTCCCGCACTAACCGAAGCAACCATTCTTAGGTAAGTAGGTAGAGTGGATGTCTGATGACGCTCAGAGTCACCGGGACTTAAACCCCCACTCTATAATGTCCCGTTTGAATCTCTTCATGCTTCATATGAAATTCATTAGTAGAAAAAGTTTTATTAAATTTTCGCCTGCTTATTGGGCAAGTTAGTCCACCAAGACTAAGACTTAAGGGGTTAGGGGTAGTCAGAGGCACGAAAAAATGAGAATTTTCAGTATTTCTTGCATTAACTCATGTTATTTTACAAAAGTAGTAATATGGCATTATTATAGAATGTGTTGACTTGAAGTCAAGAAAATTTCAAAAAGAAAAAAAATGTTTTCAAAGTTATAGTTGTTTGTGTTGAACCAGTTCCAAAAGAAACGTACTTGCGGTGACAACCATAAGTTATTGGAGAGTCATCTAAAATCAATCGGACAAAAAGAATTTGTTTTATTAGTCGATAATCCTGTGCCTGATCGAAGAATTTTATTTTATTTTTTCAAAAGTTAATAAAATGGCGGCCTCAGGAAATTTTTTTTCTTAATTTTTGGGAAAAATCAACAGTTAATTGGTTTTATAAAATCGAAACTTTTGAAAAAAAAGTCTTCAATCAGGCCTGAGTTTATTATGTATTCTAAAAGCTGTATAAATTTCATTAAAATCTACTGAGCGGTTTTTGATTTACAGTTTTTACCAGTTCAAAACACATAGTTTTGAGAAAAACGCATTTAAAGTTTGCCTTTTTGCTTTGAAGTGCCCGAGCTCTCTTTGTTATTTGTCGAATAACTTAAAAACTTATTATCGGATCAACGTGAAATTTTCAGAGAATATTTTTAAGATATTACACTTAATGCAAAAAAAAAAAATTTTTGAAAATTCTAACTACCTCTAACCCCTTTATAACTTGTGTGTCGGTTATAATTCGACAAATAGCCAGTGACATATAAATCCTTTCTTTTCAGCTTACTCTGGTTAATTCATCTCAGTGATTTCAAAGCCGCTTGGCTTTCTGTATATATGTATACAGAAATGTGATCATACTCTTAGTTCTTTAATTTCTTTAATTGTTGTGATCTCCGCTGGGAAACAATGCAATGATCTGATAGACGGAACTCATTGAGCGGTTGGCCAAATTTCATACAAATCGCATTATTTGGCATTAACATGTATTATATAATAAAATGGATTTTCAGTTCGAACTTTTAAGTCTGTCTGTTATTTGCATATATAAGTTGACTATGTGTCAATATTTGAACCCCAACTCCAACATCACGGCGGCTACTTTATTCATGCCAACCATACTCATCTGACTGGTGTCACAGCAGGTGTGAAATTAAAAAGTCAATTAACAAAAGTACTTAAAAATTTGATTTATGTAGCTGCGTACGAAAAAAATTTTGCCTTAACATTGTAAATCTGCTTGAGTGAAGAGGCAAGTGACGCCTATATGTACATACCTTCTTCTCAAGGTATTTTAATGTATACATATGTACATATGTATGTACTGCTATTACATACATATAGTAAAAATCAATCGCTGAAGTAGGTGTTTGGCCTTTTCTTCCAACAAGCAAAACGAAATTATCATTTAAATAAGCATCGGAGCTTCCCCAAACCGCTTGGGCGCTCCCTGTTTGTCCGTCGACCATTTGGGCACAACCATTCCCAGTATATACAGACATTTACACTAATGCAGTTACTGGTGAGCTCGAAGCGAAACACATTAATTGCTTTTAATGGCTGCCGGCGTTCAAAGCAACGTTGACGATGCTGGGCGTCAAGTCGCAAATCTTTTAATTAATTTGCCGTCAAGAAAAAATAGCGTAGCAGTCACACACAACAACACAGATAGTACGAACATAAATACCTTACAGGTCTCGGTTTATTTATATATGCATTTACCTTAACAAAATCAATATTGATTTATTGACAAACTTAAAGTTGTCGACTGCTTCCAATATTTCAGGTGTGTTTGTTGGCCATCTTCTCAGTTCCTCGTATTAGTTTGCATTATTCTGTAAATTAACGGCATAAATCACCGGAATGCTTTTATTACAATGACTTTTTACGTTGTGAAGTAGAGTGAGAGGGCGGGAGTGGCAGAAGCTAATACAATAGTCAAATCTGAAAAGAAGTTCGAAAGTTGGTAAAGGGTTCCACCGCAGCGCTACTTCACTTTACTGGTTACAATTAATCCACTCTCGCATTATGACCCCACCTTGATGGTTGCTTGAAACGGAAATAATAGGTTTGGTTGGTCTGCTACGTATTCGATTACTTTAACGGTTCGTGATACAAAAGCTTGAATATTAAGTAATGCGTTACATTGTCTGCGAATTCTAAATCCGAACAAATTCAATACAATCCATTTATATACCTTCGGAACACTAATATGTGCATACCATGACATCTTTGTTCTGTGTTATTGCTGCTAGGGTGACATTAAAGGGCGGGTGGTTCGTGGTAGCAAGTTGTAAGCCAAGGAAAGCTAGCCAGTTGCCTTGAGGCGGCACGCAATTTTGTCGGACGTAAGACTTAGTGGAATTAGTAATTTCGTAAAAGCTGAACTGTGGGCTATAACGGATTAGCAACTCGTATGTTGAGTCATTTATTCCGAAGAATTAAGAAAGTTTGCGGCAGAAATGTTTTAGCATTATCCGTACTAGTAAGCTTTTGTCCTTTATTCACGCCCGTTCACATAATGCTCAAATGAGCTGACTGACTTATGAACTTACAGGTTCATTTTTAAACACAGAGTAATACAAATTACAATTATATTTACGGTTTTGGTGCCAAAATTTTCTTAATCATGGAACTAAAATAACTCTAATTATCAATTGTAATCAAGTTTCACTAACCGTCATGACAAGATAGACAAATCCAATAAATAACAATTAGGAAAGGGCTTAGTTCGGGTGTAGCCAAACATTTCATGCTTTTGTAACTTACAAGGCTCTTAGCCGGGGAAATACTTTCAGGTGTTGGCAAAACTTTTTTCTAAAAAATTAAAGAATTCAACTTCCATTATTCGACGAAATTTATATTAAAACCATTCTCACATATGGTATATCCGACACCAATATAAACGAAGATGTTATATCACGGGCACATCAACTGGATATACTTTTTTAAAAGCCTCTTTCTGACAGATCTCGCGTGAGTCATGCCAATCTGTCATGTTATTTTTGTTCAGTATTGTTTGGTATTTCAGCATGGAAAGACTTGCGTCGGAATAACGTTTACAAATTGTTCAACTATATTATGTAATTTCATGTTCTGTAAGGAATGTGTTTCGCGCGCTTCGTTTAAATTATGGTCAACATAGTACTGAGTGAACTATTCGCAGCATCATCACCCATCTTGAGACCCAGCATTCATTTTTGGATAATATTCGACCGAATAGACCACGTCCAGCACGCAGTGAAGAAAATATATCAGTCTTAGCTGAGAACGCACACGAAGTCCGAAGCGTTGATTCAGCGTCGTTCGCAGAAACTCGGACTGCCGTGATGTGTTTTACATAGAAATCATACATAAACTGAAAGCGAAAAAAATACAGCTTGTGCAAGAACTATAGCTGCTTGACCTTCCCAAGCGATATCGCATCGCTCTATGAGCTCTTGAAAAGTTCCAAGACGATCCGACATTTTCAATGGGTAAGTCAACTTGCAAACTTGACGCATTTGGAACGAAGAGCAATATAAAGAAATTCAAAAGCTGCCATTGCATCGAAAAAAAAAAACATGTTGGTGTAGTTTGTGGCCCGGTTGAATCATCGATCTATATTTCTTCGTAAATGATGCCGGTGAGAACGTAACCGTCAATGGCAACCGTTATCGCTGCATGTTAATCGAATATTTGATGACTGAAATTGAAGCTCATGATCTCGGCTCGACGACATTTGGTTTCAAAAAGTCGGCGCTACTTCCCACACATCACAACAATTAATGGATTTATTGAGAGAACACTTCGGTGAACCGATAATTTCATGTTTTGAGCCGTTCGATTGGCCACCAAGATTGTGTGATATCACATAGAATTTTTCCTGTGGAGATATATAAAGTCTAATGTCCATGCGGACAATCGCGCTTGGTTTCTCGCCTTGAAGCAAAACATCATGTGTGCGATTCGCCAGTTATCAGTCGAAATGCTAGCCGTGGCCAACATTTGAAAGACATAGTCTGCAAAAAATAAATACCAAAGAATGTTCTTTCAAGTAATAGTAAAAATTCCCTATTGAAATTGAAGTTTCTGTGTTTTTTCCTCAAAAAGAATCATCTATGTTATACTCTGTAACAAAACGTTGCAAGAATATTAAAACGGATTTTCCTTATTTTTGAGCATATCAATGTATCTTAATAGTTAACATTATATTATAATATCGAAAGTTATTATTATCTGATCTGATCAGATATTTACAGATATTTTCTTCCATATCATCTTCAGTTTTCTCTCTACGCCTTTGTTAGTAAAAGTGTTAGCTATTACATATCTAAATATGATTATATGTATGTATATGCATACATCAATACAACAATAGTAACCCGATTATTGTCATTGAATTTGTTGCACAGGTGCTCTCATACGAAAACCCAGCGGCTATCAGAGCGTGGAGATAATACTTGCATGGCTTTGTAGTTACGTCGCAGCAGCAGTAGCCATTTACCTAGTTAGAGTATACCATACATACATATGTATAGTTGTATAAATAAGTGTATGTGCATTTTTATCTCTCGTGCATAACATCAATGACGACTGCACCTTATATACATACATTACACTCCGTACATAAATTGATTAATGATATTCGATAGCAATATGTTACTAGTCGCGATATGGGGCACTGTCCCACAAATCACAGAATTATTCAAAAGCAGAAGAGGTTATAAGTAGGTACTTGAGTTTTTCGTTTTCTATTTCGATGGATGCTATCGCATGTCTCTTATGCTGTTATAAGCATGTATAATTATAATGTATAATATAAATTGCCAAAATTATTCCCAACTATTCAATGCAGTGAAAATATAAGAATTCAAGCGATCGTACTTGTGTTTTACTTTTGAAAATTATTAATACAAATATATGGTTTTTCAATATTCCTGTGAAAGTACATTCGATGCCAATATGTATAGTATTCGATTTTTATTGCATGATCACAACGATTAATCAAGTCCAAATGCTGAACTCAATTTTTGACGCATTTCAAGCATAAATCGGCCGATACTACTCCAATTTCACATTCGATATTAGTGCGAAATTCACCAATCGTCTCTGGCTTGTTGGTTTATACCCAAGAGACTTGACGTAACCCCACAGAAAATAGTTTAACGACGTCAATTCGCACAACCGAAGCTACCAATTGACTGGGCTATTTCGTGAGATAACAAGTTCACTAAACTTGGTTTTAAATGAATCGATTGTGACATTCGCTAAGCGGCTTGTGGCAACGTCCTGTTGGAATCACATATTGCGCAAATCTTTATAATCAAATTCGGACCAAAGGTTTTCGGATATTATTGAGCGGTAGCAACTCCAATTCACATTAAAATGCCGGTCTCGAACATTTTTTTATGACAACCATAAAGTGGACGTAGTGCTCTTAAAGTTGAGGCCACTAACTCCGAATTTTGGTAGTAAATTTTAATAACGTAGACTCGTTGTTGGATCGTATATCTTTTCATGGTGAAATGGAAAACTTTACTAAAGAGAAATGTCGAAGGAGCGGAAAAAATATGGCATCGTTTGCTATCTTTATCGGTCTAATTTGTAGATTGCTATTGAAAAACCTTATATTTGACGATGGAAAAAAAATTAATTTTCTATTTGACATTTCACTTAATAATATTATGATACGTAATCTTGTATACCTTGAACAAGGTATATTAATCTTGTAAAAAATTTGTAACACCCAGAAGAAAACGTCGGAGAACATATGAAATATACAAGGTGCGTTCCAAATTAAACATCTATATGTCGACTGGTGTGTTAGAATTTGATATCTTTATCGATTGTCCTGTGAGAATTTCATGATATTTCAACGATTGTAAGTGAAATTATTGCGTTTTAAATGTCAGTATGTTTCTGTTATCGGTGCGAAAAAGAGCTTCGAACAAAGAGCCAACATTAAATTTGGTTTTAAAATTGGTGAAGCTTTTACCGAAACGTTTCAATTGATGAAACATGTTTATGGCGATGATTGTTTATCCCGTAGCAGAATGGACGAGTGGTTTTAACGTTTTCAAAGTGGTCGTGAGGACATAAATGACGATCAATATGTGGGCGAATCAAAATCCATGACCACCAGAAATTCCATCGAAACTGTGCGTTAATTCATCAAAAATCAGCCAAAGTCATCACTGAAATTCATGGAAATGGAATTGAACATCTTCAAAACACCGATTTATCGCTTTTGACGATTCGATTTTTGACTGACGACCAAAAGTTGCTCAGAATCCAACATTGGAAGGACGATTATTTGACCAAAAATCACATTTTAACCATTAACCACTCCCCGTATTTACCTGATATGGCACCGTGCGACTTCTTCCTTTTCGAAAAAATGCATTTGCCCATGAAAGGAAAGCGTTATGCAGACGTAGAGGCCATTCAAAAGGCTTGCACGAGCTAAAGCACTCGTTTGACATGCTTTTGGACCGTGCAAAAGGCTGTATTGAAGCAGAAGGAATTATTTGAATAAAATAAATTGATTTTGCTGAAAAGCCATTTGTATTGTTTTTTTCTTTAAAGTCCTGTTTACTTTGGAACATTCTTTGTACGCATGGTACATAAATAATCAGGATGGCGAGCTGAGTGGATTTTTGAGATACATATCTTTGCACCCGTTCATTCCTCGAAGCTGCCCATTTGTCGGAAGCGCCGATAAGGGGATAACTATATGATATAGTTACTATACTATACTATAGTATATAGAGTACAACCTGAGCAGTCGGAATCGAGTGCTTGTATGAACAACTTATAGCTTCGCTTCAATCGATGTTGACGCTTTTTTTTTAATATTCGAACCATGCTTCGGTCTAGAAATTTATTTTTTTAAGAATTCTTCACTTCTAAAATAATTGATATGCAAATCATCTATCTTCTAAGTTGGATCAAATCGGATATACTTAGTGTACTAAATTTTATTCAAATCAGTTCAGTAGTTTAGGAGTTTACCCCGGACAAAACATGACAGGTGTTTTTTATACATGTATGGATATGAGTATATATACGAGTACATATATATATTTATTTATCCACATATATGTATATATATGTATGCATATATATTTTACTAGCACCGTTAAACAAAGTAAACAAAACTGATTAAAATCAATGTACAATAACTGCTATAACAGTAAAATAACTGCTATAACGGAATCAATCATAAACAGTAGTTGAGAATAACAAAGTTGCAGCGAGATTATTTGTTTTATGCGGCTCGTTTGCTTTGTTGCCACAAGCATTAAAAGGCGCGGCAGTGGTATCAACAACATTATACGCCGCTAGTGGACGCATGTGTCGTGCAACAAACGACATGCAACTGCATTTAAACAATATTCGTTTGGACATACATACATACATACATACACATATGCATACCGACACATGAAGGTAAAGTACGTTAAATAAACAAATGCACATACACGCCCTCCTTTCAGTCGCCACTTGCCGCTGCCACATCTCATCTTCCCCCTCCTAAAGTCCCACGCCTCCAACACACACGAGCAGAAGCGCTAACCAGCGCCGCATTGCCTGTTCGCCTCTGGGGCAGGCTGTTAGTTGTTGTAATTGTTATTACACCAAATAGCGCTGGGCCAGCCGATCGGTCAGCGCTAGCCGCAGAGCCAACGCAGGCATATAATATGTATGTATGCATATGCGTTTGAGTGTTTGGTGTGCCCTATTGGCGTGTTATTATTGAAATTAAATTAGCCTAAATTGAATTGAAATGGTCAATAAAATCGCATGCTTACATGTCTTTGCTTTTCGTTGACGTTGCCGCCGACTGACTGACTGCTGGCATTGTTCCCATTATTGGCGTCGCCTTTGCTGTTGCTTTTACGGTTTGTTGTTGTGTCGTACCCCTATTAGCAGCTGTTAATGAACGCATGGCATGCCAGCAATGCGTGCGAGGCTCACCTGGTCCGTATCGCATTGTGTACGCTCATCAATTTGGAATTCGTATTGATGCATCAACAAACACCAATCTACATTTCTATGCATATATGTGTGTGTGCATGCATGCAGCACTGTTTTAATTGTATTCCGATTCAAAGTTATTAGTTTTTCCTATTTGTTGAAATTTATTTTAAGCGAAATGGTGACAATTTGTATTGCTGCGAGATTAAAATTCAAATTTTTATTTATTCTAATTTTATTTTTCAATAAAACTAGTTTGTTTTAATTCCTTATCTTAATAAGCGTTAGCTTTTAATTAAAACAAAGAAGCGTCCAACAGTTTGAGGTCAACTAATTTGTGGCTATTTTTTTATGCAGATAAGCTATCCACATTCAATTGGTAAATTGATAAAAAACATCTTCAAATTTACATTTGAAAGAGTTAGTTGCAATAGATAGCAATAATAAAATATAATTTGCCTATCACAAGTCTATAAATAAATAGGTAATCCGATCAATCGAAGTTAGCAGTTAAACCGATAATATTTTTCTAAACGTAAAAACTATGAAATACTTACTTACTTATGTAAGTATATAAAAACATATCAGAAACACCTAGATAAGTAACAAAAATAAGTACGTACTTAAAAGTAGAAATCCTCAATTTTGTTGCTTCGGTTGTTGGGCAATAAATTAATCAAACTCGGTAAACCAATAACAGCTGGCAATGTGATCATATACAGTGGTTCATAGCTTACTTCAGGCACGTGAAATTACAAAATTTTAAATAGCATACATTGACAACAAAATTAAATATCGAAAAATTCAAACTCCTTGTTGTTAATATGAATGTGTAGTTTATAAAAGATACTTCATTTACTTTTTATTAATTATTAATTAAGAAGTTATCAATAAAGTAAAGCATTGTAGAATATATATTTATCAACTTTTTTTAATCGCCATTATTTTGCATTTCACAACTCCATTTTTACGAGGGATCTCTGACTTGGGAAACACACCATAAGCGAAATGGTTTCAGTGCTATATTTTCAAAACATATTTTTTTAACAAAAAGTCATTTAATTAAAAGCTCACGTTTCATTATTATACTTCTCTATGTAAACATTTCGTTTTGCAATTAGTTGGTACAGAGTGAAAACATGGGAAGTCGGGAAATATCTTAGAAATAACCGTAATCCGGAGTATCGGCTGCGTTTTTCAAGAAACGTAGTTTTCAAAGTTGGTGAAGAATATTTCTCGGAAACGGCTTGACCGATTGAATTTAAATCTTCACAGGATCTTCTAAGATACTCTTGTCAGGTAATTATCGAAGGAATAAAGTTTCTGCTAAAAATTTCGATTTTTTAACTCACTTTAAAGTGTAAATTTTCGTTAAAAAAAAATTTTTGTTGGGAGGCCGCCATTTTTTAAATAAAAATTTTTAATATTTCTTCGATCATTGCCTGTATTAATTCATCCTAAAAATTTCCCTTTTGGTTTTTTTTTTTTCAGATAATTTGGATCAGAGGTATCTTCCTCACCTCCAAACCCCTTTTTGCGGAGAGCTTTCAGGAGATCTACAGGAACGACGGAACCCAATATTTTTATTAATAAAATATAAATTCTTAGAATACCTTAAATTCGCTAAATTTTCATAAATTTTATATACACATATTTACTAAAAAGCCTTTCCAGATGAAATTAACAAAAAAAATTTTTTCGAACTTACAAGTGGATATAACCCCTTCACCCGTGTTGCAAATTATATTCATACAGATTAGACGGGAATGTTACATTTACCAATCTTCACATTCTTATATGACCAGTTAAATGGTACACGTTCCTATCTCTAGTCTTTTACTGCAAAAAATAAAAAGCGACTTGACTAAAATAGTCTGAAAACTTCAACAGCCCTTCTTAATACTTACGAGATCGCAAGAGTAGATAATATTCCCAGCCGTTTGAGTTTCATCAGATTATAAAAATTAACTAACAACATCTTAAGCAACCAAATTGTTTATCAATAAAATTAAATTTATTTTGTACATAAACAAGGAAAAGTTGTCTAATCTAAATGTATAATATAGTTCTACTTGTCGAATTACACAACTTATACATATGTATATGAACGATAAATAGTTGCGACTAGAATAATAACTAATTCTTGCTCATCGATCAAATTAAGCAGAAAATCGTTAGGTCCGGCGCAAAGCTTGAATAGCAACAGTCACATCAATTTCAACTGTCATCCACGTCATTGACATATGAAGGTCTCAGCCATGACTTGCAAACGTTTGCACTCGTAACCAAGTGGAATGAACTGAAGATGATAATCTTGCCTGTGTCACTTAAGCTAATTACCGCCGGAATCCGCTTTCAACGAAACCAGTAAAGCATAGAACGGCCAAATGCCGAAGTAATCGATTTCTCTATAAGATAGTTTGACTTTGAAATAGAACGTGAACCATAAAGAAATACACACTCTACGACGATTGTGACTGAACACTAATGCTGCAATTAGAGTAACAAATTCATACAAAACCTGATGTCATAAGTCCACAACAACAATTTTATCAAAACAAAATCGATTGTAGAGAAGACAATCATTTAGGTATGTAATGACATTTCCCATTTGTTAAGGCCAAAACGATCACGGTAATAGCTCAAAAGCAAACAACAAACTATAGCCACATAAGAGACTGTGTTGCCAATAACTCGGATGGCACAGCGAGACAAGAGCCGACCAAAGCCATTTGTGGAAGCGCGGCTTGTGTTGAGAAAAACAATGTCGAATATTTCAGCCAGCGCATTAGTTGAATGGCGAGCAGTTCCTGCAATCGCAGAACACATTTGTCCGTAACATTATGAATGCCAAACAAAGTCAAAACATGTTGTCAGGCATAGCAAACCAATAAATAAATACGTATAAGCCGCAAAATACGTCGGAAAAAATCACGAATAAATAGTAGTACTAGTGAAAAAAATGCAAGAGCAATAGATGTAATGGAAATAAGTTGTCAGCCTACGATCTGTGAGAATAGAACAAGCAGTGGGTCTCACAGAATACAAATAAGAACGATCGCGAAAGCGAATTTTAAATGATCGAAGAGTGATTACATCGCGGTCCGCTCACTCACGTCGACTGCACGATATGTGTGCACATAGGATAGCCAACAGCTATACGGTGATCTCGCCGTTCGAAAGGAAGCGACATTGGCAACGAGATGGCTGTGTCTTCTCCGAACACTCACTAACAACTCGTTTTAAGCATCATTACATCACGTGTGCGCATATTTTACGTCAATACAAGGAATCAGCGATCAAACGATCAAATATATGTGTATGTCTTCTGCAAATGGAATTATATTGCAATGCATCAAGGGTCAGGGGAGTAAGTGGCATAGCCTTACTTACATGGTATACATAAATAAGTTTTGTAGTGCTTTCGATCAACCAGTCGGCTTGAGCAAAAAGGTTAACAAAGTTGAATCGCTTTACAGAGATATTTAGTGATAGTGGTTTCAGTCACTGTTGAGATGCGCAGTAGAGTGTGGCCAGATTGCTATATTAAAAATTAAAACTTTTGATTGGAATATTAGCCAGCAAGTTAAAAATTTCATATCGATTTAAGGAAAGTGCAATTTTTTATGAATTTCGATTCAATTACTTAACATAATTCCCATCACATCAGCCTTTTTAAGAGAGAAAGGTAGGAAAATCCCGTTGGATAACTGATACGGAAATAATAGTGAATGAAGGCGAAAGCATTAAGCAATTCCTAGCCAAACTCGCGCAATATTTTTCATTATTTTGTGAATCGGTCGTTTGTGAGATCGCGTAGTATCAATGTAAGATCGTGGGGTATTAATCTTAAGCAGAGCCCAAAGTTGTGTCAATATAAGCCCCTAACAGACCGCCAAGCGACCATGTGTTCATTCTTTTCGGTTCACACACAGTTTCTAACAAGAGTTACGTCTCTTGAAATTGTTGGTGATTATGTCTAATTACAAATACTCAATTCTAGATGCTTTCCCTCATAGAAATGATATGAATTTTTCACTTAGTTTGGTATCTGAAAATAGAGTTTGTGAATATTCACCGGAAAATCATAAGAATATTTTATAACACGAGTAGATGAAATAGTAATTCTATTTCTACATACAGATAGTATTTAGAAAGGCTTCAGAGTGAGAAGTAAAACTACTAAGTGGTTTCATGGGTTTACAAGTTTCTCAAAATCGATTCTTTTTATTGTGTTTTCAAATTCTACAACACCTTTAGAGGGCGCTCGAGGATATCTGAGTTAAGTGCGCCGTCTTTAAACGCGTTTTTCTCAACACTGTGTTTTTGAAGATGGTTGGCAAGATTTCTCGAGAACTACTCAACCGATCTTCATGAAATTTTACAAAAGTCTTTGAGATACAATTCTTAAAGACTTGAATATAGAATGTTTTCTTCTATTAAAACTATTTGGAAAAATGTCGTAAACTTTTTACTGAAATTTTTCCTCTTTTGTAAAAATATCTGCCAATAACTCAATTTTCAATTTTTCTCTCGTCTAAATTCTAAACTAAGGTTTTAACTAAAACATGAGATATTTTTCAGGTTAGTTGAGTTATCCTGCCAACGCGGGTGCATGTTTTTTCCGCGAAGTCACCAGAAATGGCATCGGAACGATCGAGTTTAAAATATCATTATCCAAAAGTTTCAGAATTGCTTTGTTTATGGTATGTTTGTAACAATAAGAATTCTAATAAAATATTTATTTTTTTATATAAGAAAAAAATTGTTGGAGAAGCCAGTTTTTCATCCGAGAAAACTCATGTAACCCCTTAAAGTACTTCTAACATGAAAAATGACTGTTAAACAGAAACATCAACAGAGATAACCTTTTATCCATTTATTTAATAACTGTAAATACTCTTGTTAAATCTGGCAGCATCAAAGACAAAAATATTTATTTTTCCACTTTGTACCTGTTTCGTGTGTGCAAAGTTAGACTGCATGTCAGCCCCTCTAACGGCATTCTACACCATTTGTTGTTGCTTGTCGCAACTAGAATAGTTGAGCAACTGCGTTTTTGAACGTATTCGCACAAAAAATTGAAAAAGTAGTGAAATATACCGATTCTCTAAGAAAATATGAGGAGAAAAGTACAGCGAAGGAGTGAAATAATAATGTGACCAAGTAAAGAAAAATGCGCTTGTAATGCAAAGATTTATCGACACACCACTTCTAGCTGAAGACGAATCACACATATTTGTTGCTTTTGTTGTGCAACGCGTGAAATACTGAAAATGAC
>CM050323.1:5727281-5739781 GCA_027475135.1 Bactrocera correcta | reverse complement strand
TACTTACATATTATACAATATATCAATTTTATCATACATACATATATATATATACACATATAAACTATACAATAATTTATCATATTATTGCCTCAACATTTCTAAAAAACTGCGTAACACGACATACGCATATTTTAATACAAAAAATCGTAAATTCGGAAATAAAAACTCTTATTTGCGTTGCGAAGAGTTTTCGGGTTTTTTATATACATACATCTGAATTTATACTAAAACGCTCATTTTTATTAAAATATTGTTGCTAAATGAGCACAGACTCTAAAGATACGAAATCTACTCAATTTTTAAAAATTCCGAAAATGATTTCTGATGACAAAAGTCCAAGTACACCTGCAGAAGCTACACGCTCGAAACAAGGTGCTACAAAGCAGAAAAGGGGGAAAGATATTTCTTACGCTAAATTCATTTCTGAGGGTGACAGTTTAATAAGATACTGCACTCGATTTTCATCTTCACCGATTCAAGATAACTCTGAATCGGTGCTAGAAATCAAAAATCAAAAAATTGACAATTTCTGGACACGTCTCCAATCTGCATATGACGCGATAGTAGAAACTGACGACTCAGATCTACCCGAAAATTTCAAATCCTCGGCTTACGCCAAATATGAAAATTGCCTTGACCAATATGAAGAGACTAAAGCCATGATCTCCGATCAATTGAAATTAATTAAAGCAGTCGCACCTACTCCACAACCTAGAGTAGAGCTGCCACAAATTCAAAGCCAAGAGGCGAGTTCAGGCATTCACCTTAAAGTGCCAGCATGCGATACAGAAACATTTCACGGAGGTTATGAACAATGGCCGTCCTTCCGGGACATGTTTACGGCCGTGTACATAAACCATCCTAAATTATCACAAGCGCAAAAACTGTATCACCTCAGATACAAAACCAAAGGTCAAGCAGGCGTAATAGTCAAACAGTTCGCATTAAATGACCACAATTTCAATTTGGCTTGGGAAGCTCTAAAAGAACGATACGAGAATGAAAGAATATTGGTAGACCAACAAGTCACCATATTAATGAACTTACCAAAAATCCAGAAAGAAACAAGTGAGGAGTTCATAAAACTTCAGTCCACTGTTTCAAATTGTTTGTCGGTTCTATCGACACAGAATATTCCCACAGACAATTGGGACCCCATACTGGTAAACATATGCTCCGCGGCATTACCGGAAAAATCTTTGCTTCTGTGGGAGCAATCGCTCTCATCACGAAGAAAATGCCCAACGTGGCAACAGATGAAAGATTTCTTAACTACCCAATACGAAATTGCGGAAAGGGTAGATAAAAAGACGGTCAGAACAAAAAATGTTCAACGCGACCTAAATCGAAGTTTCATTAGACCCCAAGCTAGTAACAACAACAGTTTAAACAGAAGCTTTTTTAAAAATCAATCGTTCACATCTGAACAAAATAAAATAACGTCATGCGAACTGTGTAAAGGAGGGCACAAGCTAAAATCTTGCGAAAAGTTTAAAAAACTTAATATCAATGAAAGGAACAACTTTGTCAGATCGAAAAGACTCTGTACAAACTGTCTGTCCCACTCACACATTCTCAATAATTGCGAAAGCAAATTTAACTGCGTATATTGCCACAAAAGGCATCATTCTATGTTGCACTTAAATAACTTTCCCAACACACCTCAAAGTAGCGCTTTCTCAAAAAGAGCCACGGGTTTAGTTGCAACCGCAACTCCCGAAACACAAAATCCCGAATTTTGCCAAGAGACACCATGCTGCTCCAAGGCATTAAAAACTCAAACGCTGCACAGCGAGATCCAAAGTATGGTACTACTACCAACAGCAGTCGTCTCCATCGAACACCGAGGAGAACTGTTTAAACTCAGGGCCTTAATAGACCAAGGATCACAAAGATCATTTATTGCGTCTAGGGCACAAAATAGGCTACAACTGCCTACAAAATTAGCCAATTTTGAAATTACGGGAATGGGCGGAAGAGTAGTTCAAAACTCCAATAAAATCTGCCCCATTACCCTAATTTCCCCCCAAGCGGATAAGCGCATTCAAGCAGATGCAATAGTCTTACCGCAACTCACGAACATGCTTCCAAGCTATCAGATAAATAGCAAGAATTGGCAAAAGGTTACCCACCTAAAGCTAGCAGATCCCAACTGCAACACCCCCGCTCAAATAGACCTTCTATTAGGCAGCGACCTTATATCACAAATAATAATAGAAGGGGTTGAAAAAATTTCGAAAACACTTCTGGCGCAAAATACCATTTTCGGTTGGGTCCTAAGTGGACTAGTTGCGGAACCAGTCACAACAATGACAACTCAAGTTGAGGAAATCTCAAATGAGTACCTCAATTCACAATTGAGAAAATTTTGGGAGTTAGAAGAACTCCCCCCTATTGCAAATACAACACCAGAAGATCAGTATTGTGAAGACTTTTACAAGACCACAACTACTAGATCAGATAATGGTCGTTATGTCGTACGACTACCTCGAAAACAACAATTTCCAGACACACTCGCCTCGTGACCTAAACTCTCGAACCTCTGCAATACAGCAGTTTCTAAGTATGGAAAAAAACCTACTTAGAAAAGGTGAGCTTAAAAAAGATTATGATGGTGTCTTAGAAGAATACCTCCATGTAGACCACATGGAGGAAGTAAGCCCATGCGAAAAAATCATAAAAGGCAAATATTACTCATTTTACTTGCCACATCATGCAGTAATAAAGCCTGACAAAAAAACCACAAAAGTTCGAGTTGTCTTCAATGCATCACGATCCACGAGCTCGGGTAGTTCCCTAAATGATATTTTATTTACGGGACCCACACTCCAACCAGATTTAATGCTCCTCATATTGAACTGGCGTATATACAAATACGTATTCAATGGGGATGTCGAAAAGATGTATCGACAAATACTGGTTCATAAAGATGATCAAGATTTTCAACGGATTATTTTCCGAAAATCTGCCAATAGTCCACTACGCGACTTTAAATTGAAAACAGTTACCTTTGGCGTAAACTGTGCCCCATATCTAGCCATCCGTACACTCCACGAACTGGCAGAAGACACAAAGTTAGAATTTTCTCTGGCAACAAAAATCTTAAAAACACAAACGTATGTAGACGATATCTTGTCTGGGAGCCACAGTCTCTCACAAGCATACAAGTCCTTATCACAAGTGATAAAGGCCCTCAACACCGCAGGGTTTCCCCTAAAAAAGATCACAGCTAATCACCCGAATATCTTGAAAAATATACCAAACGACAATTTGTTGGATACTAATTTCCTTATATTCGAAAAGGAAAGTACAACAAAAACACTGGGCATCCAATGGAATGCGATATCGGACGAGTTTTCATACACGACTGAGTCCATATCCGCATTATCCGCCATTACAAAACGCCAAATTCTCTCCTCTGTGGCAAAACTTTTCGACCCCGCAGGATGGCTTTCGCCAATTATGATACAAGCGAAAATCCTGATCCAAGAATTATGGCTAGACGGAACCGACTGGGACGAACAAGTGAAGCCTCTTCGCTTAGAAAAATGGTCCCAATTTGCTAAAAACCTAAAAGACATTTCGCAGATACAAATTCCACGGTGGGTAAACTATTCCCCCGAATACAAAGTGGAACTACACGGTTTCTGCGACGCCTCTGAAAAGGCATATTGTGCCACTATATATGTGCGCACACAAAGCGATATTGCAACTACAAGCCACCTACTAGTGGCAAAAGCAAAAGTTGCGCCTCTAAAAATCATAAGTCTACCACGACTTGAACTCTGCGGCGCTCTGCTACTAGCAAAGCTAGTTTCCATGGTGCGGACCCACTTGAACATGGCAAAATACAAGTTATATCTATGGTCCGATTCCGAAATAGTTCTAGCCTGGTTGGAAAAACCACCACATGCGTGGAAAACATATATCTCCAACAGAACGTCTCAAATACTTGACCTAGTAGGATCAGCCACTTGGCGACACGTAGCCAGTGCTGACAATCCTGCAGATCTAGGTACAAGAGGATGCAAACCTTTGCATCTCGCCACCACCACCCTATGGTGGAATGGCCCCCGGTGGTTAACAGAATCTCCCGATTCCTGGCCACAATCGCCAATACGCAACATAATTGCCCCCGAAAGTCGAAAAATCGACACCTACCACACAATATTGGATGATAATGACATCCTTGAACGATTTTCATCGTTCCCCCGAGCACTCAGAGTAGTCGCCTATATTCTCAAATTCACAGAGCGACTCAAGCTTAAGGTAAAGGGAGCAACTTGCCCCCAATGCGATACATTGACGCACCAAGACTTACAAAAGTCAAAGGTCGCTCTTATCGCATCAACCCAAGCGCGCTACTACAGCCGCGACCTGGGGTTACTAAGAGAATCGAAGCCAATTGACAAAAAGAGCTCACTCTTAGTACTAAACCCATTTATAGACACGAAAGGTCTGCTTCGTGCAAACGGCCGGCTTGCTAATTCCAGCCTTACGTATAACGAACGCCACCCCATAATCATACCTGAGAAGTCTCCATTTGCCACATTATTCCTGAAATACATCCACATATTAATGCTACACGCCGAACATCGCCTCATGCAACATATGGTACGACAAGAGTATTACATCCCACGTCTGAAGCCCCAAATCAAGAAATGCATTTTCATGTGCAAGATCTGCACTATGCATAAGCAAAAAATGCGAACGCAGATTATGGCAGCACTTCCACCTGAACGCTGCAATTTCGCTCTGCCTTTCACCACCACAGGTGTCGATTTTGCTGGGCCTTTTCAAATAAAGGCGTCCATGCTAAGATCTCCCACTCTCATGAAAGGCTATGTGGCTGTCTTTGTATGTTTCACGACAAAGGCAGTCCACCTTGAGCTATGCACTAATCTGACGACTGAGGCTTTTCTCGCGGCATTTGCTCGCTTCGTCGCTCGACGTGGCTTCCCATCAAAAATCATGAGCGATAATGGCAAAACATTCATTGGAGCTCAACGAGCCACCGAGAAACAGTTCGTGGATTTCTTTAAACAAGTATCACCTGACATCGTACAAAAGTACGCCCCCCAAGGTATCAACTGGCAATTTATACCCCCAAGCGCTCCTCATATGGGTGGTTTGTGGGAATCAGCTGTAAAGAGCTTCAAATCTCACTTCAAGAAGATAGCTGGCAGCTACAAATTTAATTATGAAGAATTCACTACATTATTAACTAAAGTCGAAGCTGTTCTCAACTCACGGCCCCTCACAGTCCTCTCGCAAGATCCCTCCGATTTAACAGCCCTAACTCCAGGGCATTTTCTAAAAGGAGCACCCATTCTGGCCACACCTGAGCCAGGCGTGGAGTCGCTATCCTTACTAAACAGATGGGAAAGAATTAAAATTCTCCATCATAATTTCAGTCGCCGATGGAAAGAGGACTATATCAAGGACCTCCACAAGAGGTACCGTTGGAAAATTACCGAAAATGCGCCAAAGATTGGAGATTGTGTCCTGATACAGGACGAGTGTCTCCCCCCTACCGAATGGCGGCTTGGCCGCATAGAGAAGCTTTACCAAGGCTCCGACGGTCATATTCGCGTAGTCGATCTCCGTACGCAATCAGGAAAGTTAACAAGACCGCTCGTTAAGCTATGCTTTTTACCGACCGCCGATCGAAACGTAAACGAAAAAACCCTCGAATAAACCCGTTATAATAAATATTTTAAGCTAACAAACAAAGCAATCGAATGATCAGTCAACTTGACGATCCATTTCTGCCACAACGTGGCAGCCATACCCATATCCACTTCATGCAACAAATTTACAATTAAAATCATACTCTTCCATACAGATAAACATGGATGCAGACATGCCACTCGCTCCGACGCCAACCATCCGCTCGACTGTCCACGTGCCACGCCAAGTGGCAGCTCCAGTTGCGGCAGCCCCAGTTGCGGCTGGCCCAGTAGCAGCTCCCCGAACCACCACATCAACGGGTCCGCGTAGTGGAACGCGAGCACTGCCGCCAACGCCCATATCAGCAGCAGAGCCGCAGCGCATCAGGTGCCCAATATGTCGACGACCGCACCGGTTGATGCACTGCGCAATTTTTAAAGGTCTGCCACCACCGCAAAGGCTGCGCATCGTCCAGGCACACGGCCACTGCCTCAATTGTCTGGCACCTACCCACACTACCCAGCAGTGTCCATCGGGAAACCTGTGCCAGATATGTATGTGGCCTCACCACACCATGCTGCACAAAACAACCAGACCCGACATCGGTCAACAATCTGGTAGCCACCACCGTGGTGCAGTACGACGACCGCCAACCAGCCGGGATGCACGATCGCGTCGGCAGCCAACCATATCATCCTCCCGTATCCGGCGGCAGCAGAATGGGACGTCAACACGACGCCAGCAACAAACGCCCCGTCCGCGCCGCACTTCAGGCCTAAGCAACGTTGTGGCCACGCTCCAGCAGTTGCAACGACTTCTAGGCTGACATATTCGCCTAGGGGGGCCGGGATGGCTAAATGAGCTTCAGTCTCTTGCCCCACACAACACATCACCAACACAGAACACCTAACCACAACAATAATCCCGCATTCAGAACACTCTACACTCACCGCATCAAAATATCCGTCACTAGCACACTTCATTCACCACGCTCATCTCTACACCACCTACAATCCACATCATACTTAACTACATCAACACTGCATTTTTCACCACCACCAAAAGGGAAGAAAAGGAGCGGAAAAACAAGTGAGCTACCACTTCTTTTTGCGATCCGCTAACGAACAGCCGTGCGAGTAACCCCGAGTGCTAACTTTCAATATTGCGCCAACCTCAACTTTAATAATTCGCGTAAATTTCATATTTCGGTTAGACATAAAATTCAGCGAAAATACCGTTGGAGAATTGTGAAATTTAATTGTAGAATCCAAAAAAAAAAAAGTTTTAATAAAATACATTTGTGAGTTCTTTTGGCGGAATTGTGTGTTGCCTTTTTTTTATATACGAGTCTCCGAAAGGTGAGTGCGAGGCAATCAGTCGAAAAGATCACAAAGCGTACACGACAATAAAAAAGCTGCGAACACTTTGTAGAAAGCGGTAGGAGTCCAAGCACAGTACAAAGAGTTGCTGTATGGATGCCTCAGTGGTATGTACTGTTACCTGCACTTCCCGCAAAAGACGACAGAATGTAATTGCTGGAAGATTTATTTATGTTTACTACCTCCCGCACGTTGGTCGCTCGGAAAGTGAAGTATGCAAGTTCTGATTGTTACCCAGTAAGCAGCACATTGCAGTTATAGTATGTTGATACATACATATGTATAAACGAGAAGTAGGCAATATTATGATCATCTGTTAGAAGGCCAGCCAAAAGTTTAAAAACCTTATATCAGGTATATGGGAGATAGTGGTAATATTGACCCGATATGATGTACTTTTGGCAATGCCATACTCTATTAACTGCCTGCCTCTCTAAGAACTACAGCGGAAAACAGTTCTATCATCTCGTTAGCAAAGGATAGATATAAATATATTATTATAAAAAGGTTTCGAAGAATTGCCTGTCGTCCTGGACGAATGACATAATCCAATGCTCGGCTCCAGCCATCGAATCTGCAACGACTTGCATGCATCTGTACGCCGAGTGCCATCACCCTGCTTCAAATGATAGCAGAAGGGTGTAGGATAGGTAACGAAATCTTATCCCAACGGCTCGAAAAAGCCGGAGGGAAGTGGTGCAGGAGTCGCAGAATCACGCAGTTTTCCGAGCATTTTTCAAGGAGAAGTCTATGCCATCAATCGGTTAGTAGAGGAGGTTTACCCAACCTAACTATCGCAACGAACATATAACCATAGCGGAAGGTGGTGAATTCCGGGCCAGCGCGATATTTTTTTCCCTAGTATAGGTTGACAGCTGAAACCAACTGTCATCGGCTCGTCTCATACTAAGCTCAGTTTCTATATAGCACTCGAGCTGTGAACACGTCGAAGAGGTTATAACTCTCTGCGACAACAAAAAGAAATTCGACACTCCGAACGTTTTTTTTCAACTCTGTGTACAGTTGATTTTTTTCACATTTTCCAATAAATTCATCCAGGTAAATATGTTTGTAATATTAGTTGAGCCTTTAGCCTTCGACACACAAAAGAAATTTTGCACGAATTTACATTGTGTTCATTATCCACCGCCATTTTGCAAATATGAGCGTTTGGGGAATCTTGGGCTTATTACGGTTCTGGTTACATGAACTCTGACGTATTCCCTCAATTCATGCGTCATTTCATCAAGCACACCGGTGCTAATGCCGATTCGCCAACCATGTTGCTGCTGGACAACCACGGTTCGCATTTATCGATCGAGGCGATAGATTTGGCGTTGGATCATGGCATCACGTTGCTGTCTTTTCCGCCGAAATGCACGCACAAAATGCAGCCGTTAGATGTTGCGGTATTTGCACCATTTAAAGGCATGATGACCGTGAAGCATGATGCATGGAAAAAGTCCAACATTGGTGTCACTTTCGATCTGTATCATGTACCGCTCCTTGTCGATCAGTGCCTCGATGTTATGTTAACGCCGAAAACCATCAAATCCGGCTTCCGAACAACTGGCATCTACCCGTTCAACTCGCAAATTTTCACTGAAGTTGACTTTATCGCTTCGGATCTAAGCGGCGAAAATTTGTTCGGTGACGAAGAGAAAGACGCCGACAATCAACGTCGAGTTCTTGCCTCTGGTGATGCCATTGTGACTGCTGCGAATGAGGAGGTGTCAACGTCGGAGGCTTCGACAAGTGCCCCAGCTTCAACAAGTGGTGCTGCATCATCGTCGTTGTCTCTTGTTTCGGCTTCACAGCTCCGTGATGCATTGAAATCGGTTGGCCCGTTGAAATTGGGCACACCTGCGCCGAAATCAAAACGTGGCCTCAAGACAATGGAGTCAACAATTTTGACATCGCCTGAGGTTGTCGCAGATCTGCGTGACAAGGCCGAAAAAAGCGGCAAAAATTGACGAAGGCAGCCGATGAATCAGCAGCCAAGAAGCAAAAAGGCCGTGGCAAATCGAACACGCTACGGAAGAGAAGCCCGTCTCCGACCGAAACCGACATCGAAGAGAACTTCGATTTTTGCACGATTTGCAAGAAAAAAATGCCGAAGCACGAGAATCGTCAAAACACGACCCATTGCATCGTTTGTGATCGAGGGGTTCACTTGAAATGTGCCGGACCGAACCCAAACACTTACACCTGCATCCACTGCGAGTCGGAATAATTTTTTTCGCCAATTCCTATTTTTCTTATTATTTATGAATCTCTCTTTCATTTCCATTGATAAATAAACGTTTTTCATCGGTAACAATCATGTTTTAATCGATTTACAGACTGGCCCGACATTCCCCACCTTTTTTCAAAATCGCAAAATCAGGTTTTTTGCGCCAATGGCTATAACTTTTAAATTTTTGTAGAATTTTATCAAACCAATGTTATCAAAAGGAAGGTTACGACTCGCACTACAAATCCATGCTTTGGAATTTTCACAAAAAATAACTCTTATGTGACTTTTTAACCGAAATCAAAACGTGGCCCAATATTCCCCACCTTCCCCTACTCAAGCGGCACTTAAAACAATCTCTGCCGATGAAATCAAATCACTACTGGTGCAGGACACCTGCTCCAGAACGCCTGCTAATTGACTTTATGGTAGTCTGCAGAGGCAGGATAAAGTCCCTTGGACTACTACTCACTCACTAGCACCGAGCAGGAATCTAACAATATTCTGGGTGGGTCATTGTGACTCAGGAGAGGGTACAAGACCGAAAGTCGTGGTGTAATCCTTATCTTATCTTATCTCAGTAATTAATTATAAAGATTTCGAAAGCCTTAGAATAAGAAAAAATGTTGAATAAAAAGGTATGTGTTAGGTTTATGAGTTTGTCAGCTAAAATCCGAAAGCCATCTATTAAAGTTGAACAGCCTTTATATATGTACTTGTATGTATACAGTTTTCATGATTTTATTGACTGTAAGTGAAAGAAAGCTCGGCACGCTAGCTGGTATTTTGTATATATGTATCTATGGGAAGGGTTTAGAGTTATATGGAGTAGGGACGAAGTTTTATATAATATCGGTCTAAAGGCTGTTCGATAAATATCTCTGCTAATCAGTCCCATCAGCAATTGGTTCAATGAACCGAAGCTCAGCTTCGAGAAATAATTGTAAATTGATGATGGTTGACGGATTTTACGAGTAAGTAGTTTAATTAAAAAATATTCGTCCGCATGGCATGGGCTGCAAATATAACGTCAAGGCGTATATCTAAAAAAAAAAAACAAAAACAATTAATAAACGACCAAACCCATAAGATACACGACTTTTGATTTTATAGTCACCAAAGACCTGTTTGAAATGCTTACTGGGTGAACATCTTCTTATTTCCATTTGCAATTGCAGTTAGGCAGTTAAAATCACAAAATAGCTATATGTACCTTTGTATATATATTCTTGTTTGTTTGTATCTGTTTGCATAAGATACCATATATATGTATATTGCGACGTTTTCAGATGAAGACGATCCTTTCTAACAATTGCATTGCACGCGTAGCCAACTACAAATATCTGCTGTGACGACAATAACCCCATTAGCTTGCCCTCGCCGCTCCGCACCCACCCACATGCGCACTGGCATGAACACAGAGAGATCATACACAGCGCAATTCAAGCCACGACACATCACCTTCGTGTTATTGCCCCAGTGCAATACGTGTCGCTGACATTATCACTGCTGCTTGGTCGTCTTCTTCTGTTTTTTCTCGGAGCTGGTGCCGTTGCAACCACTGCGGCACATCGAAATTGATGTCTTCGCGGCCGCAGAATACGGCCAAGTCGTGATGGCACTTTTGTGGCATGAAAATTCTCACGAATTTTTTATGTAGCCCAACGTAAACGCATACTATAGCTCTCCATAGATAATTTTGTATATTTTTCGGAGCTTAAATATGCTTTAAGGCGACTTTTAGTTGGAAAATTTGGCTAGATAATTGTTTTCGGCATTTCAACGTTGCATTTTCATTTGAATCTTAGTTTTAGCTGCGAATAATAGTTCGGCTTTTGCAGCAATAAGTGCCCTATAGTGCATTAATTGTAGAAATTAGCTACGTTGATATACTTTCAGTGCGATAACATTTAATTACCATATACTTTGTATTGGGATGCGACCAGTCCAGCTTCCCACTTTAATTAGTCTTACAACGCCCACTGAAAAGACATACTAAACGATTTAATGGCTGATTTCCACTGTCGAAAATTGATTACCGAGTTTAATCAAACTTGTGCCATAAAATATACCCAAGCACATCTACACTTTAACACATAGCCACTTAAATACCCACCAGCATATTTGCCTACTCATTTCTGGCAATTCAGTCAATGCACTATTGCAGTTCGGTGCACAACACTAGGCCAAGCGGCACTTGGTTTGTCCCACTTGCACCCAGTTGCAGACAACTCATATTTATGCCACTACACACCTCGCCAAACATTTTCCCTTTCCTAAGATGTATTGCCCCGCAGATGATAATGAATGCAATTACCGCAATTTATTTTTACTATTACGACGTAAATATGCAAACAGGGCTGAACCGAGCATCACCGACTGAGTTAGTACACAAAGACGCCCAGCCACACAGCCAGCAAGTAAAAAGAGAAGAATTAACCGTACCAACAACGGCAAGAAGCTTCGGTGCGGTCGGACATGGAAACGACCGCCCAAATGAAAAGCTGTTAGCAAATATACACACAGCCCTACACAGACATCTATGCTTAAACAGTCAGCCCTACAAAGTCGAAGCAAAACACATGTTTGTTGTTTATTGTGATTACATACCTTTGGCAGCAGGTTGACCGAAAGAAACGCCAACTGTGAGGCTAAACATGCAAATCGAAACCCTGAAGTCTATTTTTGCGAGATTTTCGGCGAAAACTAAGTATTTGTTTAGTGCGGCTTCCGAGAGCTCCAAACTATTCTTGCTTAGGAGGATTATGGCGGTATTTTTGAGACGCAACGGCGTCTGTGTTTAATGGCTAAAGTTTACTCTGTATAGTGAGCTATTATTTGATCGTTACGTCACAAAAATCTCTTCAAGTGGAGAGAGTGGTTAGATTAAAACCAAACTCTTAAAATCTGCTCGCAGTTCGTTCTCACAAATGTAACAGTAAACGAGGGTTTGACGCTCAAAGCGATTTTATTATTTTTTATTATATATCTGACAGTTAGCAAAAATCGGTTCCGTCTTCTAGAATTAGTATATTCTTACATATATAAAGGGTCCACCAATAAGAACGACCTGATGTTAAAATGAAATAAAACAATCAAATTTGGTCAAAATGAATTATGTTGTATTTGTTTTATTATAGATTTGAAGAAAATGTCGGCCAAATGACCCCTTCGTATATCTCCACTCGTTTCTGCCAACTTTGGAAAGCCCGGTG